>CM070101.1:4677500-5292500 GCA_036178185.1 Liparis tanakae | reverse complement strand
AGACAAATGGGAATCAATCAAAATGCGCTATAGCTGGTGCTTGTATTGGTTTAAAAAACGCTGACGGCCACTCAGCTGGGAGGTTGATCAATTAAATTTGTAGTTGTATAGACTCAATTCAAGTGACTGTCGCATGTGCATAAACACACGTAGACAGAGACGGTAGAAATCAAATGTTTTACGGGGCAAAGAGGGCCCAACTCGCATCCATCCCAAGGCCGACGTCTCTCAGCGTGTGAATGAGAGAATGGGGACAATGAAAAGCTGTGAATAAAGAGTGTGTGTGTGTGTGTGTGTGTGTTTGCGTGCACACCCTATTACCCAGACAGCAACAACATTGTATGGGAGGACGACTCGGTGCTGTGAATACTGGAGGACAGTGAGAGCATGTCTGATATCTGAAGGGACAGACAGAAACAAAGACGGACAGACACGAGGGGGGTGGAGGGTCGGAGAAATGGAGGTAAATTGGGGGGGGGGGATGGATGATGGGTGTATGGAGGGGGGAGGGGAAGTGTATAAAGGGTCAGACAGCGCTTCTTTTCTGTCAGTCTCCAAGCAACTCACAATAGAAGGTCAGAGAAGAAGAAGAAGAAGGGGAGGGAGACATACGGAAATACAGAATACTCCTTTATCCCTCCACAGACGGACAGGTAGGCACAACAAACACACACATATACTCCAAGTGTGTGTGTTAGTCCAGAAAGTTGAATTAAATATCTCTGAGATGAAATTCACATCCAGAATTGGTAATTGTTTTTTTTCCTGTGCCCGTCGGTGACTATTGATACTTACAGTAATCATCTACAGATGGTTGACTTTAAAATGGGAAACGAGAAATAATACTGTCGACCACATTAAAAGTATGCAACATGCGTTCTTTTCTCAGTATCTGTTATATCAATGAAGCATCCCACCTTTAATTGTTTTTTATATGCCACTGAAATTACGTCGAAATTAATAAGTTACTTTTTATAGTTTCATCTAAAAACAAATCCCCCTGAACTGAGCAAAGCCAACGATGGACTATGAGTGACACCGCGGGCTCTGTTGCTCTCACGGTCCGCTGCATTTAACCGAGTCCCTGAGCGTCCTGACTGTTGCCCAAACATGTCATTTACTATCAGAAAAGTATAATTTGAATAAGAGTCAATCAGCCAAGCGTCAATCTCTCATTGATTCAAAACAAGTGTGGGTTTCACACTCCTTAATAAATTGAAGACAAGGCGTCATATTTAACAGCAGGAGGCTGACGACAGCAGCTTTAACCAGCTGGAGTCTCGGTACCGTGGTGAGCCTTGAATCTTATTTGACCAAAGAAGAGCAAATTCATAAAGGACATTCATTAAAAAGACACACATATTCTCAAGGACCTTAGCCAAGGAGTGCAAAGGTGTGTAATTATGAAGATAAAGGAACCACCCAACACAGTTATAAAAAAAAGTATGAATCTTCACAATCAAATCGGAAGTGTAGTGCAGTGGGAGAAAGTCACCACATACATTTACCCAAGTACTGTACTTAAAGGCGCTTTATAAGAGGTGAATACGAATAAAGCAGCAAAAAAATATCAGCAATGTAAAGATGTATCGGAGTAATGTCTATGGGAAGAAAATGAAGTCACTCTTCCTCTATTTTACATTACATTAGATGGCATTACATGTCATTACACGTCATTTAGCAGACGATTGTATCCAAAGCGACTTACAATAAGTACATTCAGTCGTGAGTACAAATCAGAACAACAAGAATCAAGAAAGTAACATTTCTTTAAGAAAGCCAAACTACAAAAATACCACAAGTAATACCATAAGTAATACCATGAGTAATACTATGAATAACACCATAAGTAATACCATGAGTAATACCATGAATAATACCACGAGTATTACTATGAGTAATACCATGAGTAATACCATACGGCTGTAGCTCAGTGGGGTAAGGGGGTCGTCCGGTTCGACCCCCACTGCTCCTTAATAACTAAGAATGGATTAAATGCAGAGAATATATTGTGTTGCCTGTGGACCTGTACTATGTGCAATGACAATAGATTGAATCCAATGAGTAATACCATAAGAAAGTGCCATTCAAGTGCCACTGACGAAATAATCTGTTTTCATTCAAGATATAGTTCCTCAGGGACGACGTAGAGACTTCCTGCTGTCCTGATGTCAATGGAGAGTTCGTTTCCAAGCCCATGACCGGCCTCTGCACAGGCTCCTCCTCTGCCTCCATCAGGCTGATGGATCACAGAGGTCTGGATCGTGGAATATGTCTACTACCAACTATGCCATGGCCCTGTTGATGCCCTGCCCACTCCTCTCTACCTCCATCTGCCTGATGGATCTTACACTCTGCCATACGCATTGAATGTGTTGTAACTCTGTAATGTTTCCTTCGGGTCACATGATATCTATTGCACCTTTTCTGTCACAGGAGTATTAGGGTGGACCCAAATGCACAACTCAGGAGACAGAACTGGAAAATAATTGACTTTACTCAAAGTTCAAGAAGAACACAAGACACTCTGGCAGAGGACAAGTGTAAGTGAGGGAGCTAAATAGTGAGGGACTAACGAGGGAATGGGCTGCAGGTGAGAAGGGCGTGACGACCAGGTGAACGTAATGAGGGACTAACGTAGGGTGACCAGACGTCCGGTTTCCCCTGGACATGTCCTCTTTTTGAGACCAAAAAAAAGCGTCCGGCAGGGTTTCCAAAAACGTCCGGGATTTTGCTTCGTCGGATACTTCCGTTTCTTTGGGTCTTTCACGAGTTTTTTACCCCTTACAAGTTTGTAAATGGTTTTCCCCCCGCCAAAGTTTTTTGGGGAGTTTTTCCTGATTTGATGTGAGGTTTTGAGACAGGGATGTCTATGTGTACACATTGTAAAGCACTCTGAGGAAAATGTGTATTTTGTGAGAATGAGCTATACAAAATAAACTGAATTGAATTGAATTATGGAAGCGAGGCATCCACCTTCTGCTACGCCTCTCAAGTAAAAACCTATTCGCTCTGTCAGCGCTGCTTACTTTGTTTGTTAGTAGCACTGCTAGCTGCAAGATGCTGACTTCACATGATACGTCCCGTTGAAGTATGAATTTGAGGTCCTCTCTCTGAGTCTTTTTCTGTCACTTGTTCCATCTACTCCCACTCCATTTCAAGAGGAAATATTGTGCTTTTTACTACATGTATCTGATAGCTTCAATTGCTTTTTCTAATTCTAAAACACTTGCCCTATGATGACATATGAACGGCTCATAAAAAAGGATGTTTTGTTAATCAATCAATCAATTATACTTTTATTACAGACTCAAGGTCCTGATAGTACAAGATATTAAAATATAATAAAATACATGTTACAAATTAAACTTCTCAACCGTTGCAATTGATTATTCAAAGCACTTCATCGTTGCAGTTTCAAAGATTATTCAAAGCACTTCATCGTTGCAGTTTCACGCTGACTGGACCATATTTTATGGTTTTCATCAGCTTCTTTCATATAAACATTTTTGAATTTAGAATACTGGTATAGTCACCGCTGTAGAAAGTCCTTAGTTCAGTTATTTTCAGATCTTTATTTACTGAAACTCAGAAACAATTCTTCTCCCTTTAAGTGCCCTATTCCTCTCACATGTGAGGAACACGTGGCTGTTTACTCAAGGACATTTATTGGAAAGCATACTTTCCCCCTCTGGGACTGAGTTGTAATCAAAGGGAATCCTTTCTATGGGTTATGGGCATTTTAAAAAGTTGCATTTTTCTAATTTTCTCAGCTGGTTACATGTCCATTAGCAGGGCAAAGCTGAGATGTATTTCTGATGCATTTGGTGGCATTCAGAATTGAAAACAATTTGCACAAGGTTCAAAGGACAAGGTTTCATAAAAATGATTGTCTGCCATTCATGTAAAAGCCCCGTAAACAACATGACTCTGTGCCCTTGGACTGAATATTCTCTAAAGTGAATTTGCTTTCATTTTTCATTATTGCATTCATATCATAATGCTGAATGGTGGAAGTGTCACGTCCATCCTTCAGTTACGTTTAGCTTTTGTGGTGAATCATCTTTAAAAAAAATCACTTTGAATTTTGTGTAGTCTGGCCTAGTTGACCTATAGACCCCCCAAACTCAAGAGGAGTGTAAAGAGGTCTCAAATGTGTTTGATTTCATTTCTATTTGAAAACATTTTAGGATATCAGTCCTACTATCAGTCCCAGTATCAAGCAACTGAGAAAATGAGTAGAGGTGTTCACTAAGTGTAAAATATGTTTTCAAGTGTATTTGTTGTTGTTGTTCATGCCTGTAGAAGTCTGTTCAGTCATGTCTCATAGAAATGATATTTCTGCAACAAGAAATACGACTATGACTAAGAGCTACTCTTATTACTACTCGGTTTTTCTTCTTCTTCATAACTAAAGAATAGCTTTTTCGCCATTGAAAGGTCTCTCTCTCTCTCTCACACTATCTCACCTTCGCATGATAATAAATGATACTAACACATAAAAAATTACTAATAAAAAGCACTAGTAATGTCAACGGTTATCACAATACGCCAATCAATAATTGAACACTGGTGTTTCAGTTGTTGTAGAAACTTGACAGTGCAAAATAACAGAATACTAGGAAGAGAACTCTATGATAGATAGATAGATAGATAGAAAGATAGAAAGATACTTTATTAATCCCCAAGGGGAAATTTGGCTTCACAGTAGCAGCACCAATAAAATAAACATACGAGAATAAAATAAAATATAAAAAAAGCATAAAAAGATGAAGATGTAAATAACTTTTTCTGACCTTACAATAAGACAAAAATTCTGAGTTGTAGGCTATTATACACGAATGAAAACAGTTACGCATAACATATTCCATTTCAGCCAATTAACCACACAGTTATACACTCCCTCTTTAAGTAAAGGATGTGGATGCCTCATCAGCCACAGTTTAATTGTAATAATAATACGAAGATGGTAATATCTGAATCATTCAATCACAATGACGGTTAGTCGACTTCAATAACTTCATGATCCAGAAGCCATGACAGCAACGACCCAGCTATGCGCATCACTCACATCTATCCATCAATAGCGAATTCTGTATTCTCAAATGAGGGGCCTAGTATTTCAGTTATTGCAAGTATACAGCCGGGAGTACGGCTTAGTGATCTAACGCACCTGCAGGACTCCTGGTGTTCTCGCTGCCTTGTTGTTTTGTGGGAGGTGTTATCAGTCTGGGATGCCTGACATCGGCAATTTACCCGTTACAGCCTCAGTGTCGTCCTATCTGATGAAGATGTGAGCTCCTTTCAGGTGTCTAGCACACTAGGACTGAATAAATACGTGAAATAACCAAAGACTTTTCGGCGGCACCAGGGAAACAATTTTATCGTTAGCTAAACATTTAGTAAGGTTGTATCAGTTCAGCTCCATACCTTCCTTTTTATTAGTTGTTTTCATCCTGTCTCACGATCACGTCATTCCAGATCCTGCTTCCCATCTCGTTAGTCCAACTCCTTTTAGCTGCCTCTGATCACCTCGTTAGTCCCTCATTCCCTTCACCTGGTCCTCACGCCCTTCTCACCTGCAGCCCATCCCCTCATTAGTCCCTCACTATTTAGCTCCCTCACTTCCACTTGTCCTCTGCCAGGTTGTTTTTCACCATTTCATCAATAAGCAGGTTATTCCTTCGAGGCTGGCCCACTAAATAGATTTTTTGTTGTTGATGGCCTGGATGCTTTCCCTCATCATGAATGATCTGCTGACTTCTCTTGCAGACAACCGGCTGATTTCAGGTCATCCGTTTCCATCTGTTTGTCTGGAATATTTGTTTTGAGGTCTTGTAAGTCTTTCAACATGGGATCTATTCTTTTGTTTGTAGAATCCAATACCATTTCATATGATGACAAATAATCTCAGTGAATATCACCAATTTATTAATGTCATAGATTTGTTATAGTAACCATATTCAAGCAGTGATTTGGATGTGACTAAGAAAATAAATGTTCATATTTAAGGAAACTGAGCTCTCAGGGCCACCATGTAATTAACTAGTGTATCATATCAGATTGTATAGGAGAAGTCCTACTTTCAAACAGTAGTTGTTTCAGATGAATAGCTTTGCGGCTTGACACTTACTGACCCATGACTACACTGGTGGAACAAAGACTTCCCAGCTTCATTCAGACGACTGAAGAAAAGAAGTATTATGGCCACAAAGAAACGCCAGAGCTTTTACCTTGGATGTTTTGAGGGCTGAATACACAAAGAATAATTCCTTTCCTTTCTTTCTGTAACTTTTACCTCTCACTGTCTCAGAAACTTTTTTTACCTCAAGGTGGTATTCATGTTCTTTCTGTTTTGTGCCATGTGAGAGAATGAAGAAAGAAATATATTCACTTAAGAAACTGCATTAAATGAAGTGCGAGCTGTTGCCCCATTATATTCTTTCTGCTGGCTGAAGTGTCCGCCTGAAATGATGTCTGCACTGTTTCAAGTTTACAAGAACCCTTCTCTTCAATTCAGTAATATATGTCCTATTGAGTGTATTTGCAGAGTTTTTAAGACTGGCCTAAAAACCTATTTATTCAGGAAGGTGTTTTTAACTTTGTATTAAAACACTGCAAGCTATTTTTCCTTCTTATTATAGTTTTTTTTTTCAAACTATCTACTGGCTCTGTAGCACTCTGAGATAATTTTCGTTTATTAAAGGTGCTGTACAAATAAAATGTGTTATTATTATTTATAAGTTATTAATTGCAGCTCTAAGTTAAAAAAAAGCATTAAAAAGTTACATTGGAAATCCAAGTTTCTCAATTTAAACTGTTATATTAAATTCAACTTTAATGTGATGATGTCTTGGTGGTCTTGCCAAGGTGAGACACGAAGAGTCTTATATGAGCCACAAAAGTCTTTTATGTTGTCTTTTCTATATCTTTCTCTGAGTGGCTCATAGAACTTAACTCTGGTAAATAGTTTGGTTCTTTTATACTATACAAATTTATTTCTGTATTAGTGAGAGATAAAAAGTGTTATCTGAGTGAACTCAAGAAAGCCCTCCATTGCTTTAACTCAAACTATGTGAAAAATGTTTGTCGGACTGACAAACAACTATTAAAAAAAAATATATATATATTAAATACACATGAAAGTTCACTTTGACCGATCCCTTCCACATTGTTTTTACATCATCAATTGATAAATATTGCTGTCATAAATATATTGATTACAACCACTTTTACATTTAAATTTGTCATATATAAAAAAGAAAACGAAAAAAGGTTTTAATCCTACAGTATCTAACATAACTCAATTTTTTAATTACAAACTCTTTAAATATTGTATTTAATTTATGACCATAAACTAACTATTTTGCAATGAAATACAAGATTGTAGTTTCAAGTGGCCTATATTGTATACAACTATGAGTAAAAAGCTCATCTTTTTTTAGAATAAAAATGATTTAATGGATATCATTTGACCAAGATAAAGAATAAAGGTGTGGCCCTGCAAATGCATGTATATATGCTCCTGTAAACACACACACACACATTGACTTACATTAACTTCCTGGAGACTTCCCTTAACCCTAACCTTAACTGCTACTTTATTAATCTTAACCCTTATCCTTAACTAAATCCAAACCTAATCTTACCATGAGTTTAAACCAAGTCCTCAATCTCAAATGTAATTAATTACTTTATGGGGACTCTCATTTAGTCCCCAAAAGAAAAGTGAGTCCCCACAACGTCCCTGTGTAATCAGATGTAGGTCCCCACAATGTCCCTGTGTAATCAGATGTAGGTCCCCACAACGTCCCTGTGTAATCAGATGTAGGTCCCCACAACGTCCCCGTGTAATCAGATGTAAATCCCCACATACCCACAGTTTCCTCATGGCTCCTGCTGCTTGCGTTGTGTATTGAGTGTGTGCATAGTCCTCCAAGATATTCACCACAAGGGAGAGAAATACCTCCAAGCACTGGCCAGTGTGGGGTTAATACACACACATACACACACACACACAGTTGAGAAATATGTGTAAGAAGACTATAGTCCTCCTTCACAAAGTGAAGCACTGTGACAGTCTAACAAACCAGTTGTGTTGAATGGATCAGTAAATTATAAAGATTGTGTGGAACTATATTTTTTCTTATTGTCAAAAATCGAATGAAAAGACCAAATTCGACAACATGTTAACCTTTAGTACTTTCTGACCTCACTTCAATGTCCGTTTCTTATTCATCTGGGGAAATTCAACGCTGTATTGTGTTATATGAAATGGATAAAGGATTTCAGCAAAGGATAAAGGGTTGTGTTTTAATAACTGAGGACTTTGTTATGTAGCATGGTACCGTCGTCTGAGAGCCTCTCAAACTACGATTCATTCCAGCTTGTTGGCACTGACCTACAGTACAGAACAATAACATGAACAAGTACTGCACTTAAAAATACAAGCTGCAGTGTGTCTAACTATCCTCAAATATATGCACGGTCTGGGAGATTGTTGTACTCTGCTAAACCATTGCAGACTCTCTTAACAACAAGTTTTAGTAAAAATATATATTTTTTTATTAAATGCTTTATCAAATGAAAACGTTGATCTTTGGCCTAACATTCAAGTTGAAATGTCTGCCTGATTGTGGAGTTAAATAATAGAAGCTCCCTGTTTTTATCCCATCATTGAATACACTAGTGGAGCGTTAATATCGTTGGTTGACGTGAACAAAGCAAACAAAGCTGCAGCTGAAATTACAGCAGTGTACAGAGAAGAGAAAGCTGACTGAGGCAGGATGGGAATTTGGTTTTGATTCTGGTAATTAAGTAAGAATTACTCAAGTACTGCCCATAATTACAAATGTGAGGTATTTACTTCATTACAATTATCTAAACAGCTACCTACCGTTCAAATGTTTGGGGTCACTTAGAAATGTCTTAATTTCTCCAAGCAAAGCTCTGTTTTTTTCAATGAAGATAACATTAAATTAATTAGAAATACACCCTATTCATTGTTATAGTGGTAAATTACTATTCTAGGTGGAAACGTAGCACGTAATGAAATATCTACATCGGTGTATAGAGGCCCATTTCCATCACTCCAGTGTTCTCATGGTACATTGTGTTATCGCCTTAGAAGACTAATGGATTATTAGAAAACCCTTTGTATGTTAGCACAGTTGAAAACAGTTATGCTGGTGAGAGAAGCTATACAACCGGCCTTTCTTTAAACTTTGTTTGAAGAACAACATTTGTATTTAAAATAAAAATCATTATCTTAACCTTGTCAATGCCTTGAATATATTTTCTGCACATTTTGCATTTAATTTGATAAATAAAAGTGTGAGTTTTCATGGAAAACACAAATATTCTGCGTGACCCCAAACTTTTGACTGGTAGTGTATACAACTATGCATCTCAGCTCTCTTGTTTTTGCACACAAATCATCTTTATAAAATACATTTTGATAGACATCTGTAAAGAATTATTTAAATTGAATGTGCTCTTTACAGCCTAATATTGTACCAGAGAGGTACAGCTTCATCAGCTCACTTGCACAGCAGGAATTTATGTAAATAGTGTATTAAAGATGAGGGAATGGGTTTCTGAAATTATCTTTTTTAATTAAGTTGAGCTTACAGTAAATGTGTCTTTTTATATTGCCTTAATGTCTTTT
Organism: Liparis tanakae; assembly: GCA_036178185.1. Classification (NCBI taxonomy): domain Eukaryota; kingdom Metazoa; phylum Chordata; class Actinopteri; order Perciformes; family Liparidae; genus Liparis; species Liparis tanakae. The sequence goes on along the minus strand of CM070101.1, from coordinate 5,282,833 downwards.
TTGTCTTATCCCTCAATTATTTAAAGAAAAGACAGAAACAATCATGTTACAGAACACCTATGATTCAAATCCAAAGTAAGAATCAATGTATTCTGAGCTGTTCTGAATTTCTTAGTTAAAAATATCCTCAACATTAGTTTAATTTCCTTAAGTTGAATGTGATGTTAGGTCGAAGACATTCACAGTGATCATCCATGACCAGGCCGTACTCGGTGTTTACCTTCACGTTTACCCTCAAATTGCTGAACTGCAACACTCTAAATAACTCACAGTGATTTCATATTGTAGGATTTATATCACTAATGTTGTTTTCTTTTATTTATTCTTATGATATATAGTCGTAGGGGTTCAGAAAACCGGGGGCAGATATATACTTTTAATGTATATATCAATACTAGACCTTGAAGTTTAACTAAACCTGATAATTGTATATTATTTTAAATATATTTAGAACAAATTAGTAAAAATCTATAGTAATATTATACTTACAGAGTAGGTAATATTTAAATATTTTTGAGGATTATTTGGGCTCTTATTATTATTATTATTATTAGTTAATATTTAATTATTTGTTCATGTAATTAATAAGTTAGTGTCAGGTTTATGAAACATATCCTTGCAGGAAGCCTTGACAATGTAAATCTCAGCAAACCAGATTCACTGAAAATGCAATAGTGTAACAGCTTTCAGGGTTGCGAGGGTAATAATAATAATAATAATAATAATAATAATAATAATATATATATATATATATATATATATATATATATATATATATATATATATATATTTATTAAGATGGACCCATGATCCTTGTTCGGGTTAAAGTGTGTCTGAGACATGCAGACAGGCAGAGAGGAAGTGCATGGAAAGAATATATTTTGCGATGATAACCTATTTTACAAATATTACTGGGTATATTATATATCTCTAAACCACTAATATGGACAATTTGTAGAATTTATCAATATAATTAATATTATTATAATAATATTTGTATACTTTTTCTATTTATTGTGACTCAAGGTGGGTGGGGCCAGTCCTTGCGGCGTTGTAGCCTTGTGGCCCCGTGTCCTCTATTTGCCAGCAGCCATTGTCACCAGATTATCGCAGGGTGAACACATGGAGAGAGACAACCATTCATGCTCACATCAACAATGTACCAATGTCAATTACCCTAAACTGCGTGTCTTTGGACTGTGTGGTGAAGCCGGGGGGACCCACGCTGTCATCGGGCAGCACATGCATTGAAAGGGCCCTCTTGCTGTGAGGCTACAGTGGAGCCACGACACCACCGCCCTTACACAATTTCAATTTATTTGGTTTGTGAAGACCTTGGATCATGGATTCTCTGCACTGAAAGACATTTTCAGAGACTATTCTGAAAAGGAAATCAATAAACGTGTGTTTGAATCTGCTGCTCCCTCTTTCTCTCCTGAGCAAACACAGACGGCTCGAGCACTGGCGTCCCTAAAACAGTTATACATGTGAGTTTGTGGCCCTCTAGTGGAGTCTTGAAGAACTACACGGAGAACACGAAACTAGAGAGCGAGAGAAGTTCCCTGAACCTCTCAACCGTAAATGACCTGCATTTGTTGTAATTTTGCTTTCAATGTGTTATTATACATGCTTATCGTATATTTAACATTATCCGGTCAGATAAAGTAGCATATACAATTATAAATAACTGTACCGCCTATTACCTCCACACAGTAAATAGTTTATACTTCATAAAGATATGGTTTCTTGTACATGTTACATATATATTATATCTTTGCATTGTCCATCACCTGTATCAATAGAAAATCATTTAAAATGTAAAAAGCCCAAACAGTACAGATCATTGAGACCTGTGCAATTTTTTTTATGAATTATTTAATAATGTAATACATTAAAAAACCTAAAAACTAGAAAATGTCGATGAAATATGAACATTTAATCAAATCTGTCAATCCAAACTTCATGTAGTTCCTTCATATTGTCTTTTTTGTTGTTTAAATAAAAAATTGCAAAATGCTTTTACTCATTTTTTTCTTGTGTTCCATCTCTGATTGTGTATTATATTAGCATTTATTTTTCCATCCAACAATTGATTTATCTTCAGCTTTACATTTTATTAGCATGTATTATATATTATATATTTCAAAGCAGACTTTTCCTTTTGTAAGCTGATAGAAATCAAAAAAATTAAATCTAACTAAAAAGTGAAAATGTTATATAACATGAAGACTGAGTCTCCCGAAGCAGTAAAATAAAAAAATGTATTTTTAAACATTAATCTCCTTTTATTTATTTGTAATTGTTAGGCTTGAAACTGTTATACAACTGTGAATGATGTTGTTCCTCATTGCAGATACACCAGGTTCCCCCTGCACTATAGCCTGTGTGAGATATAGAGGCCGTCTGGATCGGCTCTAATGCAAAGTTCTGGTTAAACATTGGCCCAAAGTTTGCCTTCGGCCTTCTGTTGTTTTTACACTAAAGGTCCAGCAATTGTTGCAGCCATTATTGACTTAGTAATTAAAGTATTTTAACGTGGGGATTCTGTAATCATTACATATGCCACCATCTGTCCCTGCGACGCTGCATGAGGACCTGAAATGGATTTTTCCTCCTGAGTAGATAACATATAAAAGCCAATCAAGAAGGGAGGAGGGAGCGCGGCCTGCACGTCACCGCCATTCACCTCACAGGCCGCCTCGACTGGGCTTTATTCATTGAGTTTTAATTAGACAGTCAACAGTGATCCTTCATTTGTTATTATTTACTTTCAATTGAAAGACAAGCCATTGTGTGAGAAATTAAAACACGTTTTCACACGTGAACAAAATAAAATTACAATTAAAAAGAAGAAATTAATTGTATGGAACGTCTCTCAATAAAATACTAAGAAATGTTTCAACTAAAAGTAACAACCATCCCTGTTAATTTGATTAAATAACCTTGTTTTTGAGGTCATGATATAAAGGAGAACCTCCAAAAACTCTTCTATCAGTTTCATTTCTATAAAAAAAAACCTGTTATGTAATGTTACATTTAATGAAAATAACAATATAGTGAACAAAGAGTCAATCATACAATGCAACATATTTGGAGAGTAACATTTACAATAATAAATGGTCAATACATTAATTGTATTAAATTGTCTTTTCTTTTGAGGAGATCAATAATTTCATTATAATTAGTACTATACTACTTTGTTTTTTTCAGGAAATTTGGAAATTATTAGAAAATGTCTTACCCCATAAAGTAAAGTGTTACCACAGAGGGTTTCCAGATGTATCCAGAGGTGGTTGTCTAACTGTACATTAGGAGAAACATATTGATTACATACAACTACTGTATCCTCTGGTCAATTACCACTATAATTCCATCAACACATAATGGGAATTTCAAGATACTAAATAAACATTTTAAGACATTTTGTTGGTCTGAAAATCACCAATTTCAAAACTGCAGGTGAGTTCAGTAAATTTCCATCTTCATTTCATGACTTCGAAAGGTATTTCCGGTGAATGCCGAGTTTCTCTCTTTCTCTCCTGAAGTGTGTTTGTCGGAGGAAACAACCGGCACCGACGCCGCCCCCTTTGATCTCTCGGTTTTTTACGACGTCCCATCTGCTCCAGCGTACGGACGAACTCAAGAGGAGACGTGTTTCCATGTTCTCCCGAGGTCACCATGGTGTGACATTAACAGCTCCACTCTCGTCCCCTCGCCCTCCCTTTTCTCCCGCTCTCTGTTGGTTCTCGTAACATTTTGGTAAACACTTTTATCTCGCCCTTATCTCGCCTCCATTGTGCCGCAGAGAAAGCAAACGATTACAAATAAGAAAAAGCTTCCAACTTTGATCCGCGGTCTTCAATCGTGATGCCGTCCTGTAATCTCGGCGCTCGGCCATTAAAGAGTTGTGCGTTCGGAGCTCTGACAGACGGTCTTTGAAGCGGAGGAGATAAGAACTCTATTGGGGTCTATTATTGACTGCAAGTCAATCTGCTGCAGGAGCAGACAAAGCAAGAACACAAACTGTTCTGCTCAGCACCTCCATACTTACGTCTGATAAATAAACGGATAAACATGTGACCAGGAGATAATATTTCATCCGGTCAGTGGAGCTGCAGCTGTTCATTTAGTTTTTAGTGGCGTCACAACGGAGTCCAAACTGAAACATGTCACGGGTAAATGTCTTGTCTAAATGCGAAATGACTCCCGGCTGATGGGGCCGACTGACTTTGATGATCTTCTGATTTTTCCCACCATGAGGTTGACGTGGTTCCCTTAAAGTGAAATGTCTCTATTGTCTTGGATGAGTGACCCTGATGTGTGTGTGTGAGACGTTCATGACCCCCTCCAGATGAATTGCAATAACTGTGGTCGTCCTTTGAATTTGTCATTGAGCACATCCACCTGGAGCTAACTTGAAAGGCCCAGAGTATATAGGGTGGATCAGATGTTTGTAAGCACAGCATTTCAAGTGTGCATCTCCTCACCGGGTGGACAAGAGGTCGCTGCTGACCGGCGTGTGGAAGTCAACCCCAGAGTCATCCTGGTTTTGGATGCCGAGCTTCGTTAGCGTTTTTCTGCCATTTTTTTCCAGGGCCCTCGCCGTAACAGTGTGTATACGCATGGACACACACACAACCACACACAACCAAACCGGACAATTGCAAATTGCGACGTCACGAGAGAATAATCTTGCAAAACCAGCCATTGATCAGCACCATGGACAGCGGCCAAAGCCTTGAACATATCACTGGTCCTTTAACATCCCGGCCTGGACTCAGAGGCCAAATATGATCACACAGGTAACTGTAACACCCTGTTAATGTTGTGTCTGTCTCCCCAGGAATTAGTCATTCCCGTCACCTGCCCCAGCCACTCCTGTCACGCTGATTCCTGATGTTTCCCCACCTTATATATTCTCCCAGTCTTTGCTTTGTCCCCTGCCAGATTGTTGTGTGTTTTGCCCCTCGTGTCAAATCGCTTGTGACCAGTCTGATTAAGTAAAAACTTTTGTTTCTTAAACTCTGAGTCAAAGACTTCTTCTGCACTTGAGCTACCAGTGTGAACATGTGACAGTTACAGTCGGCGTGAACTCTACGACATGTGAGGCGAAACAAATACATGGCCATAGATTCAAAGCCCTGATACCACTCCAGGATACCAAAGAGGAACCTGAAGACGTCTGCTGAGCAAAGTCATGAACTAAACTGCACAGGATCCTTTAAGTGTGTCACACTGCGGTGAAGTTGTTGGGTTGTTTTATGGTGCTGCATGTTGTTGTTCTGTCATTTCCTGTTTTATTTTGAAATAGTAACTCTCCTCTCGTTTCAGGTCACTTCCCTTTCCTCATGTGTCACCGGTCTGATTGTCTCCCCTAATTCCTGATTGTCTCCACCTGTTCCCCATTACCCTCATGTGCTTATAGTCTGTGTCTTCCCTCTGTCCTGTGCCAGTGTGTTTTTTTCCCGCCTATCAGATCATGCCATCACTCTAGCTTTGCCACGTCAACCACGCCTTGTAAACCAAGCCTTTGTTTGTTTGTTTCAATGGATTCCTCCTAGAGAGCGATTATGATTTTGTAAGTTTTTGTAGCGTGGATTTAGTTTATTAGATACGTTTTTAGTTAGTCTTTTTTCAAATAAAGAGACCGTTATCCCTGGTACCCCCTGCGCCTGTGTCCTGTTCTCTGCCTGGGCGTGACAAAGTGTCCGTTACAACGTTTTTAAAAGAGGTTGACGTCCAGAAACGCTCCGAAAACAGCAAAATAATAAAATGCAGGCAGAGGACTGAGTCTCTGCAGATAACTAAAGTTAAATAAAGTCTTATGTCAAAGTGCTATGATTGTGACCCTACATTACCTTTACTCACCTGACGTCTCGCTCCAGTTATAAATATAACGGCCTCTATAGAGATCACAACCTGACGATAAATGTAAATATTGGTCTTAATAAAATTCTACGAATGATTTTTTAGAGCAGAGACGTTTTACCAACTTGCATCGCAAATATTTGTTTAACTTTTAAAATAAATTTAAGATGGGGTTTCTTAACGCCCTAAAAAATAAATAGTGTGATCACCTAACTCGAGCAGAGCGGAGCGTTAACCCTGTGAAGGCTGGATGTGATCATTAAACACTCTGAATGGACAAACTGCACAATGTCTCACAACGTTAGGCTGCTTTTCACTTGTTGTCTTGCCAAAAATATCAAACAACATTTGGACTAACACATATTTATTTACAACAATTTGCACACAGAGGAAGTTGAAGCCCTCAAGCATCATTTATATTGAAAAAAACTTTCAATAATTCTTTTGTATATATGTATTATCTCCAAACTGGAAAGAAATACTAATTGAAAATACAGTTGTGGATAAATATCTGTATCAGAGTCACTGTTATATTAGTTTTATTAGAATTTTTAAAAGTATAATCCATATTTTTAAACAAATAAATATCTTTTCTTTGCTCCTCTAACTGGTTCATAATACAGTCGGGGATACAAACACTTGGCCGAACACGGAGGTCTTTCTCAGTCTTTCTGTGCACGTCTCTTTATGGAGGACTGACCTGCTCCATGTTCATACTGCACCTGACAGAGTGGATATTCTTGGGTATTCATAACATATGTGCACGTGTACTTCCTGGACCCGGGCTGCTGACACCAGGATGCTGTTGTTGCCGTCACTGCACTCCTCCTGCTCCCATGAAGACGGTATTGATGGGCGGAAGCGAAGACACCAAGTCCCGCACCTCCGATGACGACGGCACGCGCTGCTGCTGAGCCAGCAATGCATCCTGGGAGGAGAACGGAGAGGCAACTCCAAACATGCAGGGAGCGGACCCTGACGAGGGGTGGGAATGATCTGTTGAAGAAAACAGAAATGTGTGAAATTTAAATACTTTTTAACAATTAAATACATCATCTCTGGTCATCTTTCTGACACGTGGCATTATTAATGTGTAAGATCAATTTGAACCCGACCTGCTCCGGTGTCGGCCTCGGTGAAATACGTGCCCGTTGCTTTCCTTCCCGGTTCGTCCAGGATGTTGAGCGGGTCGTGGACTTCGGAGTACGTTGACGGGAACGGGCGCAGGCTGCTGATGGTGCTGATGACGGACACGTGCTGGTCCACCAGTGACGTCATGCGCTGGCTGTCCAGGTAAGTGCCGTTGCCGTAGTAACCTGCCACAGGACGAAAACAAATCTGGTATTGAGTTCCAGTTTTCAGCGAACCGTGCTCACAATTTGTCTCGAGCGCAGAACAACGGTCCGGATCCCTCTCACGAGAAAGGGTCACGAAAAAAAAACGTGAAGCTTAAAATCGGAATCGAATTTCTTTCACCTCTGGACATCTTAAAAAGCTCTCAAGTGAGACAGTCGGAGGAAAGAATCTCCTTGACATTCATTTCAAGGGGTCACAAGCCAAAAAAGGTCTCACTGTCCTTCTTTATTTGTATCTTTTATACTCGAAGAATTCTGTGTCAAAAGGTTGGGAACATTATCCGTCTCCGCAGTGAAAGTGTGGCTTTCCTTTTGGATAGAAATATTGCACAAACATAGTTTACTTTTGTACGATTACATTTGTATTTTGCAATAATAGTGAGTTGTTCATTCATGAACATTGTAAATATGCTGTTAAATATGCAGACCTCCTCCGGTCTGAAAAGGTCACACATGGTCACATGTTTTATAAATAAGAGTACAATTAATATCATTTTACAATTGTAAACGTTTAAAGTACATGTAGAAAAAACATAAATATGTGTTCTTAGAAACTTTTTTTTTAAATTACACAGACAGATTAATGAATTAAGTGTACATATCTCATATTCATGGTATACTGGTATGCCTTTACCTGTGAATAAGGAGGTAACAAATGCATCATAACAAATACAAAGGTTGAATAACCTTTAAAGTGTTGACTCCGATCTCCGGTTTTTAAAGCATTTAATACAAATTGTCTTTCTTTCTTTAACCCAGTTAATAGGGCTATTATCAATAAAATACTTGTTTGAAACGGTCCAGATCCCATGCATCATAATTAACTTTATGAATGATATGACGGCTCACCGACCTACGGGTACGGTGGCCCAGGTGGATTTGTGCCGGTGAGCCAGGAGTTCAGTTCACCAGTCAGCTGAACTGGAGGCTGTGGTTTAGCCGGCAACTGAGCAGCAGAACCACTGATGTCTATGTCGAGGAAGGGGGCGGGGCCATCGAGCTGTGACTTCAGGTCAAATATCCTGAAATATGTTTTAGTTTGCTGTCTTTTCATATTATTTTCCTTTACCCGGACTATAAGTCTAATGTGTCAATTTGATTTAAAAAATAAGTTGACTATATGCAGATATTTACAACTAAAGCGTGTGTAAAATGTCACAATGTTTGTTTTTTTAAACAACATGTAGAACAACATCCCATAGAGTAAATATTCTGTATATGCTTCTTCAGACTCTTCAATGAAGCCAAATAAGACCGACACCGATTCAAATATTTACCTTTAACATAAAATAGAAATATTTGAAAATTTCAAATTTATTTTCCGGTATTGAAAATAAAGTTCCTGGAGATTCACCAGATGACACAAGTTAGCACCGGAGTGGGATTTGTCCTTACCGCTGTGTCCCGCAGCAGCGTACGTCTGTCCCTGACACCCGTCGCCCGCAGAGTTGAGTTCAGAGCCCACGAAGCCGAACCCCTCCCCCGAGTCCAGAATCTGAGCGGCTGTCTGAGCATCCAGTCCCTGTTCGGTCTGAACTGGATTCGATCCCGAAGCGTAGTTGGATGCGGGTCGGACCCCGGACCCGTACGGCGCCAGGGAGCAGTTGGTGCTGTTAGACGGGTGATGGAGGCCGTAGAGGACGTCTTTGGTCAGGTGTTGGTCGTTGAAGGAGGGATACCGAGAGAGATGGTAGGCCAGGGATGAAGCCTGAGACTGGACCGAAGCCAGACACTGACTCTGAGGCCTGAAACACAGATTACACAAAACGTCTGACTTAATAATGACAACAAAAGCAACTTTTAAATGACAGTCAAATTCAATGAGGGACGAGAACCTGAAGGCTCAGTTTGCCAGAGTAAAACAACCACTGTTTGATTTTTGAATAGCCTCAAAAATAAAAGCTCAAGGAAGCTCTTACCGTAGAGAATAATAAGCAATATGCTCAAATGAAAAACATTACATTTGTTTATTTTTTCAGAAATGTCGTACAGTGAAGAGAAGCCTATAAAACAATACTTACAACTACACACTATATTTCTCTCCTGCTAGATTAAAAAAATATATATATTATGCAAACTACGATTTTAGTTTTCTTGTGACAAATTCAGTAGAATAACTTATTTTACTACCACGGTTCAGATTTAATGACCATATTTTACAAAATTCATGCCAAAATATAAATCACCATCTTCCAAAAATGTGTGAATCTGAATCAAGGAAGATAACAAGAAAGAGCAGAAAAAAGAAACATCAGTGTTTTATATACTTAGACGCAGAATAATATCCGAGTGAGAGCTAGCTATTACCCAAAAATACAATAATAATGAAATCAATGGTGAGTTCAGGGTCATAAGACATACTGGAGATGCACAGCACTACGTGAAGCTGACCTGGGGGCAGGCTGGTAACTTGAGGCCGAGGAGTTGCCAGTTTGGGGGAAGTAACTGGAGCTGGTCTGAGGTAAGCAGTGGTACAGGGTCTCCGAGTATGAAGAGCAGGGACTGGGTTGCGTCATGTTGCTGAGAGAAGACAGGCAGGAGGAAGTGGAGGAGGAGCAGGTGGAGGAAGAAGAGGTAGTCAGGGGTCTCCCCGTCATGGGCCCTTGGTTGATGACGGAGCCTCTGTGCACTAACGCTGCTGGAGAGATAGGGGGCGTCATGAGGGGCCCGCTGACCTGCGAGTAGTGCATCTGACCACCTGTGAAGAGGGAGAACACAGATCCCATGACGGGACGCTCATTTAAACGTGCCAAAATCAATATTCTCTGCAGCTCTGTGGAGCGTTTTACATCAATCTGCTCAACGTTTCAATTGTAAGGCCCTCAAATTAACCGTTTCTGGCCCATTTCCAGCAGCTGATAATGGTGATAATATAATAATAACTTTATTTATATAGCACTTTTAAAAACAAGGTTTACAAAGTGCTCTACAGATAAACAAAGCATAAACACAACTTAAATGGCGGCAAACAAAAAAGACCATACCATAAAAGCATTGAATACAACTAAAACCAAACAAATAGGCAATTCAAATAAAAAAATAAAAGAACAACATCACTTAAAAGCAGTTCTATAAAAGTTGGTTTTAAGAAGTGATTTAAAAGAAGTTATTGATTCTGCCAGCCTTATTTCCTCCTTATTCCTATGTCAATGATTTGTTTTTAGCTTGTTTTACCTGACACTGTGAACCCGGCAGACTCCGTCCCCTGGTAGATGACGGCGCTTGTATCCAGACTCTGCTGCTGATTGGTGGACAGCGACATGTAGGCGTGTTCTCCCAGAGACTCATTCTTCACCGATTGGTCGACGGCAGCGGTGGCTTTGATGCGATTTGCCAGGAAGCAGGAACTTGGAGAGGCCATGAACGCAGCTTTACTCGCATCTGAAACACAACATAACGTCTTCAACAACAACATCCGGTGAAACTCACTAAACCAGTGACCGTTTGAACAGTTAAGTTAATGCCTATTCATCATTATTGTAGCATCCATCGGGTTGACTGGGTATATATCAGATTTGAGTTCATGGATGTCAGCAGCTGAACCTCAGTGTCTGGTCTGATGCCTGATACCTGCATTTTTCATGTATTTGTCCAGCAGGTTCTGCAGGTCCTGCTCCTTGTCGTTGTTGAACTGAGTCTCCAGGGCCAACAGGATGTATTCGTCTAACAGCATACGGATCAGATGGAAGGAACCTGTCAAGGGACAACATGTAAATGAAAAAAAGAGAGACTGAGGTTTTTGCGTATATACTTCCAGAGACATTCAATTTGGTATTTTATTCTTCATCCACAGTTTGACCTTTAGGATCAAGCTGCTCTTTGTTTGACCTGCTGGCTCGCAGCTTTCAAGCCTTCTGTGTGTGTTTGAGCTCCACTGGGACTCTTCAGACCAAATGGTTGGTGTTTATTCACGTCCACGTACGCCGTGTGTGTGCATGTGTTTGAACAGAGAGCACGCGACCCGCAGATAAGACTTTGTTTAATCAAGGCGAGCCTGGCCATTACAATTTATAACGCTATTGTAGCAATCTGCTCTGAGCTGGCTTGAACTGTGTTAGCCACACACACATGTGCACATGCGCGCGCGCGCGTGTGTGTGTGTTGACTAAATGATGGAGAAAAAAGGAACAGAACAATTAATTAGCTGAGTGACAGTTATTAATTTCGCAAACAGTAACCACCATGTTGTCATTATGTCGATATACGTAGCTTTTATTAATGATTTTTTAATGTTGCAGACAGCTTTGTTAGCACCAGTGAAACCACATGTCCCATTACTGATATATCAGTTGTAGCTCTATTTGTTCTGAAAGAAGAAAAAAGAAATCTGTTCTACATTAGCACACTGAAGCTGACCTCCTGGTGTCCCTGTGAGAGAGAGGGCATCTCTCAATGAAATATCATAAAATAATAAAAAAAGAAAATCTGTTCTTACCAAAGCTGGAGGCGTTGTTGAGCGTGAGGTTGTGCATCACTCTGGCTCCGAAGAAACTCCACCTGAGGAGGAAATCCTGAGCTCGCTTCTTCACCGACCGACCGCTCTGCTTCCCGGGCTGATAGAAAAAAGACTTGCTCATTTGCACAAACGGGAAACTTTGCAGGACAAATACGCGTCCACGCGGCACCAGGTGGAACAGCTGTTACCTTGATGACTTTATGCTCCACAACAGAGTCCAGCCACTCGATGAAGGACTCCACCGTGGCGTTCTTCCTCAGCAGCTCCTTCAGCTCCTGAAAGACCGTGATGGAGTCATCTGGAAAAAAAGACATATTTCATATATACTGTATAACATTGTCCTTTCATTGCGGTACTTAAGTATATTTAGATGCTAATACTTTTGTACTTTTACATGCAGGACCTCCTCTTACACTCAGAGTAGATGTCCGTGTCCTGGTCTCCGGTCGAGCTGATGCTGAGCAGAGGCTGCGAGCTGATGCTGCCCAGATCCACATCGTCGATATCCAGCACCATGCTGCTCACCACCGCCTGGTCGAACAGCGCCGGGCGGGCTATCTGAGAGAAGAAGAAAAAGAAGAACTCAGGAATCCTTGTTGAGTTTGTTTTGGAGACATTAGAGTTTACTGTCATCTGCTCTTCTGTGAACACACCTGTGCCAGGTGTAAGAACGACGTCTGTCTCTTCAGGGAGGAAACAAAGTGGCGCGCTATGGGCAGCTTCTTGGCCGCAAGACATTCTGGGAGGTTCTCCAGGGAGGAGGCCAGCCAGTACTCCCAGTGTTTGGCAAAGTTGCGGATATCTGCCAAAAGACTGATGAACAAAATTAATTAATAAATCATTCAGCATTAAGATCTGCTTTAAGTATCTTAATACGTCATTGTCGTTCCAAATAATAGCGTTTGAGTTACACTAGAGTTGTTTAAAACCTGCATCCTCGTCTCTACAGTAAAGAAAGAGTCAACTTGTGCTACATCTGATGGGAATGACGGTCAAAGATCAATCATTGAGATCCAGGCAACACCAACTGGACTAAAGCTTTCTGCCACTTAGGAACATTTCTTTTACTTTGCAAGATTTGTATGGGAAATATAGTTCTATCTTTTTAGCAACATAGATACCACCGGTGTCACAAACAGCCTCAGATTGTCTCCCGGTTTTGTTTGTGTATCACATGAACATCACACATAAGGATAAAGTGACAAACCTTTCAGGCATTTCCTGCATTGTGGCAGGAATCAGAACATCTGTTAAAACCTGTCAAAATAAGAAAAGGTGCACACTGTTAATTGGGGAATCACAGAGGGAGGACAGGAATTGCCAAGTTTATTTATTTGTATCCTTATTAAAAGACAAGCTGCAGGGCAGCAGTGCATCATCAGTGTATTAGTTTAATTATATTGTGCAGGGTGATACTTTTCTAAACTAGTTAAATAGAGGTTACAAACGTTTTTCTGGCTTAAAATAGACTTTACACTTACGAGAATGTCCCTGCATGAAAACATCTGCTATTATTATCACACTTAACTTAGAGATGCCATGTGATGAACTGAAAAAGTGAAAGACTTAAAAAAAAAAAAAATGAATAGGCAAATATTTGGAGTAATTTACGATATGAGGTGTGAGGTCGGGGCTCTTTTAGACCTCTGCACTCTTGCTGCCATGCTGTAGAAATACAAATCAAGTATTTGGTAACAACCTTATAGAGGATGGAGTCACAGACGCAGAAGATGTCGACTATAACGGGGTTCTCCAGCAGTGGCAGCAGGTGGTCGGGCATTCCCTGCCAGAAATGGAGGAGGAAATTCTGGATCTGAAACAAAGCATTTGAAGAGTTACATCTAGTTTGCATGGACGGTTGTGCTGGTTTTACTCTCCTCAGTAGTATGAAAACAAAAAAACACTCTCGGTTCGTAAGAATCACCTCCTCAAAGCTGACGTTGATGGCGTTGTCCAGGATGCACTGGCAGTGTGTTTTATACATCATGATCAGCGTGTCGACCTGCGAGGAGCGAGTGAAGATCTGACATTAACTTAACTCACAAACAAACTATGATTCACGGCTTACAGCCAGTCAGCACATTCAGTAACTGCTGGTAATGTGATATTGTTAAGAGGTAATACATCTGTACCATTTAGCATTTTAATGTATGGATGTCCAAATGTATATTATTCATATATACCGTGAGTTTAAAAATTATAATTTATTTCCCATTAGAAGGTCTGTTCTCTTTTGTACAACGATACACACCGTCAAGCCGAGCAGTGACTTCTCAATTCATCCATTCATCGATGTGTTCCACTCACCTTTTCTCTGGAGATGTTTCCCTGCAGCAGAAGATGCTGAGCGTTGGGGAAGTCTGGGAGCAATGTCCCAGTTTTAGAGCTCAAAGAATATTTCCTGGTGAAACCTCCCTGAAAAATAAAACTGAGTTGCAATTTTTATGAAACTCCAATCATATTATGTCATAATCAGAATAGATGTTTTCAACTTGATATGGTGAATGAAAGATAATTTACTAATCTAGTGAACTACTTATACAGTATATATATATTATATATATATATATATATATATATATATATATATATGATAGACTATATATATATTATATATATATATATATATATATATATATATATATATATATATATATATATATATATATATATATATAAATAAAAAAAAAAGAAAGAAAAATATATATATATATTTAATAAAAATAAATATATATATATATATATATATATATATATATATATATATATATATATATATATATTCTAGTATTTCTTTGAATTCCTTTTGAGTCGGTACGTTTCAAGCTTAAATGCAAGAATAAAAGTTATGGCAAATGTATGAATGAAGAAAGCAATTTTGATGGTTACTAAAGAATTCATGGGTCATAAAAATAATTGATTATTATTACTGGGTCGACTGTGGGCCAGTGATTAGCTTGTCTGTCTTTGAATCAGGGGGTTGGAGGTTTGATCCCCGCCCTAGTCGATGTGTCCTTGAGCAAGACACTTGACCCTGAGTTTCTCTGTGCAGCTGCGTCTAAAGAGTATGAATGTAACGTGATTGTAAGTTGCTTTGGATATAAGCGTCAACTAAATGACATGTAGTAGTAGTGTAGTATTAAAAAAGGAATAATGCAGCTAAATGTATGTTTTGCGTTAATTCTGTTTATTACAACATGTGGCAGATTATTATTAATATGTTGCTGTTAATACATAATGAAGTTAAAATGTTTTGTTTAGTTACTACATAACACAGTGTTATAACTCTAAGTGATGTAGAAGGGTACCATCCGACTCAGTGACATCACCACTGGGTTAAAGTTTAAAGGTCACAAAGTATTTTCTTACTAACCTCATTCTTCAGCTTGCTCCCTGAAAACCTGTGATCGAAGAGAAACCGACGTGATACTTTAAAATATAAATACATCAAGGAAGAAAACAGATCAATATAAGTAGGGATGCACCGATCTGATCGGCGCCGATTCATATCGGCCGATATTGCCATGATCGGTTTTGATCGGCGTTCTCAAAACGGCCGATCATAACCGATCGATCAGATGACGTCACATCTGCGAGAAATACTATCAGACGTTTCAGTCGCCGTGTGCCGCAACTGAGACGGAGCGCCCGCCGAGTGCCGCAGAGTGAGAGGTCCGCGAGCGGATCCTCCCGCAGCGAGCGGCGCCCCGTCCCCCGAGCGTCCGATCGAGTGCTGTTAGCGGAAGGATTCACGTGACACAACATCAGGTTTTGTAAAAATAGCGGAAAGAGCCACGTGAAACAACATCCGTTTTTCAAAATAAGATGTCGACAAATCATACACTAACATATACAAGTAAACAATGAACTGATTTTGTATATTAATAGATCGTTTCTGAGATTTAGCTTGAATTATGCTAACATTAAAACATTGTTACTGTACCAAGGAAGAGTTTATAAAAATAAGTCAGACTTTTGTATGTTAAAAAAGTCCTGTATATAGATTTCCCCAAGAGTTCCAGGAAATGCATAATGCAGATGTGTTCCATAGATATCTGAAATCAATCCCCTTCAATAGCAATCAAACAATTTTAATGTATCAATTAGGACAGTTATCAAAGTAAAAGTCCTAAATGTTTAAAGAAATCTGTAATTTCTTTAATGTTTGAGGTGCTTTAGATGTGTATTTCCTCATAGTCCTAGGCAATAATGCTACACAATAAATAGAATGCTTCAATCAACACCGTAATTGGTATTATGGGATCGGCAGATACTATTTCAGTGATCGGTGATCGGTATTATCGGTGATCGGCTGACACTGATTTCAGTGATCGGTGATCGGTGATTGGCCCAAAAAACCTGATCGGTGCATCTCTAAATATAAGTGTACGCTCATGCTGGCCACACGAACAATACAAACGATGCCGCATAAGGATAAACTAGCAGATGAACAAGGAGTTATTGTGTAATATGCGAGAATAAATCATGTAAAATGTTTCCTTACCTTGTCAAACCTTTTCCAGAATACACAGAGTGATAGTAAGCGCTGCTCTCTTTGATGCCAATTCCATAGTAATGATATCTGTATGTGTAAAGATGTTAACATCTAATAAGTACGACGACATTTTAGAGCTTGAGGTCACGTGACAACTGCTTTGCAGAAATTCAAAATAGAAGAATGAGGGTAAGATTGTGTTTGTTGTTGCATTTACTTGGAGTGTCCTCTGGTGCCCAGTCGTCTTGTCGTTAAGAGAGGAAACTTCTGTCGAATCGTCTGATGAGAAAAGGTGTTATTAGGTTATGGGTGATCAATCAGTCATCATATCATTGCCAATGGATCAGTCTTGGGAATATACAGTTGCGTAAGGAACAATATGGGATGCATTAAAGTTTAGAAAATATAAAGTATAAACTTTTAAAGACTTCCTGATAAACAAATTCATAAAGCACTTTTAACTGTTGAGGACCAAATGGATATGAATAAGTCTGCAAATAGATACCTTTTTCACATTTGATTAAAGAACAACACACACACACACACACACACACACACACACACACACACACACACACACACACACACACCTTTCCAAATGTAGCAGCACAGGCCGGCTCTAGTTTCTCCTTCCTGCAGAAGTCCAGGTAGTGGGCGTAGAGGATGCATCGAGGCAGACACACTCCTTCACACACAATATAATTCTCCTCCAGCCTGTTGACACGTCAGTGAGAGAAACATGAAGACAGGAAAGGAAAATAACCACAGCAAAGATAAAGCTAATGGAAAGATTTACTTTTACATTTTAGAAGATAAACAAACAAAATAGAAAAGTGCTCCGCAATAACAAAATACAAGTTCTAAAAGAGCAATTCACAGATTACAATAGTAACACCTCTTCTACTGAATAAAAACTAGAAAAGGTGAAATCAGGGAAGACGCAGCGGTAACAGTACATTTTAAACTTTAAAAGAAGCCTTTGAAAAAACAGGAATACAGCGTTGGAAAGGAGTCGAAAATAATCGTCAACAATCGTTTTCGGTTTAAAGGAGGAAGAAGTCACTTCCGGTTTCCTTCTTTGCTTGGTTCAAGAATCAGTAATTAGGGGAGAGAGTTAAAAAAATATCCTTTATTTTGCATACCATAGAATCATTTTGTTTGCGACTAGAAAGATCAGTCTTTTTGGAATCTGGAAATATATTTGTCAAATGTATGAAATAACTTTTGGATACATGGTGACATAAACAGTTTATAAAAACCCTGGAGTGTTAACAAGTGACCTGCAGGGTTTTTATAAACTGTTTATGTCACCATGTATCCAAAAGTTATTTCATAATTATACACAGCAGTTTTGACATATCTCTTATTCATGTTTTCAGCCTCTAGCACCTTGTGGGTTGGAGGAAGGAAGACTGTGAAGATGTTAAATGTCACCCCACACACACCTGTCAATATGTATATTACTGTCAATGTAGATATTACTGTGAATGTGGATATTACTGTAAATATAAATATGACTGCAAAATTGATATAACTGTCAATGTGGATATTACTGTAAATATGGATATTACTGTACATACGGATATAACTGTAAATATGAATATTACTGTAAATATGGATATTACTGTCAATGTAGATATTACTGTCAATGTGGATATTACTGTAAATATGGATATTACTGTACATACGGATATAACTGTAAATATGAATATTACTGTAAATATGGATATTACTGTCAATGTAGATATTACTGTCAATGTGGATAGCACTGTCAATGTAGCTATTACTGTCAATGTGGATATTACTGTCAATGTAGATTTTACTGTAAATATGGAAATTACTGTAAATATGGAAATTACTGTACATGTGAATATTACTGTCAATGTGGAATTACTGTCCCTCTACTGGTGCAGTACGCAGCACATCTCTGGAGCTCTTACCACTGCAGAGTGAGTTGTGTCTGTTTCTTCTTGTCCTTGATGATCTGACTGATGGTCTTCCTGGAGGACAAGATGCTCTGTTTGATGGTCAGGTCAGAGTTCAGGTCCACCAGGTCCTGATCTTCCTCAGAGGACGGCGTCTCGTTACTGTCCTCTGCTTCTGCGAAAACAAACAGATACATATAAATAGCTCACACTAGGTTTACTTTCAAAATAACTTGACCTTTTCAGTTTCAGGTTGACACAGATACGGGTCTTTCCATGTCACTGCCTCAAAGAGAGCAAGGCAGCTTCTTCTTCTCCGCAATTTAAACTAATATCTTCTTCTTGGATTAGTTCTGCACTGCACTGATATTTCCTTACCCGTAACAGCTATTGAAGGAAATGCTTTAACTGCATTTTGAATGTTCCTGAATTCAAAGGGAATGATTTAATTGCTATTTTATGCAAGCCCACGGTGAGAAAAGAGACAAACCTGAACACTATTAATGTCATGTCAGGATGACAACAACTAAGATAAAATGCCTGCAATTATTAATCACAACAAGGCAACGGTGAACTATTAAAACGACCAAATGAATAGGTATAATGGTACTAATACTAATATATGTGTATAAATACATTATGCATATGATAACATGTTGTGTTGTGTTCAAGAGCTCATATAACCCAAATCCATTCACAAGGAGAATATATATTGGAGCTGACAGTCAGTGAAAACAGAGTTTGTAAATATATCATTCAAACTTCAAAAGAAATACAAAATTGGATGTGACTCCTGGCAGCTCAACAATATTTTGGGGTATCTTTCCAAAATATATATCAGCTGAACTGAACTAAAATCAAAGAAACTATTGAGGGTATGGAGGGTGAAACTACTGAAAATAATCATTTAAATTGCACCGTGAACTACTTTAATTAATCCTGACCATGATAATAATCAGCACATGAATATGTTAGAGATTAAAATGAGGCGTTGATGAAACATTGTGGAATGGTTGTGACCTTTTTTGTTGAAATGTTGCCTGTTCTAAAATAAGCTCTTCGTGATAATCCTAGATCAGTGCGTGATATTTAATAGCTCTAACAATAGCAATGTGAAATAACGTTCCTTTTTGTGCATGTCAAGATATTTAATTGACAATTGTTAAAACCAGAGGAAAAGTACTTTTTCAGGATAAACATTTAGTTTTACAGAAAATAAAAATGGTCTAAAGCGGTTGAAATGAGGATTTATATTGAACTATAAAATGGTATTTGTCTGAATGTAAAGCTTCATTTCAGAATCAGAACAAGACCACCATTTTGACTGACTTTAGTTAATTTCCCCTCTCTGATTCCTCTCACTGAAGTCATGTTCTCCTCCCATCTTCCCTCCTGTTGGTGTGTCTTCATCATCATCCTTATTCTCATGTGTGGGGCCCAAAAAGGTTGTGAAAAAATAAACAACATATTTTTGTTGTAGCACCACTATGTGGTCAGTTTGTGTTTGAATTATTTTTTACCTGCTGGTTTGAAATGTAAAGAACATTTTCAGATTGAAAGACTTTGAGTGTAGATTAATTCATGAAAACAGGAGATAATGATGAAGACTTCAGAAGGATATTATTATAAAACAACGACACTTCAGCTTTACTGACTTGAACTTCCAGAAGCAATCAAAAATGTGTGTTTCATTACCTGATTTAATCCCGGAATCATCCTCCTGATGAAAATGTGTCCGTCCGTTAAAGTCTGTGCGTGTTTCCTCTGGTGAGCTGCACAACGTCTTGGTCAGAGAGCGAATGAGGAACACTCCATCTCTGGCTGAACTCTCACTGCTGCGTTTCATCGGCATCGTCAAATTAAATAAATGTTACAAAACAATTAACCAAAGATAAAGAAAACTAAAGTAAACTTGTTGTAAAAAAAACCCAAAACAACAAAAACTGTCCACTGCAATTCATTTGTCTTTAAAAAATAATCTTCAAGCACTGTTTCCCAAATTCACTCAAATCCAGGAGAAGATAACAATGATCACAAAACACCACGTCCAGCATTATTTCTTGGGGGTCCAAGCATCGATTCTGAAGCTAAAGAAAAGTGGAAACAACCTGACGGAGCAACCTCAGGCTAATAAAGCCGTGCTGTGGAAAGGCAGAGCTAATGAACCCGTGGACGCATTCATCATATTTACAGAGGACTGGGGCTAATCCAGATTATTAATGATTAACAGAGAAACCCTCATCCATCTGTCCATCCATCCATCCTGCCTCCGCACACTCAGCTGGTCCTTTAGACAAAGTTCCTTTAAAAGCAATTGTATAGCTGGCTTTCACTTTATTGTTGTAATAGTTTTAAATACTTACAGGAAGATATATCTCTAAGATAATGTTATCCACTTAAATAAAGGAAGCAGCTCATAATTAATGCCATGATAATTATTTTCATTATACCTTTTTGATTTTTTGCTATCAGAATGCCATATATTATACAGTTGGGTGAGAATTATTGATGAATTAATGTCTAATCATTATAACGTTTTATCTGAGAAATGCACAGCCAATGTGTAAACTACTTTAGTGCTGTGTATAGTTTATGACAGATAAATAACTGTATAATATCTTGACCTATTACAAAACATCCTCTTCTATCTGTTGAATATAGGTTTTGTTAATCTGAATTTGCAAAGTAACTAACACAAGGAGTCCAATAAATGCAGTACGGGAAAGAGTACCAGTAACTTATTCTCAAATTAAGTGTAGCAGAAGTATAAACTACAGCAGAAAATTTAAATATTCAAATTAAATACAAGTACCTCAACATGTTTCATGCAGTTTAGTCCCTTTCCACCGCCGCTTGTTACCTATAATGGGACGCAAATATGGTTTTAACTAAGATGTTACAGAAAACTGAAATACTTTTCTGACCGTTGACGTTCGAGATGAACCCGGAAGTGAAGTGACACACGTGGGGCAGCGTTCTCAGCGAGGGGCGCAAGCTGACAGGTCGCGCACGTGAGGCTGCCAGCGAGGTGACTTTGAGCGGAGAGATGTCGGTGTTTCCAGCCTCTGACGGTAACGTGAGATATGAAACCCACCGTGATGTAGAACGAACCGTTTGGCCAAACCATGACGTTAACTTAGCTTAGCACGCAGCGTTAGCATAGCAATGCCTGTCCTTTGCTAGTTCTTGCGGCTAACTCCTGCTGAATGTCGTTTCACGGCGTCATGAAAACAACTCAAGAGTAACTTATGGTTGGTCCCGGGACGTCCTCGGGATTTAAGCGAAAGGGAGTTCGTCACATTTCGATTTTTTAGAATCGGGCTAATTACGTTAAAGTAAAACTGAATAATCTCGTAACCAATCGAGCAACGGTTAGCCGCACATGTCCGCGGTAATCGTTCCTGCTCTGTGTGCATGTCCGGGATATGTTGCTATCGTGGTGATTTTGCTACGGTTGATAGATGAATAAAGGTAACTCACAAAACTTAAATGTAGGAAGTGTTCTTAAACCTAAACTGAAAAATATAACTGCACACTCTGAATTCAAGTTTGCCCCTTGTACCTAAAGACGGGCTTAATGAAGTGTGTTGTAATTCATTGCAAAACACACGTCTGTCAAAATGGGTTAGGGTTAGGGAAACAACATACAATTCATCCAGCCCGTGTTGGCTCTGGATTGGTTGATGTAAGTATTCCTTCATGCCACATCAGCCTCGAGTGGCATCCCTCTGGCTGAGTGCGGCTGGATATTCAAGGCAGCTCAAACACTGTAAAATCTACCCTGTGAAACTTGTAATCATCGGCCATAACATCCTGTGAACTCGCATATTTTTAAATGTGAAACCCAGGGCAAGAACATGGTATTTTTGAGGGACTTTGTGCCCCACCGTCACCAGAGTCCGTAGTTATTCCTTATCCTAAGTGCTTCATTGGGATGAGCAAGAATAACAGATGTTGCCGCTGTGCCCCAGACGGAGAGAATATCGGTAACAACTGCAGGAGATTTTTACACTGCATGCCTAACTTGGATGGGTAGAGCAAAGGTGGAATATTTCTGAATTATTCTCTCAATGTAGTCAATATGAGAAGATAACATTAAAAAAAAGCACAAATGTAATCCATCACCAAATATGTTCTGGGTAATGATATAACATGTGAAGTATTGGGAATTTTTAAAACAATCACCACCATTAATATGTTTTATATTTATAGTGATTTAGACTGTGTCTCAGTGCTATTTTTAATTGTCTGTTTATCAATAATTGTCAAAATGTGTCTTTCAGGTTATATTTAGGATGTGACCACTCATTCTGTAGCCATGCTGTCAGTGCTGGATTCCAAACATCCAAAGTAAGTTTGTGTGTGTGTGTACTGAATTATCTGTAAAATAATATCAGATCTTCCCATTGCCACTGATACCCAATCCAGCTATTTGAGTCTGTATCTATCAAATATCGGTGCTAGGGCTGCAACAACTAATCAATAAAATTCATGAGCTTCAAGTGAACTTGTGAGGGTGTCTGTGAATATAGTGTAGAGAAGAAGTTCAAAGTTTTCTGAATTCTGTTTTTATTTTATTTAAAAAAAATGATTTATTGTTCTGCAAGCTCAGGTCCCTTTAAAAAAATATACACATTTTTGTGCAATTTATAAAAAAATATATATTTATTATTATTTTGTATTATTACCATAATAGCTCAGGGATGTTCAAAGAGTTACCCGTTTGCGCACTTTCTGAAGATTATTTGCACTGTCAGTTCTTTTTTTGAATAAAGGGTTGGAACTAAATGCTTTTTAGTTTTTTTATCCAGTTAATCGGAAAGATAATCAACTGATTAATCGATTATTAAAATGATCGTTAGTTTCAGCCTTACTCTACACCTGTGGTAATGCATGATTCATAGGTCCAAAATCTCACATTACTGCTGTATGGAGTTGAGTGTTATTTATAAAGGGGATGGTTTTGTAGGGTTAGACATGGGCTTCATTTTGCTCCACACACCAGTTTTGGCAAAATGTCTGACAAGGCTGCTCCTGGTGCTTAAATAATGATTAACTTTTTGTTCCCACAAATGTGGACATTTGCCCTTTTGGTTTTCAAATGTTGAACACAATGAATGCATGAAGTCATAAACTCACCAAATGATTAAGACTTTTTGAAGCTCAATAATAAATGTCACTTTAATTTGCAGATCTGCTACATCTGCATCATGTGCCCTGTGGCCAGTCGACCTCAAGTTAACTCACTTGGACTGGAACCCTGAAGCAACCTTGATACATTTCCAGGGACAGTACCTTACCGTATGCGATCTCGACTATAACATCCTGCAAGGGGAAATACAGAACGTACCAAAGACTAAAGCTGCAGTGGATATCGGTGAGTTTTGCCTTGTGGAAGATGTGGATTCAGGCCGCTGGTACCGAGGAAGAGTTCAGAACCGGAAAAATGACTTTTTAGATGTTTTCCTCATAGATCACGGTAACCTTTTGAGCGTCGACATCGACCACTTATCTTCCTGTTCAAACGACCTGTTCATCCTGCCTCCCAAGCTGGTTTGTGGCTTTCTTGCAAATGTTCTGCTGCTTCACGGTTGTTCTCATTCTGTAGTGGATAAGTACTTCTCAAACCTGATTAAAAGACATGTTACAGGTTACATCCAAGCCCTCCTGCCCCACAGAGTGTTCTTGTTGGAAGCCCCTGACATTAATATTGACCTCGTTAAACATGGATTTGGGAGGCATGTGGACACAGATACTTTCCTCCTGTTGGTTGGGATGCTCACAGAAGTGCCGCTCAAACAAAACATGGAGCCAGCTCCTGACTTACTCATTGAAAAGCCATGGGGACAAGAATTATGCTTCAAATCATCCTGTTTGCAGGGATACAAAGACATTCTGTCTCTCTGTGGGCCAAGATTGAGTTGTGGAACACGTGCTAAAGTGTGTGTAACTGCTGCTGTTAACCCTGGGCTGTTTTACTGTCAGAAAACCAGTATGGAAACAAATCTTTGGGAAATGTCAAAGATGCTGGCTACAGTTAATGAATGCCGAATTAAAGAACGCAAACAGAAGACTCCAGAAAACCTGGGTTTACTGTGCTCGGTCAAAGGAAAAGATGGGAAATGGTACAGAGGCTATGTGCAGTTTCTCCCAGTTAACTCTCAACTTCGAGTTTTGTTCATTGACTATGGATTCTTTGAATCTGTCAAAGTTGAGGACGTCCATGGGTTGCCACCTGACTTTTTTTCACCAACAATCATGGCGTTCCCGTGCATGCTCTCCTCGCTCAGTGATCAGGATGAGGTGGTGAAAACTGAGCAGTTGAATTTTCTCAAGGCAGGCTTGCTTGGCAGAGTGTTGGATGTGGAGATCAGAGGTTTTGACAAAGAACAGCACTTGTACTCTATCACAGTAATTGGATTTGAAGACAATGACGTGAAGGAACCAGAGCTTATTCAAGAGCGTCCTAGCATGATGATTGAGTCTGTTTCAAAGGAAGACGTGCCACCTCAGTGTCGCTATTTATACTATGAAACGATCTTGGGCAAAGCCATGTGTAAAACACTGGAAGCTGAAGGGATCCATGTTAACTCTGTCTTTGTGGGCTTTGTCGTGCATGTCCAGAATCCAAGCCACTTCTGGATCAGAACGGAAAAACGTAATGATGAGTTTGAAGAAATGACGAAGAAAACGGCAGATAACTTCAGTCAAGTAAAGCTGGATGAAGACGTGCTGTTGAAGCCTGAGCCTGGGACACTTTGCTGTGCAGTGTATGAAGAAGACATGCAGTTCTACAGAGGTGTAGTGACAGACACTCTTAAGCATGGATCTGAAGTTCTTTTTATCGACTTTGGGAACATTGAGAAAGTGCCACACAAGTTGATCAAGAAGATACCAGAGACATTGGCAAACCAATCAGCATATGCCTTCTGTTGCACTCTTGTTAATGTTTATCCATTGGATGACACCTGGACCTGCACCACCTCTGACTTTTTCAGGCAAGCTGTGTCAAACAAACGCCTGCTAGTCAATGTGATCCAAATGAATAAAAACAAATGTGTTGTTCATCTCCGTGACATTGAAAGTAAAGAGAATCAAAGTATCACTGATCTCCTGGTCTCTTCCAACAAAGCTGCATACTGGATCAACATTCCCATAAAGCCCACAGTGCCAAACAAATTGGATTTGACAGAAAAAACAAGGTCCCCAAGTTATGGTGTGAAATCGGACATCAATGGGTCTACAGAGCAATTCAACTATGAGAAGGTAGAGACAACATGCACAAGTCAAACTGAGGTCAAAGCACCTGCTAGCTTCAAAACCATGGACATCAAGCCAGGGTGTAATTTGGCTGTGGTTTGCTCCTACATCAAGTCTCCATCAGAGATCTGGTGTCAGCGTCAAGATAAATGTCCAGCTTTGGACGAATTGATGGATAAACTCCAACAATATTACTCAACTTACAGCGTTCCCCTCAATTCAGGGGATTCATGTTGTATCGTCAAGTCACCTCAAGATGGTAGATGGTTCAGGGCCTTAATCAGAGAGAGACAGAACACTCATGTCAGACTGATGTTGGTTGACTATGGCTTAACCATCCGAGTCAAGGAGCACAGTGTTGATGCAATAATGCCAGAATATCTTTATTTGGAAGCACAAGCTTTCAGGTGCAGCCTTAACAACCTGATCAAACCTGCTGACACCGAGAACAGTGGGGATTGGAGTCTGGCGGTGTGTAAGAAGCTGAAAGATTTAGTCAACAGCGCCAATGGTTTAAGATGTGAAGTTGTCTCACAGCTGAATGTGAAATTCCAAGGGCTGTACAATGTCGTGGAACTCTACAACACCCAAACCCAACAGAGCCTAACAAATTTGCTCTTTGAGCACGGCGTGCCGAGAGAAGGGCCGAACTCAGCAAAGCAACCGTCAACCGTGATTCCTGAGTCTTTTGTCTACTCTTCACATGATCTTCGTCCTGGAAATGAGGAACAAGTCTACATCACTCACATCAGCAGTCAGTGGGAGATCTATTGCCACCTTGATCGAAACACTGAATTGATCGAAGAACTCCAAAACAAAATCTCAGATGAGAGCGAGAAACTGATGCAAGACACTACGACAGCAGTTGTGAGTGGGCTGTCCCTGGCTAAATACGTTGATGGCAAGTGGTACAGGGGCGTGGCACATCGTGTTCAGTCCCCTCTGCATCTTAGTGTGTTTTTTGTGGATTATGGAAACACAGACATATCTGAGAAGACCCATGTCATGTGTATCCCCAGAGACTCTGCTGATTTATTGTACACGCCCATGCAAGCTGTGAAATGCCACCTTGCTTCAGTGTCCAAGGAAAAGTCCTGTTCAGATGGTTTCAAAGAATGGCTTGATGGCGCAATCCTCAACAAGCAATTGAGAGCCGTCATAGTTGGAAAGAGAGAAGACGGTTCATTTGATGTTGAACTATTTGATGGAGGCGTAAACATCAGTGAGAAGGTAAAGGAACTCCATCTCAGGTTTTCACCAGAACCAAAGACGGTTGTGAGTTTGAACACGAGCGGTACAAAGACGAAACCTAGAGTTCTCTTTACAACTGGACACTCAAAGCCTTCAGTAGAGTGCAGGAATCAAAGGCAACGGCCTTCAAAGTCCTCAACATCGATCGCCTCCAGATGCACTCAGAGTGCACTCCGCAAAAAGAACCCCCCCACAAAAAAACGTGTTCTCGCTGGACAACCTCAACATAAAGAGGACAGGGAGAACCCTCAGCTCTCTTGTTTGCCAGACATGAAAGTGAGCTCTGGATTCAGGGCGATGTGTTTCGTCTCTCACATCAACTCGGTTGACAGCTTTTTTCTTCAACTGTCAGAGGATGAAACTACCATCTTGAAAATGGGAGAAACGCTGAACTCGAGTATCTTCAGGGATTCCTTGAAGATTGCTACATCTTTGAGAATAAATGACCTTGTTCTGGCTGATTATGAAGAGGACGGTGCTCTGTATCGTTCTGCGGTGACTGACTGTGAAGGAAGTTCCAGTTTCAAAGTTGAGTTTGTTGACTATGGAAACTCTGCAGTCGTGGCCAAGGAGAAGATCTACTCCATACCAAAAGAGTATCTCTCTCAGCCAAGATTTAGCATAGCATGCTCCCTGTTGGACACAAGCATGTACAACAGTGATGTCTCTTTCACTGATGCTGTGATGGAAAAGTCTCTCTTGGTTGATTTTGTCTGTCACAAAAACCATTGGAAAGTCAAAGTTGAGATTCTTGATGGTTGTGTTCCACCTGCACTGGATGCAGCCGTTGAAAGTGAAAAGAGAGAGAAGTCCACTGCGGCATTTGAAAGGGACGAGAAACCAAGATTATGTGAGCAGAACGTCCCTACAAAAGAAGTGAGTGAGGAGACAACTGCAGAATACGAAATAACTACTGTGGATGATGATAACCTTGTGCTGCAGCCAATACCTGACACACTGTCACCTAAACTAGAAGAAAATAGAGAAGAGCTCACCATAAACAAAGAGTCTAAGGAGAATCCAAGAACAAACACAAAATCCTCAGTCACAGCAAAAAGGGATTGTGCCGATGCGCTAATACCTCTTTCTATCCAGGTCAAAGACACAGAGGTTAGTACAGTTCTGTCGGTCCTGAGTAACGGGAATTTTTATGCCAGACTAAATAGTACCAGTGAACTGCTTACTGCAGTGGAAAGTCATATTGCTGATAACCTGTGCAAGATGGTGGCAGATGAGGATGTCAAACAAGGCCTCGAGTGCTTAGTTCAGGTGGACAAGCGGTGGCACAGGGCGGTTGTTCAAGATGTAGGCGTGGAAACATGCCAGGTCCTCCTCGTGGATCATGGAACAACTGTAAACATTCCAAGTAGATCAACCCGACGCCAGTGTAGCGAGCTTACAAAAATGCCACACGTTGCAGTTTTGTGCAAGCTGAACTGCCTTGGTGAGGGAGAGGCTGCCCCTGAATCGAGGCGTGAAACACTCAAACAAATGATTGACAAAGAAGTCAAACTGCTGTTTGTGTGTTATTCAGAAGCAGATGAAATATGGACAGTTGAAGTAGTCGAGGATGGACTGGTCGTCCTTCGTCACATTTCAACCTCACTGCAGCAGAATGATGAAGAGGTGGTCCCATCAACTGCCGAAACAAGAAATGAGGAAGCTGAAGGGGAATTCAACTTGGACACGAGCAACCCTCAGCAGCTTCTCTTTGCTCCGGTTGATCTAGATAACGCGTATTCTGGCTTTGCTGCTGCAGTGACGACTCCTTACGAGTTTTGCATCGTTCTTGAGGACTTGCTACTCGTCATGAACAAAGTGTCCTTAATATTGGACGACCTCCCTGAGCAAATGGCTCCTCTTCCTGAAGCCCACCTCGTCCCTGGAACCTGCTGCCTGTTTAAGTCAGACGCGAAGAATAAGTGGTGCCGGGCCGAAATCGAAGACGCCGACACCACAGCGGTCCTAAACCTGGTGGACTACGGCCATTACGAAGGCATCCCCTACGAAGACTGCTCCAAGCTGAAGAGGCTTCCCGAGGAGATGAGGAACCTCCCAAAGGTGACATACCCTTGCGTTTTGAGAGGGGTGAAGCCAGTTGTAGCAGATGGACCCTGGACCGATGGAGCCGCAGTCTTCTTTCAGCAGTGTCTGTACCAGAAGAACCTCCAGATCTTATTCAGGGAATTTGTATCCAACACACACTGGGAGGTGGACATTCTGGCAGAAGGCGTCCATGTTGCCCAGGAGCTGGTGGATGCTGGGCATGCCGATTCCATAGACGTCATGCCAGGACTGAGGTAGGCTTTCATCACTTTGTATTATGTGTTGAAATTGAAGAACTTAAAAAAATAATGTTTTAATGTATTTAACATTTTCACAATTAATTAAAATTCTTTACAATGACTATGACAAGCCAAGGAATATAAAAGTAATAGACATTTCTTGCGCTCATTGTTTAGTCTTGAAATCTGTAAGCAATTTTTAATAAAACAAGTAGGCTTGCAAATTACAAATTGATTCTGATGCATAAATAATGAATGAATAATGAGTTCTAGGCCTTCAGCATGTGACCCTCTATTATTACAAAATAACATTTATGTTTTCAATTAACACTTGATATTATGAAGGTACTTTCGAATGTCAAGATGATACAACCACACATTTGTACATTTTTAAATAAGATTTCCTTGAACATATATTTTATTTTTATTTTTACAAAAGCATATCTTCAATGTCATAAAACACCATTGACTGTAAACTTGACCAATGACTTCTTGCAACAGAAAATTATTAAGTTAGTGCTTTAGAATTTAGTTTAAAATCCTGGAGCACAAATCTGTAATATCAAAGCAACACAAAAGAGGAAAAACGGAAACTTTTGAAATTTATGTTTAGCTTGACACATAAATCTTCACGTTATTTCTGATGCATTCAGGTTCCAGGAACGGCAGCCCTGTAGAGCAGCGCCTTGTGACCCCGATAGTGAGGAAGAGTGGAGAGAAGATGAAGACTTCAACGAGAAGACAGCTGATGAAGAGAAGGGGAAGATACCTCTGTCTGAATCTCATCAATGTAGGGGAACATTTTACATACGTGTTGTTAATTGCCGTCAAGTTAAAGCGTGCGCTGAGCAATGCAGACTGCCAGGAAAACATTTAGCATCTGACTTAAATTTCAAAGTTAAGTTTAGTTGTGTGTGCTTCACTCTTGACATTCGATCCACACTGATTTGTATGTAAATCTGTATTTTCATATTTGCCTTTTCCCGTTTATTTGTGAGGCTTGTAAACAAACTAGCAAACAAACCTCTGTTAAAATAGAACATTGTTTATATTCTGTAATTCTCCATTACTAAAAAAGCTACAGCCATAACATCAAACCAACACTTTTCCATTACACTTGTGCTGTTGGTATGATGATTTCTATTTGTATGTGTATTGTGTGTATTTCTAGCGAGTCCTGTAAATTGCTTGTTTATGCACAATAACTATACGGTAACTTTGTTTTGTTTACTTGTCAACAGGTGTTCTGATGTGAAGGCCGTCTGGTTGATGTCGTCACTAAAATGAGCAGCGCCTTCACGTCTTACTTAACATTCATTCTAGTGAGACAATACTTGTTGGCTAAACGTTACGCCTCAGCACTTTATTTATTATGTAAATCTATTTATGGTGAAGCGCTTATATTGTTTTGTTCCTTCAAAGATTTGCACGTTATCCGTTCCTTAAAAGCAAAATACATCTTGAGTTAGTGAACAGTTTTATTGAGAGCTATATTAGGTGTTCCCTCATGCAGGGCCTTCACATTAATGATGGTGATGTATGTTGAGTTCATGGTTTGTATCTACTTCAAACTGTTCAGAGTTTTTTTTATTATTTAAATATAATATTAAAAAAGAAGTCTGACAGTAAGAATTGCATTTGCTTTTGGCAAGTTGGACAACCTGTAAAGTAGCCAAGCAAACATTTAGTGTAATTAATTCTAATAACTATATATATTTCTATATAACATTTTCATATTGGTCTTTGTTCATTTTGAGTTTTAGGGACCTTTAACAATAAATATTCTTTCCAGTTTAATAAAAAGAGTAGACGTTTGAATATATATTGACTTGGAAAAATACTTTCAGGTGCAAGAGCAACCTTAGTTGGTACTTATTTTGCTATTGTTTACTTTGGTTCATTTAGTTGTGTGGGAGCACTGAAAAGTCCTGATATTTCACTAGAGAAGAAGCCACTGTATGTGTTACCACTAGAGGGCGGTGTTGAGTCGTGGCCGGTTGTTCCTGTCATGGATCTGGCACTTCTGTTGGACGCTGTGGCATGCGTCCGTAAGTGCTGTCTATTTACGTTAGCGTTTTAGCGAATGGAAACTTGCATCACACATCAGGTGAGCTACTGCAATGATTAACCCAAACCACCAAAGCTATTTAAACAGTTTTTATTTATGTAAAAGGGTAAATTACCTGACCCCTTCAGTTGTACACATTGTTTAATTTAAAAGACAAATATTACCATGTAACACTATTTGGATCAAAGGTAAGTATTTACATGTAAGCTTACAGTAGCACAAATATAATAAGACAGCATATATAGAGAGGTTACTGTACCTCTCGATACATAGCTTCCACTGAGATGTGTATAAACCATTTCGTACAGGGCTTGTTTAAAAGTTACAACTATTTATTGAGAATTTGTGGTAGTTAATCTCCAATATTGGTCTTTGTCAATTTAAAATGGGTTCATGACAAAAAGATGATGTCAGAAGTGGGATTCGAACCCACGCCTCCAGGGGAGACTGCGACCTGAACGCAGCGCCTTAGACCGCTCGGCCATCCTGACTGGTGCTCGCTGATGCTGCCCGGATGAATTTCTCTCGCTCCTTGGGATATTTCTATAATAATTATGGCATACATATATCGGCAAATAATTTATAAATAAGACAAACTCATTCCGTCGATAGAAATATCCTACCGTAGAGCCAGGACTCAGAACACAATATAAATACACACCGAGTATACATACTCAATGTTACGTGCTACAAAGAGAAAACATCTCCACTCTGACACCGACGATACATTTTGTCTTTATTAGTCAACTCAATTATTATATCAACTAAAAATTACTATAAGATCAATCAATATTTTAATTGGTTGTTATCGGGAATATTCTTAAAAAAAACTGTCGGGAACGGGACGCGATCCCCGTTACACCGGAAACGGAGTGAAGAGACATAGGACCCTTAGGACCCTTCGCCTCACATGTGAGATGCAGCAGAGGAAGGAGGAAGTAGGAGGCAAAGGGATTTTAAAAAAATGAGACGTCATTGAAATGGCAGTCAATTAAATATGACGTCACAGCTGATCAGTTGCCCATTGTTTAGTTCTAACTTTATATTTTATAATGATCGAAAAACTTATTTACAGTAATATAAACAATGTATCCTTAAAGTATAAAAATAACTTGCCCCATTGTGTGAGTGGTATATTATTAACGCCTTTACAAGTAACACGTAGTCGAGGAAGAGTTTAGAGACACTGCAGCTGTAAAGTATTGAGTGGATTCAATCTAAAAGTCAGCTAGGTATAAGAGTCAGAACAAATGTAGTGCACTAATACTAATTGTGTTATTTAAATCAAATACAAAGTGGAAGTATTAAAAAATTAAAATATTCAAGAAAAGTGCAAATTGATCTTGTAAACAAATCTATTATCAGAGAAGCTCAATCAATATCTGATAAACATCTTTAGCCTGCACTGAACTCTACACTTATTAATGATTTACAAAAAAACATGAAACCATCAAGATGATCATATCAAACTTTAAAGGAGTCATTATTGTTTTGGGGAGAACGTGTCATCTGTAATGTTTTACAGCTCAGTTATTTTAATCTCATATCATGTAGAATCTTTTTTCTTATACTGGAGGAACTATAGAGAAAACATTTCAATAAATCCACAAAGGATCAAACTGCGGACGAGAGATACTTTTAAAAACATAACTTTTCTATATTTATTTTAGAACAGGAGGTCTGAAGGGTCTTTTTTACTTTAGCAGGATGGTTTACAATCACAATTCTGTCACTGACTCCTGAAAAAAACTAATAATTATAATAATCTGGATCTCGTTGAACTGCAGCCGGTGTAAGAAAAACAGACGCAGAAAACAAGAATCATCACCACAGTATGTGAGATGTAGAAATAGTTACTATTAAAACAAGTTTGTGTGCATGTTTTCTTCCCCACAACGTTTGAAATAAAGCAAACGAGGACTTAAAGACTAATTCCTTTGTTTTTTTATTGTGAAAACCAACAATCGCATTGTGAGTAGAAGAAATCCTTTTTTTCTGGCTTGAATTTCAGGTACAATCAATCAAATGAATCACACACAACTCTGCAAAACAAAAACAGACTATTGGATTAAAAATAAAATTAGAGTGACCTCAGATTGGGGCGGAACATTTAAAACATTAACTCCACTGACGTACGATGCAGCGCGGGGGACCGTCCAGTCCTGATACATTTCTCCTGTGACCACACAGCTGTTCAATCACATTAGTGTTGCAGTGTTTAGTCGCCGGGCAGGTTTCTACAGTAGTAAAAGAGTGATGAGACAGTTGTGGACCCAAATATTTACAGTAATGTTGTGCACTTAGAGATCGTCCTCCGGACTGTGTGATCCTCCTCTGGAGAATCCTTCAGAGTTTTATCTAAAACATCGCAGAAGAAACAAACGACTAAAAAAAAAAAATCCCAATGCTTTCTCGCTACGGAATGAATTAACAGTGTTTCCACTTACTAAGAATTTAATTTAAATTAAAAGAAAACTTAAAAAAGAAGCAAATACAGATTGGTCTGGAGCTCAACCCGGCATTTCTGCTGGCAATTAAAAGTGTGAAAACAACATAATGCAGAAAAAGAGAAGAAAGATCATAACACCTTAAAATTGTTCATATTTCAGTGAGCTATTTAAAAAAAATGAAAGGAAAAAAAATTAAAAAAAGAAGATGAGAATTAAAATGAGAACAGACCTTTCTCCATCCCCTCGCCCCAAGAACCGTTTTATAAACAAAAATATATCACCCTTTGTCGTGTGATTCTCAAATTCTCACTACATACAATTAAAACTTTTTTACAGTGCTTTATCATTATATATCTCCAACAGAGCTCAACAAGGGGAAGAACACAAGTTAAGCCATGAATGTCTCTCCTATTGCAACGGTGTAGCTACGTCGCAAAAAAAAGTGAGGGGGGGGGGGGGGGCACAAACGGGAGGAGGTGGTCGCGTCCCGCCCGCACCGTAGCGTGACCGCGGCGAGGTCGCGGCGGCGCTACTTGGTGTTGAGCTCGTTCTCCAGCTCCATGAGTTTGCGCGAGGCCTTGACCTTGTTGGAAACCTCCTTCCCCTGAGAGAAGAGACGCTGGCGGTCCTTGAAGGTCATACTCTCGGGAGCGCCGCCGGGGAACGAGTTCTCCTGCTCCAGACTGCGGGGGACAATATTTATTTGTTTATGCAAATTATGTTATTGTTGAAATAAGTCAATGTTGTTTTTAAAGGGGTTTGATCTATGATGAGTCATCCTTCAGTAGCAGCTCCGCCAACACGCCACATGGCGCCGGTACTTGGTCTGGACTCATTTTCCAGTTTATCAAGATTATTGTTTTATTATTTTAGCCCAGACCTTCACAGCTGGACGGCAGAACCTTTGAAGTTCCTTTTCTGTTCTGAATAAATAATAATGGAGACTTTCTATCACTTTTCTTTTGCCTTGAATGTGTTGTTGTTATTAAAGTGATACAAAACACATGCACATAATCAAGATGCTGTCCTGTAAGATTTTTATATCCAACTGGCCTCAATACATTTATTTAAGTAAGTAATACATTACGACATTAAACGCTATATTTTAATTAAAGAGTCAGAGCTGAATGATAATATTACATAATCATACATTGGCAACTTATCAGCAAGAGGTTCAGTTATTTTTC
Source organism: Liparis tanakae (assembly GCA_036178185.1). Lineage (NCBI taxonomy): Eukaryota > Metazoa > Chordata > Actinopteri > Perciformes > Liparidae > Liparis > Liparis tanakae. The sequence continues at coordinate 5,248,233 of CM070101.1, read as the reverse complement.
CGAAGACTTAAATAAAAACTCCTCGTGCGTTATGGAGACGTCTAAAAACCTTTTCCTGTCAAAATGTTTACGGCTTTCATCTCGAGGCGTTCGCCCTTCAAACCACAACCCGGGAGGAGGAAGACGAGGAACAAGAAGAAGAAGGGAAGATTTCTCACCTTTTGGGCCATTTGTCCCGCGGGTCGTTGTAGACTTCTCCTGATCCTACAACTCCGGCCGAGTTTCCAGTGTACGAGTTAAATCCTGTTGGGGGGGGGGGGGGAGGAGACGGACGGTGAGACGCGAGTCACGTCGTCATGGTTACATCATCGCTAGAGCACATCTGAGGAGATGGAAGCTGCTGGCTGCTCCGTGGGCAGATCTCTGCTGCTCACCATTTATTATATAGAGCCGTTTGTCCCAATATGGAATGAATGAAAACCATGAAATTGATCGCTTACCGGAGGATTTATATCATATTTAGGTTGAATGTTTAACACTTAAATCAAGTCTAGGTGTGAAGAAAAAGCTCCTGTATTAACGTAAACAAAATAATTATATATATATATATATATATATATATATATATATATATATATATATATATATATATATATACCAGGTGCTCGGATAAAGTCTGGAGGCACCAACACGAGGGTGACCCACGACCTTTGACCCCAACGAAGACATCGGTCGGTCGCCTCATCGTGAGTCCCCGTGTCTTAAAGCTGGAGCCGGGTCACAAAGACGTGACGGTCTTTAATTTACAAACAAATTCAATAATCTTCTCTAATAATAATAATAATAATTCTCTCTCGTCAAAAAAATTACAAAAACATGAAAAGACCAAACCTCCGATGAAGCTAAACGTACTTATACACCATTTCCAAGACGGAGCGACATTTATTCGACTATTCATGGAGAAACCCGGTCCAGGCGTCGTAGTTTGGGCTTCATGGAGCTGAACTCAGGAGGAAGATATGAAACATCCTCGGTTTGTCACCTGACGCTGCAGTACCGCAGGTGGCCACTAGTCACTGAGTGTCCACCCAAATGTGTTTTAATCCACAGCTAAAAACACTCAAACAAAACCTAATATTTAATCTCCTTTGAGCGATGCACAGCTTGCTTTGGAAAATGACTGAACCTTTAAAAATAAAGTTGAATTGTCATTTTGTCAATCTTTAATATATAAATAAAAAAAAAAATATATATATATATATATTTATTGAGTCAGTCAGTCCTGAGGAATGAGTTTGGTCTTTTCATGAGTTTGTTACCGGGCAGAAGAATAAAGGAGGATGTCGTGATGCGTTTAACCGTCACGGCACGACATGTCACACCAGGCTGGGAGGACATTCTGGACCCAGTTCATTAAAGATCTTCTCCACTGTCGAATCCGACCAGACGAGTGAGCCGGGACTTTAGCCAGAAGACTTCTCAACTCCACTCGGTTGAGAGTCCGGAGGCCGTGGGCCGGTGTTTCAGATGCAGACACAGCGACGGGTTCCTCCAGCTGGCAGCTCCTCAGCGCTTCACTTCGGGTTTCAGACCTGAAGCTCGCTGGCGGAGAATAAAGTGACCAGAGGAACGACCCCCGACCGGGCAGAGACGTTCCTCAGAGCCCAGAGACGGAGAATTAAACTTGAAAGATCTCCAGATCTCTACTTTACAGATTCTTAAAAGGCCCTGAATGCTTTTCTGTCAAACTAAACTCACTTTCCTTCTGCGGTTTTAGATGATTTGAATTTGATTTTATCTCGCAGCTGTTTCTCCAATCTCAGCCACGTTGTTTTCTCTTGTGGATTCCTTCAGATTAAAATAATTGCTCTTCAAGAAGAGTCTTATTTTTGCGTCGGGAGCTGCCAGCTCAAATCACACTCATTTCAATACATTTCATAGAGTCATACGTCGGGGAAGCCGGAGACTCAGGTGCCGGTTGGGTCACCTGAACCTGCCGCTATGCCCCTTGGGAGTTGTAGTAAGGTTTTAGTAGCGCTGCGGCGTTAGACAGCAGAGACAGACTGATGAGCCGGAGCAGGCCGGCAGCAGAGCGGACAGGACGAGACACGGGAGAGGACGGATCACAGGCAGAGCGACACAGAAAGGAAGCGCAACACACACACAGAGAAAAGATCAAAGGCAGCCGCCGCCTGGTGGAAGCTTTGCACAGGCGGATGAAGCGAAGGACGTGGAGCCGTCACTGGGCTGAGCTGCAGGCGGCCAGAGCGGTGCAGTGGTGATGAGGCGTGGCGTGGTGTGATGGTCGGGGGTTGGGACATGCAGAATTTATTTCTGAGGGGGGTGGGGTGGGGTGGGGTGGGGTGGGGTGGGTGGGTAGTGGGACATTAGTATGTTTTTGTTTCTGTCTGATTGGAGTGAATATGCAACACAAAGTTCTCCATGAGCCCTCGGATGTGTTTAGTGTTCGGTAAGCAGCAGGGTGGGAGGAGCTTTATTTTGAAGGTCGCTTCCTGGACCCCGGGTGGCGTTAACGTGGAGGCGGCGCGGCGCCGGCCACTCCGTTTGTCTGTGGATGCTCAGAGAGCTTCGGTCGCGTTTGCTCATGGGCGAGTGGAAGTCAGGCGCTGCAGCGTTGCACTCGCCGACGGTCCGTTAGCAAAACTAACTAAACGGGTCTCGAATGTTAAATGTTGTCTCAACAAAAAAGTTTTGCCGAAAAGATGAAAATCATTATTTCACCTCAGTCAGGATTCTGAAGAGACGTGTGACGCCAGCTGTCAGTCTGACCGCGGTGCCTGATGAGCTTTAAGGCTAACGGTCATTTAAAGAAGAACTTTTGAGAAGAAAGTATCCATTACTAGAACAATTGTAGACCCCTAAAAAGGTCAACTAATTTAATAATTAAAAAATATTACAGAAGAGCCTTAAAAAAAGCCCAATTATATAGATTAGAAACATATTTTTGCTGATTATTATTCATTAACTTAACCAACATGTTAATAACTAAGTAGTTCGTCCAGATAAAACTTCAATCCAAAAGGGCCAAAACTAAACATAACAAATCCAGGTCATCCCTCGGTTAGATATCGCTCCATCAACGAGCCTTTTGAAGAAAAGTGAGATGGATATCTGGAGATGACAACGAGGATGAACAAAGAAACACAGTGGTTGAATATTTGGTTTCTGTCACGTGACTTTTAGAGAGACCGGTGACCCCAGTGTGACCTTTAAAGTCTCGACTATAAGTGCGATGAATAGAGCGCCACTAGGGGGCGCTGCAGTCCGAGTTCCACCGACGCTCAGAATTTGACGACAGGACGTTTTGGACTCGTACAAACCGCCACAGACAAAGCGGCCGCCGTGTTAATGAAGGGAGAGCCGAGTCCTCCTCGGTGAGTGATGGTTGTGTGAAGCCGAATGGTGCGTCTCCTTCCCTTTAAAGCCAACGCCGCGAAGCAGAGCCACGGGGCAGGAAGGGGGCGGGCCGGCGGCCGGCTGGCCCCGCCCCCTGGTCCCCAAGCAGCGACAGACCAGACACAGAGGAGACGGCGAGCGACAACACCAACAGTACTGCGATTGGCTCCGATGGGCCCCAATCGGCTTCGAGTAAGGGGGGGGCGGGATTATCGATTGGCTTGTTTCTGTTCGCTAGGGATGATTGAGGAGGGGGGGGGGCGGAGGGGTGGAGGAATAATTACTAGGGATGTCGGGAGGTGTTCAAATCAACATAAAAAAAAATTAGATATCTGATTTGTTCGAAGAGAGCGAGGGAAACGTCCACATTTATATACGACGAACAAAGTGACGACAAAAAAAATGATCTGGACAAACACGAAGAGAAGGGAAAAGGAGACATGGAAGTGGAAAGAGGCAGAACGTCTCTCTACTGGAGGGGGAAAAAAACCGAAGACAAAAGTAGCTCTAAACTATGAGATGAAGAGATGAGCGAGTGGGAGGGAGGGAGGCGTGGGGGCGAGCCGGACTCCGCCCTCCTCTCTCTCCGGGTCTACCTTTGAGGCCTCCCGGGGGCACGGAGCTGGGTTTGGCAGGAAGGGGGGGGCCTGTACTGTTGGAGTTGCTGTTGTATGGCGGCTGGAACGAGCCAGACAGGAAGATGCCGTCAGAAAGGGGGCGGGGCTTGCGCGCAGTGGGCGGCGGCTGAGGCCTGCTGTGATTGGTCGAGGCGGAGGCCGGCAGGTCGCCGTACGACTTCCGGGTGGCCGACAGCTTCACCTGACCTGAGTGACCGCCGCCGCCGCCACTCCCTGCTTTGGAGGCCTCCTCCTCGTCCTCCTCGTCGCCCGCGTAGGAGACAAACTTGGCGGTGTAGAGCGTGTCAGGGGAGGCGATCTGGGTTTTGAGGTAGGAGGTGTTTCTCTGTGGGGGGGGCGGGGGGGTGTTAGTAGGGTTGTGGGGGGCGGGGGGCTGGTATTCCCGGGGCAGCGGGGGCCGATACAGACCGGCCGGCTCGTCGGGCGTCAGCAGCCTTCTCTCGGCCTCGTCGTGCTGCCGCCGCCGCTCGGCCTCCAGGCGAGTGTAGTAGTCCTCCTCCTGTCTCCTCTAAGGGAGGGACAACCCGTTAGTTAGCTCCGCCCCCAGCGGCTCGCACCTCAGGGCGGGACTCCGACTCTCTGACCAGCGACCGCTGGGGAGACGCCACTACGCTGCTGCTACCGCGAGGAAAGACCGACCTGGTCCTGACCGCTCAGAGACCGACACCACGTCACCACGGCGACACCACGTCGCCACGGTAACACCACGTCACCAGGGTGACACCAACTGCTCAGGACTCACACCAGTCCAACATCATTTATAAAATGGTCCAACAATCAAATTCCAAAGACTTCCAGCAGAAGACGTAACGTAATAAATGAATTCACGATGAACATGTTTCACAGTAAATATTAAGTTTAAAGCACATTTTGGCATTTCAGCGTCGTCAGACGAGTATTCTCCGTTTTTAAACTAGAAATATAGTCGATTAGCTTCATTATAGAACTTAGAGGTGGAAATTATTTTATATTTACATTAAGTACTCTTAGCGTGTCTCGCTGGTTCAGGCTGAGGTTTGACCTCCTTTGGGCTCAGCTTGTTTAAACAGAACTTCAATCAATATATAAAACTTACATTATTAGCTACAGGTTGGAGGAATTAATGCTCAGTGTCAATTCCAATCGAGCGACACACCGGATGAGACCTCGTGTGGAATGAAGCGGGAGCGTCGGCCATGTGGGAACATGTCATCACTTCACTGAAAGTCGTTCATCACTTATTTAAAACACAACTTCACTGTTTTTCATCAACTTGATCTACAACGCGTCTATAAATCACAACCGCTGGTTAAGCCTCCCAGCACTATTTGATACCACCGACAACCATCTTCTATTTGAATCCCGTAAAGAGTGCGTTACGGATTATCCCAGGGACATTTCTTTAACCGTCGCCTCTGAACTGGATCTGACCTCACGAGACGATCTGGTCCTCTCGCTCGACTCCATCGTCTGTAAACACCCGGACGGCGACGTCAACAAGCTCCAGCCCTTTATCGGTTCATCCTCGACAAAGTCTATTATATATATATATATATATATATATCAATACATACAATGCCAATCAACCAGTTACTCCCAGTCCACCAATCTGACACACTACTGGAAGAAGAACCCGTTTTAACAACATCTAAAAACTCTCCCTGACATTTGGCAAGTGTTCCTGGACAGACAGGAAGCCACCTCCAGGACCACCCTGCCTCCCGCCATCTCCCCTCTACATCAACACAGTGTGTGTGTGTGTGTGTGTCCACATGTGCCTGTGTGTCCTCAGCGTATGCTATTGGGTTGTGGGCGGGTCTTTGTGATTCACTGTGGTGATGCTGCACATAAATCTAGAGCTGCAGGAATGTGTTGGGGTCTCTGGTTCTGGAGCCGGACCGGCTGAGCAATCGTTTTGTTTTTGGGTTCTCGGTCCGTTTCATGTCGTTGAGATGGTATAGTTCTTCACAAACAGAACCTCTAGCTGCGGGTGAATCCGAGCTGCTTTTGGTGGTACAGGCTGCCCAGTGGGAATCTGAAGAAACTGGGAGGGATTAGTGGGTGTGTGGGTTTGAATGACTGGCTGGGGTTCTGAATATGTACAGTATGGATGACTGATGGTGGGAATGAGGCACATGGGTGGGTATGGATGTCTGTGTGTGTGTGTGTGTGTGTGTGTGTACTAGATATAAAGCATGTGTTTCTTTTGGGAAAAGTGGGATCGTGGGCGGCATTCCCTGAACATATTCTCTGAAGCAATGACAAATGGAAACAAAAAAAGATCAAATAAAAACTAACAAAATCATAACGGCTTGCCCCCAAAACAACTGAACTCCCTGAGACACCGACGACAACAACCACGACGAGATGGGAGTCCCATGCTTGAGGTGGGCGGGAGCACGTAACATGAGACACATCACATAGGGAGGGGGAGGGGGGGGGGGGACATGCAGCTGGAAATCTATACAATACATAAACAGATTAACATCATAAAAACATCATCATATTAACATGTTATTACATCATAATAACAAATAACTCAAAGACGGTAGTTTGAAATGTATTGACAAATAAACTGAATTCATAATTAAAAAAATAACTCAGGGATACTTTTGACTGCCAGTTATGTTTTCCATAATAATAAATATGTAAATTATAAAATAGAATGTGAGGATTTTAGAGGACCAGTGGTGTGATCCGTGTCTGTGGTTCACAGGACGTTTACTACACAATGATGACAAAAACACACAAAGATGGGCGGCGGACACCAGATCACACAACTGGTCATTTAAAAACACCCAAAGTACAATATTAAGTCAAATGTAACATATCTAGTGTGTACCCTCTGTGACCAGATACAAATATTTAAAGCGTACAGGGGCCTCAAAGTTGAGTAGCTGCACACGTTACTGTGTAGGATGGACTTAGTTACACAATTAAACTAATTGAGCTTTGTTGTGTATGATATTGTGTAATAGTGAATTGCCAAAAAGGTACATTTAAGTCCTTTTTAATTCAATCTAGAACACAATTAAGTGTGCACCGGGTGAACTGGGGTGACGCGTTCCGTTCGGCTGATATGTTGCCATGGTTACGTTCTTTATTCCATTTGAGCCGGTACATCTGGCTCAGTGTACCTCCGATATATTGGATGTGAAATTGTAATTTCAGATTTTATCCAAATGCGCACATTATTTCCCTGACAAGGACGTCATTAAAAACATTTCCTTTTCATGGAGTAACAGCATTTCGGGAAATATGGTTATTTGCTTTCTGCTCTCGTCTCTACGCTGAAGAGCAAGACGCCCGTTAGCTTAGCACAACGACAGGAAACGGCTACCAGCACCTCTAAAGCCACGTGACACACACGTTGTATTTAGTTTGTTTCATCTGTAGAAAACACTAAATGTGGATTTCACAAAATATGTAACTTTCATCATCACACAGATATCCTATACTGAGATTTAAGAATGTCTTGGGTTAGAAGCAATGACTAAGGTTAGAGGTGCTGCATTGTTCCATGATGGGCTGAAGACTTTTTAAAGGCCTTTCTCTGCTGACAAAAAGGACAATAACTAAAGACATTCAGAAGATGCTGAACGTTGTAATCATCTTGTGGTCCAACCCTGATAAACAGTCTGTCCTCTTGTATGGACCGGCTCACAGTATCGTAAGGAAACAGGCTCCGCTTCCTGCAGACAAATGATCGGACGTCATTAGATCCTAAAGTTTCGCAGATGGACAAACCGACCTTCTCGCCGCCCTCCCGTTTGTTCTCCTCCCTCCACCTCCTCTCCTCCTCCTCCTGATTTGCTCGCTCCTCTGCCTCCCGCTTGCGAATCTCCTCCAGCTGCTGCTTACGCCGTCGCTCTTCGTCCTGCAACTGATCACACACACACACACACACACACACACACACACATATAAACAAACACACACACACACACACCGGAAGACACGCATGCAAACAAGAAATTAATTAGCACAACATGAATGGCGTGTCCTTCACACACAAACTGCCTGAACACAGCAGAGGACTCGTCTAACAGCTGGGACACGAATGTACAGCGACATGTTGTGTGTGATCATGTGAGGTTAGATCCGTCTCACAGGGCTGCTCCAAAGGGGAGGGGCAGTGTGCACTGCAAACACAGCATAGGCAGGTAGACGCAGGTGAGCACGCGCACACACACACACACTGCGGAACATACAAACACCAACAACATGCAACAAAGGCAAAATACTCTTTCAGCTGCTTGAGGTGCGTTTGATTTAGTTTCATCATTAATCGTTAAAAGGCCCTTCTGAGGAGCAGAGGAAGGATAAATCAAGCGTACCTGAAGAAACTGAAAGCTGAGTGGTCTGCTGCAGAAAAGTTACGATAACCACCCCAACACAATCCCAGTGGGATACGCCGACACACAAAACAAACAGACCCATACAAGGGCTGGATGGAGGGTTAAGGGCAGTTCAACAAATATACAAAACAACATATTTTGCCACATACCCTGAGAGAATAGGATATATATATATATATATATATATATATATATATATATATATATATATATATATATACAGAAGACAGTTTTTTAAATGTATATTACTTTATTTCTTATGTTATATTTTTCATTATTTTAAAATAAATAATAAATCAAATTAATATTTAATTCAAAAAGTAAGTTTGAGGTTATTGTTATGCATATATATATATATATATATATATATATATATATATATATATATTTATTTTTCTTTGAATTTATCCATATTCATTTAATTATTTTATTTTAATTTCTAATACTTTTTTTCTCATTTAATTTCTATTAAATATATCTATTGTTTATTTGTCTTTTTCATGTTCTGGTTGAACAGACGCTTTAAAAAGAGAACGTAAAGAGGCTCAGCTGGGCACACAGACGGATGGATGAATGGATGGATTCAAAGACAACACGACACCATGATGATGCAGTGACGGAGGCTCACAGGACCGTCATGCATGGATCCCCATCTGCACCTCCAGTGATGCATTCAGCCATGCAGGCACCACCTCCATATGCACTCAAAACGTCACTGCTCACCGGAACCGCAGCGGCCTCAGCTCTGCTACTCGTGAAGCATGTACAGGTTTGTTTTATGGATTTGGAAACATCCGTATTTCATAATGCATGAGCTGCAGCTTCACTGGCTGCCCCCCCCCCCCGCAGCAGTTGTTTTGAGTGGACAAAGAGATGGTCAGCTTCCCCCAGCCAAACATCGAGCATCTCAAGACGGCCTCTCCGGGGCCGATGGCTCTCAGACTAACCGCGGCACACGGCCTGCCTCCGACCCCCAGCCCCAACCACACAACAACAGTACTCCGGATGGGGAGAAACAGATAGGAAACACAGGGCAGGTGGGCAGCCCAGACAGGAAACAGGAAGTGATGTAAGGGCAGGGAGAGGACACTCGTCATTAACAGGAAGAACATACCAAGTCTAGAACAGAGATAGCTGGGACAGCATTCTGCTGCTGCTGAAGAAGAAGACAATAAAAGTGTGAAACGGGGGACATGTAGGCAGGGAGGGGGGGAGGGAAAAGACCATATACTGAAAAGTGAAGGTGGAGATATCATGTAACTTAAGTGAGAACAAAAGAGGAGGGGGAGGAAGGGAGGATGGAAGAGAAACTGAGGAGTAAAATAGGAATTAAAAGGGAGGGGGAGGAAATACAGTAAAGGGAAAACATTGTTTTCCTCCACTTTTCTCCAAGAGCTCCTGAATCCACCACCATCCAAAAACCACCTAGGCACCAATTAAATATAACTCACTATTTTATGTAATTACGTGAAGGGACTCGGCCGCTTTTCTTCCACGACGTCACCGTTAACTCTTCCTGAGGTTTTTACTTTTGGTTTTCCCAAATCAAGTGCCGGTTGCATTTGGTTTTATGAAGCTACTTGATCAAATTCATTGTTTGAATCTTGTTTTCTTTGCAACAGTGTTATCTTATCTCATCATGAAGGCTCTTGGCCGAAGTGACCCGAGGCCCCAGGGGAACACTTGGGTCCCTTGTTACCTTCATTTTGATCAGTTTTGGGGGATTCGATCATCTGAGCATATTTGAATATAAATATAAACTAAATAATCAAAACGGTCCAAATTTGTATTAATCCAATCATATAAACCAATGACTGTATGGTTTACAGATGTAGAAACCCAGATGTGGGAGTTGTTGTTTTGAGTTATAGAAATAAACGCAAGTTTAGGCCAATTTAGAACACCTATAAACGCTCGTTATAAAAGCTCAGTTTCTGGTCGCAAATCCCCAAAATCAGTTTAAAGTGCGTTATTAGTGGAAAAAAACCTAGACCGACCCAACCACACCACACATCACACACTCAGCCACACGGGCAGCTGCATCCTGCAGCACACCACGACATCCATCACCCTCAGTCACGCAGAAATATTAAGGAAATAGTGCCGAGCAAAGATAAAAGATATAATAAAAGTATTCACACCAATCTCTGGAAGTAGAGGGAATTTGCCTGTTTTGGGAAATTTAACAGCCACCTGGTGCCGGAACAGAGAGCGTAACGGCCGTGACGAAAGCCACGATTGCTGTTGTGCCTCTTCGCCCCAGGATGCAGCCGTTTGCTGTAAATCCTGAACGCCCGCCGCTCGCCAAGCAAGCGCGAAGGAATCAGAAACGACAGGACAGTCTGAATCCCCACATGTCCAGACCTCTCGTTCTGAGGCTCACACCGTTAGATCCGTGAGATGTAAACGCCGCGTTGACAACACCCACCCCTGCCTCCCCAAAGCCCCCGTCCACCCTGCAGCAAATCAGGTTCAAGCAGCTCAGCATGGCAAAGCGATGACAGAAGCATGTTGCAGATGCACACTTGCAGAACATTCAGTGGGAGATACGATTTTCTGTCCTTTTAAAAGTCTCCTTTATCCTCTGCTGCACGCGTGGTCTTAAGCTTCAAGCCTCCTCCATTTCATTCAGCTTTCTTTTTCTTAACTCTCTTTCCTGTCTCATCACCCCACCAACCTCATCTTACCCTGGCTCTCTTTTCAGCCTCCAGCCTCTGCATGATCATCATGGTGTCCACGTCCTCGTCGTCCTCCTCCTCCTCGTCCTCGTCGCTATGCTTGGACTCCTGCAGTCGCTTCTGGAACTGCCACTCCAGCATCAGCTTCCTCAGGCGGTCGCTTTCCTCCGCCGTTCGCTCCGGCTTCGACTGGAAAACAACAGTGCGCGCCGGTTATCCGTCGATCCATCACTACGTGTGTGTGTGTGTGCGTGGGATAGGTCCCAGAAATGGAGTCTACCTGGAGCTCCTGGATCTCTTTGTCCAGAAGGTCGACGATGTGAAGCTGCTGCTGCTTCTCGGCCTTCTCGCGGGCGTCTCGTTTCCAGGGGTCTGGAGACAGACTGTCGCTGGACGCCAGCTCCTCCTTGCTGATGGTGATGTACTGCAGGTCTCGCCTCTCGATGGTCCGCGGCTGCTGCTGCGGCAACAGCTCCCGGATCACCGTGTCCATGCCTACGAGTACAGCTTTAATATTAATTGTAATAATTTAAATAGCAGGGTTCTTACACATTTTGACCAATGGATTTCCATGACTTTTCCATGACTTTCCCATAACTTTTCACCAAATTTCCATGACCAAACTGAAAATCTCGGTATAAACATGAACATTTTAGAAAATGTTGCGTATTGAGAGCGTGTGCCGGCTTATATTTCGAGCTTCTTTCTTTAAAAAACATATGAATTATTTCAAACTCGGCGTAAATAACACATTTTTCCTTGACTTTTCCAAAACTTTTATGATTTAAGTTTTTTTCCATGACTTTTCCAGGCCTGGAAATGACAATTTTGAAATTCCATGACTTTTCCAGGTTTTCCATGACCGTACGAACCCTGAAATAGGATTCTTGTTTGTAAATAACAAAACGGAGATAAGACATGAGATAAAAAGGAGTTACCTGGGTTGGAGGCGCTAGCAGGGGGAGGAACGGCTGATCGCGGCAGGCTGGACAGCTTCTCTGGTCTGGCTGGAGGAGGCGGAGGCTGAGGCTGTGGGGGGATGTAGGGCTGGGGCGGGGCCACAGAGGGCAGGGGGGGCTGGTGGTGGTGGGGGGGAGGCATCGATCCTCCGTTGTTGTGAGGCTGGACGGGCATGACGGGGTTTGCCCGGATCTGACCCAGCTTCCTCTCTTGCTCTCTCCTCTTCCTCTCCCTGGAGAATCATCATCATCATCATCATATTTTGTCATAATATGGTCCGTTATATACCGTCTACTAGGATGTGCTGGTTTCTCTGTTGCACCCGTTTAATCGTCTTTCTCTCACTTACAGATGACAGTTAAATCAAATGTTCTTTAATGTTCTTATTTGCTTTTATCGTAATTTATAATCCATAGCTTTTAGGTTTTTTCTTTTAATTATGCGTTGTAAAGCGTCTTTGAGCACTTGGAAAAGCGCTATATAAATCTTATGTATTATTATTATCAATAATGTGGGACGATCGTTTTGATAAATCTGCTAAAACACAAATCAAAAATGAATGAAAGAACTCCCACCTCTCTTCCTCTAGTCGAGCCTTCTCCTTCTCATACCAGCGTTGCTGCTCCTCGCGTTTCTTGCGGTCGGCAGCCTGCTGGGCCGCGGCGGGATTGACGGCGGCGGGCGGCGGCGGAAGCGGCAGCTCGTGTTGCGGCTCGTAGGGCTCGAAGGCGTCCGGGTAAGGGGCCGGGGGCGGGGGCGGGGGAGGGGGCAGGTCGGAGCGGGACGGCGTCTGGGCCGGGTGCGGCGGCGGCGGCGCGGCATGCGGCGCGTTGGGCGTCTTCCACCGGCCCGGCCCCGTCTTCTGGTTCAGGGCCTTGTTGGACGACGAGGAGGAGGCGGAGAAGTTGAGGTGCTCCTGGCTCGACGTGGAGGACTCCAGCGAGGAGGACACCTGCGGCTGCGGGGCCCAGTGGTCCGGACCGCCGACACCTGGAGACACGCACAAGCTCGGTCAGCGTTCCGGTTACAGAGAAAGGAGTTGCTTCACACAAAGTATTCGCGTGAAGCAATCATTGAAATCCAGTGATTCCAGACGACGAGCTCCGAGCTGCACAGCAGGGACCGCAGAGTGCTGCGGTCACGGACCCCAGTGCACGATGGAGGGAGACGGCGGTTTAAAAGCGGTCGCATTCCTCATCAGAGCTGGAGAGTCGGTTGTTGTTTTTTCACCCGCCTCACCTCAGCACTCAAGGTCGTAGCGTTTAATTTAAACCCACTAGCTACTCAGAGGCTAACACGTTAATGGGCCGTCAATCCGGACTAATGACGGTCGACTGACAGCAAAAACTAAATGAACGGACGACAAGGGCCGTGTCAGCGTGCAGGGTTTCTCATTTCACAGATTCATTTTCAAATGTCACTATATATATTTGTAATTTGTGAAATTTAGCTATACAAATAAATTGAATTGAATATATCTACTATTGCGTCATTCTGAATGAGTTACTGGGAGTACTACGTAAACAATTGTATTGTGGTGGACTCTGCTTGGAGGACCTAATTCACAGGACTAGTGGGATGGTTCACGATAAGAGGCACAGTGTCCCTTTAAGAGCAGGTATCGTAACCAGGGCAACGGAACGGCGTCGAGGGGTTGAAGGTGAGGGATGTCGGCGTCACCGGAGCGTTGTTTTTGAGATCAGAATAAACGGCCCCACAGATAAACCTCGTCGACTGCGTTCATGACTGCGCTCCTACAATATTACATTTTCGAGGAATATTTTAGGTGCTGAAAACCACTAGCTGCTTCATAATGCTGCAGCTGAAACACTATCGGGGGCTACAGTCTCATCCTTTGTCATCTTTTTTCTCACCTCCTGGCGGACCTCTCTGGTAGTCGACTTCTCTGTGTTGGTAGTCCATGTCCCGGTGCTGGTACTCCTGCTGGTAGTGCTGCTGCATGCGCTCGTTGGGCCTCGGACCTCCTGGAGGAGGGTACAGCTCCTCCTGGGACTGGTTTATGCGCTGGGAACAGATGAAGACATGGGGTAAGAGACGAGAGAGAAAAGGGGCAGACTCTGAGATGAAAGAGAAGGTGGTGGAGACTCGGGCTGGAAATAAAGAGAAAGGGACAAGACGTCTGGCCCATCGGCCATGTTTAGTTGAAGTATTCAAACATTCCCTGAGAGCGTTTGTGGGATGTTTTAAGACTGAATTATAGAGGAAACACAAAAACATTTATTGACATGCATAACAAATGAAGCAAACGGTCCTATATGCCTGCTACTTTCAGACGGTACATTCATAAAGAATGAATTATTTATCAACTTCAACATTCAGGATGGTATGTTAGTGGGCGTGTGCTGCTGCCCCACCTGCATGCTGCTGTTGTGAATGTTGTTGACCACGGGGAGGCGTTCTCTGTCCTCCATGTCCTGCCAGTGCTGTGAGGGCCCCTGGCCTGGAGCCACCACCCGATCCTGGCTCTTGGAGGCCGGGATGGTGAAGTACTCCCTGGGGTAGGACTGGGTGGGGATGGGGTAGGCCTCCTGGCGGGGGGGGGAGGGCTCATCCTGATGTCACACGAAGAAAGAAATTAAGAGTTCGGAAAGAAGATATTTGGGACACCTTCCCAACACATTGGAAACTAGAAGGGGCACTCGATAGAGTGCATACCTTCGCATATCACACGGTTGGGCATTGAATTATGATTTTTTTTGCATTAGTTGCATGCCAGTTGGATACAAATTGACCATGCTATGGTAAAAAGAAGATGTTGACCTTTCATGACCTTGACCTTTGACCCGATCGATTCCAGAATCAAATCAAATGGTCCCAGGATAATAATCAATCATCTTCCCAAATGTCATGCGATTCAATAATATTTTTACCTTTTCATGACCTTGACCTTTGACGCGATCGATCCCAAAATCTAATCGATTGGTTCCCGGATAATAAATAATCATCCCACCAAATTTCATGCGATTCGGTTTAATACTTTTTGACTTATGCGAATAACACGCATGCGAAGGTAATGATTCCTCATTTCTATGGGAGATACCGCGAGCCTCATCTCGCCTGGTGGCAGATTCAACATAAAGACGCCGCCGCCGTCATTGCGGTATTAACTCACGTCGGCACACAGGTTGCCGGTGGAGACGGAGGTGATCTTCGTGCCAGGTCCTCCGGGGTAGACGGCTTTTCCTGCTGGACTCTGGCTCTGATCTGTTGATGGAGCAGGAGAGACAGTTATTACAGTTAGTACAGTCAGAAGTAGGTACCGCATGTTTAAAAATAAACTAACCGTTAAAAGACAAATCACTAATTTCAGTTAAAAGAAATATTAATATTTGTTTAAATAAAAAAAAGAGGTTATCAGACCGTTCCTCGGCACTATCTGAGAGCGTATTCCACGCACCAGACTAATCCCACAGCACGTCAACATGTTGCTTTATATAAATATATATAAAATATAACAGACGGTTATTGATGGGTCGGTTAATTTGATTAGCATCCCTACTGAAATTAGGCAACGAACTAGAAGTGGAAAGGAGTCATCAACAAATCCACAATTACCCAAACCGGTAACTGGAAGTGGTTTCTGAGGTCGCTTTTTGATGACTTTTGCAAACAGTGTTTTTGTATCAGGGCGGAGTACTTTAAGAAAAACACCAGCATAAAACAATTTGATTTTTCCCACGGATACTTGTTTTCACATCCAAACAAAAAGTCATTTTCATTAAGATGTGCAGCTTTATTTATTGCCAAAATGGATGTAACATGTGATGTGTTATCAATCACACATATGACCAAACTACAACTTTGTGATGAATGTCCAATTCATTAAACGGGTGTAAAAGCATAAAGACATAACGTCGGAATCCTACATCGTTTGGATAGTTTGACATTCAAACTGTGAGGAACAGACTTAAGAGAACACAGATCAATTAGCTGGTTATCTTAACTAGGTGTTTGTAGTGAAAGACAGCGTCGGTAGTTCCACACGTGCGAGCAGAAAGGATCTCGGTGAGGAGGCGGGGCTTACTGGCGACGTTGGGGCTGGAGCGGTGGTCGGCTCGGTTCTTGAGGAGCCGCTCTTCCCCGCTCATCTTCTTTGGTTCGGGGTACGAGTCCCAGCCGGCCTGCGGGCTCTCCGGGGAGCCGTTCTGCACCGAGTTGTTGTACAACTCGAAGCCTTCGCTCTTCGGTCGCAGTTTCCCGTTCTTGTCGCGGCCTCGGTCCGACGCTGAGAGAGATGGAGGGAGAGAGAATTGATGGTTGACAGGTTTAGAAGAAATAAAATAATGGTGTGTTGTTTCAGTAGCTTTTCCATTACAAACTAATCCAGAGAAACTTGTTGTGGTTGTTTTGAAATATTTCTTTCTGTGGCTAAAATACATTTACAGGATTCTTACACATTTTGACCAATGTATTTCCAGGACTTTTCCATGACTTTAAACCAAATGTCAATGACCAAACTGAAATTCCGGTAAAAACATGAACAATTTAGAAAATGTTGTGCATTGAGAGCGTACGCCGGCTTATATTTTGAGCATCTTTCTTTAGAAAACATATTAATTATTTCAAACTCGGTGTGATTATAACAAATTTCCATGACTTTTCCCAAACTTTTATGATTTAAGTTTTTTTTCATGACTTTTCCAGGCCTGGAAATGACCTTATTAAAATTCCATGACTTTTCCAGGTTTTCCATGACCGTACGAACCCTGATTTAGCTACTCAGTAGATACCGGTCCTCCGGTCTGTCCGCTGTGATCCGCTGGACTAACACCAACACACCGACTACGGATGAGATCCTCACACAACCCCAGTGCAACACATCTGGACTATCTCTCCTTTGAGTTTCCCTTCTGCCTATCTAGCTCCGTTTCCCCAGGTCTGTGATAATCCACACTTTGCCTTGTCCAGTTTCCTACCGTTAAGTTTACTAGCGAACGACCAGCGTCCTTCACGGCGCTGCGGTCAGATTTCACTGCTCTGGAAAACACACTGTGGTCGAGGGACTCGGGAGGAGAAACGCCCATTTATCGTCATCCTGGACCGCCGGCCAGAAGACTTCCTTCATGACTCCCGGGTCACATTCCATCAGACAAAGACCAGCACACAGCCAGACTACCCAGTAAACTATACGCCGTGTGTGAGTGTGTGTGTGTGTGTGTGTGTGCTCAGACACTCACACATCGCTGGCTCCAGCCACAAACACTCATTATATACTTCAGTCTACAAGCTTTTTTTTAACAGTGCCATGAAGACAACAAGGACACAGTGTGTGGACCGCTCTGCTTCCTCCTTCCATCCAGATCGATGCCATTAACTGATGGCGGACGGACAGTAGTCCATTCATTTAAACGACTCAAAGTTTGACTTGTGCTCTTTTCAAGAGACTTTAACTTGAGACTTTTGTAATGTTCCTGATTGTTTTCATCGATGGGAAAAATAACTGTATTTAAAAAAAGTGGAAGTACAATATTATTACTAAAACGGTCAATTTTCGATCTTTGGGTTATTTGATTAATTCAAGATGTTAAGCTTTTCAAATTTGATTCAAATAGATCAGAAAGATCTTTAAAAATCCTGACATCAAAAAGACAAATTAAATTCCTAAATCGTTTCCTAAATTGAAGCAATTTAATGCATTTTTAACCTCAAGGGAATCCCTAAGTTTCTATTATTAGAGTTGTCTTTTAGAAGCCTCTCTAAACATATTGTGTGTGTGTGTGTGTGTGTGTGTGTGTGTGTGTGTGTGTGTGTTCTGCGCTCACCTCTTGGCATCAAGGGGCTGGGCTGGTTGAGGAGCGTAGCCAGTCCGTGGTAGATGGCTCCCTGCTTGGCGACCTCCAGAGTCACGACTGAGCCCGTCCTCGTCATCAGCTCTGCTGCCCTGAACACACACACACACACACACACACACACACACACACACACACACACACAAGAGAGAGAGAGAGAGAGAAAGAGAGAGAGAGAGCGAGAGCGAGAGAGAGGCGAGAGCATTAGTATGCAACTTGTAACAATTTCAACGGATCTGAAAAACTGTCATAACATCAAACATCAATATTTAAATCTCCCATTTTTTTATAGGGTGGAACTCGGGGAATGCAACAACAACTCATCTGATGCTGAGAACCGGCTCTGAAGCTCGTTTGGAGATATCACAGATTTAACATGTGCCAGATTTAAGGGCTGCAAATCATACTTAGTCTTATCCTGCAGGGAGATGAACTTGATGTTGTTATAGGAAACTCCTCATTTGAACTCTTAGTTGACGGTAAACGGCCAGATCTTAGGAATCTGCTCTCCGTTTCTGACGTCAAGTGAACAGAATATTTTACCCTCTCAAAAGTTTTTAATTCTCAAAATAGAAAACGATTCTCGTCATCAACACGGCCATGAATACGTCAATATGCC
This sequence comes from Liparis tanakae, assembly GCA_036178185.1. Taxonomy (NCBI): domain Eukaryota; kingdom Metazoa; phylum Chordata; class Actinopteri; order Perciformes; family Liparidae; genus Liparis; species Liparis tanakae. The sequence goes on along the minus strand of CM070101.1, from coordinate 5,229,834 downwards.
GCAGGAGGTGGTTGAGCACGTGCAGCAACTCCTCCTCATTCTCCATGGTGCACTTAACTTAACTTAAGCACGTCAGCTGGGATTTGATCCATTTTCAAATCGTGCAAATGCATATCGACAAAATGTCGACATGTCTGAAGGCAACAAACAGAAGACACGAAAACATCAGCACTGGTTTTTGGACCGCGCTCCTTACCTCTCTTGCGATAGGCCAACCAGGCTGCGTCCGTCCACGCTCAACAGCTGGTCACCTGCAGCCAAACGGCCGTCCTGTATGAACACACACACACACGCACACACACACACACACACACACCATGAGTGTTGCTTTTACGCAAACCGTTCTGTAATGTTCCCGTGTCTGTGTGCACACTAACCACATCAGCCGCTCCTCCTTTGACAACGGACTTGATGTAGATGCCCAGCTTCTCCTGACCAGCACCCTACAGGGAGGGAAGGGGGAGACACACACACACACACACACAAAGCGATTAACCAATGACTTAAAAAAACATGTCACACCCATAAATCTGAAGACAACACCAGTGGAACACAGACTGTAGGTTATAAGTAAGAACTAAATGTTCATAATCCCAAAATAATGAGAATAGAACATTGAGCTTGTTCAACAAGCCCTTGAGCAAGGCACTGAAGCCTTGAGCAGGAGAACACCACACTACAACTGGATTAAAACATAGAACCCACACATGTAGAGCAGTGGGAACGGAAATCAGCACAGTGCAGTGTGTGTGTGTGTGTGTGTGTGTGTGTGTGTGTGTGTGTGTGTGTGTGTGTGTGTGTGTGTGTGTGTGTGTGTGTGTGTGTGTGTGTGTGTGAGAATGGCAATCATTTCTGCACGTTAGAGCTGCAAGGATTCAGCAACTGATATTCAGATATAACATTAATCTCAAACTATTAATTGTTTGACTCGATCTGGAGCAGAAGGGAGTCCAGCACCACCAGGAATTTAAACAACACATCTTGTACTCAGTCATTCAAGATGGCAGACGCTGACCAGACCGCGGACGGATAAGAGAACTGCTCTCATCCTCCCTCTCTGACGTTCCCTTTGTTGTATTCTGGTAATAACAGCTGGACTCCAACAATAAAATCTCCAGACAGGAATCTGTTTATTTTCTCTACACCAAATCCTTTCTACAGCAAGAAGCAAGCAAGATAAAAAGGGCAGTGTGCGTGTGTGTGTGTGTGTGTGTGTGTGTGTGTGTGTGTGTGTGTGTGTGTGTGTGTGTGTGTGTGTGTGTGTGTGTGTGTGTGTGTGTGTGTGCTTTTCTTGTGATGTGGGGAGGTGGTTTACAGTGCAGCAAAGTGCTGGCATGTTATCTGACCAATCACACGCCTCCTCTGCCATCGTGACATGTTTACCCTCAGTCGTGTGCGACACAGCAGACCCAGAGGAAAGATTTGTTTTCTTGATGAAAACACTGCGGCGCGGAATAAGAAACGGCCGTGTCACTCCAACACGTCCGAGACTTAAAATAAACCACTTGGATTGGACTAAAACAAAACAGAAACAACAAAAAATCTCGATTTCATCCGAGTTGTTTCTAATTTTAAAGCAGCGTACGACGGTGTAATAGTTTACAGGGTAAAGGCCAGGCGGTCAGGTCCAGAACCGAGACATTAACACACAGCATGTCTGTACACTCGCTCATAAAACTGTGGATTGGATTAAAAACACTTGGAATTGCTGCCATTCGTCAGACCGGGCTGTGTGTGTGCGTGAGTGCGTGCGTGTGCGTGCATGTGCGTGTGTGTGTGGCCACATTTGGTGGCCACACACACATATTAACTATTTTATCAGCTGTGGTTTCGGTAGAGTTCTCAAGGTTGAATTCTCAACTTTTTTAAAGACCTTTTTCACTCTCACCTAGCGATGCATGTTCCCACTCTGACAGGGTTCTTACACATTTTGACAAATGGATTTCCAGGACTTTTCTAGGACTTTAAACTAAATTTCCATGACCAAACTGAAATCTCGGTAAAAACATGAACAATTTAGAACATTGAGATCGTACACCGGCTTATATTTTGAGCGGCTTTCTTTAAAAAACATTAATTATTTCAAACTCGGCGTAAATGAACATGTGATTGAAACAAATTTCCATGACTTTTCCCAAACTTTTATGATTTAAGTTTTTTCCAGGTCTGGAAATTACCATTTTAAAATTCCATGACTTTTCCAGGTTTTCCATGACCGTACGAACCCTACTCTGATCTCACTGGTCACAGAATGGCAGAAGAACCAATAGCTGCGGGTTCAGGCCTAAACATATTTCATTCATGAATGTGCTAACAATCATATCATATTTCTACAGTATTTTCTAAGATGTATATAACAAAAGTTCCTCGTAATGAATCGAGTAATAATTCATCAAGTAATACCAAACGAGCCCCGATGAGTGGCACAACATTGTCATTTAGATGCCATGTTCTCAGAAGTATGAGCAGTAATAAAAGAACAATTATAATAATAATGATAATATTAATAATGTACGAGTTAATTTAACCTCAAGAGTTTTTAAAGACTTTTTCCAGATGAACTTGCAGCTCAAACACCAGACGGTTTAATAATCGGTGTTTTCTCTAAATCCTTTAATTATCATCTACACTGCAGATGACTGGCACGATGACTTGGGATCTTTGCTTTCCCGTTTTCAGAGGGGTGATCTCACATTTTCATTGACGTTGCGATACATAATTTAACTTCTCTGAACTGACATAAAATGATCCGTCATGACGGATGACAGATGACACAAAGATAACTTTCTGTTTCTTTCACATAGTCTCCCAATCCGGGTCCTCGCTCATTTATTCCCAACTCCTGAATCGAGTGAATAGATGCATTCTGCATGTGTCAGCTCCTCCATCATCCACAGAGTCCCAGCTTCAGCAGCACAAAAAGACGCCAGAGACGCCAGGCCGACAACTATTTGACCCGCAGTGCTCCGTCCGCACGGAATAATGAGGCCGGATTCACCAAATTCCTCCGAGTGACATTGAGACGAGGGAAGAGCAGTGAATCATCCGGACCGTTTAAGGCCTGTTGTACGTTACAGAAGACGTTAAAGAGCCCCTTGTTGCAGACGGAGCCACAGCTTCCTGCACTTATCCAGAATGGGGAATCGGGGCGCCAAACCCGGCACCAGAGACAGTTTTGGGGAATTTCCTGAATCCCCTGAGGACGTTCAGAGAGGCTTTTAGCACATTGAAGGGGTCCCAGAGGGGCCCTGAGAGGGGCCCTGAGAGGCCCTGAGAGGCCCGGAGGGGCCCGGAGCACATATGAACACGTCTGCTGCATCGGTTTGACTTCACCTGAGTTTATAAAGCTCAAAACTCATGTAGCCCTCAGCGAACATGATGAAGAGCTTAAGGTACAATAGCTGTATGTTTTACAAAGCGTCACACTTCATCAAAATATGTATATATATATATATATATATATATATATATATATATATATATATATATATATATATATATTTAAAGCCAATTTAAAGCCAATATCCTGCCTATGAGACGTCTGCATGAGGCAGAAACGTATGTTTTAAAGCATCTTTTGAAGAAAAGAAAAGGTGAATAGAAATGCTGCTTTGTTGCAGTCCGTCCAAAGTGTCATCGTTAGCATAATGCACGAGTTTGAGTTACGCCTGGCGTAATGAAACTGAACCGCTCTTTACTGCTTCCAGGTGCGACGCCGCATCCAGGGGTCACGGTGAGAGGTCGAGCGACACGATGAGTTGTGGATCAGGACTCAGCGGCTTTAACCGCTCTGTGAAAGTCAAAGCCCAAACAGGCTGTGGAGCTCTGGAAATCAAACAGCAATCAATAGTAAACATACCAAAGTCAGAAATCTGATCTGAATGTAGCGGCTCTATTTGGCGTGTTCCTGCCCTGATAGGACGTGCAGCTTGACCTCATCATTCATGACAAGCTACAGCCAAACATGTCGTACAGTGTCCAGTCTGTTCTGCCCTGTAAACACAGAGCGTGAAGGCTGCGTGGGCACGTGGAAACGTGTGCAGCAGGTTCGTCGCGATGATTAAGCTTTAAAACTCGGAGCCGCGCTCGGAGTCTGGAAGAATATCTGGAACAGCTGAGCGGGCGCTTTACTCTCTGATTTATTGTGTTTTAGTGGACTGCTCCGCTTCTTCAAAAGTGCCCCGACACGACAAATCAAGTGCGCCTTGAAGCGGACAGGTACGTATTAAGAGGAGGCCCGAAGGAAAGCGAGCCACCCCCCCCTCCCCCTACGAGTGCTCGGCTCTTCAGAAACAAATCTCCTCTCGTTCCGTTTTACGCTCTCTGGTCAAATCTCGCTCGCGCCCTGGAGCGGCTGCGCTTGAATTATATTTGGATATAACGTTGCTGTGGACACAATTGTACCAATTTCCTGAGGTAAGCCTCGCTGGCTGCACTCTCCAAACCGCCCTCCGAGCACAACGAGGCAAAGAGACCAACGGCTGCACAAAGCCAAACAGAAAACAGATAAATATCTGAACTGAGGGAAACAAGTAGGACTCTGGCTTTGAAGAATCCTGTTACTCCCTCTATGCTGAAGTCCAAATAATTAAAAAAAGGACCAATTATTCCAGTGACCCCGATAAGACATCTTTAAAGACAGTTTATATAAGAAATGAGGGCCACAGTAGATACCATTTTATTTATTTTTCTAACTCAATATGACTTCAGATGTACACAAGACGTCAGTCTCTGGAAACATCTTCACTTGTGCGACTTTCCCTGACGTGAGGGGGGCTGCAACTCGTGGATTATTCTCACTGATGATCAGTCTGATGATTATTTTCTCGATTAATGTTGTACCTTTTATGAACATAGTGAACATCCATCACAGTTTCCCCCCAAATCCATGGTAACGCACGTAGACGTCTTGTTTTGTCTAACCAATGAACCAAAACCCAAATCATATCCAGAAAAAAAGCAGATTTTGATTGATGGCTTTAGAAAAGTCGCAGTGTAAATTCCCGACCGACAGAACGACTAATTGCACTGCTTTTGTTTTTAAATTGAATATTAAGCAAGTTATCTCCAACGAGTGAGAAGACACGGTAGTCTGGGACCCACGGCCCGTGTCGGTACCTGAAGCGGCATTTGGAGAAGGATGAATTATACAACCGGAGAGCTTCCGTCTGCGCGGCGGCGTCAGAGGGATGCGACACTTTTCCTCTGCGGCCGACTCGCGGAGAGACAAACGATCTCTGAAGAGCATCGAGAAACCGCTGCGAGATGACGGCGTTCGCACACGGCCACTCATCCAGAGAGCGGCGGCTTCAAAGCCTCAAAGACGTTCAAAGACTTTTCCTCGGCTTCTGAACCGGCTGCGGCGGATCAGCAGCTCCTCAGTTCTCCCCTTCTGGTCTCGCTGCTCCTTCATGAAACTGAGTAAACACAATTACACCACCACACCCAGCTTTAAGCTGAGAGGATGCCTCATCACCTGACACAACACCTGTGTTTGTGCACGTGAGTGTGTGTGTGTGTCTGCGTGTGTGTGTTCAATGCCAGATAAATGTCTCTCTTTAAAAAGGGAATGAAAAGGGGACGATAAGGGATTCACTGACACACACACACACACACACACACACACACACACATACATCTTTTCACTCCCAGATATTGTAATTAGCTTAAAGAAATGCCCCTCTCTGTGAGGCTTTAGAAAGCGACATTTGAGAATCGGCTTTGTGTGGGAAACGACTGGAGAAGAGCAGAAGTCAAACGCCGTTCCGTCATGTCCTCCGGTAACCTCGGCAGCCATTCAGAGAGCAGCGGTGACGGCCAGAGATGAGCTCAACATGAGGCGGGGCTCGGTTCAGCCGGTAGGCAACGAGCACGCCGACTTTCCCACGCAGCATGTCGCCGTGTGTCCCCGACCACCCTGCCAAACCGTGATCCGACCACGAGACAAAAGCAGGCTTTCATAATGAGCGTTCAACATGGTCAAATGTTCTCCTCCACACATTGTAAACACCTCCTGGCTGCAGCTTGACAGGAAAGCAAGTGCGTGTGTGTGTGTGTGTGTGTGTGTGTGTGTGTGTGTGTGTGTGTGTGTGTGTGTGTGTGTGTGTGTGTGTGTGGATACATCCTCCCTTTGTTTCAGCCCTCACAGGGGTAACCCTCTCACACTGTTGTTCCACTTCTAGTACAATTCATTTAGCTAACACACACACACACACACTCTAACACAGACAATACTTCAAACACGTTGTGGAAATAAACACACCAACTTTCCAAAGTCATTCATGTCCCGGCGCTCCGGCTCCAGCTTTGATTCCCGTTTTAGCCGTAAAGCAAACAAACTTCTACGCCTCTCAGCAGCCTCACACTATATCGTCTCTAAACGCACACATGAAAGGAAAGCACGACAATTATTGTTTAATAAACTTATCTTAATACCTATGACATCACACTGTGCACTTGGTTCTTTTCTAGGGGATTTTGATGAAGTAAAATCAACAACATAAAGAAGCAATTTCACTTAATTAAGAGCTTCTTGTACTGTTTTAAAACTAATGGATGTTACTAAGTTCATCTGTGGGGAGTGAAGTGAATATTCTGTGGTAGATGGATGAGTTAACACACCAACACAGGAGGGTGTGCTGTGTGTTAAAGCGACACTATGTAACTTTTCCTACCTTAAAATAACATTTTGAAAAAAATAGTCCCGCTATAATGATTTTTAAATACCTAAAGGGGGCGCTACAAGGGAAAAACTACATAGTGGGGCTTTAATAGCCTGTTAATAGTTAATAACGCGGCAGACAATAGTTGAAAAACAATGAGTAATCAGATTTACATCTTTAACATATCAATAAAATGTGATAAAATAGCTCAACTCTCACGGGGCACGTGGCCCAGAATGTGTGCGAGGTTTCACCAGCCGTGTCTTGTGTGTGTACTTTAGTTTAAACATTATCAGAACGTCCCTGAAAGCAAACAGACAAGTGACGAACCCGGAGGGCGGCGCACGGGAAACCCACAGAGGCTGCGGCACAGTTCAGTCTGCTTCCCGACTAAAGGTCTCAGCGTTCCGGAGCCGCCGCCACAAAGGAGAAGGAGAACAAGGAAATGAAAGAGAACCAAAGGAAAGTGGAGTTACCTGGTCTCTCTTGCCCACCACAGAAAACCACATGCTGCAGCTGCTCGTCAGCGACGTCCAGACCGGCTCACCACACACTCTTCCCCCCCACACACACCCACACACACACACACACACACACACACACACACACTTCTATCCCGGCTCGCTAACGTGCACCGGCAAGTTCAAAAAGTCTCGAGTACAGCGGCTGGGAGGAATCCATCCAGCTGAAGGTCCACGCTTAAAATCACGACTCGCGGCTGGAAGTGTGGGACAACAAAAGTAGAGAGGCACAAAGTAGTCGAAGAAGTTTAGTGCAGCTCATTTTCTCTCTTAAAAAATTCAGCGGTCAAAAAAATATATTTTAATTGTGAGAAAAAAACAATTAAAGAAACTTCTATGAGTTCTGAATTGCAGCGCATTTGGTTAAAATACGGAAAATCCAGGTGGCAATCCAGAGGTGAAGTGCCGGCTGGGACGCCGGCTGGTGACTGAGGTGGAGCGCTGCTGCAGCTCCACCCGGCAGATAGACACACACACACATAGTTATGTAACAGAGCTCAGCCCAGTTTGGAGAATTTAAGCAGCTGCTCCTCTCTACCTGATGTTCCCCACACCCACACACACACACACACACACACACACACACACGAAAGCTCTCGCCTCCTGCAGGAATGTCACTCTACTCTAAAGAAAGACAGAGACCGTATGTTTAATATGATCTGTCTGCCTCGTGCACTTCATCGGTAAAGCACCAAAATAACGCTTAAACGCCGACATCTCTGTTCTTTTGATATAAGAAGAGTATGATCCCATCCGATTATCATTACAAATAAGAAACCAGAGTCTTCAAGAGTAGCCAATAAATCTGCTCCTTGAGCCTTTTGCAATAGAAAATATATATTTTTTTTAAATCAATCAATGAATGCACAACAGACGCGAGCTGAAACACAACAAGCAATAAGACACTTTAACCTTTAACCGCCCAGCTTGTGGCATCGGAGAGTAGAAAAGGGAAGAAAAAAAAGACAATAAAAGATGTTATACAAGAAGCGGGGCGATGGTGATTGACGCATCCTCCGTGACGAGGAGGAGAGCCGGCAGGCGCCCGGGGCCTTCTCATAAAATTGGAGGGTGATGACGGGGATGTTTGTTTTAACCCCGATCACAGCTGGATGTCTCACGTCGTCTCACCCGGTCGACATCGTTTGGCTTTCATCGTTTGTGTCACACATCGTTAGTCGCAGCTATGAATACAATAACATGTATCCATGTGGACTGGTCTAGATATCTTTTTATCCCGTGTTCATACTGACAAATGAAAACTGGCTTTACACTTCACGCCGATCTGTGTCCAGAAACACAGATTTTATCCAGTAGATGTGCAACATCTGTCGCCTTTTTAGATATTCAGGGTACTTGCACAATTTGACCGATGGATTTCCATGACTTTAAACCAAATTTCCATGACTAAATTGAAATCTCGGTAAAAACATGAACATATAGAACATTGTGTATTGAGAGCGTACGCTGGCTTATATTTTGAGCATCTTTCTCTAAATAACATTAATTATTTCAAACTCGGTGTAAATGAACATGTGATTATAACAACATTTCCATGACTTTACCAAAACTTTTATGATTTAAGTTTTTTCCATGACTTTTCCAGGCCTGGAAATGAGCATTTTAAAATTCCATGACTCTTCCAGGTTTTCCATGACCGTACGAACCCTGGATATTAATGATCATTATTTGGTTTGCATTCAACGCGTTCAACTCTGGATTTAAATGCGTTGCAGGAATGTAAATGCCCCCGAGGTGTGTGGCGTGAAACATTCATCTTCCTCACTTCAGTCGAGGTGAGGCACTTTCTTCTGACATCAAAAGAACGTTGATGGTTTTGTATAATTTCCCCGTGTTTTTGTCGATGCGTGAACACACAGCGGCGGTGTGTCCCGCCCTCGACGCCCACTCCCGTACAAGAGCAGGCGAACTGGTCTGGGATTCATCCAGAACTTTCTTTGCCATGTCCCTGTTTAGTCTCTGCGCTGCTGTCAGACTCAACAATAAAGCCGTCTATTTAAAACCGCAGCCTCTGCTGCCAGCTCTGTGTCGCTCAGACTCACAAATCTTTCACACTTCTTAAGATTTTTGAGAAATATCTGACTTTTGCGCTTAAAAAGAAAAGTTCTTCAACCAAAAATGAAGTTTCTTGAAAAAGCTCAGACACATATCAGATCTGCCGGAGTTAGAACTTAACACAAACTCTCGCTCGCTCGCTCGCTCCCAGGTGGCGTTTCCTACCTTCGCAGCAACGATGCTGAGGCCCATGCCGTTGTGCTTCTTCAGGGTCACCGTGACAACCTCCGGGTCTTTCTTCATTGGCTGAAGAGAGAGAACGACAGGAAGGACAAAGGTTGAGTGAGGATGATGACACCTCTTAAGTTGTTGTGTGTAAAAGTCTCGGGGGGGTCGGCGGGGTCAGCGACTGTCCTCTGGTGTTCCCTGCGTCTGCCACTGGAGCCACAATGTGCAGTAAAAAGAGGAGGGGAAAAACAAAAGGGAGGGAAGGAACAAGGGAGAGGGATAAAAGGGGGAAAATGGAAAGACCACATAGGGACCTGTGGTCGCTGGAGTCAGGTTGAGAAAACACACACACACACACACGCGGCTCATTTGAGGAGCAGGGCTGGGTGGGGAGACGGGCAGAAACAAAGAGAGGGAGGGAGGGAGCTGAAGAGTTTCCCACATCAAGAATGAAAATATTCTGCCAAAGGGAACTCCAAAATAAAAAAGATCAAGTCAGACTTATACAAAAGTATGTCTGCATCGCAAAGGGTTTTGGTTTCTGCGAGAGTGCGAGTGTGTGTGTGTATGTGTATGTGTATGTGTATGTGTATGTGTATGTGTATGTGTATGTGTGTGTGTGTGTGTGTGTGTGTGTGTGTGTGTGTGTGTGTGGCCAGCACCCCCCACCGACAACAACAGCTGCTGCTGCGAAACCAATGCACTCGACACTAAAAGACAAAACGGACTACAATCAAAACGAGACCGCTCCGGTAGTACAAACACACTCCAGAGACTCCGCAGCTGTAACCATGACACCCAGAGTACAAACTGTGTATTCCATCGCTTGACCAGATTATTGATGTTTATAAACCGTTTGATGCTTCCATCAGACGTCACTGAGGGCCGCGTGTCCCCTCACGTCCAACAGCATCCAGATCGTTATGTGGACCGACCAACAGTTAGAAGTCTGACACGGTTCTGCTGAAGGCCTCGAGCTGCAGCTGCTTTTAAGTAGAAGCAGGGTTCTTACACATTTTGACCAATGGATTTCCAGGACTTTTAACCAAATTTCCATGACCAATCTGAAATCTCGGTATAAACATAAATTTTTGGGGAAAATTGTGCGTATTGAGAGCGTGTGCCGGCTCATATTTTGAGCGTCTTTCTTTAAAAAACATAGAAATTATTTCAAACTCGCCGTAAATGAACATGTGAATATAACACATTTCCATGACTTTTCCAAAACTTTTATGATTTAAGTTTTTTCCATGACTTTTCCAGGCCTGGAAATGACCATTTTAAAATGCCATGACCGTACGAACCCTGTAGAAGCCTTCCATAGGAAACTTAAAACAGCATTGAAATGAACATATGAATATTTAAATCGGTTGCTCCCTTTGGTGCATGCTGTCCGTACTAACGAAACGCCTCATAAAGTGATGTAGATGTGAATAATTCAAAGTTCCCTCTCCAGTTCCTCTGGAGACATCGTAAAGCTTTCTCCGGGCCGTCTTCTTATGTAAGGCTTTTACCGTGAAACAGGTGCAGCCTGAAGACGTGGACATGTTGTTCCACATGGTCAGTCCCCCATCATGCAGGCAGAGGAGACGTCGGATGGACGCTAGCTGGATCTAACCTCCAATGCATCCCAACCATATGGAACCACGCGGTATCGGAGCGGTATCCCTTATGACCCAGCGCTCTCACTCAGGACGCCCATGGGAGTGAAGCCATGCACACTTTACGGCTACAGTCAATCAAGGGATCAAAGAAAGCCAATGAAAGCAGAGACCCACTCTCCTGCTGCTGTAAATGTGGCGTTGGTACGGACTGACGGTGCTGCTGGAGATCCGGCGCCCTCCACAGACACAACCGTCGCCCTGTTCAGCTCCAGCAGCAGTTTTCTTCCTCCACGCTTCATAAAACTGGCTTTCTGTCAACATTTCACCAACAATTCTGTCAATCAAAACCAAACTATTCGTATCCTCAGGACAGCGGTTCCCCTGCGTCTGCCTTTGATGCTTTTAGCTTGTGTCTTAAGTCGTCAATAATCCTGTGTAAACTCATTCCGGCAGAAACACAAGTGAATCATTTCGATACATTAAAGTTAATGTTCGAAATGTTCTGCTTGCAACTCTGATCACATCTAAATGATGAAGATGCGCTACGTCACGTCACCACATGAAGCCACGCCCCGCACTCTCCTGTTTGCTCGAGCTCACACCAGTGTTCAAAGTGCGAGTGAGTGTGTGTGTGTGTGTGTGTGTGTGTGTGTGTGTGTGTGTGTGTGTGTGTGTGTGTGTGTGTGTGTGTGTGTGTGTGTGTGTGTGTGAAAGATGTATGCATGTCGAGACTACAGTCATGAAATAGTAGAGCAGGGATAAACAGACCAATTACAGAGGAAGTGGCTGTGTGTGTATGTACGTGTGTGTGTGTGTGTGTGTGTGTGTGTGTGTGTGTGTGTGTGGAGGTGTGGGGGTGTGTGTGTGTGTAAGCTGTTATGAAAAGTTAATTGCCCCGTCTGAAGTCACTATAATCAATGCCTTCTAACTGGGAGACCACACACGTGTGCGCACACACAGACACACACCAACAGAAACACACACACACAGACAGACAGAGACACACACGCACTCTGAGCTCGAACTTTAAAATGTTCTAAAAATAGTCAGACTGTGCGCTGTGCCGTCCGATCGCCTCCCGCTCCGTTTCTGTTCAGGGTTTTTACCTTATTTAGTAATTCAGCTGGAACTGATCTACGTTCATTTAGTTACGGCTTACCGCCTGAATCTCCTGTTCAATCTCCTTTAAACCCAGTAAATCCAGGATAATTTACCTGAAATATGCAGCGCTGTGGAACTATGAGCTTAGCCAGAAAAGGTCAACAAAAGCACCTGAAGACGGCTTGTGTAATGTTGACGCATGCCATCAGTTGATGTTATCCATATGAGTGAATACTGGAGGCTGTTCTACACACACATCTTCTACACATCAGCCGCGTCTCACTCTCAATGCCAGTTCCTTTTAAATATGTCAACAACAGTGCGTCTACACTTGCTGTAGAGCAGCGTAATGCATGTTGATGCATGTTGCCTAGCGCCACACAGTGGATACAGGAATTGGTGGACAGTTTGCAAAACATCATTTCCAGTGTCACGCCATAGAGTTGAGAGGACCCGCACAGCGCTGCTTGAAGCTTTACTTGTATATTAGAATTATATATTTTTATGTCATTGCCCCCCCAAAAAAGGCATATACATTTTCTATAATGAATAGAACTCATCAGTGATGTTTTTGGACCTTAAGATCTATGGAGATACTTAAAAATTACGGATCACACGAGGCTGCTTGAAGGTGGCCGTCCTCAAGTTACTCTCAGTCGCCATCTTAGCCGTCAGATCGACTGACACACTCAGGCTCCACAGCTTCTGTGCGTCAGCATGACTGACCCCGGAAAGCTCAACGTCCTCTGTGGCCCCACTTTACCCGGGCGGCCCCAATGCTCCGACACACACAGAGTAGATGAGAATGTGTGTGTGTCTCTGTGTGTGTGTGTGTGTGTGTGTGTGTGTGTGTGTGTGCGTGTGTGTGTGAGTGTGTGTGCTAATCCCCTACCATCTCAGAACTGTCAGCAGCAGAGAAGTGGCTGTCGCACTCGGCTCCTTCAAAGTGGACGGTCCAGGTACCCGGCGATCGGGGGTGGGGCACCAACCTACAGAAACCTGTCAGAAGAAACACACACACACTTTAAAGTACATTTCAACAGAGTCCTACATCTAAATGATGTATCTCGAAATAAAATTTAAAGAACATTAATAACCGTAATAGAAACAAAATTGTTTTACAAAATGTGTTGTTAATGATCCCCTACAGACATGCTTTAAAGCATGTGAATATATAGTGAGCATGTGTTTGATGTTAGTCTAGTATTTAGGAAGTCCAGACAGAAGCCACGAAAAGTTGCACATTTGCGCCATCAAAATTACAATAAAGCCTGTTTAGCAGCTGCTGTCTGCGGATTCTCGCTGAATACTGGACCCATTTTTTCTTTTTATTCATAATAAAATGTTCAATTCGCCTGGACACAAGCACCAGGATGAAAAATCCAAAGTTCCCCCTTTATCTGATCCTTCTCCCTCACTAGTGTGTACATCAATGAAGGTCAAACATCCACATTACATAACAATGAGCAAAACAAATGTTGAGTGGAAAAGAACTTCAAACATCCACTTGTATCACATCGTCGCCGCCCATAATGAACTCGACCCCCGAGTTTATTTAAATGTATCCGCCATAAGATGCTAATCAGACTTGCACTAAAGCTCGGGCACGCCAACTCCTTGAGAACGTCGCCGCATTACATGAAATGAAATGTAGAGCAGAATCTCTCTCGTGGTTATTGCGTCTCGGCCCCGGTGACGTTACCTCTCTGCAGCAGCGGCTCCAGGAAGTCCTGCAGGCCGTTGGGGAGGCTGCGCACCACGTCGCAGGAGTAGCCGTCCTCCGGGAGGAGGAAGGGCAGCTGGAGGTCGGGATCCTCCTCCAGCTGAACCTCTCTGCCGTCGCTCCTCGCGAGCTCATCGGCTGTGTTCTCGGCCACAGCCACCACGTGGTCGATCAGCTCCTACACACACACACACACACACACACACACACACACACACACACAACAGGGTCAACGAGCCGCTTCATTACACCTAAAAAGCTCCAGAAAATGTCACTTACGAGTAACGGCTATTTTCAACATCTGTAATTTACATTAAGCTGACATTATCTAAACAGAACATTCCGTGTGCATCATCATAAATGCTCCGTGTGCATCATCATAAATGCTCCGTGTGCATCATCATAAATGCTCCGTGTGCATCATCATAAATGCTCCGTGTGCATCATCATAAATGCTCCGTGTGCATCATCATAAATGCTCCCCGCTGTGCGTCGGGCTTACTGGCGGGATGTACGGCTCGTCCGGAGCACAATGGTAGTTGGTCATGAGAGCGTGGAGCTGCAGGGAGTTGAGCTTAAAGCAGGTGTTGTGGATGTTCTGCACGTCCTGCATGGAGTACTTGTCCATGGTCAGCAGGGTGGTGGCCTGGAGGACACACACAGAGAGGGAGAACATGTCAATGACACACAGAGAGGGAGAGAACATGTCAATGAGCCACATCCCGTGTATATCGTACTCTTGGGGTCTGGATGTTCCCAGGCTTCTCCATCACGTTACCGTTTGGCCACTTTACTATCTCTACCGGCCTCTTTATTCACTTCACTTTAGTCAATTCTTGTACCTTACAAGTAAATCATCTTTATGTATCTACGCTTTTTAAGCTTTTAAAAATAAATGTTCTAGTGGCAAGCAGAGCATGAGCTTAACCTCAGAGACAAAGACCACTAAAGAACCAACGTGGTGTTCCTCTCCTCTCCTCTCCTCTCCTCTCCTCTCCTCTCCTCTCCTCTCCTCTCCTCTCCTCTCCTCTCCTCTCCTCTCCTCTCCTCTCCTCACATATTATTAACTCTGCTTCTTCCTCTCTGGGTCCTTGTGACTTAACACCTCATAGGACCTGGCTGGGTCTGATGCCATGGCCCTGCTGATGCTCCGCCCACTTCTCCTCTACCTCCATCTGTCTGATGGATCATGGAGGTCTGGATCGTGGTCCATGCCGACTACCAACTATTCATCCACTGTCATACTCATTGAATGTGTTGTAACTGTGTAATGATTCCTTCTGGTCACATGACATCTATTCGTCTGTCCATCCTGGAGACGGATCCTCCTCTGTTGCTCTCCTCTTCTGTTCCCCGTGAAAGTTTTTTTTCAAATTCTTGGGAGTTTTTCCTGATCCGATGTGAGGTCAAAGGTCAGGGATGTCTAATGTGTACAGATTGTAACGCCCTCTGAGGCAAATGTGTAATGTGTGATATTAGGCTATACAAAATAAACTGATTGATTTACACAGCAAAGAAAAAAGGAGCAGAAGCACCAACCGGCAGGAATTCAGGACAAACAAAACTGGTGACTAAAACAAACTCCATGCCCCTCCATGTCCCCCCCCCCCCTTACCTGAACGATTCGACTGAGGTGGCAGTCGGCGGCGAGCTCCAGGCCCTGTTTCTCCGCCCAGGCCTCGATGTGGCTGAGCTGCTGCCGGAGGATCGCCCCCCAGTAGTGGCAGCACAGCCCCGAGTCGGTGTCCGTCACCAGTTTGTTGAACAGCCACATGTTGATGAAGTGGAAGAGCTGCGAGAACAGCTGGATGGTCAGGGCGGCGTTGACCCGACACCGCCGCAGCAACGACATGGCCCCCGTCAGCGTGTGCAGGACGTCCTCTGGAAGGAGAGGAGACGCCAGATACACAAGATCAACCGTCACAGCCACATCGGGAGTTTACGGATAACAGTGATAGACTGATTACGAGCCTTAAAGGAACAGTGTGAACATTTAGGGGGATTAAGTGACAGAGATGGAATACAATATGCATAACTATGTTTTAATCAACTGAAACTAAGAGTTGTTGTATTTTTGGAAGCTTAGATGCATTTATGTCTACATGGGGAGAAATGCATCTTCTATGGCATCAGTGTTAAGAGTGGACAAACTTAACACTGGCTATAGCGAGAGCCCCCCCCCCCCCCCCCCATCTTACATCATCTGATGGTCGAGTTGTTTACCGAAACTCGGCATTAAACAGGCCCCGGTGCTAAATGATAATAAAATACAGAGTAATGTATGCACAAACATCACTGACGCTTATTTATTATTACTTGTTAATGTTTTACTGTCACTTAAGCACAAACACACACACGCACACACACACACACACGGTTGCGGTGGAGACAGTGAACCAGGTGAAGTGAAGAATACTCGATAACTACTCTCATTACTGTTATTGCAATAAAACAATTGCGGGTAAAAGGAAAACACAATACTTAGAGTCTACTTAATCGTCCCTTTGCTCAGTCTCTCATCCGCCGCTGCCGTGTTTACACAAGCGCAGCGCGAACGGATGTTTTTTCTTCTTCTCTTCATCAAAATATTTGCATTGGCTCAAAGAAGGCTCTGGAAGTGAAGCGTCTCTAGAACAGTTTCCCACCCTGAGCGAACAACAACAGATCTTCATCAGACTTTTCTCAAACGTTTTACCTACCAAGACCCTAACATATATAATTCAGCTCGGAGCTCAAGAGACGGGAGGAACCTGAAGGGGTCGCAGGTGGACGGTGCGTCATTCACCAGGGCGGTAAACCAAAATGGCCGTGGAGACGGTGCGTGTGCCCGTCTTACCGATCTTGGGTCTCTGTGGATTATGTTCCTCGGGGTCGTCCAGGAAGGCGGGCATGTAGTTGTTCAGATCTGCCTGGAGACAGTGGACCAAGTACCTGCACACACACACACACACACACACACACACACAGTACAGCGTGTGAGACACATCAAGAGCACCCCACCACACCACAAAGAAGCTCTCCTTCAATCGTCGTTCTTCAGCAGAATCTTTTCATCTTGATGAAAAACTTTTTCAAAGGAGTCGTGAAAACCCCGTCTAACAGAAAGCAGCTGCACTCTGTTATCGTGTTCCCACTTCTTTATTATTATGCACGGGGGCACAACGCTGCACAACGCTGCCACCGATGGTTCTCTCTCGGAGTATTTTTAAAGGTTTTTGCGGTGCATTTATTTGTAAAAGATTAAACAGAAATATAGCCCAGCCCCCTGAGAATATATATAAATTGTGTGTTAATTAATTAATTAATTTAATTTTACATTGCTGTATTTGCACATATGTTGTGTGTGTATGTATATATATGTATATTTTATTTTGTATTTTATATTTCACTTTGTATAGTTTATGCACAGTCACTGTTTCTTTCTTTCTTTCTTATATTTATATTTTATTCTTGTGCGTTTAGTTTATTGGTGCTACTGTGTCCACAAATTTCCCCTTGGGGATTAATAAAGTATATTTCTATTCTATTCTCAATGCTAATAATCTTGAGCTTTTTATGCAATGTTCATATCAAAAAACACGGTTAATATTCGACTACCGCGCATATCGGTCTTTTCTCAGATACCTATGTGATGATCTGTAAATATACAGGTGTGTTCACATCCTCACATCTACCTGAGGTTGACTACTAACGAATGCTGTCAATGTCGGAATAAAGAAGAGCAAGGAAACAGACCCCCATGTGCAGATACTCATGTTTTTAAAATATAATTTTAACACATTCCAGCTGATTGACTTATTAGTAAACTCATATGTCTTGATCTCTGCAGAGAACAGAACTAATGTCTCCAGGGTTCTTACACATTTTGACCAATGGATTTCCATGACTTTTCCATGACTTTTCCATGACTTTAAACCAAATGTCAATGACCAAACTGAAATCTCGGTTAAAAACATGAACAATTTAGAACATTTTGTATATTGAGAGGGTACACCGGCTTATATTTTGAGCATCTTTCTTTGAAAAACATATTAATTATTTCAAACTCAGCGTGATCACGACAAATGTCCATGACTTTTCCAAAACTTTTATGATTTAAGTTTTTTTTCCATGACTTTTCCAGGCCTGGAAATGACCTTTTTAAAATTCAATGACTTTTCCAGGTTTTCCATGACCGTAAGAACCCTGTGTCCCGCTTTTCCTGGTTTGGAACTCATCCCTGAAACGTCCAACGACATTCCCGATTCCCACACACACACACACACACACACACACACACACACACACACACACACACACACACACACACACACACACACACACACACACACACACACACACACACACACACACACACACACACACACACACACACACACACACACACACACACACACACACACACACACACACACACACACACACAGAGAGAGACTGACTTGAACGCCATCTGGACCAGATGGGCGAGGACGTCCTGGGCGTCCAGCGTGACGCGACTCAGGTCCCGGTCCTGCTTGATGAAGTTGAGCAGCTCGGAGGCGTTGGCCATCCAGAAGGCCAGCGCTCCGGCGATGTTCTTCTGCTTCTGTAACGTACCGACGTAAGGGCCACACACGGGAAAACACAAAAACACATACGGAGGACGCCGTTAGAGCAGCGGGATCAGTGAGAGACCGGAGAGTTAGAACAGGAGGTGGGAGAGGGCTTTCTGTTTTGAGCGGCAGCCAGAAGGAGCAGTTGTTACCTCGGGGATAGACTCATGCCCCGCCCACCCCGCCCTCCAAGCCGAGAGGAAGAGTGGTCACCACTGTCACTCGGAAGACGATGCTCGTCATTTCTGGATTGCTTTCCCATTTGAACGAGAGCTCGAAATGATTTTCCATATTGAGGAACATTAGTGACCACTGCTCTTCAGACACACAGTTACCAGGTCACCACACACCGGACGCCGGCCTCCTCAACCAACCCGCTGGTGGAACAGGTTTGTTTTGGACAAAACTAAAGACCTTTAGACTGTAGACTTACCCTAAAGAAAACGTCAGAGCAAGTCCATTCATTTCCAATAGATCAGAATGACATACAAGGACCTATTCTTCGTTAACCATCGTCTGATACCATTTCAATTTGATTATTTTAAATGTTCTATTGTAACAATTTCTGGTACATTTATGGAACTATATTGATGATATGTTCTAATGCACTGCACCGTGCCAAGACTTATACGAGAAGATTGATACCATTCTCATGTCTTTTTTATATATAAATTATATAGGCAGCGGTCGCTTAGCTTAGCTTAGAGACAGGAAACGGGGCGAGAGATAGCCTGACTCCGTTAAATGGTAATAACAAGTTTCAACTTCCTAGAATACATTAGATATGCAAATGTGTGAGGATTTTTGCAACATTTTGGCAGAGCCACATCAGTCGTTTCCAGTTGTTATGCTAACGGCGCAGCATATTTATCCTACGAACATGAGCGGATACAAACGTCTCATTTAACTCTACATGAATGTATTTCCTAAAATGTTGTGTTAAAGTATCAAATGAAAACAATGGAAGAAACATGTGTCTTTTGTGATGCTGTGGAAGCATATATCCACAAAACGATGCCACCAGAGCATCTCGCGTTGTGAAGCGGGCCATCAAGACCAGGGTCCTCTACGGCCAACACCATCAGAGTTTAATGTCGCTCCACGAGCCAGCCTACAGTCTAAAGGTTTGTTCTGTGGTCCAGAGATCGACAGGGAGGACAGAGCCCAGTGTGTGAGGAGCTGATTGGTTAATATCTCCGCCACGCTGAGAGGGAGGAGTGCGCGTGGCTCGCTCCTCGGCACTCGTCTATCCCCCACCTTAAAAATGCAAATAAAACAAAACAAAGAAAAATGCAAGTGCGTCCAAAACGAGACAATAAAACATTTAGGAAACACGTGACGCACGGACGGATGGTTGAACGTGTTAAATGAACTTCCAAATAGACAAAAGAAGCAGAGGAGGTCAGAGGGACGCGGCTCGTCTCTCATCCACGCGGCTGAAGCAAGACGCCGTGATGTCACACAAGGCGCAGGCCAGAATTAAGAGGTAGTGCAACGGTGGGAAAGAGTGGCAGCTTTGGTTCTGTTGTTTGTTTTTGTTTTTAGTACCAGGCGGGTCCAGCAGGAAGCTAAATGGAATTAGTCGGGTTGATGTTGCTGCTTAGTTCTCTGGCTGTGGGAGGACGCATTATTATGGCTGTGTTTTGCATTTCTGGCAAAAATGGAGAAAAAGAAGAAGAAGAAGAAGAAGAAGAAGAAGAAGAAGAAGAAGAAGAAGAAGAAGAAGAAGAAGAAGAAGAAGAAGAAGAAGAAGAAGAAGAAGAAGAAGAAGAAGAAGAAGAAGAAGAAGAAGAAGAAGAAGAAGAAGAAGAAGAAGAAGAAGAAGAAGAAGAAGAAGAAGAAGAAGAAGAAGAAGAAGAAGAAGAAGAAGAAGAAGAAGAAGAAGAAGAAGAAGAAGAAGAAGAAGAAGAAGAAGAAGAAGAAGAAGAAGAAGAAGAAGAAGAAGAAGAAGAAGAAGAAGAAGAAGAAGAAGAAGAAGAAGAAGAAGAAGAAGAAGAAGAAGAAGAAGAAGAAGAAGAAGAAGAAGAAGAAGAAGAAGAAGAAGAAGAAGAAGAAGAAGAAGAAGAAGAAGAAGAAGAAGAAGAAGAAGAAGAAGAAGAAGAAGAAGAAGAAGAAGAAGAAGAAGAAGAAGAAGAAGAAGAAGAAGAAGAAGAAGAAGAAGAAGAAGAAGAAGAAGAAGGGCTGGTCGATAAAAGTTGAGAGAAAGGAAACAGATTGAGGAGAGAGGGAGAGATTCAGAGGAGCCAAGAGGTCGTGAGGTGGGGCGACATGGTTTTACATTTTACATCTTTAAAAAAAAGTGTTTGGCTGAAAATGTGCACGATGTTTAAGTGTTCAAGGATATAATACACAAAGAGAATAGAAACATGTAAGTAATGTATTGAACATATGTTATGTTATTTGTCTGTATTATGTCATGAAATAAAGTGCATCATCCAATACATGTTTTTTTTAATGTACTGCTGTGGATTACATTAAAAAGACATTTGCCTTCTAAGCAATCGATAAGTATTTTAATTATAAGTTAATTGTTCTCGTAATGTTTTGATTAATCAATTAACTGTCCACTTAAAATGTCAAAAAGAAATAAAAAGACGACGCATCACAATTTCCCAAAGCTTGAAGGAGAGAATTCAAATTTGTTCTGTAATGTTCTGTTAATTAAGAAATCAATTAATTATTTCAGCTCTCACTGTATGTAACATATTTCTAAGATAAATAGCTTTTTCATCCATTTAAAAATACATACCGTAATTTACTCTATAAACATTAATTCAGTCCTTTATTTTTTAAGGTGGGTGATCTGTTTGATCCATTCCACTGCCACGAGAAGAGGAAAAGACGTCTACCAGCTTGGTTACAGAGTTTGAGATATTTGATCTATGTCTCCCACACCAAGAAAGAAAAAAAGAAAGAAAGAAAGAAAGAAAGAAAGAGAGAGAGAGAGAGACGAGTCTGTTGCAGCCGTATCATGGTGTGCTATCCTACCTGATCCCCTTCAGGAATCTCCTGAATGGAAGGAAGAGGAAGGAGGAGGAAGAGGAGGAGGAGGACACGTCCACAGGACAGAGAGAAAACACGTCAACAGCTACAGTATGGACACAGCCATGTAACACACATACTACACACACACACACACTGACAGACATGGTCATGGTTTACAATGTGAAGACAACTTGATTCAGTTAAAGAACATAAGTGAAGGAGGTCAAGAGAACTTTGACAGACCTCTCCAATGTCTGCTTAAAGGGACAGCTCCAATGTCCCTGAGGCGGGGGCGTGCGAGGGACCCGTCGGTTAAAGCGTAAACTATATTTACGATGTTTTCACTGCTTTACTTTGCCGTCATCGGACTGAATCCAAACCAACACTTTAAAAACAGCACTAGCTGACTGACGGGGGCAGCCAGAGCTGCTGTTTGTGTCAACAGGACAGGCTGCGTTCTGGAGGGAACCAGCACCGAGGCTTGTGGCTTTGAAGAGAGCATAGAGTTGGAAACTCGTTGGAAAGTGGTGAAAACATTTTAAATATAGCGAGCACGTCTCCGGTGCTGGAGCTCCTGAGCGGTTATGACCCGGGGGCGTGCACGCCGTCATCTACTGTGAGTAATACTCGACTGTTGATGAGTACCTCCTTCCATCCCACTTCAAAACATCCAAACTATCCCTGCAGAATGAAATTCATCATCCAAACGAGCAACAGAGTAAAGCCCCGTTACACTTCGAAAAAAAAAATTAACTGACCACCTCAAATATAACTATGTAAGAGCAAACAATGCTTTTTACTAAGACGGGATTAAAATTGCTTTTAGGAACTGGAGCTTCAGTTCTGAATGTTGGCCGGTGTTCTATCATTTCATGCTACTTGTCCAGAACCGATACCTTGTGGTATTGCGCATGCGCCGAGTCGGTTTTCCGAGTTTGTTTGACACGCCCATAATGTTTCGCCACCCTGTCGATGCACGTCTGATAACGGGGAGTGACATCCTCAAAATCCGGATTATTTCCCTAGTTAAAAGTACATTCAGCATGTATATTGTACAGGTAGTAATAATATGTAGTAATGACATGTAGATTAATGAGTGACGAGCAGTTTTTTGTGTCAACAAATTATTGTAAACATGAGTTTGTTCACATTATCATAATAAAGCACTGGTTTATTATTAGGGTATTTAGTGTTGAAGATAAACACTTTAACAGTGAAAAGTGAAACATTGAACTTTGAAAGAAAAGCATATTGTGATAGTACAATAACATCCTATCAGATAGGGTAGCATGAACCGATAGACGCACCTATCGGGTTATGCAGCGGTAGCAGATTCTGACAAGGCAGCAAAAAATGACAGAACACCGGGAGTAAACGAGCTCACGAGGACCGTAACGAGTGTGAAGGTGCATAAATGTGCAGGCGGAGAGAAAAAGGAAAATGAATCCTTGATTAAAGTTCATTAACATCTCAACAGTGAACACTTTTGGAGACGTATAATTACCAGAAAGTGTGACCGACTACAACAATAAATTCAAGCTGTGCGCTCTAAATGTGTTGGAGTGCTTCACAGCTCAGAACAGGAGCGTTACGGGGGAAACTCCGCCTCGACCTTCCAGTCGATGAGCAGCTGGTGGGAGCGACGCCCCCGAGCGACGGACTTTACGGGGAAGTGTGGTTTCACCATAAAGAGGAGCAACGCGAGCAGACGATGTTGTTCCTCTCTCCCCGTGGCGATACACAGCTAACACTTAATTTGATAACCACACGCTGTTAAAAAGACGGCGTGTTGCGACCCATTAAGGCAGACATTAAGTTAAGGCGGCCATCGCATCGCACACTGGAGCTGGCCAGTCATTACGTAATTCAGGATCATGTTCTCCGGCTTCTCAAAAGAAACACCCAGTTCTGAAGCCTGAAGCGGGGAGGATGAACGTTCCCATGTTTCTCAGAAGCTACACATATTTCCCAGAAACTCTAAAAACTGAAATCCTGCAACAAACAGACGGGAATAGATGACGTCTCGGCGTCCGCTCCGAGTGCGTTTGCTCTCCCGACTTTGCTGCGAACCGTCGGCAATAAATAAAAAGCTTCCAGCTAAACAAATAGAAGTGAGTGGTACTACCGGTAATACAAGAATAATTGGTATTTACTGAGCCTCAAACTTAAGGTGTGTGTGTGTGAACATGTTTTTTTAACAATCCTCAAATATACCAACTCGTCTGAATGCATTCTTAGCAAACATATGTTGAGTGGGGCTGTTTATTGAAGCTTCAACTCGTATGGAAATAAATAAACTATTTAAAAACATTAAATTCAGCACTACACACTACCAGCCCCAGCCGTGGATAAACAGCAGATTATTTATAAAGCATGTGTAGTTCTTTGTTTATTACTTGTGGTTGTTTGTATTTTATATTATATTTTAATGTTTGGTACTATCTGGACCTTGAGTCTGTTGTACAAGTTTGATTGATTGATTGATTGATTGATTGACACTGTATGAAAAGCTGCTAAAAGAAGCTTGGCCTCGTTTCCAGTTATGGAATTTAGCTACATTACTCAAATACTAAACTTAAGTATAATTCTGAGGTACTTTGCCATTTCCATTTAATGCTCTTCTGACATTTTCAACCTTTTTAAGCCGATATTGTACTTTTTACTCAGATACTTAGCAAATTCTAAACATACTACAAGTATAGTAGTTTGTAACATACAATCTCAACAAAGGAGAATATGGAATACAAAAATAACCATTAAGGAGCAGAACCCACTGATAATGCACATAAAAAAATACGCAAGATTACCCCCAAATATCACATCACACACACACACAAAAATAAGAATTGAAAGTTGTACTGACCTGGATGACTCCCTCCATCATGCTCACCATCTTGTTGACGATGGCGATGACCTTGTGCGTCCTCTCGGACGGCGACATGTCGGGCCGGTAAGAGGGCGACAGGACGTAGCGACACGCCATGTACAGCACGTAGGTGGGCGAGAGCTTGAAGTGGACCGTGGAGCTGTTGGTGTAGTTGATGATGGCGGACAGGAAGGTGTCTTCAGCTGGACGGGAACACAGGAGGGTCAGACCGTCAGACCAGGCGCACAGAGATGGCGTGCTTTCATGTTTTTAAAATGAACTTTAAATATATATTTTTAGGAGTCAACCTTTTAAATGGCGTGCTTCCTCTGCAACAATAAGTGTTTATTTTATACTATTTTATTATATAAATGTAAAGCACTTAGTGTCAAGGGTTATAAAATAAACCTTAATACACTCATCATCATAGATATATATATTTTATTTTACAGTGCTTTATTTATATTTACATTTACACATATGTTATGTATATGCTGTGTATATATACAGATATATTTTATTTTATGTTATTTTGTATTTTATATTTCACTTTGCACACTTTACTTTATGCACTGTCACTTTCTTTCTTTCTTTCTTATACTTATATTTTATTGTGTTTAGTTTTATCGGGCTGCTTCTGTTGTCACCAAATTTCCCCTTGGGGATTAATAAAGTATATTTTTCATTCATTCATTTTTATTGTATACTAAGGAGCTATATGTTCCCACATGTAGAAAAGGCATACCAATAATATAAAGTCAATACAGTCGCGTAAGTGAACGCAGCTGAAGGAAAACACAGGACATCATCATTTCCCAAACATCAACAGACGATGTTCACAGAATCAACTTTTGGATCACAATCGGGCCGCGGCAGCCAGTCCGGTAACCGGAGATCAACCAGGAAGGGGCGCCGCGCGAACGGCCGGAACGCAAGCATCGACTTGGCCTCGTGCACCAGTTGTAAACCCCTCCGATGGACACTTCAATAAAAGCAAATGTCTTATTTAAATCTGACTCACTATACTCACATGCGGCGAGGCCATTTCAGTGGCGCTCCCACACGGCGGGGTTTGGTGCGAATTGCAGCCAACGAATAGGAACTGTCTATTTAACCCCCACAACACCTCGTCTGAAAACAAGCATCTGTCACATGGAGCCGGGTTTCCCCCTCGCTCCGAGTGCATAATGTGTCATCTTTGAGAATCAACACATTCGCTGTTATCTTGGTGCGATCACAGGAAAACAAACACACAACGTAAAAATGTAATCCAGAGACGGAGACAAGCGAAGTGAATAATGTCTCCCTGAAGTCATCAGGCCTTCCCTGTGCAGAGGAAGGGAATTTGGAAATGTGACCGACATTTACTATATTCTTAACTGTACCATATACATATAGACATAAATGCAGATGTACATACAGAGATATATATATATATATATATATATATATATACATATAAAGGGTTCTTACACATGTTGACCAATGGATTTCCATGACTTTTCCAAGACTTTAAACCAAATTTCCATGACCAAACTGAAATCTCGGTTTATACATGAAAAAGTGAGAATATTTAAACAATGTGAATTCCAAAGCAAACAGTATACATTTAATGAAACAAATGAATAAGAGACAATATTTTATTTAAAGAATAAACATTTGCTTCCCGAGCTATGGGCGACGAACTATCCAGTTACGGTGCGTTCACTTGCAACGCGGGAAAACAAGAAAATTGCGCCGCTATATTTTGAGTCTTTCTTTCTAAAACTTTTGTGATTTAAGTTTATTTCCATGACTTTTCCAGGCCTGGAAATGACCATATTAAAATTCCATGACTTTTCCAGGTTTTCCATGACCGTAAGAACCCTGCATACATATTATATATATATATATATATATATATATATATAATTACATTGCATTGCCTACCACTGCAGTCAGGTCAGTGGACTCAGTCGTCCAGAGGGCTCGATAGTTTCCAGCTATTGACCGCTTCACTCACACAGCGGAACAGGAAGAGACACTCGTACTCACAGTTGTCTCTGAACTCGATGCCGGCTGGCAGAGTCATCTCGGTCCTGTCGACTGAAACGTCCTGAGACCTGATGAGACACGACAACACCGTGAGAGGGGAGTAAACACGGAGACCGTGAGGAAGAGGCCTGGAGAGAGAGGCGAACGATGGAGGGCGAGGAAGAGCGTCTCACCTGCTGTCCTGCTGCTCTCCTCTCACCATTGGTTTGACCATGCCGCGCTCCATCTCAAGCTTCCCTGAACTCTGCGCACACACACACACACACAATTTCAACGAACATTAGATGTAGAAGCTCCAGTCACACTCTTAGAACTACGAACAAGCAGCTCAAACAACACGCAAAGGACAACATGTTTACAGTTTCCTGGTTGTCAAATGGATCCGATATCTCTATTTGTTCTATAAAATCAACAATAGTATACATAAAATAGCATTTCAAACATTTAAAACATCCTTAGAGGCAAAAAAAAAGTCAACTAATTCATCAGGAAAGTAATTAACAGATTGAGCAATATGGTAAATAAGTGACTTTACTGGGCTCCATTCGTTTCCATATTTTTCTCTCTTGATTTTGAGTACAATACCAATTTGAAGCGGCTATCCGGTGTGTGTGTGTGTGTGTGTGTGTGTGTGTGTGTGTGTGTGTGTGTGTGTGTGTGTGTGTGTGTGTGTGTGTGTGTGTGTGTGTGTGTGTGTGTGTGTGTGTGTGTGTGTTACCTTGCTGGTGGGTAGTGCAGCTCCACTGTGGACGTCTCCGTGAAGGTCGAAGGTGGTTTCGGGCACACTGCTGCAGCAGAGACACAGACGTGCAGCGGTTTAGAGGAGCGCTCCACATCTGACTTTTCATTACTGACGACGACAAGCGCTCAGACTTAATCCAGACACACACCCACCCACACACACACACACACACACACACACACAGTCTGGGAGGACTAATACATGCACACGCACTTACATAACAGTCTAATTAGACGTGGAGAGGCCACGTCGGCAGACCTGACTGAGCACTATCTGCAGCGAGGCTAGCGCGGCGAGTGTGTGTGCGTTCGCTCGCTCGTGTGTGTGTGTGTGCTTAAGTGACAGTAATGGAGTGTGACAGCGGGCGGGTTTAACAGACAGGCGGGCTTCGGCTTTTCACGCCCCACTTGGCAGGAGGTCACGAATGTTAGATAAACGTTACAAAAATGCGACACACAAACGTTTGTGCTCTTTGTCACACACACACACACACACACACACACACACACACACACACACACACACACACACACACACACACACACACACACACACACACACACACACACACACACACACACACACACAGGTTTAGGGGGGGAAAGCTTGTATATGACAGGCATGTAAAGCTGGAGCTACACCTGAACTGTCAGACACCTCAACCCGTTCCCCCAAAAAATAAGTCCAACTTAAAACGTCCAAATATCGTGGAGACTTTAGAAGGTTTGGGAAATATTTTGCTTAAAACAAAAATCCCAGATAACGAGAATCTGGCTGGCAACGTCCAATCAAAACAAGCGCGGTGGGCAGCTTATGTTTCGTTCCAGACATCTGGTAGATTAAAGTTCGGAGCGGACGTATGCTGCGAGATCATCTGTTCCCCTGCCAGCGGCGCCGGGTGCCAAATCGCTCCGTTCTTACACAGAAGAGAGAAGAAGAAAAAAGGAGAGGAAAAATGTGCCGTTTTTGCCAAACCGTGGCTCTAATCGGCCCAAACATCGCGATGCGTCTCCGGCTCAAGTGCAATAGGTATCCCCCATAAATTTGCACGGCAGAACATTGGAAAGCAGCCCGGACGACCACAGGGCCGGATTTAATGTCGCTCGCCAGATATTATAGAGACTTTTATAGAGAATTGTTAAAATCTCTCCTACTTTAAGAGTCAGAAAAAGCTCATAACTGCCTGAACTCATAGAGGTCTGCGACAGTGAAGAGACGCTCCGCTCCTCAGTTGCTAAGTACATTTGAAATTGAGGAGGACCGTTTGCTGGTCCGATTAAAGCACAAGTTCACAGTATTGACAACTACACTTTTTGTTTATGTAAATGCAGCAAACATTCATATTTTAGCCATGAGGTAGACATCTTATAATAATAATAATACTACACCGAACTGTCATCATTCAAATCAAAAATCAAAACCCACCTGTTCAAAATTGCTTTTAATGTGCGGTTGTGTGCTCTGTATGTTCTTATTTGCTTTTACCCTTTGTTTTATCGTAATTTATAATGCATAGCTTTTAGGTTTTAATTTTAATTTTTATTATGTCTTGTAAAGCGTCTTTGAGCACCTGGAAAAGCGCTATATAAATCAAATGTATTATTATTAGACATCTTATCACTTAATTAATGGCTGTGTTATCGATCTATTAACAAACTATCTACACATCCATTAGACATGTCAGCCACATCTGCATTTATTTAGATGCATGTTTCTGGCCACAGGATGAATCCTAGTATCCAAGAAACCAAGTCATTCTCCAGTTGTGCTTTCCACCAACTCCTGGAGGCGACCTCCGGCTCTTCGGCCGCTCGTCACCAACGTGCTCAGCCTCCGGTTTGGACTCGGCTGCTCAAAGACTTGCCAACCAGGAACCAGGAAGGCTGTCGGTCGTCAACCAAAACAAAAGAGCCTAAAGACGCTGCACTGCTGCCCAGGGCCGAGGCAGTGTAGGAAAAGGGCCATTTCACAGACATGGGCATCAGTACTACGCCGTGCCAAGTAGCTATAGAGTTAAGAGCTAGCTAATTAGATTAGTAGACGGACAGCTTCAGGGAGCCCCAGAGGCAAACCGGCCCCTCAGGCCAAAACAGAAGAAAACGATGACGGTGTTCCTGAGACTGATGGACTGAATAAAACATAAAAGTAGAAAAACAGTAAAGTAACAAACACAAAGAGTAAGTCCACAGGAAACGGAGCCATGTAGGTTCCTGTAGTCACCTGACTGAGTCTTTGGCTGGAATGTGAACCCACACAAGACTCTCATCCCCCCCCCCCCCCATTACAGACTGCACAGCTGTCGTTATTCAATGTGTGGTTCAAAGTCAAACGCGCTCTCTCTCGATGTGAACATCCAATTTGCCACCGAGCACACAAACACACAAACTTTATGCGGCTTATAATATTCGAGACAATTAATGTTTTGAACTTATTTTGTTTCCAAAAAAACTTTAAATGTGTGTTTTGCTTTCCGCCAACGCGTCTAGAGAGACAACGTGCGCTCTGCCATCGTCTTTAAACACACGCGAAACCCTTCAGGAGCTTCTCTGCTGGGACTAAAAACTACACAAGACAGGCGACACAAAAGAAACCGGAATACTTTTTGTCTTGGATTATTTGAAAAAGAAACTGACTCATGCGGAAATACACACAGAGGGGGGAGTTACGGCGTCGGCTACTTACGGTACACACCTCTCCTGCTCTGTTAGTCATCCATCGAGTCATTACTGGTTCACTCCCAATTCAAAACCTCTCGCTCATCCCCAGTCGTCTCTTCTCCGCTCCCTCTTCCCTCCTCGTGTGTGTGAAACGCCAGCGAGCGAGAGGCCACACCCAACGCCATGCGGATCAGATTAGAGGGCAGCCCGCCTGCCATAACCCTAGCCCTCCGCTCTTCCTCTCGTTTCTTCATTCTCCCGTAGTCGGTCCAACCCAAACACTTCCCTCCTCCCTCTTTTCCTTCCCTTCATCTCTCTCGCCAACACCACCGACCTCAAAACGTCTCCTCCCTTCATCTACCGCAACACCCTCTTCTTTTTTTCATGTGGACAAACTTGAGGGAAACGGCGAGTCGGAAGGATGAGAGACAGACTCCGGGTTCTTACACATTTGGACCAGTGGATTTCCATGACTATTCCATGACTTTAAACCAAATGTCCATGACCAAACTGAAATCTCGGTATAAACATGAAAACTGTAGAACATGTTGCGTATTGAGAGCCATCGCAAAAAAAATTCATGACATTTCCCAAACTTTTATGATTTAAGTTTTTTTTCCATGACTTTTCCAGGCCTGAAAATGACCATTTTAAAATTCCATGACTTTTCCAAGTTTTCCATGACAGTACGAACCCTGCAGACTAAAGGGGGGGGGGGGGGGGGGGGGGGGACAAGCTTGGCCGTGCGTTAGAGGTGAAGCCCGCCTCCCTTTCCTCCTCTTCCTCCTCACCCAGACTTGTGTCGGCTCCTCATCATGGCAGCCGGCTCTCTCTTCCCCCCCTGGTCGAACATGGGGTCCACGAACTTGAAGACGTGCACGGAGCCGAACTGGAGGGTGGAGCCCGAGCGCAGCACCGTGGTCTCGTTGACGCGCTGCCCGTCCACGAAGGTGTCGGCGTCGGGGCCGTGGGGCGTCACGGTCACCATGCCCTCGCTGTGCATGAGGTTGCAGTGGTGGGGCAGGATCCCCGGGCCGAGCAGCTGGAGAGGAGAAAACAAACAAAAACACAGACGGCGTCAGGTGCAGCAGCTCCATCAGGGGCTCCACTTCAAAGTAAAAGTGGAATTGTACGTTTATTTTTGCTGAGAAATCGGATTAGATGTCCTCTGTGTTTGTTTTGGTCGGGGGTTAGCGTCGCACGGACAATGGCGAGCGCATTGAGGACTGCTTTGAGCTTTCTACGGGGATCTAACATTATCAATTGTGCCGTTTGTTGTTTGGTGGTCTTACCCATGTGCCATCTGGGGTGGGGGAAAGGAGGAGGGTTTTGTTCAAAGACTGGAGGGGCAAATAAGAGCCCTTTGTCAGGGAGATTATGAAAGTCACAATACACAATATATTGGAACACTTAGTTTTAAACTGATGTCATATATATACGATCCATGGGTGGCAACACATGTCTGTAAACGCTGATGATTCGCTGTTCGACTCACTCCAGAGTCCAGTATTAGGAAATGTAAATTTGAACACAGCGTTTGTATTTTCGCCACCCACGAAGAAGAGCGAGGCGAGTGCACTCTTTATTCACGCATGTTGACGTAACAGGTGGTTTTTTTGGTGACGTGGTTACCTGGATGGCTCCGTCCTCTGTGCAGTCGGAGCCGACCTCGGTGATGCTGTGCTGGAGCCGGTACAGCTTCGGTTTGTCCCGGGAGTCGGACCCGTCTAGCCGCGTGCACAAAACACATCCAGACATTTAGCACTGGGCGAGAAAACTGTGGTGTACACAATCAGCCTCACACACACACACACACACACACACACACACACACACACACACACACACTCTCGCATCAACTGTCCACACACAGCTGACAGGGAAGAGCCATAGCAGAGTGGAGTACGCCGCTAAAGTGGCAAATTAAACTGGGGGTGGGTGCTTGGGCTGCAGAGCAGTTATTAATTATTAGTAAACAGGAGTTTAGTAAAAGAGAAAAGCGGCATATTAGTTCACCAAAGAAAAAGGGGGAAACATTGGCTGCTCTGAGGGGAAGAAAAGATCGTGGGGGGATGAAAGGTATGAGAAAAACCTCAGAACCCACTTCTAGAACTAATACAGAAAATAAGCTGATATAACAAGGCTACGAGGACCAGTGATGTAATGAGGTTTGAGGAAATCATGGCTACCATGAATCGGTTCAATAAAAATACGCTCCATGGTCACACTTTAGTGGACCACTTCAGAAGTACCGCTTGGTTTGTAGTTTTCTACATCTCATCTCTGGTTTTTTGGGGGGAATTAACTTTACAAAGTAAATACTAGCAGAGACAGTTGAATGCAAGGTCTGAAATCTTAAGAAAATGTTTTATATCTCTTTGTATATATATCATTTGACTATAAAAATGCAAATGAAGAACAGACTGTAGCACAGACTCTAAAATGGTGATTTTCTGGTGACACAAATATACACTTTTTGTCAATATACATTGAGAAAAAGGACAATTTGTCAATTTTGGGAAATTCACTTATTAGCGGCAGGCTAGTTCCCCTAAGCTAGGCTACGCTAGTTGGCAGCAGCTTCATCTGCATCTCAGTCGAGTGTTATGAATCCTCTCATCTAACTCTAAGCCCATTTCTTAAAAGATGTTAAATAATTACTTTAAACTGACATAACATAATTAACTAAAGTCTTAAATCTATTATGCTAATATCTGTACCAACAGAGTGCCGCAGAAATAAGTCATAAAACCCAGAAAGGAGTCAACATTTTTTTCTGTTACTCCGGGTACCCTCGTCTCGGGGTCAACGTGTTTATGAAATAAGTTTTGTGTTTGATGCATCATGTTAGCTCGGTGAATAACAAGCTTAACATTGACTTTTTGTAAATAGCAAATACCCCTCTTGGGATTCTGAGAGTACAGAAGTCCACCATTATCTTAGCGGTGGCGACATGGCGTCCTGTGACCTCGCTGGAGGTCACTCACTCACAGCCGAGCGTTAGCTTTGTATTTCTGCCTTCGAAAGATCAAATAAAAAAGTAGCTTGTAGAGGTTTTGCCAGAGTTCATTTCAAAATAACCCCAAATCAAAAGGAAACCCCCCCATTGGCTTGTTGTCAAGGGAACCAGGTCGACGCCAACTTCCAAATGGGGAGTCGGGAGTCACTGCACCCCCCACGCAACAATCCCATCAGCCATTGCAAAAGACACATAGGAGGTGTGGTGGATGTTGTTACCTTCGTGGTGCCGATAGGCGTAGTAGGCATAGTGATTCCCTCGCCCTAGGCAATCAGGCAGGCGGGTGCGGAGGTAGAAGGACACATGCACAAGGCCCCAAATGCACACACACACACACACACACACAAACAAACAAAAACACCATGCCATAAGTGGGAAAGAAAACAGACAGATAGCAGAGGGTGAAAATGCAGCAAGGAGGAAAATGCAACATTACCTTGTTAACCCATTAATTGGATGGAGGCATTCAAACACACACACACACGCACACACACACACACACACACACACACAGTATCTGAGCACCTTTAACTGTCTACTTTTAGACAGCGAGTATACCCTAATCCTAAATTAATTCAAAAAAGGATGACCTACATTTCAGCTTCAGGCAACCATAGCTGCAATCATTCCTTTACACACACACGCGCGCGTATCAAGGACGGAGGACCACACATACACACACTCCTTTACTCACACACACAGTCCCAGCACCCATTATTAAGGAGAGCCACCAAATCAATGCTCCATCTTTTCCACAGAGTGTGACCCACCACCCATCAACAAAAGGGAACGCCGTAGAGGTGTTAGTCGTGAGTTTGGGTCGTCATCAGCCCAGATACGTAATGACGTGAGGCACATGACAGAAGAAGAGGGATCAGTAGCAAGAATCAAGCTGTTAGGGTCACATTGAGAAAGGTTGAGCACGATGCCCCAAGATGCCCCTCCCACCCCCGTCTCTGTGAGCATCACAGTAAAGTCTCCAAACTGGGATTTATTCACCACATTTATTCTCCAGGATTCTTCTGTTGTTGCTACTTTCCTTGTTAAACTCCAGTTCTCTCAACCTACACAGTCTAGTTCTAATTCAAATCGATATCCCTCCTTTTCTCACAGGGACGTACAATTAGCACAAACCTAATATTTGTTTTCAGAAAACTGATACTGAAAGAAATCACCATAAATGAAATCGGTTTACATTACCCAGATCCTGTAGAACATTTATAAATCAATCAAGTCTGTGGTCCAGTCGCAACAGGGAGTACACAAATGAATTCTTAAATTGTTTTAATAATAAATGAATATAAATTTAGTTATAATGCCGTGAAGCATAAGAAATAAGTAAAAACACATGTTTTAGTGCTAGTCGTGTTTGTACCGTTTCCATAGGTGCTGAACTAGAGAAGTTGAAGAAATGAGGCAAAAGTTAACAAAATGTGACAGTAGTTTATTTGCCAATTTTTTTTTAACACCTCAAACCTTCTTGGGGTTCACAGGACGTTTATATTAAGTGTTTTATTCAGTGAGTGTTCATAAAACATGTCAACTGTACCAGGATTCTGTCATAAACCGGGTCACTGCATTAACACTTCTGGTGCAGGATTTGTAATGCAGATTTTTTTGTGCACACTCAGATGGAGTTGAATGCTGCATTGAACTTAACCCATATCACTGTTGTTACATTATATAAATATTGAGGATAAATATGCCCCTCACAATTGGGTGAGGTAGAAGCTCACAATTATATATGTAGATTATA
This sequence comes from Liparis tanakae, assembly GCA_036178185.1. Lineage (NCBI taxonomy): Eukaryota > Metazoa > Chordata > Actinopteri > Perciformes > Liparidae > Liparis > Liparis tanakae. The sequence continues at coordinate 5,195,328 of CM070101.1, read as the reverse complement.
TGTAATACTAGCTGTACATGAGTTTAAAGATGCTGTCATGAACAAGTATAATTTACAAAATAAATAATGCATTTGTTGGTGGCTTTTAATGTTGGAATAGTGTCTGCACTGGCAGAATTAGGACTCCGAATGTAGCTGCAGCTATTCTGAGCAGATGTAGCATCATCTACAGGTTAATTAAGTTAATTACAGGAGCTGCTTCCAACATATGCTGCGGCAAGTCTCAACCCCCTGCTGTCATTTTTATACAGCGAGTGGAAATCCCATGCAGGAGGGAACCGAAACCACAGAAACCACACGTAACCTTTGAGTGAGCCTGAATGTCGTCTCGTGCAGCTGCCCTGCTGCCTGCTGGCCACCACCTGCCACAGCAGCCGTCTGCATCCAGGGTGTTGCGTGTGTGTGGGGTTCCTACCTGGGCTCAGCTCCACCAGGTAAGGCAGCTTCTCTGGCGGCAGTGAGCTGCTGCTCTCGCTCCCTCGCAGGCCTTTGTCGTCCACTTTCCTCCCCTTCCTTCCTTGGTAGTCGGGGGGTCTCTTCTTCAGCTGGAACACCAGCGATCCTGATACACGACACAATAAAAGCTTTAAGCAATCTCCTACAAGACCGAGGAGGTGAAGAAGTGCGAGCACAGCTGTAACGGCTGTCAGGCGGCAGGAGGGGGCGGTAGAGGCCAAGAGAAGAGCAACTGAGTCAGAGAGAAGCAGACTAAAAATATGTTTTATCAGGCGTTTGTGAGAAAGAGCAGGTTTCGAAGTGTGTGTGTGTGTGTGTGTGTGTGTATGTGTGTGTGTGTGGGAAAGAGCATGTTTCGAAGTGTGTGTGTGTGTGCATATGTGTGTGTGTGTGTGTGCGTTTGAGCATGAGAGAGAGAGAGAGAGAGAGAGAGAGAGAGAGAGAGATACCTCTGTCAGCAGGCCAGTCCCTGAAGATCTGCAGTGGACACTCAGAATCGTCCAGAATCACATCCTTGCTCGACTTATCATCTTGCTGCGAAGAAAACAACAAAGAAAACAAAATCAGTCGCCCGATCCTACCAAACAAACACTGAAGTTAAATAATGCGTCTAAGAGATAGCATGATTTAAAGATAAAGAGTCTTGCTTAACGATTTATTTCATGTATCCTGATTTGATTAGAAAACTAAATGCGACTAAACTTCATTCACCGCATTAGGTTGAATGAAATCTACACACAGTAAACTGGATATGAATGGGGACGACTCAAATTGTCAAGTTGTTATGATGAGTCATTACAAACAGTATGAACAGGTTTTGAGAACAAAGACCAGAGATGTAGGTTCTCCCTCCCTAATGAAATGATGCTGTAAATATTGCAGTTCTGCATTTCGGTGCCGCCGCCCCCCCAGCCTCGTCTCGGTTCACGTCCCCCTCCCCCAGAACCAGACACGCTGACATGCGACCGGCCCGAAGAATACTAGCGCTCACTAACCTAATGGAGCTGTGCTTTAGTCTCCTCAGCACATTGTTACCGACTATCAACAGTGTGGGCGTGTGCGTGTGAGGGAATATGCGTGTGTGTGTGTGTGGGTGTGTAGTCCCAGGAGGGCCTTCCACTGTATTGGCTGGGGGAGCAGCAGTTATTTCATATGATTGGCCAGAGCCAGAGTCCATCCGGGAGGATGGATATGGGAGAGGCTGTCAGCCTGTGGAGAGGGCAGCCAAGTTCACCGTCACGGCCACGCGTACACACACACACACACACAAACACACACACACATACAAACGCAGACATGGAGCATCTGCTGCTGCTACAGCACTCAGACTGAAAGCAATTGCATTCCTCCCAAAGGTTTTAGTGCCAAGCAACATTCTGTTTCAATCTGCCAGTTTGTGTGCGAGTGTGTGTGTGTGTGTGTGTGTGTGTCCTTGGCTGTCCTCTGGAAAGAGGCTCCCAGAAGGAAGATGGATGATGGAGATGTGTTTATTGATGACACAGGCAGATAGAGGTTGTGTTTAGCGGGTGTAGGTGTTAAGAAGCGGGCGGTGGACGGCAGAACACTCCCTTTTGAATTGGTTGCATGTCAAATCATGACGGATGAGGGGATTCGATCAAATAGACATACTTCATGGGACTTAACATCTGTTGAGCTTGTGAATCCCCCCCCAAAAAAAACACGCATATTCCAAAAGTTTTCCTTAAAAAAAAAGGAGTTCAACTCGTTCAGGAAGGGAACAAACGTGATGCTTTTGGTTTGTTCTCTGGTGGATGAGGTGCTGCTCAAAGATAAACGGCGGTATGGAGGGGAGCGTGTTGTACCCAGGCGATGCAGTAGTCTGCGGGGTTCTCCTTCTCCAGCCCGTACTTCTCCAGCGCCTCCACCACGGCGAAGTCGGCCGCGTCTCTGGTGGACAGCAGGATGGTCTTGTACGGGATGTTGGGCTTCAGGCTGTCGGCGTATATCCTCAAAGTGCCTCCTGCGGGAAACAGCGAAACACACACGGTGTTAGTTATGGCGCCCGTCTGATAAAACGCCCATGCCGCTTTAGCCCTCTATGCCTGGGGGGGGAGGCTGCGTGAAACCATTGTAAATATAACATACACTTGAGCTGGTATTGATTTTATTTTTTTGCCGTCTTATATACGTTTCGCTTCTGCTTCTCCAAGCTGGACACGCGTCGACTGCCTGGAGGCAAAACACCGGCGCCGGATAATAATACGTCTTCTTTAGCTCCAACACCATTCACGCCGATCAATAACCGTAATGATCTGTACTTCAGGGAAACATCCGTCTCCATCCCCCCCGCCCCCCCGGGCAAATGAACCACCATGTTTCTGTGCAGGCGCCGTGACTTGACCGTAGGACGTGGATACACACAACGGGAAGCTTTAAGTGTTGAATTGTATTTTCCTTTCAGAAAAACGGAACGTGCAGACGGAGGGAGAGTTACTGTAGCGCTCGTAAAATACGTTTAACGTACCGCACTTTCATCCGGGGACACGTGTGGCCGTGATGTGTCGACTAGAAATAATCGCCACACGGGAATTTATAAAAACAAGCATTATATAAAACAAGCGTGTTTAAAATAGCAGTTACTGCATCGTCCAACCAGAAGCCGCCCCGTCCCACCGTCTGTCTGTGTGGACGGCCCTTAAAGCAGCTTTTACAGCCGGGTTGACTTCCGTCTGTCTGGCAGAATGATCGGGTGGTGTGTGAGTCACCGGACCAACCAGCGGCTTTCATTCACTTAGCGTGAGCATTGGTGTGGAATATGCCTAATGTGGACGATTGATAGACTCTGACAAATTCATTGAATGTATTTTAACTCTAAATCTGTCCTTCTGTACACATTACATCTATTGCATCTGTCCATCCTGGAGAGGGATCCTCCTCTGTTCTCTCCTGAAGGTTTCTTCCCTTTTTCCCTCTGAAGGGATATTTGGGAGTTTTTCCTGGTCCGATGTGAGGTTTTGGGACAGGGATGTCTATGTGTACAGACTGTAAAGCACTCAGACAAATTTGTAATTTGTGAAATTGGGCTATACAAATAAACTGAATTGAATTGAATTGGTGTGGGTCAACATGACCCGTTGGTCTTCTGTGGTCCAGCCGGTGTAAAATAAATGATCGCTGAACGTGCGTCTGACTATTCCATTTAAAAATGTAAAAAATGTGAACACAAATTAAACTAAAGAACGCCTCTCTCGGGCCCCTTTGCCGTCGGTTCACGGTCGACATCGGGACTCGCCGACCGAAGCCAAACCGACTGAATGGCGTGATGTCGTGAAGTCGGTCACTCTGGGAGCAGGTCTTTCAACTTCTTTTAAATCACTTCTTAAAACCCACTTTTATAGAACTGCTTTCAAGCGATGTCGTCCTTTTATGTTTTTATTTTAATTGCCTATTTGTTTGGTTTTACTTGTATTCAATGCTTTTATGGTATGGTCTTTTTTGTTCGCCGCCATTTAAGTTGTGTTTATGCTTTGTTTATCTGTAGAGCGCTTTGTAAACCTCGTTTTTAAAAGTGCTATATAAATAAAAAAGTTATTATTTAGATTTAGCCCCTCCCTAGATCCCGACCTGGTGTTTCCAGCTCCTGCTGCTGTGAGGCATCCCAGTGCCGCCACACGTCGGTGCCACATAGCAGGGCTGTTATTCGCTGGGTGCTACTTGTTTCTCTCCATCGTCAGCACAGAGACTCATCTTAGTTAGTCTTCTTCAAACAGCATCCCTCTGACCCAAGCGTGTCTGCATTTCTCTGTTGCTACCTTTCATTAATGACATCCCTGCTCTGGTCAGCTGTTCCTCCCACCCCTGAACATAACTGTCCGCATGAGCACGCCATCTGAGCTGTGGGCCGGTGATCTAAAAGCTCTGTAACCAGACTAAAGAGTCACATTTTAGCAGAATCATTTCACTCCTATTTGTCTCAGAATGCTTAAGTGCTCTTTTGTGTCGGCAGCCCATTTTATATATATATATATATATATATATATATATATATATCTTTAACTCGAGGTGCTGCAGCGCTGGTTTTCCTTATAACAAGTTCCCCGATCTCTTGCAGAGAAGCGGTGGAGGGAGGGAGCTCTTCATCACGACGTGCCCGGGTGCTGCATCTGGGCACGCGGCCAGCTGGAGGGGAAAGCGGTTTAAAACTCCCTCTATTTCATAATAAAGGATCCAATCAAGCTGCAGCGATACTTTCTTCATCCCCTTATCTGGATCTATTCCTCGACACGGCTCTGTCTCGGAGGGCTACGGTGATGTCACTGCCTCGATTTCTTTCTCCGACAGACATGTCTAGCTGGGTTTGGAAGGAATATATGTGGCTACACGCATGTATGCATAGTTTTTTTTAAAGGGGGTCTGGAGAAGAAGCTCCACAAGCGGCTCAAGTACCTGAGTCGGGCCTCCCATCGCTGCTCATGAACTCCTGCATGCGTTTCTCCAGCTTCTGCTGGCGCCTCCTCTTCATCACCACCTCTGGGTTGGAGATGGTCCGGGTGAAGCTGGTCTCCGGCATGTCCTTGTAAACCTCGGCCGCCAGACGACTGTTTTCCCTTAACCATGGAACGAGGGGGAGACAAATGACGTGCGGGAGACGACAGAATAAGTGAGGGGGAGGGGGGGGGGAGAGAAGATAGATGGAGGAGCAGAAAGGTCAAAGTTGATTCTTTCTTCTTTTTTTTTTAGCTTCATGTGCTTTTTGTGGGATGTATAAGGACAAGACGGAAAGCCGGATGAGGGCGTGGCTTACCCATCCTCCCGGGGGAGCGCCTGCTCGTCTCCATCGGGGATTCGGGCGAACTCCTTCTCCCTCTTCTTTTCCTTCTTCTTCTCCTTCTTGGATAAAGTCCTCTTGAAGTTCTGCATCACGCCGTCCTTCTCCTTCTCCGGACCATTACTCTGACTCTTCTGGGAGAGAGGGGAAGAAGAGTCAACGAGGTGCAGTTTGTAATAACGTACCCGTTTGTGAATGTCTAAACGAGGGATGGAGGACCAGAAGGGTCCTCAATCACCTCTCAGAATCGGATCGAGTCGCTTTGGTTTAGTTTTAAACCTTATTTATATCTGTATGCAGTTTGTCATGATCATAGAAGTCTTTTTTTACAGACTAGAGATTAAAATATGATCAAAATGAGGGAATTTAGAAATATATATATATATACATACACATTTATACATACATACATACACACACATATACACATATATCTTGTCAAATATCTTCCTGCAATGGATTTCTCACTGTATTGCAAAATGGTCTCATCTGAATCAAATCAAAGATTTCACTGCGTTTTTTCGTCCAATCTTCCTGATGAAAAACACAAAAATGTCTCCAAATACCAACAGGCGTCAACAACAACAACAAGAACATCAACAGAGAGCAGCCGACCTTAAGAAGGATGTCGTTCTCGTTCTTCAGGACGAATCTTCCTTCTCTGTCGTCTTTGTTCCAGTTCAGTTGAACAACGAGAGGCTTCTCGTCCAGGTCCAGCTGACGCTCTTCTAAACAACCACACACACACACACACACACAAGTTCATCTCAGAATCAACTGTGTATTATCATTACTTCAACATAGAAACGTAGATTTTTTTTATCCCCGGCCCACGGGACTCACCGCCACTGACGTGGACCTCATACAGCGAGTATTTGGGCGAGGACAGCATCCTCATGTCGGGTCGGAACTTCTCGGCGAGAGTCTCGATGACGTCCTGCGTTGTCGCCGTGCTGGACACTCTGATGCACTTGGTGGCAAAGTTGCCGGCAACGCGGTCCTGAAAGTAGAACCGCATCACGCCGTGGAATTCCAAGTCCTGTTAGGGACAGAGAGAGAGAGAGAGAGAGAGAGAGAGAGAGACTATGAGTCCATAAACTGTTAACCCGAGGTGTTTGGTTGCAGTGCAGAAACATATTCTGCAGCGAGTTCATATTTAGATCCATACCTGGTCACTAGTGTGACTACGTTTGGCATTAAAGACGACAGCGTTTTCACGTCGAGCCAACGGATTGAAATGTGTTTTTGCGATCGAGGAACATTCGTAAAATTCCTAGATTGTAAAATAAAAATGGAAAAAACTTAAAGCAATCATCAGCAACAGAGAACTGTGCACTAAGGAAACCGTTCCGCACCCTTGACCGTCACGGGAGAACAGAAGCGACGCTGGCCGAGAGCCAGGAAGTGCAGCGTGTCGGCAAGAACAAGAACCGCCACGCACCTTTTTGAGCACCGCCGCCGACTTCAACAAAACCGTTCACTAAACACGTTTGTTGGAGGATCTCTCTGTGCGGTGTTAATTCCCGTAAATATATTCGATACGTAAACTTCCAGGTAAATGTTTGCATTTACTCGGGTTTTAAATGCAGCAGATTTTCGAGGAAGTTCTAATTTCCCCTATAATAATGACCCAAGAGACATATGTTATTTCCAGGAAACGTCCCTACTTCCTGACTCATGAATAACACACCACCCCTTATCAGGGTTCTTACACATGTTGACCGATGGATTTCCAAGACTTTTCCAGGACTTTAAACTAAATTTCCATCAACAAACTGAAATCTCAGTACAAACATGAATCATTTAGAACATGTTGCGTATTGAGAGCGTACGCCGGCTTATATTTTGAGGCGTCTTTCTTGTGATTATAACACATTTCCATGACTTTTCCCAAACTTTTACGATAACATTTTTTTTCCATGACTTTTCCAGGCCTGGAAATTAGCATTTTAAAATTCCGTGACTTTTCCAGGTTTTCCATGACCGTACGAACCCTGCCGTATTGTGTTTGAGGAAACCGCTCTCCCTCACACAGCCCCCCGCTGCATGTGAACCAGCCGGCTGACACACACCCAGGGCTATCGGCGCTGCACCAGCATGTAGGTGAACATTTATTGGCGACATGTTGACGTTTCACTTCGCGCAGACTTCCGCTGTGGAACGAGAATGTCTTAAAAAAATGTGTGTGTGTGTGTGTGTGTGTGTGTGTTAAGGTTCCGCCGTCAAACTGGCCTCATATTTCATTGTAAATAAAAGGCCTCAGAGCCTTGGATCTTGAAGGAGCTTGTGGACTTTACGAAGCGAGCGTGTGCTCAAAGCTAGCAGGCGATGTAATCCGTCTCAGCGGGAAGAAAAGGAGAATAAAACTCTGAAACCAGGACGGAGACGACCCCGTAGCCTCCCAGAGAACTCGGTGTCAAAGTAACGCGGTATAATGTGGTGGCAGCCGTGAGCGAAACGACGTAACCGCAATAAAAATACGAGTGGAGACACGACAACCCCAATATACAGCCTCGAACATGCATACACATCGGTGAGAAAAAAATCACGTAGGATTATGTAGACGGCGTTAGCCTGAGGGATTTTAAAGGTGTACGATGACGTTAAAGGAGTGTTTCCCTCAAGAAAAGGACGCACTTCAACCGTTACAATTCTTTAAACTTAATGAAATCCATATTCATGATGTGGGAAGAGGATGTTGTGGAAATCCCCCCCGACCGTGGTTCCTCTACAGCGGAGGTATCTTTCCTGTCAGGATGCCAACAAAGCACTTTTTGAATTGTAAAGAGAGACCTTTTTCAGAATCGCAGCAAAACAGACAAACGGCCTGACGAGTGTGTTTGTGTGTGTGAGTGAGAGTGTGTGTGTGTGTGTGTGTGTGTGACTCGAGAGGCAATGATTTAGATGCGTGGCCTCCCTCTTCCGTACAGTAACAGCCAGTAACAACACCAAGAGGATGTGAGGACTGAAAGAAGACGATTGCTGATTAAAACGTTTCTTCTACCAAACATTCCCCCTCTTCTCCGTCTCTTTCTCATCCGTTCCACCGTCTTCTCTCCCACGTCTGATAGGGACACGGCCGGGCGGAGCGGACGCACCGAGCGCCGCTCCGATAGGCACGGGGTGGCGTTGGGAATGTGTAATAAAGTGTGTTGTGATTTACTGCTGGAATGTGGGTCATCGACGGTTGCCGTAGTCGAGCTTGCGCAACGGTTACTGTGGAGACACCCAGACGGGAGCCAGCGGTGGATAATTAACAAACGCTCTGGTACGAGCGCGGCCTTCTGGCCACTGGGATTGGACGAGAGCAACCACGTGGCGTTTAAGTCCAGTGCTAGCTAGTGAACCAATCTCTTCAAAACTTGAGCCCTGGAGTTGTAATGAAAACAGCGCCACCTATCGTATCGGAGGTGACATGCACAACAGAGTGGTCACGTGGTGCGTTATTCTACAGGATGCACCGCAGGAAAAATAAACATTTAATCATGAAGGCTCATTATGTATTCGTAGCCAACTTAGTCATTTTGATAGTAGGCTAATATAGCTAATATAGACACATACAGCATGTGTCGTCTTCATTATAAGGCTTATATAAGGCTTTTAATTGTTTGCGGCTCCAGACATATTTGTTTTTTAGGTCCAATATGGCTCTTTCAACATTTTGGGTTGCCGACCCCTGGTCTATACCTACACCCCCATGTTCACGTCCATGGTGCAGTTTTGCACGCACACATTTGCAACCCGATGGTAGAATCCTATCCCTACAGAAGAATGTTCAGGTCTGACGTTGCCGCATGTCTGAGGCCGAAGTCCAGGGCTAAACCGCCATGAATCAAGGTCACGGTCCAATCCTACACTCTCATACCTCGAGGCATCGACGCAATTGCCCGGTTGAAAAGGAAATAAAACTGGAGCTCAAGTCCCAAACAGCTGCCATGTCGCCTCGTACTTCCAAGAAACGTCATGCAGCGTTCCTGAAGATCTTTATCACACTTTCAAGCTCTCCCTATGTGCGTGGATAAAAGACAATGCATATCTATTAATTACGTTTTGTACTGCACTTTTTTTTGTTTGTGTTGTGTCTTGTCTTGTTTTGTTTTGTGTTGTAATGTATAATTTGTGTAAGAGTCACTTAACCAAGAAAAATTTCTTGTTTATTAAAACCGATTCTGATTCAGATTCTGATTTTCATCAGTCAGATGCATTGAATAGGTAAAACCATGACGATGCCATACGGCGAGCTTGGGTGAGTCGTGGGAGTTCTTGAAGTAGGAGTGGTGTGTAGTGGACAGATTATATATGAAAAAGCTCACGACGGCCACCACGCCGTATTTGGATGAATGCCACACATGCAAAACCAAATAGCAAATTCGATTATGAAAGGTGTGACTTGTGCTATAAAAAGACAGAAGCTCCCTGGATGATGCACAAGGTGCTGGGGCCTGCACAAACACGACTATATCGATGTTCTCTTAAATAGACGTTGGCTTTATTTCACAATTAAAAAAACAAGAAAATTCTAAATATTTCATAGTAAAAAAAAAAGAGGGTAAAACATGGAGCACAAGCCTGACCTCGGATGCCACAATTAGAGCATTCTTCAAACTTATTTTGTGTCTCACCTAAATGTTCAAAATGTCATGTGGCAAAAACCAGAACAAACTGTTCAGCTGATCCTTTCTGCAGCTTTCACTCTAATAATCCCCAACAGCTTTTATTATTTCGCAAACGGCACACAGGCTGAGAGGAAACGCTAATGCAGCAGTATGTCAGCGAACACAACGGCGGCCCGATAAGACCCCGCTACACAGTCCGTCACACACACACACACACACACACACACACACACACACAACACTGAGGTGCAGGGTAGCATTTGATGTTGAACTACTTCAGTCACTGTGAGAATGGGTTTATATAATGGGTAAATAGGCAGTGCACCTACACACCTCTAAATGCAACGCTAATGAAGTAATGTGTAATTACTGTGTGTGTATTACACCTATATGGTATTGTAGTGTGTGTATCGGAATCCTTCTTGGTATGCACACACGCACGGAACGAGAAAGATACGCGAGTGATACCCGTGACTAAACGTGCGAGACAGGACTGTTTACGACACAGTAACAATGCCACGGGGTAGACGGATGTTATCGTGTCAGATCGAACCCGATTGAGACCAGGTTGGGGGGGGGGGGGGGGGTTGCCGGTTGAAGCCACACGGTACATATTCGCTGTAAACCAATTATCCCTTTACAGATGCTTTTATTGACGATCAATATCTGCCAATAAAATGTTCAGCAATGTACTCATTTTAACCCTCAATGGAAAGAGTTTTCATCCTGACAGTCAGTGATCCAGCTACATGTCAGCTATTATTCGCTTAATGAAGTTGTATTACATCTGCGTAAATGGTAAAATAATGATAAGCACCAAGTAATTGGAGTACAGAAATGTAAACGATATGTTCACGGTGGTTTTAGTTTCCATTTTCCAGAGCATATTATATATTTTTAATCAGTCTCAAAACTTTTTAAAAATAAAAATAGGAGGGTTCCTTCACTAAAAGTAATATTGGCAAATATACCTTTATTGATGTTTTAAATATCAATATTGACAACATGCTCAACATCCAGTAATGCTACAGTGGGGTTTTATTTAATTTTGAGGCACTTTACTTTTCTCCAAGTCCTCCCTATTTTGGCATTTATAAGCACAATATTGCCGTGTAATAAGTGGTTTATAACATACTGCAACAGAGCTAGAAGCAAATGAGGCGTTCATGTCTTTGTCAACAGTTAAAGCTCCTCCTGTTGGCATTAATGAGGCCGCTGTATACACCAATAACAACATGGTACATACATTAGTGTTACACAGTATACCTATACTAGGAAGGTATCGCAATACCTTGTCTGATACCCTTACTACCGATACTAAGAATGACAGTTTGAGAATATGATCTCATCTAAAAGATAAGATAATATGGTATAACTGGTAGTGAACATCGCATATTGCATCATCCATGGCAGACACTTCTCACGTTCCCTTTTATGGTCGAAGACAACCCTTTGATCTAGCACACGCCATTCCACCCGTAGAAGCGCCTGTGAATGCGAGCGAGGCTCGGTGTGGCGAAAGTGCACCGCGGGAGAGATAACCCCCGACATCTAAATCCAGCCAGCGTGCTCTCCTGCTTACACCCGAGAGTCAAAGGTCACCCAGAGGAGAGGTCAAAGGTCACGCCTGTTCGTCTGAGAAAGAGTCAACTTCACCCTTTGGTTGTAAAAAAGAAAAGAAAAAGCAGATCCCACCTGGTGCCTTCCGCTCGTGCGTGCGTGATGTCAGACACTTCTATGGATGCGTTAGGTTGTGTTAAGTAACTTAATCTGTTAGGAATTCAACAACTGGATAAGAAAAGAAACAGACAGTTCAGTGAGGTCATTTCATCTAACGGGGTCGTGACATGAGGAAGATTATGGTCGTTAGTGGACACACACGTGGGACTTCACAAACAAAAGAGGGGCATCAGTGTAGCCGAGCCCTGCAACCCCGTCTCCAACCACTAGGAGGGCCTGGCACAACAAACGGCAAATAAATCAATAAAACACCAGCCTGTGGTGGAAAGGAAAAGTATGCTCGCTGCCAGCGTATGTTCTTTAACAACCGCCGCAATCCTTTGATATGCTTGAATTCATCATTTAAAAAAACTATTTTAATTGGAACGTCTCTATAATTATCGTACCGCCAGAATGGATCGTTGTTTATCAAAGAAATAGTTCAACAACATCACAACATACCACAGCCTGTGGTGAGCTGTGCTTAAATATGTGCAGGTCTATCAACGTGACATAACATCACCCACATAAACCGAGTGTTGCATCACTTCCAATGCAGTCCAAGTCAAGTCCAGGTACATTACATTACATTACATGTCATTTAGCAGACGCTAAGGTACCTTTGGCGAACAGATGCAGCGAGCAGAAGCATCTGCAACAACATGAGGAAGCTGCTTACTTGCAAAAAGGGAAAACATTTATTCAAGCTTCAGATGTGGACGACAGTCTGTCGGGGGAGCAATACGCTCGCAACACATGGTCCGCCTCTCGCCGGCCTGTTGCGTTGGATCCCTCGTGTTTACCTTTTGCTCTTTCTGTTGACGCATCCTCGTCGGAAGCTTCAAGGGGAAAAAAATGTGTTTGTGCAGGTTGGTATTTATGGCAATTGCAAAAAAAGCAAAAGGTATAATTTACTGAGTGAAAAAACAACAAAGAAAACCTGCTTGGAAGGAGAGCCCACTTGACAGACCAGAGCACTTCATCACAAACAGTTATCGCTACAGAGTTATCCGTCACCATCGCCACACTCCCACGTCTGCCGTTTGTGTGTGTGTGTGTGTGTGTGTACCTCTCAGAAAGTCGGGGGGGTTATCAGGCGTTTCAGGAAACTAACCAGAGCTACATTTCCGAGCGAGCGAACCACTTTCGCCGTCTGGTGTGACGCTTCTGCGCCGAGACGGAGCATCGCCGCTCCTCCGAGTGCCTTCTGCTCCGGAAATAAGACGCCGTTCAGCATTTGGAATGGAGGCGTAAACAACTCGGCCGGACCGCAACTCAACAGCCCGGCTAACCGTCTTCTCGATAGTGTGGAGGCGAACTCTAGGATCTAAATTACATTTTTGCGTCAATTATATTAACTGTCAATCAAGTGTCGTTTTTCAAGAGGTTTTGCCTCTTGTCAGGCCACAGTTGTAAAAAAGAATTTGTTCTTAATCTGTCTCGCCTGGCTAAATAAAGGTTAAATAAAAATAAATGGAAGAAATATCGTAATATTTAATCCCGCTGTGTCTTTAAATTAATATAGTATATGTGCGGTGCCTGAATGTTCTGTGTGTAGCCGACATGACCGGATCAATAAGTAGTTGACACACGTGTGTTACACATCTGCAGCAGTACTCCCAACAGTGGGCCAGGATCAGCCGGGTGTTAACTCCTTCAGCAGGAGACTTAAGAGACGCTTATTCCACTACAGCTGTTGGATTGCCACTTGTGCCCCGAGTTTCATTAAAGACAAATACTGGTAAACCCCCAAAAAAGGTTACACCCTGGTTTCCATGGAGAACCTGAATACTTGAATTTGTTTTTGTGCATTGAAAATATGAACTTAACGAGAAGGGAGAGGGGCTTTCTGGATGATGGCCGTTTGAAAATGAGAATAGATTCCAGCTGTTGTGCGTCATCTTAGTCTCAAACACACACACACACACACACACACACACACCTAATAAAGTGAACAGATTTCCTGAGTCAATATTGTTGCAGCCCCACCTGCAGTAACAGGGGGGGATTTCTTCCCTGAGCCCATGTGCAAGGTCAGCTGGACCGAGGTTCTGAACTCCGATATTGGGAGGGGAAACTCATCCCACGTCAGATCCCAGCGAAGGCGTTTCACAGACATCAGACACAAACAGATGGAGATCAAATTAAAGGAGGAGGAGGAGGAGGAGGAGGAGGAAGAGACCGGAGGAGACAAAGAATCCCATCTCATGAAGCGGGAGAATTACTTTAGCTCTCGCTCAAAACAGCCAAAGGATGCCAGGCTTACGGCACGTTATCCACAGTATCGGATGTCTTGGTGGCAGGATTGCAGATGTAGTCCACTTCCTGCCTTAGATTAAAAAAATGCTTGATGACTTGGCCTCTAGTAAAGCAAAAGGCTGGAAACAAAAGCTATAGAAAAGTGTGGAAACAAAGTTCAGTCTTTTGACAGGTTTAGAATTTCCCTAAAAAACATAAAAGAAAAATACTTGACTACAAGATACAAATGATTATGCCATATTTGTGTTGATGGGGTTACTTTGTTCTACTTTCACCTCAGAACAAACAAGCTGTGCATAAATAAAAAAATGTTTCGCTATTTTTGATCATGAATACTAGAGAATTCCATTTATTTTTTGCTTTGACCAAGGAAAGGGGCCAAATATTAGAAACGTAACAACAAAGCACTCAAGTCATCCAACAATGTCTTAAAAGTTGGGTGACAGTGCCAATCTGTTGTTTCATCGACTATCAGAACAAAAACAAACTGAGCCCGAGCCCTGCCTGAATCAAATGACTAAATGCACACATTTCCTCAGTGGCTTCAAAGAAAGCCTCTTTGTTTCAGGTGAGTTTCTGCCCCGGTATCGAGACATCCAGTCACCAACCCCCCCCCTCCCCCCCTTCTCACCCAGCTCAGCCTGTCATCCAGACAGAGCAAGGCATTGTGGGAAGACATGGTATAAATCGCCTGGACCCCAGATGTGACACCTGGCCACACATCAGAACCCGCTGGCTGCCTGAGCGCCTCCAGAAGCGACCGGCAGGGATCACGGCGAGCAGCTGACTGCACGGAAGGGAATCACCGGGTGTCAATGGGCGTCTGTGTGTCTCTGCGTCTCTGCGTGTGCGTCTCTGTGTCTCTGCGTGTGCGTCTCTGCGTGTGCATCTCTGCGTCTCTGCATCTCTATATCTCTGCATCTCTGCGTGTGCGCCTCTGCATGCGTGTCTCTGTGTCTCTGCATGCGTGTCTCTGTGTCTCTGCGTGTGTCTCTGCGTGTGCGTCTCTGCATCTCTGTATCTCTGCGTCTCTGCGTGTGCGTCTCCAGACATGGATGAAGTCACCGCCCATCGGTTTATTCACAATGGCTTCGGAGACTCCAGTTTGATGTGTTGGTTTTCGCCATCTTCATGTTTCACTCTCGCCATCCGAACACCAAGCGAATATTCAATTCAACTTTCACCTGAAAACACACTGTGGAAGGGGTTCAAGTTTTCAGATGAAACGCAGAACAAACCTCACATGGACAATGTGGGAGAAGCCACATCCCAAAGCACAATCCTGCTGCATCATCTTTCCTCTTTACTGTAAATGGCCGATGACCTAAAGAAAGAGATTAACTGACTAACTGGTTGTTTTGGTCTTTATCGAATAAGATACTTTCAGTTGGTTACTGATTTTTTTCACTCTTCTCTGGCACTGAATCAGAAACTAACTGGATAATGAGAGGAAGCATTTGCTTCTGCTCCACTTACTGATATTTTTGCTTTCATTCTCAGTAACTACAAAGGAGAAGGAGGAAGGGCGAGAGAGAGAGAAAAAGAGAGCGAGAGAGAGAGAGCGAGAGGTCACACATGCTCCTGGGCGTGTACGAGTGCATCCGAGTGTGTATGTATGTACAAGAAAGATCAATGCCGGTCTGCAGTAGTTTACGGGGATGGGGTGGGTTTAGTGAGGAGGAGCCCCCCCCCCCCCCCTCTCTCTCTCTCACCCCACCCACTGGTTAAACACAGCACCTATGATCAGGGCTATGGAGTTACAGACAACACGTGTGTGCGCACACACACACACACACACACACACACGCACACGTAAACACGACTGTGACCTTACCAGGCGTTTTTCAAGGTCCCAACTAACGTGCGGAGAATAGAGACGCACCCACCATGTGTGTGTGCATGTGCACACACATGCACACACACATGCACACGCTCGCTTGGTATGAGGCGTTGAATTATGCAGGCCGGCCCACATCCCTCTCACAGCCTTGGAGTGACTTTGGGTGAAATGGGTAAAAGAGCGGCCCTGTAGACATCCGGGTATCAATGAACTGGAGAGTAATTAACTGCATTGTGTGCCTTTGAAGTCCTATTCACACAGGACCCGCATTATCTGGAGTCTTCACATTCTTCATAACCAGAGGTCATCTGCACGCTTAATCCGGGGGGAATCTGC
This sequence comes from Liparis tanakae, assembly GCA_036178185.1. Taxonomy (NCBI): domain Eukaryota; kingdom Metazoa; phylum Chordata; class Actinopteri; order Perciformes; family Liparidae; genus Liparis; species Liparis tanakae. The sequence goes on along the minus strand of CM070101.1, from coordinate 5,179,313 downwards.
TGCGTCGGTAATCTGCAAAGTACAAATTATGCCGCAAATTCGATCATATTTGGAGGTCATCTGGTAATGTTGGTCCCTTGTGAAAGGGCATCTCAGTAGAATCTCAGTAAACTTGGTCATTTCCCCCCCAAATTCTATATGAATATTTAGCTGCTCAGCATTAGGACCGATTGGGAGAAGGTGTAATCTAAATCCGGTAGATCTCTTCTGCAGTTGACAAAATCTCTTTCCTCCACTTACATGTTTCCATTATTCTATGAGGCTTTTGATTAAAGCTAATTAAATCTCATAAGTGTACACGCTGATGGTTAAAGTTGCATAACAAACAGGCAAACTGCCGAAGACCGGCTGACAGTCCTGGAAGAAAACTTATTTTTATCATGGTTTCAGTTGGGATGGAACAATACTGGTGTCTGGTAAAGTACTGTGTTCTACACATAAAACTATTCTGATACCACGATAATAATAATAATCTGCTTTTACTCCTCAAGACCAGCGAGAAGACCCAGAAAACCAAGACCGTGTCTCCACGTTAATCTTTCGATGCGACAGGGTGTCGGAGTCTTTGCAAGTCTAGAAATTATTCTAATGTCCGCAAACGGCGGACGCTCCTGTGGCCACCGACGAAACCCAACACTGACGAAAGGTACCGAACGCTGCTATGGCAGCCACCTCGCAGCTGGGGTGTCATGTTGCCATGGCGCTGGTAGGCGGGCCGTGCCCGGTTATCAGGTGACATGTGGACAAACAAAGGAAGGAGGCAGCCAAAGATGCTGCTGCGTCAAATATGGGTCCAAGTGGAACAAGATAAACCAGAAGAGCGGACTCGTTTCAGGCAGGAATTATTTGAAAATCACCGCTAATACTGGAAAGTGAGATAGAAGCTAAAAAGTAAGCCGCCCTCTTCCTCCTGACCTGAATCCCACTGCCCTGGTGATAACAATGGCATCCGAACGAGGCCCTCGAAATCTCGATCCGTTATCAGACCCGCACTTTTTCCATTAATGGGTTTCAAACCATTTCCAGGTCCGTGTGCCTTATTTGTAGTTCAGAATTACAGAAAATATGAAGGATCGCAGTCGTGCCACAAAGAAACCCCGACATGAGCCACGCCTCGCGCGAACCAACTGTCCGTAGAGCTTGGGGGAACGGGTTGTAACAGACTTATTGTTCATGAACTTGATGGTTTATTAATTAGTCTGTTGATATTTGCAAAATAGTGAAAACCCTAATTACAAACAGAAAACCAAAAGTCCAAAACAGAACGATTTTTAATTGGTATAAAACAGAGAAAATCTGCAGAAAACTTTCATGTAATAAGCAGATTGTTTTTCTTAAAGCTCGATTGTTGAAAATAGTTTGCAGTTGATGACAGAATAAACGTTTCAGCACTAGCCTCATTATTCATGGGGGCGGTCCTGTACCAATGACTATATTCGCACATGTCCCCAGACCGATAAACTGTTAAACAACCTCACACGCAACACAACAAATATATCATCATCTGTATAAAACTGCTTCGCAGGGTCTAAAATGTACCCGGAACATAAAAGGCACTCAAACTGTCGTTAGAAACGTCTTAATGAAAGTTGCAGATATGCTAAAACTGATGCCGCAAGTATTAAAATGAGTAGATGACATCATCCGGCCTCCACCAGAGACCCGTAGACGGCCTGGCCGGGGGCGCACTTCCCCACATGTGCAGGACGTTGTGCACCAGGACGGTCTGGAAGGCACGTCGCACAAGAGCTTCACATACTTTCCACTGGTTGGTTCAGTAAAAAGCCTGGTGTCAACTCCGCCACTGCTCTGATGGGTGATGTAATGCATTTGAATATGGGCTCTGCCTCCTTCGACAAACAGCTGACCAGGAACAGTAGCTTTGACTCACTGCAGCCACACACACACACACACACACACACACACACACACATAACGTCCAGACAGACTTGCATATTAACCCAAAACACATTTTGGGAAGCAAGTTAGAGACAAATTATTTTTGTTCTTTCTTTTTCCCCGAGAGAGATTTACACCCCAGCCCTAAACTCCCAGGTACACACACAGATCCAAGAACCCACGCACGCACGCACTCTGGGCCCGCTTCAGCCGTAGTGACGCATCCCCACCGCCCCGCTGCACTGCTGTGTGTTGGAGAAAGTGGGTGGATGGCCAAGAACAACAAACACATGAGCGGGTGGAGCAGCGTGGAGGGAAGTCCCCGGCACACTGAGGTCACCCACGCCGTGTTATTGTATTTTTCTGTGCAAATTCTCCATCAGGCGGGCGGGTCTGAGACAGGGCGAGGACAGGGTGCAGCACCATTGGGGGGGGGGGGGGGGCTTCTAACAACCAGCAGATGAGGAGTGGAATTAGAGCCACACGCAGTCGGTATGTTACTTCAGGACGCCCGTCTCATCCCTCGCCGTCCTCGCCGGCCAAACAGTCAATAAAAGTTACATTCCATCGACAAAACTTGCCGAGTCATCACGCGTTCGTACCGCTCATCTGAACCAGAAGGATTTATGTTCAGATTGGGGATGCGATGAAAAATGAAAACACACCATTATCTGATAAGACCCTGGACCGTGAGTGCTCGCTTGGACAAATGCCACCGTAGTTAACAGGAGCTTTCCAAGTGGACAAAGCATTAGGTGTTATTTATCTGTGGTCACTCGGGGACAGCAGAAGCAGCTGGAAACACATTCTGACCCAAAAAACCTACACGGGTTGAGTTTACGGTCTCATATGAGGTGCATGAGAAATGCAGCAAATCATCAAAACTGAGAGGAGTAACCATTTGAGATCTTTTAATTAAAAAAGTACTTCATAGTGTGCCATCCAGTATGGAGTGTCATTTTATATCATTTATTTTATTTTGTACCATTATTTTTATTTTATTATTGTCTGGTAGCATGTTTCCTACGTTTAATGTATTTGTAACTTGTTCTTTCTTGAAGAAAGAAAAAATAAAAAAAATAAACACCTTTTGAAAAAAATTAAAAAAAGTACTTCAACGAGTGATTAACTGTGAAAAAAGAGAGAGAATACATAATTTAACCCAGAAATGCAGGGGTAAATGAACGTTATTTTTTATTTGCATTTCTATTTACCAGCAGAATTCTATATTTGTGTTGCAGTCCTGCTGCCAACGTGCAGCAATCAAGAGGTTTTCCTCCCAGCCGTGCCACCGGGCCGCTCCTCCTCCTTTTCCCTCCTTCTGGCCGACGACTTAGACATTGATCTGCTGCAAAGCACCATGGGAGCTGGCAGCGAGCGGCGCTACAAAACACTCGGTCATTGGGCCCCGATTGCTCTCTGATCCTGTGAGGTCAACCGGGGGAGGAGGTGTCCTCCCGTGTGATTGGCCCACGAGGAGGCCGACGGCCTCTGACTGACAGGGAGGCGGAGCCTATCAGCCGGCTGAGAGGGCAGCAAGGACCGAACGGAGGCCCGGAGGAGAGGAGAAGGAAAAAAAAGGGGGGCAAGGCGAAAGGAGGTGAGCCAGGCCTCTGAGGGGATTAACACGGTCTGACAGGCTGGCTGGGACACACACACACACACACACACACAGCTCTTAGGGCGGGCTGCTCTGCTGAGCACACACAATACACTGCTTGTTTTAGAACAAGAGAAAAGAGAGAAACGATAGATAAGAGAGAGGCCAAATCACAGCGAAGGAATGTGTGTTTGACAGAAGGAGAGAGAGAGAGAGAGAGAGAGAGAGAGAGAGAGATTAGGACCCACAGGTGCTTCCATGGAGAGAAACTCCCTCAGTGGTCCCAATGTAAATTCCTGGACTTTTCCCATTTATCCTCCTCCTCCGGTTTATTAAGGAGTGAGACTCAAACCCCCCATCGCATTCTCCAGCGTCCACAGAGTCGATCCTGTTACCCGACCTTCCTCGTCTGGAATTGGCCGCTCAAAGAACCCCGTTTGCATTCCGGGAATTCCAGGACCGGCAGGATCCCTGAAACGATGACAAATCACCCGTTTGGATCCCCACTCCTCTCCTCCGATGGGTCGTCCCGGGCTGCTCGCGCCTCTTCACGGAGCGCTTCACACGTATTGATCAGAGATCGGCAGTCCATCGGGGGAAATTAACGAGCGGGGGTTTCTGCAAGCTTGGCCAGGTATAAATTAAACCTTAAAGCTGTTCATTAAAGCGAGAATTGATCACCTGCTGTATTTCGCAACCGAAACAGATGTGTCAATAACAACACTGGGAGGACTCCTCGTGGGAAACGCTGCACAACACGAGTCCGCCGTCTAAATCGTACATAGTTGTTTCCTCTAAACACAAAGTAAACGAGGTGGTTAAAGTTGGGCTTGATGGCAAGTGCTGGAAAATGAAAACGACCCGTAATTAGATGAACATTTGCCTCCTACGGCTTTGAATCTAAAAGGAGTCTTTAAACCTGGGAGCAGACTGCGGCGCTCCGTAAACAGACACTTCACCAACGGCTGCAGTAGGATTCATTTTTCTTATCATTTCTTACTCTCTCCTCGTTTTGAATAAGTTAAATTATCATGAACACGTCAATGGAGACCCTCACGCTGCTTAATCCACTCCATGGGGGTGAAGTGGACTTCATAAAATAAATAGCCGTGATAAATATCCTGGCCGTCCCGTGTGACCCCCATCCTTCTTTTTTTTAACGGGCTGCAACCAATAGGCCATGGCCGGCTGCATTAATTACAGCGACTACGGTGAGCAAAATGTATCAGGGTTCGTACACATGTTAACCAGTGGAATTCCAGGACTTTTCCATGACTTTTCCAGGACTTTAAACCAAATTTCCATGTATATGAAAACTTTTTGAAAATGTATTCATACAATGAGAATTACAAAGCATACAATACACCTTAAATGAAACAAATAGATGAGAGACAATAGTTTGATTAAAAGAATAAACATTACTATATGTTTATTTTTAGAAACACTTTTATATAATTTTTTATTCTTTTAATCAAACTATTATCCTTTATGTGCAAATCCATCTGTTTGGAGCTTATATTTTGAGAGTCTTCCTTTCAAAACGTATGAATTATTTTAAAGTCGACGTAAATGGACATGTGATTATAACACATTTCCATGACTTTTATGATTTAAGTTTTTTCCATGACTTTTCCAGGTCTGGAAATGACCATTTTAAAAATCCAGGACTTTTCCAGGTTTTCCATGAGCGTACGAACCCTGTGTATGAATAAAGACATCAAACGCCGTCAGAATGAAGTCACCAACTTAAACCGTCAAACACCCAAACTGCGTGGAACTCCACAGAACCAAACTCAACATGAAGGAGCAGCGGTTGGCTGATGGCAGAAAGCCGCAAGGTTACTCGTCCAATCAGGACAGTCCCTCCGTCCCTGTGTGTGTGTGTGTGTGTATGTGTGTGTGTCTGCGAGATAGCTAGAGACGGGCCATAACTCAGCTGGACAGGCCATAAGACGTGCGGTCGTGATCTTTCGCCCGGCTTCGTAATGAAGCGCTGCGGAGCGACGGCTCTCACAGGCGCACCGCCGACGCCCCGGCCGGCCGCGGAATGTGACATTTGAAGCCGCGGCCGGTCGGCGCGACGAGGCGGACGCCTGTGGACGGGGACTCCCGGACGGATAGCAGCGCTCGGGTTATCTGAAGTCCACAGGGTGTTGTGGAGGCTGGACCCGCAGCCACGATGAGGAGAACGGCCTCCGGGGGTCCACAGGGTCAAAGGAAGGCTAAATACGGGTCCTTGCACAAGAACTCACCAAGACCGACGTCTTGGATTTCCTTGAAATAAAAATCAAGTGGAAACTTTAAATTCACGGGGGCCTTGCAAAAGTGTGCGTGCTCTGCCATTTATCATTGGATTGGGATGAAATTTGCAATACACATCCAATAAATCCTTTTAAATTTGTATTCATGTTCATAGATAGTGATTGATTAATACAGGAAGTGATTGATTAATACAGGAATTAAATAAATAAAACTGAAATGAATTTTCCCCCGCTAAAGAAAAAGAGATATCTACTAGTTTATGGCGACCAAAATGTTATTCTGTATGCTAATGTGGATCGATCCCATCTAGAAGTTAGATGGTGCTGCATAAGAAAATGAGTGCCGCAGATCTTACTAAACTTAGCTTCAGAGATATTAGACGTGTAATTAACCAATCGTCATTTAATACATATACATAAACATTTATTCAACACCGGTCCTATGAAGAGAGTTTTTCAGAACATGATCTAGGAGGTCGTGTTGGATTGGATTTGAAAAGCAAAGCAATACAACAGTGAAGGATTGTCCACACACGTAAAAACAATACAAGAGGGGAAGGTTAAATGAAGCGTTCACACCAGCCACTGTTTACATTCACCCAGAGAGCTGATAAGGGGGCAGGCTCCTTTCCATTCACATCCGACTGAGCCTTCACCCCTTGCTTCACACGGCGAGTTGTTGTTTGTTCACCTTTTCAGACTACAGTTTAGATTACATTTGACTTTATTCATCCCCAGGAGCACAGTTCTTGAAGTGATTGTCGAAAAAATGTTTTACAAAAAAACAATATTGTGGGGCTCCAACATCACTGACCACCGTCCCAAACAGCACCCGGCCCAGTCGGACACACTTTTTTTTTTTTTTTTTTTTTTTAAATGGGGTCACGTCAGACGCCATTTGCACTGGTTGCATCTCGGGAGGTGATTTGTTCTTGCAAGACGTCTCCAAGTCGCCAACGTAATCTTTACTGCTCCCGAGTGGAACTACATCAGTAAGCGCTCAGTGGTAATAACCACCCGCCGAAATTACACTGAAATCAGCCCTTGCGCAGAGCTGCTGCAGCGTTCTTCTGAACCCTGCTCAGTTCAAGCTGAATGATCTGCGTGGTGCGAGAGCGGCGTGGGCGAGAGCCTGTGAACACGATTTCAACTTTTGCCTCGCTCGTCGTCCAAACAGTCGGTCTATAGACTCGCTCACACTAGCCGTGCGTTTATGACGAAAAGATTTCAGTGTGCGTTACATATTAAATTACATTTAGCAGACGCTTTTATCCAAAGCGACTTACAATAAGTGCATTTCAACATAGAGTACAAACTAACAACAAGAATACAGAAAGTAACATTTCCTCAACATAGTCAAACTACAAAAGTACCATAATAAGAGCTATCTATGACGTGGTGCGAACAGCGCGACGAGGGGGGGGGGGGGGGGCAAGGCATCTCCACACCACATCCACGTTGTTTGATGACACCTCAAAGCTGTTATAACTAGTCTTTTGATTGTTCTGACCACAAATCTAAATAATAATAAACATTTTAAGAAAAAAAGGTCCTCTGAATAATTCAGTGATCGTGCCCTAATAATAGTAATAACTTTACATTATCATTATATATAATATGGTTAAAGTCATTCATGATCCAACTTCCTTTTTTTTTTTTACTTTGCTATGCTTTGATTCTGTTCCATAATTCTGTTCCTTCGACATGTCTCATCAAAGATGTTTTATTAAGATCACTCCAATCTCATAAACGCCGGCCATCCAATGTCCCACCCCCCCCATCCAAAACAAAAACTCTTCGGATCTACACTATTCACGTGGATGACCCATTTTGATTTCAAATCGGCGAATTTTGTAGGCATGACAAACAGAAGTGTTTTTAAATCGGGACACAAGGCACATGTGAATGGGGCTTTCACTCTAGTGGGATCCTCCAAATAGAATCTAGGAACTGCAGCACCTTTGAGGAAGACGCATAGTTTAGCTTATGGCACACACACACACACACACACACACACACACACACCCACACACAGTCAACCCACACACATGCGCCTCAAACAGCAGCAAATTATGAGCAGATTACTGCGTGTTCACTCCAGGTCTGGTCGAGTCAACCGTGCCGCTAACTGATGAGGGTCTCTGAGCTGCATTAGGAATACCTTCAAACAGAATTAAAACTCACACACACACACATTTTTTACAAGCCTGTCAACTACAGAATATGTTTGGTTGTTGGAGAGAAAGCCCTCTTTTGGTGAGCTCATCACTGCCACTGCGTTACCGTGGTGACAGTAAGCTAGCGACTACATGACATGATGAGAAACAAAAAAAGGGAGGGAGGGCAGGGCCGACGAACACAGAGGGACAATGCAAATAGAGATAAATGCACAGAGCGGCCAGCTTTTGTATGTGTGTGTGTATGCGTATGTGTATGTGTGTGTGTGTGTGTGTGTGCATACGGTATTGTAGTTGTGGCTGAGGCCAGCAAATTTAACCACGCCTCCACTATGATGCTGCCAAACATGCAGCTGGGAGAGTTTTTCACCAATAATAGAAGTCAAGAGTAGAAGAGCTATCAGCATGGAGAGGTCATTGAGGAAGTGCCTCGTCTTAGAGCCGCCATGTAGAAACCTTATTGTAACCCTACATTTTTACAGATTACAGATTACACTTGCAGAAGGACTTGGTGGGCCACACAGATGCTAGTATTAAAAAGATGCAGCCACTTGTATTATAGTATTATGCTATTGATTGTCTTAATTGATGTCATAGCAGCAATGTCCAGTATCATGGAAATGTGAGGATGTGATACATTTAGATGCATCAAAAATATTATGTCAATCGTTGACAGGGGAACCGAAATTAAATTGTGGGGCCAGTAATGATTTGCGTCCCGTGCCAAGACATTGTTCAGGCAAAGATTCCCAACAATGATTAATTGATGGTTCCAGCTTGTCCAATGTGTGGATTCGCTGCTTTGTCCTTGTCATACATTAAAGCAAACTGGATCTTGTCATTTTGTACTGTCGGAGAGGCCAAACGAGACGTTTAAGGATGCCATCTTGAGCTCAAGGAAACTTTAGTCATTATACTCTCGTTAGTTGCAGCCCTCCCCTTCAAGACTTTGCCATTACTGTTAATATTGAACCATCTATCCACTTGCGGGCAATGTTGCAAATCAATCCACAGGTTGCCTTTATATAATTTTTTTATTTTACAGATACTTTTGCACCAATGAAATAACCTATTATAGTCTGTAGTGGCCATTTGTCGTCCAAAATCAAACAAAAGCATAAATCAAACCGCCACTGATGCACCGTGGGTTTTGGTGTTGACGCATGCAAAAGAAAGCAATGTCCATTTCCGCCTTTTATTATTCTGTTAATTTATTTTCTAAACCAACAAAAAAGAACAACAAAAATGTAAACACTTCCTCTCTGTGCTGTGGTAAAAAAACATTGGCCACCCTGGTGCATGCTGGTCCTGTGCCTATCCACCTCTACATATAACCACAGGTGCCCAGTGTTACCCAATCAGTGAACCTACAACTAAATATATTAAACTGAACTACAACTATCATATCAAAATATAACCTAAGTAATCAATAAACAATCAATATTACTTTACAATAAAACCTAAATACAAAAGTCAAATTAAATAGCTCCAACATAGTCTATGGACAATGTCAAATAAAAACCATACATAGATCAGTAATGTCAATAAATATATAGAAACACAAGGTCCGCTGCTGCACTAAAACATCGCCGTCTGAAGAGTTATTCCTGAAGTCTGGAAATAGCTGATAAAATAAAATCCTGCATCCCTCTGAGAACACCCCAGTCATTCCAACCAGACCACAGGAAACCCTCTATCTGCACGCACCACACACTTCCCATCGGCTTCCTGCTTCCTGTGCAACAGGGGAAAACGGAGGGAGTGGCCGCTGATGTCACGGCGAGTCTGCCGACACGCCGCGTTCACATCCCAAAAGGAAAGAAGGTGGACCGCGAGCGGAGCTGCTCGTGAACGCCTTTCAACTCAAACTCAGCCGGTCGGCACGATCAGAAAAGAACATTTACTCAAATGTTTATTTTGTGTCAGAAGTAACCGCCTTTGGTTCGTGGTTCAGGATGTCATGCCAACTTAAGCACACAGAGAGCCCATAGCACATATAGGGTCCAATACAGTATTGATCCACTACTGGGCGGCAAGTTTTTCAATTAAACTGCATTGACCAGATGTCTGGTAACTGTGAACATGTACCCTAATGAAAAGAACAGTCCTGTTTCTCAGTCTTTCCTCCTGGAGCCACAGATGCTTCACAGTACATCAACACAGACATCTTATACACAGCGGAGGAATATACTGAGCCATACAAAGACACGCATTTCGTATTTTTAACACGTTTTCTACCGTACAAGGTTCTGCTGCTTAAGACTTCTTTCCAAAGCACATTTTGCTAAAAATGGGAATGAATCATTTTGTAATCTTTCCTCAAGATCGAAATACGATCGCGCTCCACGCCCGCCAGCCTGTTGTGCAGCCCAGTCGTGTACAAGGAGGTTATATGAGCTGCTACACTCCAATAATCACATGAGGTGTGTGTGAAAGCCTGCTCTCACTGTGAGAGCCTTGTCATCTGCAGCTTTCAGAGACTAATTCAAGACAATTAAGACTGGAGGAGGCTCGCATTGTAAGACAATTTCGACGAGCAGGAGAAACAAGCATATATTTGCATATCGAAGGTTATGAATCCATTCATCAGAAACATACGGCGAAGAAGTTACATCAGGACAGTGTACTTTTAAATATCTCTCATACATAACCCTGTAATGTTCACCAAGATGCCCAGCTCTCCTACAACTTAAGTTATTTGAACGTCTATTTACGGCTAATATGTATAAAAGCATTACATTTGGATCCAATGCTTGTTCCAAGATCCTCTTGATCTGTGATCTACACGCTAACAAGCAACCAAGCCAGTGTCGACGCAGGCAAAGCGAATAACTAAAAGTGTAATATCATATAATGTGTAGCAGCCTAGAGAGGTTTTGAGAGGTCAGTGAAGTTGATTTGGTGGTGAAGAAGCCTATTTCCAGGCAGCATCGATCGAGCACTGGACAGACAACTTCTGACTAAACGCAAACCTTCTCTTGATAAAAGATGCACACAGGTTTACATGAGTCACCGCTTATCCAAGGCTAATCATACTTTCATACGGGAAGTATGTGAACTCATTTAACTGCTCCGGTCAAGGAAAATAAATAATACCCCGGACCTGCCCGATAACAACAATGTCACATGTGAAATCGGGCTTATATAGTTCTACCTGCTTATTACCACACTGTCACAGCCACGTCAAAACGCCCAATTGTATTGCTTCATTTACATAATGGCCTGAGTGCACAGCGAGTGAATGCTGAACGTACTTAAGGTGATATGAAGGATCTACTCTAAACATTAATCTTGCGCTGTATACAAGAGCTGCTTGTCCTGGACAATTTGATTGAGTATGAAGTCTTACGGTTTAAGATACGTGCCACAAACACTCTGGTTTAATGCTCCTTTAGGCTCAAGCTGCCAGAGCGTTAGAGCTTGTAAATTAGAACAAACAAGTGGCTTTTAAGTACTCGTTTCAAATGTATCAAGTCAGAAACGTGCTTATCGATACTGCAATTCATATCGGTTTATATCAAGGACAACCGTGACATCATGTTTTCCCTTATGAACAGCTTTCCAGGAACATAAAACATCAACACTATAAAGCTATGAAACCTTGTTTTTGGAGGACTGCAGCAGATGTGCTCACAATTATATATATTTATTTTTAAACAGTGCATCTCTTCAAAAAACTACTGTATGGTGACATTAACTGTAGGTAACATGAAGCAGTTATTCAATGCAACAATATTGTGAATAGCTACAGTCTGACCTGGATGAAGGCATTAAACCAGCGGCTGCATCAGCAGTAAAGCATATGAGGACAACTATTAATACTGTGTTTGTATTCTGAAAAACATCAACACACACATAACAGAAACCTATTTTGAAGCAGTGTGGACCTGGACAACCAAAATACAGAACTGCAGAAAAGTCAACAATCCCACAATCTTTTGTTATCCAGTACAACAAACGGTTGGTGCGATTGCATCTGAATTCCGAGTGTTGATTTCATTCTGCAACAATAAGCCCCATGTCTCTGCCGACGGCGAGTCCCCATGTGACACGGGTACCCGTTATGTTATAACGAGCCCCGCCATAAGTCCCACAGCGGGACGTATTCAGTTTGGGTTGCCAGATTAAAAAGTTTGTGAACCTTTGCTCCAGACTAAAATCACTCATCCGGGGCTAATCTAATCACACGGATGATCTCTCCGCTCTTCGGGGCAGTTTGGTCTGAACTACAGAAAATAAACGTCTTCAAATTATTCAGATACCGCTGATTGTGTATGCGGTAGTTTACATCTAAAATCGGTGTGTATCACAGAAGAAGAAGAAAAAGTATTACAAATGCGACATTGTTTGTGCCCAGCTTCCCTCTGAAGTGGTCTGGACGGTGTGAAGGACACTTGTTCCCCCAGCTGACATATGGGTTAGGGTGTGGCGTGGAACGCTGTGCATCTGCTTACATGTAATCATGCTCTGCTGGACTCAACCCGGAGCAGCAAGGCTCCTTGTGCAGTGAGCGAGAATTACAGCTCGGAAAAAACTTCTGGCCTGGACTGCAAGAATGGAGACTGTGTGCGAGTGTGTGTGTGTCACACAACCCTGGCCAACGGCTGGCCAGCTTCAACCCTGATGAATTAATCGGCTCAAGAAGAGGAGAGGGGACCGTGTGCCCCCCACCCCCACCCTTGTCCAAGGAGATGTGTGTGTGGGGGGGCTGCCCGCCTAAAAAAAAGACTGCAGCTGACGCAATCAGAGTCACAGCTATACATCAAAACTACTGAGGCATGAGATGCACCAGGGGAAGAGCAAGGATGGATCGTTATTGACTAACTCCTTAAAGACTAGAATCATCACCGAGCCCCTTTTGCCGTGTTTTTTTTACTCGCCGTATCCGAATCCTACTGGGAGGAGTTTCTCATCCCGGCATGTTATTAGTAAACAACCATCAACCCCGAGTCTAGACTGGCCTTTTAATTATAGCACCGGCCCCTCGATATGTTGCAGGGTCGAATCATGGCTGGTCAAGCGAGCATCTCGCACCGAGCTAGCTAGTGTGAGGACAATGCGGAGCAACATGACATGATGGTCTCGCATGTGTGTGTAGTAGAGCTGGTAGCACCCGCGCTTCGCGAGCCCTACCTGGCGCAGCCATTTACGCGCGAGACGAGTTGCTAATACTTTAAGCTTCTATATGTTTGTGTTGCCCTGCGTATCAAACACACCTCGCCGTGTTAACTGGGCTCGTCAGCCATTGCGGGCACTGCTGCTGTGCACGACCCGTGCACACTGGCACGGCTCGAGACGTCACAAGTTTGGGGTCGTCGTTGACATACTATGTACAAAATGCCACTACTGTGTTTCCTCCGTTTGACACAGCAGCTATGTTCACGTTTGCTCTACAGGTAATGTGCTAACTAGCTAGCTAGCTAGCCCCCATATATGTGCCGTTCCCTCTACCGGAGATAACAACACACCAAACTGCATTCAAAATCAGTGGCAATCCAGTGTTGGCACCATTATCGCCCTCGTACACATATCCGAGAATAAATCTGGAGATATTCAATGAAACGCCGGAATTCACTTCAAATTCGGTGTATTTATTACGCACAAAGCACGAACTACTTCACTAAACTGTCAACTTTGAGAATTATTCCTACTATATATCGTTAGCCTGCCGTGGCTAAATTACAAGCTAAACACAGCTGTGGGCGGTAGCTCGTCGCTAGCTCGCGTTACTTTAGTGTGAAATGTTTCTCGAAGAAGGACGTTATACCTCAAACATGGCGCTGGGCTGGAGACACATATCCAATGTGTCCGTGTAATCGACATAAACGCTCAAATGTGTGTTTAATGTCAAAGGCCGTGTGCCGTACATATGCCGATATAGTAAGTCACCAGATTTTTCAATGGAGTTTGGCATTCATTCTCTCCGTGCACGTACGGGGGGGGCGGACTGACCACCGAGCCAACCAAATGAACCACGCTGCCCGCAACAGCTCGGCTCTCAACACGTTCACGCCAAGTGGCCGCATCGCGGTGTCCCGTTGGCCCCGGGAGAGGGCCCGTAGGTCCGCGGTATCTCTTGCCACTTCAGGGGTGGTCTCCTACCTCTGTGGGCCGGCTGATCTCGAACAGGTCGAGCCGGTTGGCGTTCCAGTGGTTGATGATGTCGGCCAGTTTCCTCCTCTCCTCCTCCCGGCTCCCCGACATGGTGGACAGCTTTTGTCTGACCCTCTGCGTCCGTCTGAGTCGTTAAATACAACTTCCCGTAACGTTAGTCCACAGGAGAAGCAAACCGCCGCCACGGGAACCGAAACGCTCAGGTCTGCCGCTCCAACCCCGGTGCTCTGTGATCCGTCTCTCCGCTCGACCGACCGACCGACCGACCTGCTGCCTGGTCTGTTTCTGCTTCGCGTTCCCGGTGCGCCTCTGCGCGCTCCCGATACACCCTGAATGCATGGTCGTGCACGCGCGAACGCTGTTAACTGTTTGAAGCCCAGTAAACCTGATTCATGACGCTGCTTTACTAAAGCAGCTCTGGTGTACAGGGTTAATTATAAGTACTTAGTGTAGTAAGAAGGATTACGTCAATATGTGTTAATTAAGAGCCTCGTTTTTTATTTAAGCTTCTACCCAATTTGTTGTTTCTAATTTTACCGCATTAATGCTCAATAAACATTTAAAAAATATTAGATGCATGTATTTGTTTGCATATGAAAAAGACAATTAATATGAAAATATATCATATATATATAAATATATACACACACATGTAATCAAATTAATTTAAGGTAAAAGCAAGCTTGAGCAGGTATTCAGATAAAAGCATATATAAAGGATTTTAAATGCTGAAAAGAGTTATTACATTGTAAAAATGTTAATGCATAGAAATCAATCCAACAATAATAATATGTAACTCTAGTTGAATGGGTTGAAAAGCTTAGCCTGTATATGGAGACGACTGGGCCTCAGAGGTCGAACCATAAGTTGTACCATTGGTGTGTGTGAGGGTGCGTGAACTGTATATTAGAAGGGTGTGAATGTAAATCAGTTCAGTTGGGCAGGTGGCACTTCTGCCATCAGTGTAAGAATGGTGGTCGTTAGCTTCAGGATTGATGGTTTTAGAAATATTTTCATATTTTGTTTGACCATAGAACAGTAAATAATGTTATCAGGGCACCACACATACAGTGTTTAAAGCTCATTTCAATGAATATTACAAAGTATACATGAATATGGAACATGGTATTCTATATACAACACTCATGTTCTTATCCGCAAGAACATTTAATTTCTTTCAGTTATCCATCTATCAGAAATGTTTCTCTCTCAAACAGTGGGAGCATTCTTTGTGTTTTCTGTTGTCACATTGTCTCCTAATTCAGTCCTAGCCAGCAAGTGCTGAATACCACACAGCGCTGCCAAGTCCCTCTGTCCAAAAACAACACACACACACACACACACACACACACACACACACACCTATGCACTGTATCCTGGCATTCATCCACAGTTTTAGGAGTCAGTAGAGAACGTAGATTAGGAGACAGTTTATAATATGGCCAAATACATCAAAATGTACCAGGGATCCATTCCTCAGTTTTATAAGGAAAACAAACCAACTCCACAAACTACAATTATGAGTGCGGAATCCCAAATTAGAGACTAATTGTGACACGGCAAAATTAACTAAATGAATCAGCCAATGGAAAATAGATAATCTTCTTGCTTTCGTTTTTTAAACACAAATCAACTTCTACAAGGACATTTTGGAAAATCAGTCTGCATTTTTTGCATTTTTCAGGAAAATTAGTCAAACACAGGAAACTCTGTAATGATCATCAGGAAGTTACTCACCACAGTGAACCTTTTGTACTTGTTTCAAGACAAATAAGGCAATTTACTAAAATACAGTAATTACCTTTTAAGGCAGTAACCAAACACACACACCCATCCTATTTATATGCATGGGATCGACGAGCCATTGTCTGCAGCTCTACCCGCTGATAACATGTGTCACTGCAGGATTTCTTCCTTCCTGTAGACACCATAACATAATCAACAAATACTGGTTTCCTGTGTGTGTGTGTGTGTGTGTGTGTGTGTGTGTGTGTGTGTGTGCGTGTGTGTGTGTGTGTGTGTGTGTTTGTGTGTAAATGAGCGACACAGTGCTCCGTCTATGCAAACAACAGCTCTTTATTAACACACAACTATTAGTGACTCTGAAAGGTCACAAAATATCAGGCAGATGATACATGTGAAATGTCAGGATTACAGCGGTGATGTCATGTTCAGAAATAGTACAGCGGTGTGGTTAGTCATGTAGGCAGACAGGGTGAAGAACAGTAGCCTCAGCTTCTATTACCTGACTTGTTTGTGGGTTTTGGTGTCAATGGATGAACGCTGACATCATGTATGAGTAATGTATGAAAAATAAAACATGTCAAAAACTAAACAACAACAAATAAATCTCAATATTTCTTAATGCACCTTAAAATCCCCTTCATATCTTACACAGGTTTGTTTAGCTTGAAAATTAGATTATATTGAGAGAAGCAGTGTTGGAAAGTATTTTACGGCTTTATATGTCGAGTCCACTACATTTCAGAGGAAAATATTATACGTTTGACTCCAGTTCATTTACCTGCCAGCTGTAGTAATTATACTTTACAGATATCTATTTTCAGATTAATATAAAATAGGATACTCTTAATAAAAGACATTGTTAAAAAAAAAAATATCCATAACCATTAATAAGCAGTGTCTGGTTTCTAATGTATATGAGTTGTTAGCAGCTTCATTATAGAGGGATCTTTGTTCTAAACTTCTCAGATGTTTCCATTTAAAGGGTACATCATGAAAAACTCACTTGCAGTTCTTGTGCACATATATTTGGGTATCTGGAGTACCTACCAAAGTCCAGGAACATGTTTATAAATTCATTTTATGTTCCTTCTTGCCTCTTCAATCATCTCATAACCCCTCAGATGACTTTTGTGACTCTGTTGAGGGACCCTACCCTTAGGTTGAGAACCACTGGACTAAAATGTCTAGAAAGGAAAAGGAAAATGCCAAAAACACATTGATATATGAGTGGTAATAATCAAATAATATCACATATCAAAATAGAGCAGAACAAACACTTGTATTCCATTGTATACATTTTGCATATTTCTGCACTTGTACATTCATAAAATGTTCAATGCCGGACTACTTCTGAAGTATTTTGACATTGTTGTATTTGTACTTCCACTAGTTGAGAAAATGAGAGAGTGGTCAGCAGAAGTCATTTGACATCAGCAGCAGAAGTGAGAAACCACAACAGGAAACCAACTTCACCAGATAGCCCTGCCACTTCCTGTATCTGTAATGTTGTCACTGCTTTAGTCACACACACACACACACACACACACACACACACACACACACAATAAGAAAGCTCACAGACAGCAATCATACTGATTTATGACGTAAAAAACATATACATATTCCTCAATTTAGACATTGTTATGTTCAGGAGAGTGCTGATAACCAGCCTCTGCTTTCATGATCTGATTCTTCGAATTTCACACACGAGTAGAATCACACGCTGGGTTGATGTCCTCGTCCGCCTGAATAAGCTACTTATCAATTATTTGTGTCTCCTACTCTGACTACAACAACCCTCCCTTATCTGTTAGTTTTTTAAATAAATTATGATAACATTTCGGGAATGCAATGCAGTCAACTCCTAATCTCACGTACAGTAACAGTCAACCAAATATTTGTGGTTTTAAAAAGCACAAAAGTGAGATTGTATCGATGCAAACAAAGTCTCAAGACGAAACAGAGAGAGCCTTGAGCGCTAGCAAACATTTGATAGTGGACTTCTGAGGGAGCTGTTCGGCAGCTAATCACAAAGATAGACTAGCCTACAATTCGCTCGTGAGCCACAGTTTAGGGACGAGTTTACGCGGAACAAAACAATGGGATAAGAAGAAGAGGAAGTTGTCTGCAGAGCAAACGCACACAAACGAGGAAGCAGCAATATGAGCTAAAAGCCGTTTGTTAGGCTGAGAATATGTGGAGGGAAATGATTAGTGTAAGAAAAACTCAATAATTTGCATCCCAATTTATACCAAAGGGGGGACGACTTTACCTGGGTGGGTTGAGCCTGAATGCACATTAAAGGGTCATTCACCCAAAGGACAACTAGTACATGTTATCTAACCATGCTGCTCGTACTTAGCCATGCCAGCATCCAGCAATCAGATTCAGCACTTTGTTCCAGACTGAAGTATGTCAACAACTATTAAATGTCATGTCAATAAATGTCATGTTCCCTTCTTCGCCACCACTAGATTGGCATTTGCGATTTTGATTGAAATTCCCTGACAACGACTGGATAAATCATCATAACATTTTTGTGAATACATTTATTGTCCTCAAAGGATGTTCATAAGTTCAATATAGATAGATTGATTCATGACTAAATTTCCTGTTAAGCTAACGTCATTCCCATCGCCCTCAGCTGTGATTGGGAATGTTAGCATGCTAGCTGTGGTGTATTACGAGGTAGCGTTAGCTGCTTTATTCGCCTGTGACAAAACCCAAAGTTCGTACTGCGCATGCGCGTTACAGTTACTCAGAAGTACATTCTACCATATAACTAAATGTGATTAATATACCACACCAGCTGACTAAACTAAGACGCTGAACATGTTAAATATTTAACCTCTCAATATTAGCATGTTGGCGTTGTGAGCCTGTTAGCATGCTAACGTCAACGTTTTGTTCAAAGCACCGCTGCACTAACCCTGGCACGCCCACTGGGGTTCATGTGTGATCTCGTGATGTCGTGACACTCCAGAGATAACAGCCTCACGTAGCTATTCACATCGGCTGTGGACCTTAACTAGCTTTGCGTCTGTGTCTCATTCTGCTCGTCTACTCGTGCGTCACTCTTTCGCGGAGGCCTGCAAAGAGACGCGCCATTGAAATGTTATTCAAGCCGACGAGCCGAGTAGGGTGAGAAGCGACCTCCTCACTTTGTATTTGACCATATCTTCATGAGCAGGAGTGAGTGCTGCTCAGTCTCTGGCCACTCGCCATCATTTATCATCGTCTGTCATTTTAAGGGTGTTCAATTTATCGTCGTCATCGTGGGCGGTCACCCTTTTAATCATCAAATCTATACTCTGCCGTGGAGCCGGCATTAAATAAATACAGTTTGGTCAAGAGAGCCAGATAATGAATATGGATGCATCGAGATGAAGAAGAAGCAAAGTAAGAGGTTTGAAACAGCGGAGGAAAAGATCGAAAACGTATGGAGATGAGGGGAGGAAGAGGAGGGGGGAGAAGAAGACTGAGTGTGACCTTATGTGAAATGTCTTTTTGTGAATTATTGACTGTATGTGTGACCTGCGGCTCAGGGTCAGCACCGGCCTTCACCGACTGTTAATCACACAAGCGGAAAGTTTGTACTCCAAAATTAGGACCGAAGTTTTCACCTCATCAGACCTCTGTTCCTTTAACAACCAGCATCCCAGACGTAACCTTTATCCTGATTCCTCAGGGAAGTGAGGATATCTACAAACCAGGTTATCACGAGCAGAAAGTCAGTCTTGAACATCAGAAGTGCTCAGACAGTTACCGCATTGGGAGAAGGAAGGGTCCTGAACTATTCCTCTCTAAAATACTGAACTTGCAGGGAATGTTTTCTCGGTTCTTATCCTTCCACTCCTCAGAACAACCTCCCAAAAAACTCCTTTTTACACTCAAACTCTCTTCTCTGAGAAGTCTCCTGGAGGAGTGTGTGATCCTTTTCTATCGTCGGTCACAAGGACGTGATCAGACAGGCAGCTCAGAAAAGGCTCCCTCCTCTCTGCATGGCGGCATGATTCAGTGTGTTATCTCTCGACAAACCTTTCTTTTTTTTCCTTCCTCGGCTCTCACCATCTGTTGCTCATATTCTAAGGAAAACATGTATTTCTCCCACTCGGTGCAACAGGAAACATCTGCTGTAGTGTGAAACGCGGCCATACAGGATGCATGCAGAGGCGGGGAGAAGATAATATGAATTCAAAAGGTGTGAACAAACGACTTTACACTATTATAACAGAAATAATACAGAGTACTGTTGCTCTGTCTTGGTGTGTGAACTGTCAACTGTTCATTGGTATAACAGGCAATGGGCTCATGTGACACACACACTTGAAGTCTGCTGTTGGCTGATCAGGGTCGTCTATAGTGGTCTCAGGGATCAGTGGAACAGAAGTAAGAGCACCTTTCCATCCTGTAGTTTGAGGACTCTCCAGGGAAGCGGGATATTTCAGCCGACGTCGAATCCATAAAAGTTGTAGATTTATTGATGAATGGATGTCCTGATGTTATTGGTTGAAATGTGGTTGGTACTCTCGTAGGCACACATTTTATTGTATTTTAAGATGATTGGATTTTTTTATACAAATATGAAGAAATGTAAATATTGTCAGCTTCCTTTGCATATCTTCTTAAATAGTTAAATGGCAGAAATGTTCAAACAAAACCAAAATGTATTTAATCTCTAAATTAAAGATGTACATCTCAAATATCTCGGATTTGTTCCCTTCGTCGGCATTAATGACGTCATGTTGGCGTTTTATGTTTCTGGAAACCACGGATAGATTAAATGCCCAAAATAAATTTTAAAAGTATAATTCATATCAGTATCATATCACGCCAATGCCACCGTGTTAACGTTGTGAAGGATGGATTAGGTTCACAGAGCTCCAAACAGGCCTGTTTCTCTGAGCTCATGAAAAGACATAAGAGATACGTGGTTATGAATAAACTAGACAACAGTTTGTCCACCGGAAACATCTCCATACACATTAATGCAGCAGTAATATAAATAAAGAAATATCATTGTAGAACACTGAAAGGGAACGCTTACTGCACTGCAGATTAGCTTCTGATACTTTATGTTTACGTGAGTGATAATACTTACATACCTTCACCTAGGTGAGGTTGGGAATGCAGTGTTTGGAATGCATTACTTTCACTTAAGTTATGCGTCTGAATACTTCTTCCTCTACTGTTTACATACAATACATAAAGTTGTGCACAAACTATACAGTAACATTAAATGAAAGAACTATCAAAACAAACATTATAATTGATTTATATATAGATTTTTTATTGTAAGACAAGTACACAAAGAGATAGTGCAATTGTGATACATTTAGCTTTAAAACAAACATTATTAAAGTGGAATCATTGATCGACTGTAAGCCGTGGCTGCATCCGTCTTCCGTCTTTCCTCTGACTCAGCAGTCCTCGTGGTGCTCCCTCTGCATGAAAACAAATCAATACACTAACAGTAACACCGTGGTGTTTGTACACATCTAATCTTATTTCAGGTGGAATTGTAAATGTTTTTTTCTTATTTATTTCTAATATTCAACAAGCAAATGTATTTTTTCAATGTCGTGCTCTTCTTTTCTGTCTTTTTTTAGTTTTCTCATTCACGCCTCACTACACATCCCCAGTTGAGTCGGGGCATCGTGTCTGGGATTGTCCGAATGAGCCACTTGAATAACTTTCACTGGCTTTGCAGCTTGATAAGGAATCCTCTTCATTCACGGAAGTGCTCACAGGCAAACATGAGCTTTTCTGATCTGTATTTATGGCATCAGTGTCGTTACGACTACTTAACATTCACAAGTCAATAGCTAAGATTACAAGAAGACAAGTTCAGTCTTTAAAAATACTAAAAAATCATTTAGGTAAATATTCAAATACAAATTGAATTCATGCTGAAATCTAATAAAGCACATTATTATTATTTCCTATTTCCCATCAGCAGGTTAAGCTTTATTCAAAATTACTTATTTAAATGTTCCGCCAAACTGCCACAACTCACAATGTTATGTATTTAACCTTTAATTATCCATCATAATAATCTTGTTGCCATTTCGAATCTCATTTATAAAAAAGGGAAAAATTCCAAGTAAGCAACACAAAAACACAAATAACAGAATTAAAGACTTAAAACAGGAAATTGCAGCAACCAAAGAACTCTTAATATGTTTTCGAAATGCTAAAATAATAAAATAATCTAGTTAGAATAATTCAGTTAAAATAATCTAGTTGGCATCATCTCTGTAGCTCGACACCAAGATGAGTGAACAGAAACTATGAAAGGGCCTTCGCCAAACACGAGTACATCATTTGTCCGCATGTTCGTATGGCGCAACTCTTGAAATACAGTAAGGAAATTAGGAATTTGCATAACGTATATAGTTGTATATATATTGCATAACGCACAGACCCATACTGTGCCTTCTAAACTATTCACAATAGTCGGGCGGCTATGTACAGTATGCTGATGTGCTACAGGGGCTTTGCTGCATCTCTTGACTGAACATCTATTAGTCATGAAACAGTGGAGGCCACAGACGACACAACATTTTTGCTTGTGTTTCTCTTCCCAATACTACAGAATTATACCGGTAATCATGCCGTACATCCATACAGCCTGTGATTGTTATGTTAGGTTATAATACAACGTTTCTGATTTGATCTTTGCCACCAAAACTGAAGCGTCTGAACAACGAAGGCCGACGTAGACGCCCTTTAGAAGTTCTTCTCTACTCCATGTCATCTTCACCGCTTTTGTTTGTTTTTTCATTACACACGAGTTCGTGCTCACCAGATTATTCCAACCCAGTTATAATGGCAACATGCGTCAACCCGAAACAGCCCTGCAGCTGTTTTAGGAAACCACGTTGAGAAGAGAATTCCCCACCAAAGCCGATGATGTCTTTTTCCAGACGTCTGTCAGCAGCGGCTCTGCCCAACGCGAGCTGCACAAACATCTGTGGAAGTCATCTCGTCCCTGTGGGTTCGTCACCTCCTCCCCTCCCTGTTCCTCCACTGTTCGTGCCTCCGCGCTCACAGACCTCCCCGTTTTCTAGCATGTCACCGCGGTTTTGCATCAGTGCAGCAGACACGTACGAGTCTCGCTTGGGTGGATGATGCTCAGTGCAGGGAGACGAAGACGCTCCACTTTCACTCTGGTGCGGTTTGATTGCTTCTTCAACAGAGTGAAAGTTAATGGCTCCGTTTGGTACATCGCTCCATCACATTGGCCCTCACATCCAGTCCCATGCTGAATAGAATAGAATAGAATAGAAATAGAATAGAATAGAATAGAATACACAGATATAAGCAGCTTGTTGTCTCACTCACCATCTCTTTGGACAGACATGTCCAAGTAAAGTTTAAAGAAAGAGCATTTTGGCCAAACAGAGCTCAACAGTTGCCACGTTGCCGTCAGTTTAGAGAAACTGTAAGTGTGGAAACAGTAAACAGTAAATAAATACATAAAAAATATTTGTTGCATTTGTGAGAACAGGAACCAGAACAAGAGCCAGAGAACGTCTTGATGTTTTGATTCGCGTGCGCACAGGCATCTGTTTTAAAGACAACGGCGTTCAACTGAAAACTAATGTGGCTCATGTCGGATGTATTCTAGTTATACGTGACAAAAATACATTTTCACATTTTTGTGATGTAAACTGGTTTCGCAGGCCTGTTTCCCAGCATATTTCAGAAGATATGCTGATGACTGCACAGAGGCTGTTAGTGTTCTCTTTATGTTCACTGAGATTACACAAGGAATATTTAGCTGGACACAAATTATTTTCATCACGGATTAATATGCTGATTATTTTTTCTTTAAATTAATATATTTTTGTATGTAAAATGATGAATTACATTACAAAAAAAGAAGAAGATTTTAATAAAAAATAATTGAAAGTAAAAATACATCTGTGAAGCTGGAACCATATTTAGTTTTTACGTGATAAATTACTTAAATATTTATAAAATAGTTGCTAATTAATTAGTGATTCGTCAACTTATAGTTTTAGCTATTAGTTGGGTAGTTTAATTTAAAACAAAAAAGTCTTATTTTATAAGCTCTTTGAAGGTTTTTTCTGCAAATATAACGTGACTGATCAAAGCTGTCAGTTAAATATTAAGCAGAAAGTACCTCAAATGTGTACTTCAGTAAATACTCGAGTAAATGTACTTGGTTACGTTCCACCACTTGGATCACGAAGAGCAACTCAGCCAGCTGAGGCTTTAAAGACTCACTGAGGAGTGTTTGTCCTATTTCTTTGTACTCACAAGTATTTAATACACAAACACTGGACAGATGGACGCCTGGCTGACAGATGGAAAGTTGGCCAGGCGTCTCAGACTGCTCTTTGGGTTTTCTCTGGAACAGCGTCGTTCCCTGACCAGCAGTGAGTTGGAAAGTCCTCATGTGAACCAGATGCAGCCAACTGCACCCTGATCTGGTGTCTGGTCTCTGGTCTCTGGTCTCATGTCTCGGGTCTCGGGTCTCGGGTCTCGGGTCTCTGGTCTCTGGTCTCTGGTCTCTGGTCTTGTGTCTCTGGGCTCTGGGCTCTGGGCTCTGGGCTCTGGGCTCGTGTCTCTGGTCTCTGGGCTCTGGACTCTGGTCTCTGGACTCTGGTCCTAGTCTCTGGTCTCTGGTCTCTGGTCTCTGGTCTCTGGTCTCTGGTCTCTGTTCTCTAGTCTCTAGTCTCTGGTCTCTGGTCTCTGGCTCTGGTCTCTGGTCCCTGGTCTCTGGTCTCTGTTCTCTGTTCTCTAGTCTCTAGTCTCTGGTCTCTGGTCTCTGGCTCTGGTCTCTGGTCTCTGGTCTCTGTTCTCTAGTCTCTAGTCTCTAGTCTCTGGTCTCTGGTCTCTGGCTCTGGTCTCTGGTCCCTGGTCTCTAGTCTCTGGTCCCTGGTCTCTGGTCTCTAGTCTCTGGTCTCTGGTCTCTGGTCTCTGGTCCCTGGTCTCTGGTCTCTGTTCTCTAGTCTCTAGTCTCTAGTCTCTGGTCTCTGGTCTCTGGTCTCTGTTCTCTAGTCTCTGGTCTCTGGTCTCTAGTCTCTGGTCTCTGGTCTCTATTATCTGGTCTCTAGTCTCTAGTCTCTAGTCTCTGGTCTCTGATCTCTGGTCCCTGGTCTCTGGTCTCTGGTCCCTCGTCTCTGGTCTCTGGCTCTAGGTTGTCCTTCCCTGCTGTATATATTCACAATACAGTTAACACATGTCATTTCTCAGTTGAATCAATGTGCAGACCACCCAGAGTGTCAAGCTCATTTACATTGAAGAGGAAATGGGGATAACACAAGTCACACCACTCAAAGGTCTTGTCCGGTCGTAAAGGTCAATTTATTGAATGGACCATGGCAACAGTGACCGCGGCAACATCATTGATGTGCTGCTACTCCCACACACGTTCAGACACAGGCGCTGATGCTGATGCTTACAGATGTTTTGACATTTGGTGTAGAGTGATTTTCCCGAACTGTAGACACAGTGTGTTTGTGTTTTCTTAAAGTGTGTGTGTGTGTGTGTTATATATATGTGGATATATGTATATCATATATTGTCTCTTTAATTACATAATTTTAGTATGTTGATATTAATATTGTACTTAACTGTACATTACATTTTAATAATAATAATAATTTGTACGCAGTATTTTTTGTTTAAGCTTAGATATATAATGTTCATGTTTAAGCTTAGATATATAATCCTCTCTCATGTTGGCGGTCTGGCAGTAAAATACAACAACAAACGGACTCGACTCGCCTGGTGCCTTAGCACAGAAGAAGTAGCAACAAGTCCTTGTTGGCTCAGAAGCGCCCTCTTCAGTGAGGCAGAGTATTATCTGCCTCACCCTGCGCCTTTTCACTGCGGCTTTATTTCCCATCAGCGAAACTAAATATGTCACTTATATGTCACTTACAAACATTAAACTGTAATGGTTAAATACCTTAGTCAGACTGTGGTAAATCAGGCCAAATAAAGTTATCTGTGAACATTATATTTGGCGACATGCAGAAATACGGCAACTCGCACGGGCCAATCGCATGTCCCCAGTTTGTGAAGGATTGCGCAATCAGAGTTGAGGCATCGACACTTGCACTAAGGGCTAAACCCTCCTGCCTGCCCCAGGAGGCCCCGGGTTCGAATCCCGCGGACAATGTCTTAGACTCAGTACGATTGGCGACTATTGTGCTAGGCGGCTGATGCAACTTAAATGTTGTAAATTATTTTGTTGTCTTTAATTCGTTATTCCTAACAACTTCATAGTTGTCGTACATGACAAAATATCATCCCTAACACGATGACTTAGCGGCCGTTAAAACTCACAGAACTTCAAAAACAATTGAGCCGAGCACACGGCGGACTGGGTGAGGCGGGGAGGGGGAGAAGAGACGAGACCGAGACTGGACTTCAAGCAACACCAACGGGTACTTTAGCGGCTAACGCAGTGCCGAGCTAATGCGGAGACCAAGCCAGGCCGAGCGCCTTAACGCCGGGGAACACCGTAAGGTAGGTACCGGTGTTACGGTTTTACATGCGACTGTGTTAACTGCCGACTTCCTGTCAAGCTGGCCCCTTGAATGTGCTTTGGTTTTTTATATAAAGTGTTAACCCTTCCTATATACATACTAATATATATTTATTATACAAATTAAACAATGGGGCATTCCCGAGTGTTTCGGCTACGTGTTTTGTTCATATTTTCAACGGACGTCGGTTCAAAGTCGCCAGTTAACACGGTCGCTTCTTAATCCGCTACACCGGATATCAAGAGCGCGGTGCTCCGCATATATCGTAAGCTCCGAAAACAGAAAGAAGTGGGTCAACGGCGCTTCCAACACAGTCCCTGTGTCAGCACAGTGAACACGATCTGTGTGTTACATATTTAAACATAGATGATTTACAATAACACAACGATTGTGTTTATATAGCAGGCAGCTTAGACTTCATTCCCGATGACGTCATCACATACGTTCAGAGAGGCTGCTCCACGTCGCTCGTTTCCCTAAATATTGATTATGAACTTGTCTATAAACCGTGGAAATGACTCAATGCACTGAATGCCCATCATCATCATCATCATCATCATCATCATCATCATCATCATCATCATCATCATCATCATCATCATCATCATCATCATCATCATCCTCATTCTTGAGTTCAAAATAACGTTAACGTCACAGACAAAGAAAAGACGGTCATTCTTTCCCCCTGGATGTTCCTAAACAGTTCATTGTCAGTCGTTGAGCACCGACATCAAGTCTCATGCAGGTGGTGCGTGTTGTGTGTAGCCCGATTGTGTTTCATCGTGCGCAGGTTGCAGCATATAGGCGCAACAGTGACCACAACAACAACAACAAACACCCACACGCGCTGTAGCCTCCTTGTAGTTCCTTGTGTCGACGCTGTTCCGTCTCTCCGGTCCCGGTGGTCTCATTGCGTGTCTTTGACGGTGGCAGGTCAGCTCTGCCTCCCCTGCCTCCCCTGACCGCACGTCCCTGGTATATGCAGGTAGTGCGTCTGTGTGTGTGTGTGTCTGTGTATGTATGTGTGTGTGTGTGTGTGTATCAGCCTCTACCACTCAGCACGACTCCATTAAGTCAGCTTTTGTCACCAGCAGACTGTAACAGAAACACACAAAGGACCCTATAGAACCAGATCTATTAAGCCAGTCATTGAGTCAACACAAACACACGCACACACATACACACGCCCACACACACATACACACAGAGAGAGGGGGAGAGACAGACTGAGACTTTGACACAATGCCCTGCTCTCCTGTCACGATGAATCGGAATGTAACGCTCATAAAGAGACATGAGCGACGTAAGTAAACAAGACCACCGGCTAGAAGGTCTATGTTTATGTAGTTACACTCAACGCATGTCATCGGGCCACCGGGTGGGGCTCCTCGCAAAATCATACAAAATTACACAAAATTATACAAAATCATACAAAATCATAGAGGTTCATCAGAATCTCCTCCGGCCTCGACCAGCCCTCCATGGCCGAGCCAGATCCCATCACATCTCAACAGCAAATATCGTACTCTTTGGTTAGTTTTCTGTTTAATCATTTTTCATCTCCTTCCTGTCCGGTAAAAACCACGCACTGCCAGATGTGTTTCTTTTGTTACTTCTTCACAAAGCCAGATAGTTATCCTTTTTGTTCCCGTGTTTAGTGGACTGAAGGAATGCTTTAGAAAACGACACCACCCTCCAAAAGCTTTACACAGCGAGTAAATACTCACTGATGCCGCCTCTGTGTCATATTGTTACATTCCGGACATCACCGGCAACTGAGTCACGGCTCTGAGAGCGGAAGGCAACACCTGCTCCCACTGGTAATAACTGCTGATTCAGCGGACTGAGGCCAACCTGTGTTTGTGCCTGAGAGGTGAGGTGAGACTGAGGGCTGCGCTGCAAGTTCCACCAGTTTCGGATATCAACACTACAAACGAGTCACAGAGCGAGAATGCTTCTACACCTGTCTGAGTGGACTCTGCTTACCCACGTGACTATGTGTGTGTGTGTGTGTGTGTGAGCAGCAGGAACCGGTTTGCGCAGAATCAGCTGATTGGCGTTCCTGAGAGCGATAGGACCGGGCACGCCACCCGGCATCCCGTTTGTCCAGGTAATTATCACACACTGAATTAAAATACAATGAAAGTAACACCAGCCTGAATCTGTTCCGTGTTTGCTGACACGGCTCGAATTTCACAGACTTCTTGTTTGTGCAACTTGGGAAGAGTGACATAGAAATGAACCTCCTCTGTCGCCCTTAGGTTGCTGGCAAGCAGCCGAGTGTTTACAGTGAATGTGATATTAGTTGATGTGTCTGTTTATCACCTCTACCGGGGAGGCGAGGCGTTGCATGGATTACCACAGCAGGTACGGAGTGAGGGGCCGAGGGCTCCGGGGCCTCCAATGGCAGACGTAATAGTACATCAACATTTCCTCGAAAAAAAGACTATGTTTGTTACGCTATTTAAGACGCAGATGTGAAAAGAAATAAGTTAATGTTGACTTCTGGTTCCCCACGGGACTAGAACAGCGGTCCCGTTTGAAATAGGTTTGACATCCGCCCGGACCGCCACCATTATTAGTTAGATTAGATTAGATTCAACTTTATGGTCAATGCACAGAGTACAAGTACTGAGGCAACGAAATGCAGTTAGCATCTAACCAGAAGTGCAAAGCAGAAGAGTGCAGGGATGTGCATAATGGTAATATAAATATAGATAAATAGTATATATACAGTATGATGTAAGATATTAGTGGTATGAAAAGTAAGAACATGAGCAGCAATAATGGTGATTAGTGCAGATTTGATATAGATGTATGTAAAGTGCAGGTGAAGTACAGGTGAAGGTGGCAGCAGAAGTTATAGTTATAAATGAGTTAGGAGACATGATAAGGTATAAATACAATGAATATGAATATGGACAACAAAAAAATTATGTGGACGATCAATTGAGAGATTCTCCAAAAATGAACACGATCAGCGTGATTGTTTATTTTTTACTTGTTTTGTATGTATTTTATTATATTTTAATGTGTTGTACTATCTGGACCTTGATTCTGTAATAAAAGTTTGATTGATTGATTGTTTACGTCAGATAAAAAACCACAACTTCTACTCTCTACTCTACTTTACCACTAAAAGTACATTTGTTTCTCTTTTTACTTTCTTTGGTCAAATTGTGAATTTCTAATCTCCCAGAAATGTTCCTCCTGCGCACACAAAGCCTCCTGTCTTTGTGTCTGCAGCAACACCAAGGAAGAGAGAAAAAAGTAATTAATCAGCAAGTATTTCCTGCAATTCTCAGCTCCTTAACAACATCGTGATGAACTTCTCATCCACTGATAGTCACACTAACTCGGCCTCCTTTTCTTCTCCCTGCCTTTAGAAATAAAAATGAGGAAAAAAACTCCTGCCTCTCCGGCATGTCTGCAATAAAAGGAAACACTTAAGCTGCCTACGTTTCCCACAGTCCTCAGCTACAGGCAGGCAGAGAGGACTGTAATTTGCCTGTCTAATTACCAGGCTATTTTAAGTGGTGTATGCCTGTGTCCCAGTGTGTGTGTGTGTGTGTGTGTGGTTTGAGAGGAGAGACACAATGCACCACTGCACTATTACATAGTATATACACACACACACACACACACACACACGCACACATACATCGCAAACGCCCTGAGCTTCACACAAACACAAGAATAGAAACACACACACACACACACACACACACACTGAGGAGCTCCCAGTTGCTACAATAAAGCTGAGTCTCTAGCAACTCGGGGAAGAGAGCAGAAAAAAAGAGAATTGAGAGATAAATGGA
The DNA here is from genome assembly GCA_036178185.1 of Liparis tanakae. NCBI lineage: Eukaryota > Metazoa > Chordata > Actinopteri > Perciformes > Liparidae > Liparis > Liparis tanakae. Next base: position 5,149,172 of record CM070101.1, on the reverse strand, counting down.
GAGCGGACAAAGGGAGAGTTGAATAATTCATAGGCTTTTTTTCTCCTTTTTTTCTGAAGGAGCTTTCCTCTCTCTCTCTCTCTCTCTCTCTCTCACTCTGTCTGTCTCTCTGTGGATATCTCCACCTCTCATGCATACAGCGCTGAGGAAGAAGAGGATCTTCTTGCACTAAACCTTAATAATAATATGGACTTCACACAACGAATAGATAGAGATCAGATTTATCAACACTAGATCATGTTAATGTGTGATTACCTGAACCATTACAAGTTCCCTCTCTCGGTTTTAGATGCTGTGCATCTCTTTATACCAAACAAATCAATGGTTGTCGATTTGGAGTGCCAGCATCCTATTCAACCCAGTAATGATAAGACGGCATACGTAACATCACTTGAGAGATAAAAACGTTCTTCGACAAGGTGCCTCTGTGAATTAAATTAATTTAAACACTGATGGATGGTTTAAAGGACACGGTTGGTCCACGCTCCACATTTGTTAAACATCTCAACAACCATTGGATGCCCTCCTAACTTTGGTGATCCTCTCTTTTTTCCTCCAGCTCCACCATGAAGTCGACTTTTGAGGTTTTGAGTAGAAGGCCTCAACAAGTATTGGGCAGATTTCCATGACATTAGGTTTCTCCCCACATCTTCCCCTGAGGACTAATCGTTAGACCTTTTCTGATCACCTGATGGATTTTCTAGCAATCAATCCAAATCCTTTATTTCTTCAGCTGTCTGCTGTAATCCTCCCGTTTTCCCTCATTGGCCTTGCTTAGTGCTACGTCGGTGAATTAAATCAGAATGAACTTGGAGAAGTCGGAGTCTAAAATCAGAACTTTTATTGGTCTGTAAATAAGAAACGAGCAACAGACCACATCCCTCCTCGTGTTTTTTTACAAGATAATGAAAAAGATGGTTGGATAATTGGAACAGCTATTAAAGCACCCACCCACATCTTGGCATTTCTGCACAAAATAATTTGAACATACTATGTTTAAAAAATATATACAATTGATAGATGTTACTACTATAGTAAAACCTATCAATTGTCTATTTAAAATATATCAGAGTATGCATCATGTGCTCTCTAAATATGAAAATGATTTATGTAAAAGTTAAGGTCATGGTTCTTGCCATGGCTGAAGACAAATCTTTATATATTGAAGTTCTTTTTAAATGCAAACACATACATTTCTCTCTGTGTCTCTTCCTGTCTGCTGTGTTTGTGTGTGTGTGTGTGTGTGTGTGTGTGTGTGTGTGTGTGTGTGTGTGTGTGTGTGTGTGTGTGTGTGTGTCATTCAGCAAAATAAAGCCGAGGGGTGTCGGGCTCAGCATCTCTATATGGCCTGTCCATTGTGTTGGCACAGTGGCATCCCCCTGGGATGATGCACCATGTCAGCAAACACATAACAATGGATTGTCTGGTGTCTTACTCAAACACACACACACACACACACACACACTCACAGTATCAGAAATTCAATTAACACATGCTCCCATGTAAACTTGGATTTTATTTTGAATTCAGACCTCCAGTGCACCATGTTTGACAGGCTGGACGGATATAGGATTATTTGTAAATAAATAAATGTTCTTTTAATTTCAACTTCTATTACATTTTTTCAGGAAGCACGCTGGGCTCCATAACTCAGTCAAGAGTCCTACTTAAAATACGGGTTCACAACTCCACGCGCCTTCATTCCATAATCTGGCAATAAATCAGCATAATATAGATTTATTTATCTACTTTATATTTCTTTTTATGCCGGTGTTACGGCCCTCGCGTCCTCGTAGCTATCCTCGCAAATGCCATATTGTTAAATTATGCAATTCAAAGTCAAACCTTCCCTTATAGAGTCTCTGGTCAGAAAGAACCGGAGTAGAAGTTATCGACCCTTTTGAATTCTGTGTTAGCGCCGGCGGTCGAAGCTCGGCCGAGGGCGCGATGCTTTCCATCGGAGGAGCGCCATTTTGACTCGAGTTGTTAGCTTCATGGACTCAATTACCGAATGTTCTCTGCTAACAGGGTGGAGGAGTTTGAGTAGCTCAGTAATCCTGAGAGCTACGTTGTTCAGGTTATCCGCCCCTGGTAGGGTCTCCCATGGCAACAGGTCTCGGACGAGTGTCCAGACTGGGAGGCGAGGAGGCAAAATACGTCACAAAATGGTGCACTGGAGGTTTGAAGTGGCCCTTATGAAACTCAAGTGAACTCAACTGTTTCACATCTCTGTGTTCTTGGCTGGTTGAATTATTAATGTTATGGCTGTGCTTTACTTGTTGCCTCTAATGCGGCATTGTCCTCATTGTGTATTTTCACCTCATGACATCACAAAAATCTGCCTCATTAATTTGCAGTGCTTTTAAAGACTTTTTGAGTGATTCAAGGTTAAGTCCTTAACTTTTAAGGAACTATTAGCAGTAAAACTTTAGGATGTTCTCTCCATCTGTCAAAGGTCTCGGCTCAACACACTAGAGGCAGTTAAACACTTATTCTGTGGTGAAATTACCCCATAATGTCCACGTCAGCATTTTGACAACAGAGAATGAAATAAAAACAGCATCTTTGAAGAGTCCCCCCGGCTCCTCTAGTCAGCCGTCGGTCTTGCTCATCATTCATCAAATCATTTATTTAACATTCATTTATCATACAGGGCCCCGGCGGTTCCTGAGAGAATCATCTCGCTCCCGCCTTTAATTAAATTAAATTCAGTTTATTTTGTAGGCTATAGCCCAAAATTACAAATTTGATGTGTCTGATAGATAGATAGATACATATATATATATATATATATATATATATATATATATATATATATATATATATATATAAATACTTTATTAATCCCCAAGGGGGAATTTGTCGTCACAGTAGCAGCACCAATAAATTAAACACACAAGAATAAAATATAAAATAAAATATAAAAAAACAAGGATGAAAGCTATAGATGTATACAAGTAAAAATATAAAATACAAAATGAAGTATATATGTATATAAAAAAATGAAACATACTGTATCTGTATATACAAAAAAATATAATACAATGACTGTGCAAAGAAGATTTCTCTTTTGAAGATACAGCATCATTTGTAATACAGTGCAAGATTAGATGGTCAGACGTCACTTGATAAGTTTGTCATGAACGTATTTTGAGTATTTTAAATACAAAGTTACTCCACTCTAAAGTATTGTGTTACAAATTACATTAGAATGTTATTGAAATAAGTATTTCAAATACAAGTAATATAAATACTTCCCATCTCTGCACACACACACACACACACACACACACACACACACACACACACACACACACACACACACACACACACACACACACACACACATACACACCCATAAACACGTACACACACAAACAACATGACTCAGCCTGTTTCCAACATGTGGCCTGGTACACACAACACACAGACACAAATAAATGCTGCTAGGGATACACAAATAAAAAGCATGCGCCTGAAACAGAATATAAATATATAAATATATATCCTGAAATACAACTATATTTTGCGCGGGGAAAGTAAATGAAAGTATGACAACGGTATGCTGGATTCAGGTTATTTGTGTCCCTATCTCAGATGTAGTTGATGCTTGTGCCTGACGCTCGTATCTGGACCTCAACCATTCAGCTTGTGGTCTTTCGTGACATCGGGTGAGAGGGACAACAACAATCACATTGTGCAGCTGTGACATGCTTGTTTGCCCATCAGGACCTCATCCACTATGACGTACTGTTGACTGCATTGACTAAAAGCTTTGTGCTCAGCGGTTATTTTCTTCCCCAACATAAGAAACAATCTATTTTATCTAAGTAGTCCCAGAGTGTTGTCGAGCTACAGCACTTAAAGGCATTCAGGAAGAGAGATTTAAATGTGCGGAAAAAATGCCAAACATTTGCTGCACGTCAATCAAATATCACTGTAAATTAAATATACATGAATATTATTTTCTTATGGTGGAACAGAACAAGCTATTTTGAGATTTTACAGTCACTGTGGGAAATTACAATATAAATTTGTTCTGTTGTTCTGTATATATGTGTGTACGTGTATGTGTATATGTGTATGTGTATGTATGTATATATATGTGTATATATATGTGTATGTATATATATATATATATATATATATACATATATATGTATATGTATATGTGTTTATATCTGACATCTTTGTAATTGTTCTATGTTTATATCACTAAACAAATAAAAAAAATTAAGTGACAAAAAAATGAATATAACTTTGTTCTAACCCCAGTTGCTGCCTTACGTGGGATGCAACATTTCCGTCAATCGTGAAGTCAAATTAAATACACATAAATGAAAACACTCCAGACATGGAGACACACGCTGAGTTTCAGGGAGGAGAGCAGCAGCAAGAGGATGAGCTCATCTCGGGTTACTCCGACCGCTAATGACGGGCCCGCTGCTGAAATACTCCACACGTGTCACGGCGGCTGGCAGAGGCTGACACCTAAACACAGCGCGAGAGGCTGCAAGCTAAAAGTGAAGCTGGCCACAGACACCAGCTGCTGAAAGCAAGAGCTGCGGTGGGTAATCCGGAGGCAGCTGCTGTGCGGTGAGCACACATTCTGACCTGTGCTCTCCAGCTCACGATCATACTTTTTTGCAAAAGGTTGTTGTTTACGTCAGTATTCAGCTTTTTTAAATAAGTCTTGCGCTATTAATTTACAATTAGGCCATTTAAAAAAAAACATCTGGCTCAATCGGCCCACTTCTGTTACGTGTGTGATGTGACCTTTGTGCTCATGCGTGTGTGCACGTCTACCTAAGTGCTCGACACGCGACCACCCAGTGGGTTATTGATCAAGCATTTAATAATCAAACCGGGGCACCGGGTCAGAGGAGGGTAGTAATGAGCGGAGCAAATCCGTATACTGTTCAGCACGTGTGCACAAACAACACTCACAGCTGACTGATTCACACGCATCACACTTGTTTTTATTGTTTTACAAATACCAACAAAACACCCATCGAACCAGGTTTAAGACATGGAGGATGATTTCCCTGGTGTGGGCAGCCTCATCGGGACATCTTTAAAACAAACATACAGTCGGCACCAATCTCTCTGTGTGCTTTTTATATGTTCTGCTTGTTTACAATATCCACTTGCTACCATTGCACCGCTACTTCTCTCAAATAAACTACACCAATTCTATCTTTTATCTCTTTAACAGCAACATCAAGTTATTTTCCATCCCGTGGAGCAATTTGGCATTAAAAATATGTTTTATAGATGTATGTTAAACTTGGATTAGATTAGATTATATATTCCTTTATTAGTCCCACAGTGGGGACATATCAGGATCACATCAGCGGGTGGAACATTAATAAAAGAAACTACTAAAAAAACACAATACTATTACTATAATACTAAATATACAGAGGAAACAAAATATACACAACATATATGCACAAGGCAGTGACCAAAGTGAGTTTCCAGAAGGTTAAAGCGTCCAGGAAAATAATTTGGATTTCTGTAGAAGTTTAGTTTAAATGAAAGTGAACATGTTGATGATGTTAACCCTTCATCATGACATGAGATAGCATAATATGACAAATGATGAAGTCATACTTCCAGTAAGTTACATTGTTGGAGGTTGTTATGCACTTTTGTAATGACATGTTGACAGTGTGTGTGAGTGAATGCTGATATTTAAAAAAGGGTTGAGGCCTCGCACAAGGAGCGTCTGTGTGGGCCGAGTGGCATCTCAACCCTGAGATCACACAGAGAAACTCAAAGCATAACGCCACCCCGTCCGGGTCGGGGGCCACGGGCTGGTCCAGCTCATTGGGAACTTAAATCCAACGGGGGATGAGGAGGATTATCTTGTTCCTTTAATCCGGTATAGTTCTCTACCTCTGAGGCTTGTTCTTCTTAGATTGTTTTATCTGAAGGGCACTTAGAGGCTAGAAAAGGTGAAAGTATTTAGTATTATTTTCTATTTTTACTAGCAGAACTTCCTGATGATTTCCCTTTTTTTTTTTACAGATACTGAGAGCCACATAAAAGTGCTGTGAGGGCGGATAAATAAACTAATAAATAAACATTTTTCTTCATATGCGGGAGCTGCAGGACTTCCATCATGCACCGATTACTGTCAAACAACCTATTTACCATAAGATAACGTCTGAACAATCACATTATACTACATTTCATCAACAATATCTATGTCTTCTACTACAGACTAAACAATCGCATTGTTTCTGCGACTATTATCTCTGCTCACTTTACTTCTTATTTCCATTCCATTGTTGCAGTGGGAAGGGGATTAGTGACGCCCAAACTATCTGTTCCTCTGCTGGTTTCCTCTTCCCACGACCTCTTTAATCTCTCACCTTGCTCTTCACCTCAGGCATCCCTACCCTACATTCTCCTCTTTGCAAGGGATGCGCTTTTGAACACGGCATGATGAAATAGATGGCGAGCTAACTCGCATTAGTCGGAGACACCCGGTCACGTTTCACATGTTTTCCTCTGAGAGAGCGCCTGAAGCGGTAAAACTACACACATTCCTTCTAGTGAAATGTATATTGTGTGTTGTTACAGTTAAAGCCAAGCGCCCTGGTCCAGCCCCTAGAGATGCTGCTATAGGCTGATAGGCTGCTGGGGGACGTTTAGGATACACTGAGCACCTCTCTCCTCTTCTCTCTCCTTATGGATGAATTTTCATCTTTCCATTGCAAATCATTAACTCTGCTTCCTCTCCGGAGTCTTTGTGACTTCACGTCTCATCGGGTCCATCGGACCTGGCTGAGTCTGATGCCATGGCCCTGCTGAAGCCCCGCCCACTCCTCCTCTTTACCTCCATCTGTCTGATGGATCATGGAGGTCTGAATCATGGAGGTCTGGATCGTGGTCCATGCCGACTACCAACTATTCATACACCCTGTCATGCTCATTGCATGTGTTGTAACTCTGTAATGATTCCTTCTGGTCACATGACGTCTATTGTTCTGTCCATCCTGGAGAGGGATCCTCCTCTGTTGCTCTCCTGAAGGTTTCGTCCCGTTTTTCCCTGTTAAAGGTTTTTTTCTATTTCTTGGTAGTGTTTCCTGATCCGATGTGAGGTCAAAGGTCAGGGATGTCTATGTGTACAGATTGTAAAGCCCTCTGAGGAAAATGTGTAATTTGTGATAATGGGTTAAACAAAATAAACTGAATTGAAACTGAATTCAAAGTGTGCACTTAATGTTTTAAAAAAAACATAATTTCTCTTTCTTTCACCCCTCAAGATTTATTCAGTATTATTTCCCTACTTTACTGTTGTTTAAGCTATAATGCTAACAAGCTAACAGCTATATGAGGTGGTTAGAACGCGTTTGTTGTTGAGGTTATTGTTTTATAACAGTAACAATTAATCCTGCTGTACATCCTACAGCTGCCACTAAAATGACACTAAGGAGCCACTGAAAAAGCTTCTATGTGTATCTGGTAAAAAATTAGAAATTATGTCGTATTAAAAATGTGTTTCCACCTGAGAGGATGCTGTTAAAACAAGAAGAGACCCGCTGGCACTAATGTGAACCTTTAAAGAATAACATAGACTTCATTACTGCGGCTACATTTAATGACTGCAGCAGTAAACGCTAATAGCAAAAAAAACATTTTGCAGTAAAAAAGTGAATAATCATGTATAATATAATTCCTCCCTCACCCCCCCTCCCCATGTGATGTATCAGTTTTTCTTTTTTAATAAATTTGCAAACATTTCTACATTTCAGTTATTTTCTGTCAAGATGGGGTGCTGAGTGTACATTAAGGAGAAATAAAATTAACTTTTTTTATTTTAGCAAATGGCTGCAATGAAACAAAGAGTGAACATTTAAAAGGGGTCTGAATACTTTCCGTAGCCACTGTATGTGTATTTCTTTACACTATGATCAATATAAGTACACTTATCGGTTATTTATGGAGGTTTACAGTTCTTTTTCCTTATTTTCCGCACTGATGAGAAGTTAATTCAGGGAGGAAAGCTGATTACTTTCAACTTATTTATCATAAAAGTAGTCCAGTCGGCGTCCAGAACCCACAGGGATCAGGATCGGCCTTAGTTAAAAAAAAAAGAAAAGTCATATCAGTCAGATTGCAGTCTGGTTCATACACAGGTCTGAGATTCCAGGAGGGATTTAGAGTGAGAGAGCTGGAGGGCTGGGTGAGAAAAGAGAGGAAGAAAGGGAGTGACTGTGACCGGTTTCGTTTCTTCCCATAACTCTGGAGGAGTCGGGCAGGTAGCGGTCTGGGATTAGAGAGTGACCCAGCTCAACATGGAGCAATGAATCCTTCCCTCACAGCACTTACAGAGCCACTCATCACATCAGCATCAAAAGGAACAGGAAATCCTCCAAATCTTCTCCGCATTTTTGCAATTTTTATGTCATGTTTTGTCTTTTTATTATTTATTTTTTTGACACATAAATATATAATTAACTTATTAATCCTAACGCAGAGCGAGCTCACAAAGATCCAGTCACTGCATGCGGTGAGCGCCACATATATATATATATATATATATATATATATATATATATATATACATACATATGTATATATATGTACATATATATACATATGTATATATATGTACATATATATATATATATATATTTATATTTACATACATATTCATGTTGAAACATTAGAACATGTTAAAGTTAATGACACAACTTGCTTTCATTAGTGTAGAGTCCTCTAGTGGTTAAATCTCTCTCTCTCTCTCTCTCTCTCTCTTTCTCAGTCTCTCTCTCTCTCCCACAAACAGGCACACAAACCTTCATGTATTATTAAAGTGCCCTAAGCCGGTTGGCTCACAGAGCTTTCAGCTCATATCAGAAGCAGAACAGACATACCTGTCTGTCTGCCACTCTAATACCTGTAATTCTCTACCCCATGGTCTTGAAGTGTGTGTGTGTGTGTGTGTGTGTGTGTGTGTAAGTAGGTTATCTCCAATCAGACGGCGGCTTCGCTGCATGACCGTTCAGCTGTCGTCTGTTCAAAGGAATGTTGCTCGCTCACACATTTTGACTTTGAAGCTGTTTGCTCTGCTTGCTAAATGTGTTCACAGGGACGTCGTGCGGAGGCGGATGTGTGAAGGTGTGCGCCGACACATCGCTGCATCCTCAGAACGACGGACCTCGGCTGAAGACTTTCACCCAGAAGGCTGCCGTCCATGTCCGATGGGGACCCAGAGGTCAACGTGGACTTATTGCTTATGTAACCTCCATCCTTAGGTATTACCACTTCTGGACTTATCTCAACTCAAGTGTTCTTGTTGTTTTTCTCTCTCTGATAGCTGGACATACATAGGAAAACGTTGCTGATATGGAGTATCGATAAAGTACATTGTCAGATATTCATGTCTCTGTATTTTTTTGTTACAATTTGTTTTGCAAAGTTAGTGAAGTAATGTTGAAGTCCAGCCTGGCGGTGCCTCACACTCACACATCAAAGAATGCCCCCCAGGAACTGAACAGAGGTTATTAATTAAAGACTGGTCTAGGATCAGCACTTGAGCCGGTAGGCAGGTTGTTCTAACCGAGCCAGACCAGCTGTCTCAACACACAGAGATGGAAGTGGCATCAATCGTCTCATCTGATGGAGAAGGATTAAGTGCTTACCTAAAATATCCTAAAATATCAAACAAACCATTTGAGTTTATTCATGACTTGAGTTAAACCTAGTTTATTTCAAGAGGAATAAGACACATTTTAACCCTTATTTATCTTAAGTAAAGAGCAAAAGCAAAAAGCACTTCTATCAGCACACTGATGTTGTTCCCACAAACATTGAAAAGTCAAGGCACACTGAGTCTTCATACTGAGTCTTCATACTGAGTCTTCATACTGAGTCTTCATACTGAGTCTTTATACTGAGTCTTCATACTGAGTCTTCATACTGAGTCTTCATACTGAGTCTTTATACTGTGTCTTCATACTGAGTCTTCATACTGAGTCTTCATACTGAGTCTTTATACTGAGTCTTTATACTGAGTCTTCATACTGAGTCTTCATACTGAGTCTCCACACTCGAGTTTGTGTTATGTTGTGTGTATGAAAAGTACAGATCCGGAAAGACCGCTTCATGTGTGCCGAATTTGGAAGCCAGCAGCAGAAAGGAGTTCAGCAGCATGACACGACATGAGAAAGAGAGACTGAAAAGACAGGAAACAGAGAGAGAGAGACCATCAGAGAAGGAGCTGGGGAGGAAAGCAGAGAAGGTTTATGAAAGGAGGGGACACACTCTTCACCTCAAGCAGAATATTAATACGGATTCTTGCAGGATGACGTTGGGGAAGATGCAGAGCCTCAACACTTCCAGACTTCTCCAACTTTCTAAAACATAATGACGTCAACTGTTCTCTTATCTTAAAGTTGTGGGCTTCAATTAGTTTCTCATCATTCATCCAATATGTATGTGTAAAATATCCATCTGCAACATAGCTACTCGTTAGATAAATAGAGGCAATGCAGTATAAAGTACAATATTTCCATCTATAAAGTAGGAGAATAAGTATCAAAACGTGCAACATTAATACCCGTGCATAGACATGTGTATTTGTGTCATATTTAAATGTGCCATTCCTTTTCCATCGATGTGTTTTCGGAGATCTAGTCTACAGCGTCAATGGATCTGTCCATGTTTAGGGGCTTTTATTTGTGGACTTTGGCTCCCTCTGGTGGTCAAATAAATGCTAGCAGCCTGGGCAAAAGGTCTATTGGATCAGGAGCAAACCTTCACATCATTTATCCATATCTGCAACTTCCTAATAATCCTAGTTTGATATGTCAATTGAATGCCAACAAAAGAGCCATCGTGATGCCCTGTAAATAACTCCTATATTATATTTGATATATCTTATATTGAGTATTCCCATAGACCGTCTAATATCTCTTCAACGGAGGAACTTGCCAACACAAATTGAGTCATAAATGTTCGGTTTATATACATTTTTACCAAAGATCATTAGAGACAGTCCCTTCAGTCGTACGGTCTCACGGTCGTACTTTCTTGACGTTATTGGACTTGGGATCCTCCCGGCCTGTTATTGAGCTATATTGACTACTGCAGAGATTGTTAAAGATCTTCTATTTAAGAAATTCAATTCAATTCAGTTTATTTTGTATAGCCCATTATCACAAATGAAAAAATTGCCTCAGAGGGCTTTACAATCTGTACACATACGACATCCCTGACCTTTGACCTCATATCGGATCTGGAACAACTCCCAACAAATAAAAAAAAAAATCCCGGGGAACAAAGGGAAGAAACCTTCAGGAGAGCAACAGAGGAGGATCCCTCTGCAGGATGGACAGAACAATAGATGTAATGTGACCAGAAGGAATCATTACACAGTTACAACACATGCAATGAGTATGACAGAGTGTATGAATAGTTGGTAGTCAGCATGGACCACGATCCAGACCTCCATGATCCATCAGACAGATGGAGGTAGAGGAGGAGTGGGCGGGGCTTCAGCAGGGCCATGGCATCAGACCCAGCCAGGTCCAACGGACCCGATGAGACGTCACAAGGACTCCAAATGTTCTACTGTAAATTGGCAGCCATCTTTTTAGAGGGTACAGCCTACATCCGTACAGCTCAGCCCTGAGTTCATCTTTGAGGCGACGATGCCTTTTCCTGCTGATCCGTGAGGCGTCTTTAAGGAGTTAATTTAGCTCTAGAAGTTCGAGGCTCAGCGGGAGAACCGTGCCGCTCGTATCAGAGCGGCAAAAGAAAAAAAAAGTGATGACATCAGCAGAATAAATCAGCAGGCACATCAAGCTGTATCTTAACAACAGGGTGGAGTCTTCCAGGAGAAGTCTCTAAAAAAAAAAGAAATAAACATATCAATATTTTATACACACGCACATCAAGATTCCCAAATGCGACCGGCTCCGAGGTCAAGACGTTGTCACAGCGACGTCCATCATCGTCATAGCAACTATCATTTTATAATGATTGCGGATTACGACACTCAAGGTTATTGAGCTGGTATCTTGGGTTGCTCACATTCGGCCATTTTAGTAGTTCCCTGGTGTATAGGACTCATTTATCAGCGTCCTGGGCTGCAGAGCAGCAGGTACAAGGAGCAGCGGACGCACGGTCCAACTTCCACTTCCCCCATGCCATGTGTCAGCCAGTTGAGATACCGATACATAAATAAATACTTCATCATTATCTCAGTATCAGGAGGCCGACCATACCGAGTGTCCTCAAATTACTTCCTGGTCCAGACTTTGGTAATGAGGCGGTGACACGTTTGATGCCGTCACCCGTAGGTTTCCCCCACAGAGCACCGAAAAGATTCACCAACAACAAGTTTCTGTTTGGTAACATCTTTATTTCACCACAGACTGGCCCACTGCTCTGCTCCCTCTCCCTTGTGACGGGGTGAGGCTCAGGCGCAGAGACACAGGCTGGACGCAATATGAATAACAGAAAAGCACTCTTTAATTTACAGTTTACCAAAAAACAAGGTCCAAAAGGGGCAGGCAGGGTCAAACAGGCAGAACCAGGAAACCGGACAGGACGACGGGAAAAAGACACGGAACTATAGACGACAATCCGACAGGAGCCAAGGGAAAGACTAACACAATATATAGGGGGGAAACACAGGTGTACGACATCAGACACTAACGAGACAAGAGTGGCTGAGGGCAGGTGCAGGGAATGAAACAATCAGGACAGAGAAGACGCAGAGGAGATACAGAACGCAGGAGAAATAGAACAGGGTGTTACAACTACTCTTTTAATGGGACAGATACATACACACGATTGGTAATCAGCCAGCCGCCGAGGCCAATCAGACACCCCACCCCCACACACCTCCACAGCTGCCACAGAGGCCATTTTGACTGTGTTGCTCCTTCGTGCCGCAGCGTCGTGTTGGGCTCAGACTGAACGTTAATTTGCATAAAGTTTTGTTCAAAGTGTTTAAATGTGATCCGGACAGCCTGCTGCCACCGAGAGGAGACGTGATATTTTTAGATACTGTCTCTCCTTGGAGACGCTCAGGAAAAAAAAATGTTTTATACAATTGATTTATTTATTTTCTCTAATGTGGACGTTAAAATGATGACTAATCATGATGTCCTCTAGACGGAGACAGGAGGGAGAGTTTAAAGCCCTGAAAGTGGGTTTGAATGTGACAAGCAGAATATTATTATAGTTTACGTATGTGTACAGATTGTAAAGCCCTCTGAGGCAAATTTGTAATTTGTGATATTAGGCTATACAAAATAAACTGAATTGAATTGAATTTACTGGCCCCACCTGCGCAATGTCTTGATTATTAAAGGTGAGGTTATGGATCCTTCAGGGCTCAGTGTGCCTGAAATGAACTGTTATGGCAAAGATAAAAGTTTGCGCAAAACTTGTCTTGAAAATAACCATAAAATATATATTTGTCTGTCTATTTTGGGGAGTTCTTCCTGATCCGATGTGAGGGCCTGGGATAGGGATGTCGTATGTGTACAGATTGTAAAGCCCTCTGAGGCAAATTTGTAATTTGTGATAATGGGCAATACAAAATAAACTGAATTGAACTAAATTTAATTTAATTTAATTTAACTAATCGTTGGACGTTATCATTCATATTCAGCCCAAAACAAGCACATGCTTTTACACCTGAGATGCTCAACAGTGAGATTTTTTTTTTGATTTTCAGTTTTTATCCCACTAGGGAAGAGGATACACAGATGCATGAGGGCAATTTACATACATTTAAAACCTCATTCCCCACCCCACCCCACCCACCCACCCACCAATTGTAGGGTTACAGGCTATGGAACTTTTACAATATACTCAGGAGATAAAAATTACATTCAGGTCAACAGTGAGATTTTACTCCAGAGTTTTGTCTCTAGAGAACTTTTGGTTTTGTATTCTTTGATTCTTTCATTGTTTGTACTAGTAGTGGTAGTATTTGTAGTAACAGTCGTGTTTAATGGAGTAGTAGTGAGAGTGGCGGTTCATGACGCGACCTGCATTTATCTGTAGGTTTGACTTCCCTCTCCTGAGATGAGAGGCGTTGCTTCACGTTGAGAGCAGCTGGGACAACAGAGGGAGGACTGCAGTGTTTTCCTCGTGTTTCTCCAACAACAAGCCATCATGTTGTAAAAAATTATGAGGTGGTGTCGTTGTAAAAAGAAAATGGATCAGAAGTAACACGCAATAAACCTTTGCTCCGTGTGTCACCGATACATGTAAGAACATTACTGTGATGTAATACTCAAGCTCAGGAAGTACATGTACTGAAGTAGAAACCTGAGCTACGAGAACCTCTCTTGAATATTTTGTATTTTGAATGTCACGTTCTACTCCAGATTCAGAGACAAAATATTGAACTTATGACTCCACTACTCTAAATGTGCTGGCTGTAGATTCATAACCAAGATGTTTCATATAAAAACACATCTAGGGAAAGTATTCAGACCCTTTAAAATGTTTTACCTCTTTGTTTCATTGCAGCCATTTTAAATCTCACTCAGCACCCCATCTTGACAAAAACAAACAGAAATGTAGAAATATTAGAGTCTGAATACTTATGACTATGTGATATTTTGTTTTTTGTTTTTTAATAAATTTGCAAATATTTCGACATTTCTGTTTTTTCTGTCCAGATGGGGTGCTGAGTTAATTAATGAGAAATAAAATGAACTTTTTTGATTTTAGCAAATGGCTGCAATGGAACAAAGAGTGAACATTTTAAAAGGGGTCTGAATACTTTCTGTATGTTTACTTCTTTAGCTGGATTCCATAAAAAATGTAAATTGCTTTGAAATTGTGTCATTTTACTAAGTATTCAATATATAGATTTTACGATAAATGTGTCAATCTTATTATTATTATTCAGTCTGTGTACATATAATGTTACAGTAGCTTCTTACTGTTTTTGTATTCCTGTTTTACTGTTTATTATTTACACACCACTTGTTCTTTAATTATTTTACCGTGTTTCTTGCGTCGACTTTATCCCTTTGATGCTGTAATCCTCTAGATTTCCCAACTCTGGGACTAAAAAAGGATTATCTTGTTTTATCTTATCTTATCTTGCTTATATATACAACAATGTAGAGGAATGGTAATGCATTGTCGTATATTAAACTAAGCAACGTCATAGTAGTTGTAATAAGCAATACGTTAGTGACCCTTATTTCATAACAGTTTCATGGAAAGATATGTTTAGTAGAAATTAAAAGTAAAGTGAACAAAGTTGTGTTTCATTAGTTGAGTTTGGTTGATAAAAGAAGTTATCACTAACATCTTAATGTGTGACTGTGACTCTCCAGGGAATACCTGCAGCAACTATTGGAATTCATTTATTAACTGCACTAATTCAACCGTGAGTCAATTTCCCTTCTATCTCGTACATAATGACGTTCTCCTTTCCGATTATTTTTCGGTTACAAAAAAGTCAAATGCAACTTAAGATAAGATAAACAAGTGGATCGGGAGGAAGGAATCAGACTGAAGAAGAAGAAACAAGTGTTTATGGTCCAAACAACTTTAATGATTCAAAGAAGGGAGGGAGTATCACACAATTACGGAAAATGTGGGAGGCAATTCAGAAACTCAATGATAAGGCTATCCTCTGCGTGTGTTTGTGTGTGTGTGTGTATGTGCTCTGCACTTTGTTCCCAGCCATTCTCGGTACGTGTTTATCAGACACAATCCCTCTCAGCAGGGAGAGTTGCCTCTGACTTGACTTCATGCCGCTGCTCTATGAAGCCATCGATCCTGACACCAAAGTTAACTTTTCATTTGTTGATTATTATTTATTAGAATCCCGCTGGTGGTTTTTTGAGAGGCAGCGATGATCAGCCGCAACTTCAAGAATGTATTGGTGGTCTCCATCGGGTTTCTGTCTCTGTTCACGGCTTACGGAGGGCTGCAGAGTTTACAGGTAGGTGGACGAGTTTATTATTCATCATATTTGGACTTAAATATTAATGGTTAACTAAAAACACCAGAATGTAGGAGTTGGACTTTACGGGATTCGTTCAGGATTTGAGTCGTGAAGAAATACCTTCTGTGCATCATTTACCCTGACAGCAAACTTATGTCAATCATTCTATTGTTATTTTAAAGTATTTTTCTTTTGTAGATCTTGTAAGAAACCTGTTTATTATATTAGTATCATGAGGGCATCATAAACATCTTTTGTGCACACTGTAACAGATTCACTTATGTTCTGTATACAGTCGTTCATGTGCAGGTAGTAAACTTGATTGATGACGTTACAATCTTTCTTAGTTTCATAATTAGACGTAAGTGCAACTTTATTGTTCTCCTTAAATGAGGAATAATGGCTTTTCTAAACGTTTTATTGTTGGTTTCCTGTCTCCGTATCATTTCACTAGAAGGTTTGAGCCCTTAGGCTTTTTTTCTGTCTAATTTTTAATTAAAAATGCAATACCTTGTGAAAGTATGATGAAGATCTCAGGGATTTATTGACAGGTTATGGAGGAACAAATATTATAATGTCAATAAAAAAATAAAAAATGAACTACTCCCTTTGTGCATGACTTATAGGGTTATTGTTGTTAATTTAAAAATACCTACTAAATTCCATAACATAATCTTTGGTTACATTCCTTCTGAAATGTTTAAATAATAATCATTTAAAATAATTATAATGGCATTTTGTTAAATTCTTATAAAAAAATATTGAGGGAGCTCATTATGATGCCACTTTCACAGAACTTCTTATGGTTCAGTGAGAATAAACCAGCCTGACCTTCCCATCACTCCCACTGGGCCTCATGCCTGAACCAGTCGTACCAACAGGCCTCACAGAGGACAGGAATGAGAAAGTGCTCCTGCTTGAGGCCCCGCCCTCCTCTGATGGAGTGTCCCGTCCCTGTGTATGCAGAGCAGCCTGAATGCGGAGCAGGGGATGGGCGTGGCGTCCCTAAGCGTCATCTACGCCTCCATCATCATCTCCTCCATGTTCCTGCCTCCCCTCATGATCAAAAACCTAGGCTGTAAATGGACCATCGTGGCAGGCATGGCCTGCTACGTGTCCTACTCCTTTGGAAACCTCTACCCCGGATGGTAACGCCTGTTACAGGAGTCGTATTGCTCATTATTTTATCATGTAGGGTAAACTATCCTTTCAAGGCCTGTGGTGTATTCATATAGGACACCATTAAAACTAATAAAGTGTATATCAGCTGAAAAGATGTTAGAGTACTGAACTACTTCAAGGGATCCCTTCATAGCGGTAGTGTTTCTAAAAGTAGGGTGAGGGAGTGGCACCTCTACTTTATATATGTGCATTTTTTTGACTGTTATTTAATTTAGTAAAGAACTAAAACCACATTGTTAAAATTATACACTAGAATTAACAGTAAGCCGTGTACTTAAAGTATTAAAAGTAAAAGTAACATCCTAGTCGGTGTTTTATTATTATATACGGGATGTTTCAGGATTAATATCACTGCTGCCTTGATGTGCACTGCAAAAATTCAGCCTAAAAAACAAGGAGAAAAAAGTAATACGATGAGGGAATATTACTTGAAATAAGCCAAATTATCTGCCAACAGAATAGGAGCATTTGACTTGCCAAGATTTCTTAAAACAAGTAAAATGCTTCAACATTAAAACTGCCTTGTAAGAAGAAATATCTTGTCAGTCAAAAAACAATAATTTGAGATATTTTATCTTACTTAGATTTAAATTTTTGCAGTGTGTGTATTGCATTGGATAGCGGTAGATGCTTCAGGTCCATCCCCATTCCCCAAAGGCCTCTGCAACCCCTTCACTTCGCCGGTTTGGTGCAAACCCCAAAGACACTTTTGAAAGACGTAGAGAGGAAGTCAAGGAGCTGAATGAACCCCCCTTCGCCCTCTCCTGTCCACAGGTACACCCTCATCCCCACCTCCGTGATCCTGGGTCTGGGCGGCTCCCCCCTGTGGTCGGCTAAATGCACGTATCTGACCATCTCCGGGAACTCGCAGGCCGCCAAGGACGGCAAGAGAGGATCCGACGTCATCAACCAGTACTTTGGCATCTTCTTCTTCATCTTCCAGTCGTCCGCCGTGTGGGGAAACCTCATGTCGTCGCTCATCTTCGGACAGGACCTCACCATAGGTGTGTGAGAATACACCCACGTGATTGATTACCCACACTGAGGTGATGTCCTCATAAGATAGATAGATAGATAGATAGATAGATAGAGAGATAGATAGATAGATAGATAGATACTTTATTAGTCCCCAATGGGAAATTTGTCGTCACAGTAGCAGCACCAGTAAACTAAACACACAATAATAAAATATAAAATATAAAAAAACAGGGATGAAAGATGTAGATGTATACAAATAAAATATAAAATACAGAATGAAGTATATATGTATATAAAATGAAACATATATGTGTGTATATATATATATATACACACACAAACAAATATAATACAATAACTGTGCAAAGTATACAAAGTAAAATATAAAATACAAAATAATATATATATATATATATATATATATATATATACATACACACAAGATACATGCATACACAAATATAATACTAATGACTGCAGTGTAAAATAATATTAAATTAAATTAAATTAAATATAGATGGATAACAGCAGTACTGACCCAAACGTCCTGATATATAATACATTTATCCAAGCTATGCACTTCACTACATATTTGACTAATAGTCCATTTTCTACTCTTCTTCTTTACACTCCTTCCCGTTATTTCAGAGGGAAACGTAACGATTGGTGAGCACAATATCCTGTAATAGAACATTATGAGCACTTTAAAAAACATACATAAGCACATTGTACTGTTTGATAGCGAAAAAACGCCGAAAATCCAAAACAAGCTGAAATAAGATAAAACTATTAAGTAAATTTTTACATGTTATACTTTAACTTAAGTGCACTTTGAAATACACTATTTGTACTTCTTACTTATTGTCTTTTACACTTTGACTTTTCTACTTTTGTTTCAGTAAAGCATGTTTGTAACAAGTATAAAGCATAACTAGTGGTTAGTTATTCCGTGGTGGATAGTGGAAAATATTAATAAAACACAGACATAAGCCCCGCCCCTCACGAAGATTCGCAACGCTTTTGGTGATGCGGCATGACAGCACATCTGGCTCCATCTTCTTTTCGGCCTTTATCTTTCTGCTAAAGTTTCTTCATTGAAGTGAAATGCTTCGTTGTTTTATGTCTTTTGTTATTCCGACAGCTATCATCCCAGAGGAGCAGCTGCAGACTTGCGGCGCGGCGGACTGCGGTCTCAACATCAGCGTCAACGGCACGACCACCAGACCGGCTCAGACTCTGGTGTGGACGCTGGTCGGATGTTACATTGGTAACGCTCGCCTTCGCTTTGCCCTCACAGCGACACACTGAGCAGGAAACGCTCTGCAGTAACAGAGACGGACTTCCTGTGAAGTCCCCTGAACTCTAAGCAGCAGCATGTATTTGACTTGGACTTTGGTTGGTTTATCTTTGTTTACTCACACCTGTTCATGTTTACACATTCCTGATAAACTGACTGACAGTAGTCAGTCAAATATAGCCATAAACATATTTTTTAAGCAATCCCTGCTGGTATAATTCTCATGATTAGAACATCTTCATCATCAGAGGAGTAAGCAGCACGCTCTCACCGCCGTGTTAGTGCAGGTGTGTTTCACCATGCCGGCTGTCTGACGGTCAGCGGCGTCCTTGTTGTGGTGCAGGTGTGGGCGTGCTGGCCATGATCATCGTGGCCGTGTTCCTGGACAATATCGACAGCGAGGAGTCCAGCAAGTTCCGTGGGAACCGGGAGCCGTTCTGCCAAACCTTCCTGGCCACGTTCCGGCTGCTGAAGGACTGGAGGCTTGTGACGCTCATCCCTCTCACCATGTACAGCGGCTTCGAGCAGAGCTTCCTCTCCGGGGAGTACACCAAGGTGAGGAGGTCGCCTCGTTGGCAGGAGGCACACGCTGTCGCACAACTACTGGTCAAGTCTCGCCGTGAAGAACGGCTACCGTGGTTTTGCTCCAAAATTGCTCCCAAAATTACCATGTACTCTTTCTTGACGAAATAGAAATCCTACATTACCCACAATGCAACCCGGCTACGACAGTTTGGTTGGATTGTGTGATGCTGGTAATGTTGCCTCGAAGCCTCAAGTAGGACTTCGGAGGTACTGGTACTTTCCGTCTCCACATCCCAATTTTTTTTATATTAAACCTGCAGTCCACTCACGTGACATCATCTGAGGCGTACGCAGTCAGAATCCCACGAGATCTGTGAACAGGTTGTTGTGGGACACCGGTGACGTTACCCTTTGAATAAGCGACTAAAAAGTTGTGTCGTTATCTGCATTATGACAACTCTATCGCCCTGTGACATCACATGAACTGGTGGTGTAATGGTTACAGATACTGGAACCCAAAAGCACGACACACACAGGATGTTAGGAGGAGGCAGTTTACTGAATCTTTCAGGCAGGGTCAAAACCAGGTGGTCCGTCAGACAGGGCGAAAAATCCGAAAAGGGGCAGGCAAAAATCTCAAGTCGGTGAACAGGCAAACAGGGTCGTAACAGACAGATCAGAAACAGGACTAGGAAAACGCTGGAAAGTTTGGCGGTGAAACACAAGACAATCTGGCAGAGGACAAGTGGGAGTGAGGGACTAATGAGGGGATGGGCTGCAGGTGAGAAGGGCGTGAGGACCAGGTGAAGGTAATGAGGGACTAACGAGGTGAGGATGATAGGATCTGGAATGACAGGAGAGTTAATTAAATATGTAAGGTGGATGAATTTAACTATGAAGGTGGGGAATTTGTGACAGGTGGGAGGCGACAACACGGAAAGAGAAGCTCTTACCGTGTTGTATGACACTACTACGAGTATTCACACCTGAACACGTGAAGGTTACGTCTTTGTACACAGGGTGAAAAAAGTGGCACAAAAACATAAATACTATTGAGAATACATGTGATATTTGTACACGGGGTGCCATTTCCCCAACATATCAGTATTAAGAAACTCCTCGCTCATTCTGCAGCGTAAGCCCCGCCCACTACATCCAAACTCAAATCATAGATTTTCGCTGGGTTTTAGTGCAATTTTTTTTAATAGCAAATGATATAATTTTTAAAGCAACAATTTTTAATTTGAGAGCAAATATTTTGATTTTCAGCAACACATTGTAGTTTCACGTGATTCATCACCGTAGAAAGTGTGGTTTTGCCCTCTGTCAGACATCCGCTGAAGTTAGCATCGCTCGAGTTCCCTCGACAAAAGGTCGATGGTATTTGACCATTTATTTTGGGTAATTACAAGAAATTATCTCTGTGGCAAACAGTTATACTTACACTTTTTTTTTGTTCAGCGGGATAATCTTCTTAAAGGAACACCTCTTTAATATGTGTTTTGAGCGACAGAAATAAACCGTACTTTTCCAAATTCCACTCTCTGCACTTCTTTACAAATGTACCAACTGTCTATGTGTGAGGTATGAGAGTATTTGATTATATGTGACGTATTATATCGACATAAAGTGGCTTTGTAAATGCATGTTGCGTGTCTTTGCAGAACTATGTGACGTGTGCCTTGGGGATCCACAACGTGGGCTACGTGATGATGTGCTTCGGAGCCAGCAACTCCATTTGCTCCTTCCTGTTCGGGAGACTCGCCCGCTACACCGGCAGAGCCGCGCTCTTCCTCTTCGGTAACTTCTATTTTATACGAGGTTACGAGCAGGGGAAAGTATTCGCTTCGTCATCCTCACACATTCTGTTTTACTGAATCGAAGAGGAAGACGCTATTAAAAGGTGGCGAGAGAAGAAATTAGATATTTCACTGAAGAGAAAGTACTAATACAACAATGTATTGATGGTGTAGCAGGAGGTTGTAGCAGGAGGTTGTAACATGATGGTGTAGCAGGAGGTTGTAGCATGATGGTGTAGCAGGAGGTTGTAGCAGGAGGTTGTAGCATGATGGTGTAGGAGGAGGTTGTAGGAGGAGCTTGTATTAGGAGGTTGTAAGAGGAGGTTGTAGCTGGAGGTTGTAGCATGATGGTGTAGCAGGAGGTTGTAGCAGGAGGTTGTAGCATGATGATGTAGCAGGAGGTTGTAGCAGGAGGTTGTAGCATGATGGAGGTTGTAGCAGGAGGTTGTAGCATGATGGTGTAGCAGGAGGTTGTAGCAGGAGGTTGTAGCGTGATGGTGTAGCAGGAGGTTGTAGCAGGAGGTTGTAGCATGATGGTGTAGCAGGAGGTTGTAGCATGATGGTGTAGCAGGAGGTTGTAGCATGATGGTGTAGGAGGAGACTGTAGCATGATGGTGTAGGAGGAGGTTGTAGCATGATGGTGTAGGAGGAGGTTGTAGCATGATGGTGTAGGAGACTGTAGGAGGAGCTTGTATTAGGAGGTTGTAGAAGGAGGTTGTAGCATGATGGTGTAGCAGGAGGTTGTAGGAGGAGATGACAGAAATGCATCACATTATATAATATCATGGGTTTGTAGTGTTGCTGTTCAATGACCCTTCTGTACAGTAGTAAATGTATTCAGTACTTTCACACACAAGATCACAGCCAATAGAAACCTGAATGTGTCCATCGTTCAGCTGCGCTGGCCAACGGCTCCTGCATCATCGCGCTGTTGTTCTGGAGGCCTCATCCCGACGACTTTTGGGTCTTCTTCATGTTTCCTGCTCTGTGGGGGATGGCCGACGCCATCTGGCAAACCCAGACCAACGGTAAGAAACTAAGATCCCTCTCATTCTCCCAGGGGATGAACCCTTTTCATTTGAGGCACTTGATGTCAGCTCCCCTTTAGCCTCGCCACTTGTAAAGCAAAATCCTATGTACGCAGTTGTATCCTTCCCTCTTTAACTTGACATATTCCCACATACAACACGTGGCCGTTGATCCTCCTGCTCTCCGTCCCGCAGCTCTTTACGGGATCCTCTTCCCCCGGGAAAAAGAGGCGGCGTTCGCCAACTACCGCATGTGGGAGTCCCTGGGTTTCGTCATCGCCTTCGCTTACAGCACCTTCATATGTCTGGAGTATAAACTGTACATCGTGCTGACAGTGCTGCTGGTGAGCGCCATCACGTACCCCATCGTGGAGTACCACGAACACAAGAACCCCACGCTGCCCGTGGAGGAGGGGAGCTACCTCACTCACAACACGGAGACCGCCGAGAAAGACGAGAGCCACATCGTTAGCCAGACGGCCATGTAGAGCGCGAGGATCGCCTTTTGCTTCGCTTTGAATCTCCTTCCGGTGCCTAAAATCATACGGTTGTGTCATCTCTCATGCTTTTGTATATGGATGTGTGCACAAATGTCCCATAGCTTTACATATTAGTGTCAATTTGAAGAGTTGAAAAATGCTAAATAAATGTATCAATATGTACGCTCTGTCAAAATGTCTTTCAATGCTTTTGCCAAACTGACATCACGGGGCTGTCGGAGGGCTGTAAATACTTTATATACTGCTGCGTACTTTGATCCGTAATAAAACATCACCCTTTTTCTGTTGATTTATAATCAAGTTTTAAACAATAAAATCCACAAACAAACTAGAAAGTAACCTTGAGTTGTGGGGCAAAAGTAGAACATCTGATGGTAAAGCCAGTTCTTCAGGTCGTGTTTAAAGGAGTGATGTGTTCTGCTAGTGCGTCTATGAAGAGGCGTTTTAAAAGACTTATCATATCGTAACAACTGTAAATAAGTATATCAGGGTATAAACATGAACAATTTAGAACATTGTGCGTATCGAGAGCGTAGGCCGGCTTATAATTTGAGCGTCTAAAAAACATATTAATTATTTCAAACTCGGCATAATTGAACATGCGATTATAACACATTTCCATGACTTTTCCCAAACTTTTATGATTTACGTTTTTTCCATGACTTTTCCAGTCCTGGAAATGATCATTTTAAAATTCCATGACTTTTCCAGGTTTTCCATGAGTGTACGAACCCTGGTATATGGACTCTTTAGCCATTTACCTGCAATAAACCAGCGATTCATTCATAAACATCACCGTCATCTGCAAACGGGTTGAGGTCAACACAACCTTTAAATAATGTGGTATAATGTCAGGGCAGTAAAAAACACACGTGGACAACATGATGCATTTCAAATGGTGCTTTTATTGCAATGTGTTGCATTCCCACATTCATAGATGTTATAGATTTGTTAGTCAAAGCATCATTTCCTCAAGGTCGGCATCCTCACCTTGGAAACAAAATAAAAAGCAGAGGGATCAAATGCACGAGTTGTTTGTTTTGAGTGTAGTAGAGAAGTGTGTGTGTGTGTGTGTGTGTGTGTGTGTGTGTGTAAACTTGAGCAGCCGCGAACATATGAATGAACAAACCTCCAAACTTCCAAGACTTCCAGTCGATGCAAATAAAAAGAGTTTTTTAGTTTGTCGATCAGCCTGCAGGGCTCTCACTCCCTGCAGCCACTGGACCCGGCCCGAGACTGATTGTCTACAACATTCCAAAGAAAAGGTAGATTTCTTTATATTTCACGTTACACACCTGAACAGGGGGGGGGGGAGGGGGTATTGAAAGCGACAGAGAGACAGAAAGAGAGAGAGAGAGAGAGAGAGAAAGAGAAACTATAACATGCATAAAATTCTCCCAGATGAACATTGTCACTCATATCGCCTCGTGATAGCTGCTCCGATGCCTCTTTTAAAAACAAACCTTACATGAGTGTAATATACAAAACTGGACAAAAATGAGTAAAATTTATAATATATATTTATTTATATTAATTTGTACAAGGGAGAAAGTGGAACCTTGGTCATTTTTCGCTCAAATTCTCCAGAGAAAAGCATTACCGCCCCCCCCCTCCCGATAAAAAAGAAGAAAACAACAACATAAAGTGGTGAGTTAATAACAAGCCTTCTTGTAAAGTCTCTGCACCGTATTCATGCTCAGTCCCAGAACTTAACGGATGCCGTTCACACAGAGGAGAGAGTCGTTTGGGACCCTTGCAATAGGAATGAGTGGGGGGCGTCGACGGGACTCGGTCTGGACCAATGAGGAGTGAGGACGCTCCAGATGGTTGACGCCTTGCAGAAAGAGAAAAGAAAAGCAGCTCAAACTGAATCCGCCTTTCATTTGCAGAAACACATTGAATTCTTCTGATTGCTTTTATTTTCCTTTTTTTTTTTTTTTAAACCTCTCAATTTTCTCATGAGCAGCACAGTTAGCGTGTTGCCATTTACACGTCAGTGGGCGACTGTTTGCTAGAGAGCAGAGGTTAAGTCTCACACAACCAGACCTTTTTTTAAAATGATTTATTCGAGTAGAAAGCGAGTGTCCACCTTGGTTTTAAAGAAGAAAAGAAGAAGAAGAAAAAAAACATGTTGGAAGCTGCGGGAACGCGAATGTCCAGCGGCTACGGAGCGACGGGTTTGACGGCTGCTGAAACTGGGTTTGCGAGCAGGAATGTTCTGAGAGTTCAAGCGAGAGGCGTCAGGGCCCCAGATGGGGGGGGGGGGGGGCACCTGAAGAAGATTGGCATAGTATTGATACTGAGGATCGGTTGGTGTAGACAGAGAGACGTTACGGAGAAGGTAGGCGGTGTGTACATTTGTTGGTCGAGGTTTGGACGTCGGGTTCCCACGAGTCGAGAACCCAACTCGACTTCCTACATTCAGGGGGACTTAATCTATATCTGCAAATACAATACGGGTCTGATTGAGACGGTTTCTGATGGCCTTTTCACTCCAAGTAAATCTGATATAAAGTGCAAAAAATTAGATTGTATTTGCAAATTCCTGGAATAAATTTGATTAATCTACGTGTGTAAAAAAGTCATTTTAAAATACAGTCAACTTGTTTTTTTTTTGCTTTTTTATAAAGGTGAAAAAAGGTTTTTAAAAAAACCCTGGTTAACAAGGTTATTATTGTTAAACAGCGAAGGAGCGACCTTCACAGCAGAAAATATATACACGAGGCACCGTAAGTTTGGTATAAAGTATTCGGTTAATGGAGAGAAACTAAACGACAACTAAGTTTCCTTTGTCCAAGAATGTGATTAAAAGCTGAGCGAGGTCATCAGATACTAAAACTCACGAGACTAACTGAAGGGGCTTTTCTCTCGGACCGGCGGTCTAAAGGAGCTTGGGGGTTTGGTGTCTACAAACCAGAGCCGACGCTCCGGTGAGGTGCATAGCGGTCGCTTTGCAATGGGTCGCTTTCTTCCTGTAAACGAGTGATTACACTTCAGGCACACAAAAGAAAAAGAGCCTCATTGTCAAAGCGGAGACGTCGATGGAGGGTCCCTCCAAGAAAAGAAACGGGACGACGGACGGCGGCAGAACGCCGTTTTAAAACTCGACGGGAAACAAAAACGTGGGTCGCTACATTATGTGTCGTCCGGTGATGATGAGGTTTTGCATATGACATCAAACGCCTCGAAGCTTTGGTCGTTTATTATTGACGAAGGCGGGAAAAGAAAAAGCTACATGGGTCGGGATGGAAGGAGCAGGCAATGCTTCTCCATGAAACCAAGGCTCCACTCTCCCGGATCGGCTTCCACTTTTGAGATAATTAAATATTATGGCCGTTTTTTTGTTGTTGTTTTTTTTGTGTGTATTTTCTTTTTTTATTAACCCGTAAAAAAAAAAAAAAAAAAGCCAGTCCACACTGCTTCTCTCTCAGTGAAATCACATTCAGCAGTCGCTAACCCATTCTCTGGCAGAGTCATCTGAAGCACCCGCGGGTGCAGGGTCCACCGCGCGGGGAAAAGAAGAAAAGAATCAAACCAGGACATCTTCCACTTTCCCATCTTGGAGAACACCAGATATACAGTATTAATCACGTACACACACATACATACGCATCACTGATAGTCATATACATACATCATGAGAAAAATAAAATAGTAGAAAATAAAAACATAAAATAAAAACATGACGGAGGCGAGTAGTTTTTTCTTTCTTTCTGTTTTTTTTTTTTTTACCACAAACTCGGAGCACTATTTTCTGGTTGATTCCGAACAAATAACATATTCACATTTCTCTGTTATATACATCATGTTAACATCTTGAAGCCAATGTTATAAAAAGAACCGTGTACCTGTGAACTGTCGTGAGGAAGGAGGGACTCGTTTTCCACTTGAATGGCTGATCCATAAAAATAATAACAATACAAAATATTACATCGGTTGTATTTGGCATGTTTTTGATAAGCTGATATTTACTGCAGAGGAAACCGTTTCCATAGGAATGCCTGCTCCACGCAGAGAGGTGAAGAGGGAGGAGAGGGGGAGAGAGGGGGGGGGGTCAATACTGACTGTGAGCGGATAAACGAGAGGAGGCAGACACGGGCAGAGAACTTCCACAGAAAACAAACAAAAAACAATACATTCTTCCACTTTGTGCAGCTTCTGTATTTTGTACATCGACCAAAGCGTTGGCGCAGGAGTGTCTGACCCGTGAGTTCACACTGTGAGGAACACGAGGACACCAAATAAGAGCCCCCCCCCCTTTCCCCGGATGGCCAATTTGATTTCTGAGCTTCCTTTAAGCGCTGCTCAGACGGCCGGTGTTCTGTCATTTTTTGCTGCCTTGTCAGAATCTGCTACCGCTGCATAACCCGATAGGTGTCTATCGATTCATGCTACCCTATCTGATAGGATGTTATTGTACTATCACAATATGCTTTTCTTTCAAAGTTCAATGTTTCACTTTTCACTGTTAAAGTGTTTATCTTCAACACTAAATACCCTAATAATAAACCAGTGCTTTATTATGGTAATGTGAACAAACTCATGTTTACAATAATTTGTTGACACAAAAGAAATAGCAACTGCTCATCACTCATTAATCTACATGTCATTACTACATATTATTACTACCTGTACAATATACATGCTGAATGTACTTTTAACTAGGGAAATAATCCGGATTTTGAGGATGTCACTCCCCGTTATCAGACGTGCATCGACAGGGTGGCGAAACATTATGGGCGTGTCAAAAAAAACTCGGGAAATCGACTCGGCGCATGCGCAATACCACGAGGTATCGGTTCTGGACAAGTAGCATGAAATGACAGAACACCGGCCCTCGGCTCGTTGTCTTCGGGGCCGTCCGCCACGACAAGTGTGGAAATGGAACTCAGCTTCGAGGTAGAGGGAGAGTTTCTGTCTGAGACACATTTCACAGGGACTTGAGCGTGGAGGTCAAACCCTCTCAGCGCCGGTGACCTCCGGAGAGCCGGAGTCTATTTCTGTTGAGGAATAAGTGCTGACGTCCACTTGATTGGATGCTTCTAGTTTCATACTCTTTAAATTTAATATCTTTTGTTTTTTTGTACTGCTGGTGGGAACAAAAGAAAGAAAAGGCCGGACTCCGTTTGGAGAAACGACCGGCGGCTTCACCGAGCCTCTGAATCCCGACGTTCCCGAACCGCACGCGGCGCTTGTGGTCTCGAGGCTCACAGTGTGAAAACACGGTCCAGAGGAAAGAGGATCAGAACTCCTGCCTGATGAAACAATGAGGTAATAAAAAGGTGCTCTACTGACGGGTTCTAATAAATACACGGAACACGAGAACCACGAGCCGCCCGGGGGAGGACGACTCGTCGTGAGAAACATCGAAGGTGGCCACGGCTCCCGGGCCTCTGATTGGATACACAGCGCCGGGGATCTGGGTCTCACACACACTCAGTCACTCTCTCACACACACACACACACACACACACTAAGTCACTCTCTCTCTCTCTCACACCCACACACACACTCAGTCTCTCTCTCTCTCTCTCTCACACCCACCCACACACACACACTCAGTTACTCACTCTCTCTCTCTCTCACACCCACACACACACACACACACACACACACACACACTCAGTCTCTCTCTCTCTCTCTCTCACACCCACCCACACACACACTCAGTTACTCTCTCTCTCTCACACACACACACTCTCACTCTCTTTCACACACACACACACACAGCTTTCCAGCTGAGCACAAAGTGGTCATACGTGGGAGGAGTTGGTGGAATGTTGCCGTGCGGCCCGGTGTCTCGCTGTGGACCGGAGGCCGAGGGGAGCCCTCGCCCTCTGGGGGAGACGCGGCCCTGAAGGAGGAGTTCGGTAGTTTGAGCATTTACAGAATGGTTCGTGTAAAAGTCCGAAAGTCTGAATGTGAGGTCAAAGCTGTGTGCAGATCTCTACTACCGTCTCCAAGCGTTCCAGAACACGAGGAAGATGAAAACAAAAGAGAGGAACAATGAACCGAGAGCACAGCCGCTCCATCGCGATCGATATAACACATGACAACCCCCCCCCCCCCCCCCCCCCCCTGTGACTGCGGTACTTATCCAAACCGTTGGGTATAGAGCGGAAGATATTTGCTTTCTTTTTGCATGATATTCAGATTATGTGTGTTTTACATACATTTAGCAAAGTTAATATCCAGAGGCAAAGCCCCGGCAGGTTTCCCCCCCCCCCTCAACCTCTCCTCTCTAACGGGGAGCAGCAGCACAGAGGAGCGGCGTCTCCATCGGTTACGGTGGAGGGAGAGGACGGGTCGAGTCGCCCCGGAAACACACACGTCACCGACTGAACAGGTTTGCAGTAGAAATAAAAGAAACGTGTTGAACGGTGTTGGAGACTCGACCCGCCCGACAGCTTCTGAATGAGTCGCCCGTCGCTTCTTTGTTAGGAGCGTCTAATTCCTAGAAAGCCTCGACGTAAATGTCAATATAGAGGAGCGACGTCCGAAAAGCACGGCGTTTTCTTCTCTCCTCTCTTTTCGTCGCCGTGGCGACGGGCTTCGGTACCGTCACCGGAGGCCTCGTCGTCCCAGCAACGACGGCGGTTTACGTTCTCATTCTGCTTTTCTTCTTCTTCTTTTTTAATACAATGGTTACAAACACACGCCGGACACGTTCTCTGACATGTCCGTACGAAATGAAAAGAAGAGGAGAAAGCGAGAGAAGACGCTAAGATGGCTAACGAGCTCCCTGGAAACCACGAGAGAAAGCGAAGCAATTAAAAACCCAAAAACTGTTGGGGTTTTCTTCCCCCGAATGTGGGAAGTGGCGCCGGAGGACGAGCGGATCGCCGAGCCGTTTCCTCATCGATTGCTTTTGAAATTTCCTTTCACATTTCAGAAGACGGAATAAATTCCTCCTCCTCCACCGCAGCACGCACGAGATATTACAATGTCACGGTGCCACGAATAAACTGACATTATTATCAGGATCTCCGAGTAATTACACTTATTATCTTTTTAAAAAGGAAAAGCAGGGACGAGGGACAAGAGAGAGAGAGAGAGAGAGAGGGAGGGAGAGAGAGAGCATCCCCAAGTCTTTGTCCTTCGGTACTGTACAATACTACCCGCCTGCATGGTGCACACGGCAAACAACACTGGTAGGCCGAGAGATAGCATGAAAGACACAGAGAGAGAGAGAGAGAGAGAGAGAGAGAGAGAGCTAGAGAGAGAGAGAGCCCAACTGGGCTCTGTATTCACAGCTGCTGAGGTGAGGGGTAAAATGTGACGGACAGACAGTTAAATAATCATAACAGTCTCTTTTTTTCTTTCTTATACTTTGAAAAAAATAAAAATATACAAAATAAAACCCTCCTCCCGGAGGGAGAAGGACACGTAAGTTCCAAACTGAGCAGCATCCCGTCTGTCTTCCATCCATCGATCCATCGATCCATCAATCCATCAATCCAATGCATTCTGGCTGTTGTCAAAGCTTGTTCTGAAGATCGTGAAGAAAATGTTAATGATGATGACGATGATGATGATGATGATGATGATGGTGGTGAGAGCAGAAGATTTTAAACAAAAAACAATTAAACCCCCCCTCCCCAAAAAAAAAAACCAGAAGACGTTAATAGAATAATATGTAGAAGAAGCGGCGGCGGGAGAGAGGCGGTCCCAGAGCCAGCTGAGACGGAGCGTCTCTCCCACGGTGCCACAGAGGTCTGAAACATTAACATTCCCACATCGCTGAGAGACAGGTAGAGGAGAAACGACAACAAACAAACACAAATACTCTTTTCTTTAAAAAAAGCCAGAGGTGTTGCCGTGTGGGGAAAACCCCGACACTTAAAAATGATGAGCTCAGCTGTACGCTGCAACTCACGCTCCCAAGATGCACTGCTGCTGCTGCTGCGATGAAACCGTTCCATCAGGAGAAAAAACAAAAAAAATAAAGGAGAGAAAAACAAAAAGAAGAAAAAAGGAGGCCGGCTCTGATTTGACAGTGACGACAACTTGGCAAATCTACAATGATGTCGCAGTTGTTGTTGTTTTCTTGGGTCAGGAAGCAGAAAGTAGGTCACCAAGGAATGAGCAG
Source organism: Liparis tanakae (assembly GCA_036178185.1). NCBI lineage: Eukaryota > Metazoa > Chordata > Actinopteri > Perciformes > Liparidae > Liparis > Liparis tanakae. The sequence goes on along the minus strand of CM070101.1, from coordinate 5,117,828 downwards.
CAAGACAACACTGCCTTTAAATAGGCTGAGGCAGACAGACAGGTTGTCAGACAGATTAGACAGGCAGGTTTAAATACACTGCTGCTCCTTCTGACTCGAGTTTTTTCTTTAAGTACTGGGCGGTAAGACGACCAGCCCCCGAATCCCGCGAGCTGTGCGCGCGGCTCGGGCCGCGAAACGCCGCCGCCGCCGGCCGACCCGCTCGGCGCCCTACGCGTCGCGGCCGTCCAAAACATCCATCCATCCGTCCGAGAAGGTGAGACAGAGACAGCAATGGGGTCCGGTGCGCCGGCCTCCGTGGAGGAGGCGGAGAAGTGAGAAGTTAGAGGGAGTAACGGGAGCGCTGCGGGGGGCCGGGGGCCGTCACTCCGTGAGCAGCTGCTGGAGGAGGCTCTTCTGCTGGGCCTGGTTGTTCTGGGCGCTCTGCGGCACGCCGCCGGGGCCCTTCTGGGGGGACGCCGCGCCGCCGGAGCCCTGGTTCAGGTACGAGTCGCCGCCCACCAGGTTCACGGTGCACTGGACGTCGGCGAACACCTGGAGCTGCTGCACCTGGAGGAGCAGAGGCAACGCTGAGGGGGGGGGCGACGCGGAGCCCGGGAGCGACACTTCACACAGGGGCCACACACGTGTCGACCAATGGGTGTCCAGGAATTAACAACCAAATGTCCATGACCAAAGAGTTTGAGAAATCTCGGTGTATAAATAACCTCAAGTGACACAAATGAATGAGAGACTATACAGGGTTCATACACATTTTGACCAATGAATTTCCAGGACTTTTCCAGGACGTTAAACCAAATTTCCATGACCAAACTCGGTATCTCGGTATAAACATGAACAATTTTGAACATTTTGCGTATTGATTGCGTACGGCGGTTAATATTTTGAGCGTCTTTCTTTAAAAAAAACATATTAGTTATTTCAAACTCGGCGTAAATTAACATGTGATTACAACACATTTCCAGGACTTTTCCAAAACTTTTATGATTTAAGTTTTTTCCATGACTTTTCCAGGCCTGGAAATGACCATTTTAAAATGCCATGACTTTTCCAGGTTTTCCATAACGAACCCTGACTAGTTTGATTAATAAAATATAGTTTAACCCTTAACTTAGTATGAGAGCGTATGCCTGCCTATATTTTGAGCGTCTTTCTTTTAAAATATTTTAATCATTTTAAATTAAATGTGAATATAACAAATTTTTCTAGGCCTGGAAAAAAGCATTTTAAAATCCCATGACTTTTCCAGGTTTTCCATGCCCGTCCGGACCCAAGACAGCCACGTCCCGGTGCTTTGCAGCCACTAACCTGCTGGTCGCTGCACACTGAACTGACGTTGCCAAGGTTACTGTTGCCCATGCCAACCGGCTGCCCCATGGGAGACAACGAGCCGACGGCCCCCGAGCCCCCGGCCATGGAGACGGTGATGCTCATGTTGTTGTACACGCCCTGCGAGCCAAAAGGCGGCGGCGCACTCTGTCCTGACTGACTGAACAGGCTGAGAGAGAGAAGAGAGAGGAGAAGAGGGAAGAGAGAGAGAGAGGACAAGAGAGAACATTACAACGAGGACACGGGTCCATTCACGTTTACCGACCGGGCGTTTTAACCCAACGGACGCCTTTTGCGACGGTGCACTTCCTGACCTGTTGCTTCCCACGCCCGTCTGTTGCCAGCTCTTCATTTCTGGTGACTGGTAGCCAGGGGGAGGGGCTTGCTGAAGCAAAGGACTCTGGGAGGCGGAGTTTTGAGGAGACAACAATGGGCTGGTGGGGCTCATCTCCGGAGGGAAAGATGCGTCTTGCTGGGAGACGGCTGTGAAAAGATGAAAAGGTGAGGATAGTTACGTCACTTTACTTTTAAAAATAGATGAAAGAGATACCTGGCAATTTTGAAATTTTCTTCCGTAAAACAAACGTTGCTGGTAATTGGTCATCGCGTTTAATACGCCTTTTTTATTTTTTATTAGCCTTTATTTAACCAGGTCGGTCCCATTGAGATAAAATGACATCTTTTTCAAAGGAAGCCTGGCCAAGACAGCAGCATAGAACAATGGCAACAGTCACAAGACACAACAGAAAACACTTAACACAAATAAAATACATTAAAAAAGATAAGGCAACAGGACTAAAGCTCCGGATTTACACCAAACAAGAACAAGTGCGGTATGAAGCCGCTCCAATTTCTCTCACACGAGTCTTAAAAGTTTCAAAGTTGATGAGCTCCTTTAACTTTAGAGTTTTGAGTGTATTCCAAGCATCAGGTGCAGCGAATTTAAAACGGTGCTTACCAAATTCAGAGTGAACTTTGGGCAGAATTAATAAATAAAACTTGTTGGAACGGAAGCAATAACTGCTCTGGGATTTAAAAATGTAGTGACATAAATAAACGTTCTACATGACGCTTAGCTGAGCATGTTCATCATCTTGGACACGCCCATCTCTCATTACTGCTACTCATAAAATGTGGTAAAGCACCCGGTAAAGCAAATCGTTTTTTTGCGATACCTTTCTGGTATCGCCGTGGTAGCAACACTAATCCGATTGAGAGTCTGGTCCCTTGTTTCCTAGAACTCACCGGACCCTCCAAACTGCTGAAACAGGCCCTGCGGCATTGTGGCGTTCACGGTGCTGCTGAACTGACCCTGCACGCCGCCCATCAGCGTCGGGCCGGTCAGTTTGTTGTCCAGGGGGCCGGCCATGGGGCTGAAGTGGCCGGGTGAGGTAGGGGACGCTCCCGTCAGAGGGTTGTACCCCGCCGGGAAGTTGAACTGCTGCTGCTGGGGCGTTGGCGGCGGACCCTTCGGGGCCCTGGCCGCGGCGCCGGTCGGCGCGCCCGCGATGTTCTGCCTCATCAGCATGACCTTCTGCTGGAAGAGCTGGCGCTGGCGGTGCTGGATGCTGTAGAGCTCCCGCTGCCGCTGGGCCAGCATCTGGGCGTTCAGCGGCGGCTGCGGAGACACGGAGAGGATCGGTCACGGAGAACTTCCTCCCAGACACTCAAATACGCATCGCTGCTCGGGAGGTTGGGATGTAGTTTAGTGGAATACACAAAGGCCGACGGTGGTAAAGACATGCGACAAGAAAGCAAAATAAACCTGTAAATTCAGCCCTATTAAAATGTTTAGCTTGACAGAAAGAAAAGTGATTTTATATATATGTATATATACATTTTTATTTTTTATTTGAATTAAATTTGAATTAAATTACAAATAAATTACAAACAGACAAACTAAATTAGGGGAACCAAAGTCCTGCATAAAAAGACTAGATCACTTAAAAGCTGTTCTATAAAAATGTGTTTTAAGAAGTGCTTTAAAAGAATTTACTGATTCTGCTAAATCCACACAACGATGCATCTACACAAATCACAATATAAAAAAAAAAATCTTAATTTAGTTGCCAACTTGCTGCCTTCAAATGAAGCTACTTCCAACTCTAACCCCAAGCTCTAAACACAATATGTGCATATTTCTATGGGTACGTTAGCTGAACGTCGCTGCACATCTGGATCAGTCATGAAGATTCATTCTTCATCCATTTACTCCTAAAGGAAATGTGTCTGCCTCTTAATGCATCGAGTGGTGGCAAACTTTAAACTTCTTTTTTTTTGACTGAAACCGGCTAGTTAATTATTATTTTAATAATCTGGTCGGGGGTGAGCCCAGATTCATCCGCTGCCCCTGGGCCTCACCTGCGAGGGCATTTGGGGTTGTTGACCCCCCTGACGGAGCCCCATGTTCACATGCTGGACTCCCGGAAACAGATTGACGCTCGTCATCCTGTTCTGGAGCTGGAACAGAGATGGAGAGAAATGAGATGGAAGAACTGGGATGATGTCAAGAGTCAGGCGGACATGGAAAGCTACACGTCACCATGTTGTGCCGTGACATCACAACCAGGAGGGAATTGAGTAATGGATTACAATTTTTCTTCGTCTCCTTCAAATTGTATTTAATAATAATAATAACTTTATTTATATAGCACTTTTAAAAACAAGGTTTACAAAGTGCTCTACAGATAAACAAAGCATAAACACAACTTAAATGGCGGCAAAGAAAAAAGACCATACCATAAAAGCATTGAATACAAGTAAAACCAAACAAATAGGCAATTAAAATAAAAACATAAAAGGACGACATCACTTAGCAGTTCTATAAAAGTGGGTTTTAAGAAGTTTAGTTACGTTTCTTGCCAAAAACTACAATTGACATGATTACATTTGAGAGAGTTATAATGAAGCGTCTCAGTTTGACTGATATTCAGCTCATTGCCATCGATCGGCCGCCTGATGGTCTCTGTGGGTAAAGTGGGTCTCGTATCTGAAAGTAGGAAAACAACTGAAGTGCTTTCTCTCATTTGTTCATAGAAGCTACATTACGGTTTTTTTTAGCGGCCTTAGAATCGTGTGAACCAATTACACCTCTCGAGACGTACGTCTCATTGCACAGGTGTGCACATTAAAGAAAAGGTGCTGCCGAAGCAAAACAAGCAGGAACGTCCTCCATCCCAACCGGAAAGAAGTCGTTATGACACACCAAAGTGGGGTCAACCCCCCCCCCCCCCCACACACACACACCCCGTATCCTCACCTGCTGGGGGCCCTGCAGCCTCTGCTGCAGCTGCAGGCGCAGTTGGTTGGGCGGCAGTCGGAGCTGCGTGCCGACGCCCTGCGGTCTGGGCATGCCCGGCCTCAGCCCGACGCCCGTCGTCCCGCCGGGGAAAGCCCCCCGCGGGGCTCCGAACCCGAGACCCTGTTGCCCCACCAGCGTGGCCAGCTCCGGGGGGAACTGGGCTTGCACGGCGGCGGCTGTGAATTGGGACGGGTACACGTGGAGTTTAGGGTCCATGGAACCGGGGGCGGCAGGGGACTGCTGGGTGGAGAAGCCTTGGGGCTGTGGCTGAAAACAACCACCCTGTGGAGAAGAAGAAGCACACACACACACACACACACACACACACACACACACACACACACACACACACACACACACACACACACACACACACACACACACACACACACACACACACACACACACACACACACACACACACACACACACACACACACACACACACACACAGGAATATTAATGAAAATCTAGTATGACGAAGAAGAAGAAGATATCATATAGAAGATCTCCTATAAAAGAAGAATAACAAGAACAAGAAGAAGATATTCTATAGAAGAAGAAGAAGAAGAAGAAGAAGAACAACAAGAACAAGAAGATATCCTATAGAAGAAGATCTCCTATAAAAGAAGAAGATCTCCTATAAAAGAAGAAGAAGAAGCTACATGCTGAATTATTGATTTTAGAAACTTTAGTTTCTATGTAAATGTTGTTGTTTGAGATCTTTCTGTTTTTACTAAAAGCAGCTCTCCGCTGACCCCCTGTTGTTAACCTGTGATATATGAACTCTCTCAACCCTCCATAGCCCTGAAGCATCAACGCGTGGCGGCCCACTTGCCTGCACCAGCTTGTCGATGCCCAGGGCCTTGTCCAGCTCGGCCAGCTCGCTCTCGTCCGTCCCGCTGAGGAAGGAGACGAGCTGCTCCAGCAGAGCCTTCTCGTCGTTGCGGCCCTCGGGCGTGGTCGGGGGGCCGAGCACCTCGTCCAGCGTACAGGGCACACACTGCCTGCTCACACAGAGGGACACCGCACGTCACCGCCGGAGCCACGCTGGGGGGCGGAGCCAAACTCCTCAACAGACTCGGGCTTCATTCACACGGTTTGACTACTTGCAGAATTAGATTCCAGTGGTGGTAAATATCCTAGGTTCAGACGGGCGGATCAGAAAGTGACGCAGCAGTCATTAATAACGTTTAGAAACAATGGTGCTGATATGAGGCATGAAGTTAGTGTTCTGTTGGTAGATTAACGGCTCATATGGGCCGGTGGGTGCAGGTATTACTAAAACCTGAGCCGTGCATCATCACTGAATTGGATGGTTTCTGATTCGTGTGAATAACATGTTTCACATTGCATAAGCTAAAAAACATAAACACTACCGTTCAAAAGTTTGGGGTCACTTAGAAAAAAGCAGTTTCTTCCAATGAAAATGACATTAAATTAATCAGAAATACTCTCTATACATAGTTAATGTGGTAAATGACTATTCTCTGTTTTTTAATGAAGTCTCTACAGAGGTGTATAGAGGCCCGTCTCCCGTTCTCTAGTGGTACATTGTGTTATTGCCTTAGGACTAGCAGAGGGTTAGAACCCTCTTGAAACCCTTTTTCTTTTTCTTTTTATAACTTTTTACTTTGAATTTTTCACAAACAGATTATTCCTTGACATTGAAACCCTTTTTATGTGAGCGCAGCTGAAAACAGTTATGCCGGTGAGAGAAGCTCTAAAACTGGCCTTCCTTTGAGCGACAAGTTTGAAGAACAGCATTAATATTTCAAATGAAAATCATTATTTCTAACCTTGTCGATGTCTTGACTATATTTTGTATTCATCTTGTATTCATTTAATAAATAAAAGTGTGAGTTTTCATGGAAAACACGAAATTGTCTGGATGACCCCAAACTTTTGAAGTGTAAATTGTTTCCAAAACACTCTATTAGCTTTTTATCCTAAGAGATGTTTTTCAGTTGGCGTTTAACTTCTTCAAAAACAAGTTTCACTGCGTTTCTCGTCGTGCTCGCCGCACGCGAAGGAAGACACGTCGTTATATCGATGCAGCGGCCCGTCAGCCATCCAAGAGAACCAAAACCGGACCTTTCTATAATTATGATGAGCGACAATCAAAGCTTCATGTAGGAGACAGGAGCTCGGCGTGTGGAGGGCGCAGCGGTGCTTACTCTTGCGGCGACGCCAGGGGAGCCTGTAAGGGTGCTGCGAGGCCATCGAAGGTGAAGGTGTCGGACAGAGACAGGAACAGAGACTCTCCCACGTCCATCTTGGATAGGCCTGAATTAATTGAACACGGTTTTATTGCAACACCATAGAAGAGAAAACGTAGGGAAAAAAAACTAGACGTAACAGTTATAATGATATGCATTTATAGGGTTCTTATACATGTTGACCAATGGATTTCCATGACTTTTAACCAAATTTCCATGACCAAACTGAATTCTTGGTATACACTAGAACATTTTAGAAAATGTTGCGTATTGAGAGCGTACGCCGGCTTATATTTTGATCATTTTCTTTAAAAGACATATTAATTATTTCAAACTCGGTGTGAATGAACATTTGAGCATAACAAATGTCCATGACTTTTCCAAAACTTTTATGATTTACGTTTTTTCCATGACTTTTCCAGGCCTGGAAATTACCATTTTAAAATTCCATGACTTTTCCAGGTTTTCCATGACCGTACGAACCCTGTATTTAGCACGTTGCTATATTTCAAAAGGAATGTAGCATTGGCTTAAAATCCTGCTTTTGAAGAAATTGTTTACATTTTCTCCAATAACTTGGCCCCGTGCTGCTCGCTCCTACAGTATACATCAAAGTTATATCATGAGCTCATGCATGTAACAGGATGCGGTCTGACCACACCCACTGAGGTTCAGTGTGGTCAGCTCCACAATGCTTCCCAGCGACTACAGATTTAGTGTCACCTTTCTACCTGACCGTCTTTCCCACAGCGGTCATATTTCTGAACATTGTTCGCACATTTTCTCTGGCTATCTGCAACTGTGTGTTCTGTGCGCTCGCATACCGACGCTGGAGCTGAACGGGTTGATGACTTCAGCCTCTGGGAAGATGCTGCTGTCCTTGGGGCTCTGGAAGGGGTCTTCCTGTCCCTGCTGCTGCGTGCGGCCTGGAGTGGGGGGACTGGAGAAATCGAAGGAGGACGGACTCTGGAGGTTGCAGCCGGAGGGCGGGCCACCATCACCGAGTCCTGGGAAACACACGTAGAAAAATAGGGGAAACTACTTTTTAAAACCAGTCATGCATAAACCTTTCTTATTTAATATTGAAACACGGTCTCCACCGCGCTGCACTGTTGAACTGTGTTGGTTATTCTCTGCAATGCATTACATTGCAATGCCTCCAACAGCCACTACGGGGCACACCAAGTCCCTGTAGGTAAATACATTAATAAAGTAAGCTTTCTGGGACATAAACCTATACTTGATATTACTACTAATTATAAGAACAATTAGGAGGTTTGTTCTTTTTCTCATGTGTTCAGTAAAAAAATTGGAAATGAAAGTTAAAATACAATTTTTTATGAAATATTCAGAATAGTTGGACTCTACTTTTTTCTTAATGTGCAAAATACTACGAAACCAAATGTATCTGCCTCTTCTGATTTTGTATCCACGTGCTTGGACCTAATAGCAGGGTTCTTACACATTTTGACCAATGGATTTCCAGGACTTTAAACCAAATTTCCATGACCAAACTGGAATCTCGGTATAAACATGAACATTTTTGAAAACTGTGCGCATTAAGAGCGTACACCGGCTTATATTTTGAGCATCTTTCTTTAAAAAAACGTATTAATTATTTCAAACTTGGTGTAAATGAACATGTGATTATAACACATTTCCATGACTTTTCCAAAAAAATTATGATTTAAGTTTTTTCCATGACTTTTCCAGGCCTGGAAATGACCATTTAAAAAAAATCCATGACTTTTCCAGGTTTTCCATGACCGTACGAACCCTGTAATAGTCTTTTCGGACCATTCTCTTGTGTGTAGGTTGTTTTCTATTATTCCCTCTCCTGCATGACCACCCTCCCCCTTCCTGCCAAGTTGAAACTTTACCTCTGTTAGGAGTGCCGGAAGCCCCTCGCTTCACATTTACATGGCGGGGAGTGCTGGCCTCACCGGGCTGGAGCTGAGTGGGGGACTGCAGTTGGAGCTGGGGAGAAGGGGACTGGAGACGGGGTGACGGCGACTGCAAATGGGGAAGGGACTGGGACAGGGGGGACTTGTGCGGAGGCACGGGGGAATGGATCTGAGGCAGAGGGGACTGGATCTGAGGCAGAGGGGACTGGATCTGAGGCAAGGGGGACTGGATCTGAGGCAAGGGGGACTGGATCTGAGGCAAGGGGGACTGGATCTGAGGCAAGGGGGACTGGCGCTGAAGCTGGGGGGACTGGAGCTGAGCTGGGGGCTGAGAGGCTGGAGAGTGGAGTTGGGGGCCTCCTCCAGGGGTTGTCGAATCCTCACTGCCCTGCTTAGCCCCACTCGGGCCTCTCGGGCCAGGCAGCAGCTGGGTGAGAGGGTCCAAGTCAACAGCGCCACCGGACATCTGAGGGACAGGAAACGGAGAAACGCATGAAGAGTGATGGCGGATCGAGGGGAAAAGACAGGACGGAGGAACGAATGGCGTGGAAGGGTGAAGGGTGAAAAAAGAACGGGGTGTCGGGGGATCAGCGGCAGAGAGACAAAAGGTCGGATGCCAGCGAGCTTCAAAGGCGGCGGCGGGTAGCCGAGCTGCAGTCCAGACAAAGTCCAAGAACATAAACATTGAACATGATTTACAGTGGCTGCAAACGCAGGAGCAAAGATCAAGAGAAGAAAACCCCCGACGCTGGAAGTCTTCTTCCTCAGAGCGTCGGTGTGAACGGCAACCGTGACGCCTCAGGACGCCCGTTTAAATCATCAGAGTTGTGATTTCACACTACAACTCACTATGTCGTACTACTGTTATTACAGAACGGCGTTGCCGGCGGCCGTACCGTGGAGTCTCGGCTGTCCCTGCGGCTGAGTCGGCGCTTCTCCCCGACGGAGCTCGACTTGGGGCTGACGCTCGCCGAGCCGCCGCACGGTCCCGCCGGTTTGGACGCCCCTCCCGCCGCTACGGTGGACCCGGCGCAGGCCGCTCCGTCCATGCTGGTTCTCTTCTCCACTTTCACCCTCACGGTCTGCAGGCTGAGAGCAGACGGCGGTGGCAGGTCTCCCAAGTCCTGTGAAAACACACAGAGCTTTCCCGTTAGCAGCTCTCACAGCTTCGTAATGACTCCTGGAGAATTATATGGGATTCACAGGGCAGACGCCTATGGGGATGTGCACATTATTAAGTTATTGAGCCCAAAATACACTGTCTATATATATATATATATATATATATATATATATATATATATATATATATATATATATATATATATATATTTTATTTAATACACCGTCTATATATATTTATTTTATTTAATACACTGTCTATATATATATATATATATATATATATATATATATATATATATATATATATTATTTAATACAATGTCTATATATACACTGTCTATATATATTATTTAATACACTGTCTATATATATATTTTTTGTATTTAATACACTGTCTATATATATATATATATAATTTTATTTGACATTGCTGTATTTACATATATGTTGTGTGTATATATATATATATATATATACACACACACACATATATATTTTATTTTATTTTATTTTGTATTTTATATTTCACTTTGTATACTTTATGCACAGTCACTGTTTCTTTCTTTCTTATATTTATATTTGATTGTGTTTAGTTTATTGGTGCTACTGTGTCAACAAATTTCCCTTTGGGGATTAATAAAGTATATTTCTATTCTATTCTATTCTATTCTATACACACAAACGACATTTTCAAGCAGCGGTCACCTTTTCGTCCGTGTCCAGGAGAAACCGGAGCAGTTGGTGGTCCTGTGGCTCTTTGGAGGTGGACTTGGGCGGCGCTGCGCTCAGAGCCGGACTACTGGCCGCCGTCTCCCTCTTGATCTCGTCGCTTTTGTTTCCTCCCTCCTCAGCGGGGGTGCACGCATCGTTGGTGTCCTGCAGCAGCCGGTGCAGGATCTTATGCCGCTCCGTGAGCGTACTGTGAGAGGCGGGGCACTGAGGGCCGGGGGCGGGTTTAGGAGGATGAGGTGCGGAGGGGCAGTGGATTCTGCTGTTGCTGTTAGTTTCAACTCCTCTACCGTTGCTTTCCAGGAGCTGATTGAGTCTGGGGTTACCCAGCTGTGAAACAGAAGGAAGCGGGGCTTTAACAGAGTCCTCTCCCCCTCCTTCTCCTCCCTCTGGCGGCTTTGAAGATGGAGACTGAGCCGAGGGCCCGGTGGGCGTACTGGTTTGTCTCTGAAGGACCGGAGAGGACAGGGAGAAGGAGCCCATCGACCCGCCGCTTCCATCCCCGCCCGACTGCTGCCTGCTGAGGCCGCCTCCACTACTCAGCTCCCTGGCTGGGGGGTGGAGGCCCGCTGTGGAAGGAGAGAAGGGGTTCCCCGGTACCCGAGGGCTTCCGCCTAATCCAGGGCCGCCTCGCGGCCCCCTGGGTGACATAAAAGAGGTAGGGGTTGCTGTGAGTGGGCCGTTCAGAGGGGAGGGGCTGCCGACCTGCTGGGGACAGGTCCGACTGGGCGTCAGGTAGCCTGTGGGCGTGGCGGGGTTATGTCCGTGTGGGGGGGGGGCGTTGGTGTTGTTGGGCTGAAGGCCCGGGGCGGGGAGGCCTGAGCCCGGGGTCCAGTTGCTGCCGGGAGGAAGGGACGGGGAGCGGGAGGGCGCTTGGACAAGGCTGCCAACGGTCGGTGGAAGGCTGGGGTTAGTGTTTTCCTGAGAGCTAGCAGTGTTGTGTTCCCTGGAACAAAAGAGAGAAGAACGGTGACCCCATGTGACCCGATGGGAAACGCAAACCTGCGAACCGTAAAACGGGGATCGTACCTGTCAATAGTGTGAATGCCCATGATGAAGGGCTGGACGTCCGGGTTGGGGGGGCAGCAGAACTTGCAGCGGGTCTGAGCGCTGAGCGGCGTGCCGTCGCTCAGCGTGAAGTGGTACAGCGGGCTGATGGCGGTGCCGTGGGTCATCACTGAGGGGGAAACACACGGTTCAGGCGGCTCGTTTGAGTTCTTTGTTCTTTTTCGTGTGGATTATCAGATCCACATGTGATGTAAACGTTTAAAAATCGCAACTCCGGAACAAAAGGACGTTGATAGTGTTGCAGTGCAGACGACGGCTCGCATTTAAATGACCATATTGTAATATTTGGGAAGTACAATGTGCTTCTGGGGATCGCGGTCCAGGTGATTAACCGCTTACGTGGATCAAACCGCCTGGGACGGAGTAATTCCTCGAGGAATGCCGTTTAAATAGTTTGACTAAAACAATCAAGTGGCCCTCTGACGGGTTCATTCAGGGTCTTTACGACCAAACGTGAAATCTACAAAAGCCAACTAGAATAATACGTCTGCTTTGTTTTGATCCTGAACTGCAGCACGCCCCTCCGTGCCGCTCACCGGGCGTGCGAGGGCGCCACTCATCTGCATGCATCGCTCGCACTGAAGTGACATTGAGACGACCAAAAACCAGCTCCGCCTCCGATGCGAGCTCCGAGGTACGGGTAGAGGAATTGACCAGCAGCTAGCGAAGCTGTTTTTGAATTCACGACAACAAGAAACTGAATCAGGTCCAATCATCCCCCGCTTGTTGTCGACCGCGACAGATGTGATCGCGATAAGCCGCTCTCACTGTAGCAGCTGGAACGCTGGTAACCATGGCGAAGCTGGCAGCGCGCCCGTCAATGATTTTCCAGGAGTGGGGCCGAACAATCAATCGCGGCCGCTCACCTTCATGCAGCAGCTTCTTGGCGTGGGAGGGCTCTTTGCCCTGCGTCTGAAAGAAAGCGTAGATGCACTTCCTGACCAGGTCCTCCCAGCCAGGCCGGCCCGTCGCGCGCAAGGCGCTGGTTTCTATGGAGATGATCTTTCCTGGAGGAGAGCACACGCACAGACACCGACGGTCAGTTTGCACCGATGGTCGACACGGATTTCCACATCCGCAGTCGCCCGGGGCGACGGGAGGTGGATCTGCGTTTAACGCTGATGCTCTAACAGTCAAACTGGATGAACGGTTATTATCTGAAGCAGAACTTGTACTATGCATGATGATGTAGGCTTTATTATCAGACCAGATCATTAATCAGGGTTCATACACATTGTGACCAATGGATTTCCAGGACTTTTCCATGACTTTTCCATGACTTTAAACCAAATGTCAATGACCAAACTGAAATCTCGGTAAAAACATGAACAATATAGAAAATGTTGTGTATTGAGAGCGTACGCCGGCTTATATTTTGAGCATCTTTCTTTAGAAAACATTAATTATTTCAAACTCGGTGTGATCATGACAAATTTCCATGACTTTTCCAAAACTTTTGTGATTTCAGTTTTTTTCCATGACTTTTCCAGGCCTGGAAATTACTTTTTTTTTTATGCCATGACTTTTCCAGGTTTTCCATGACCGTAAGAACCCTGATAATTTTTGTTGCTGCTGTTTGCATCCTTCCTGATGCGAGTAAAAAAAGTCTGCAAGCCTGTTGTGCACAAAGACAATAAACGCCCCGCGGACCCGTACCTGTGGGGTCCTGCTTGGTGATGAACGACTCGGTGCTGAACGGCTGGGCACGTGGGATCCGACAGGCAATACAGATCAGGCAGCTCTGCAGGTCTGAGCAAAGAAAAGCACACAAGTAATGAGAGGTAGGTGTGTGTGTGTGTGTGTGTGTGTGTGTGTATGTGTGTGGCCCCAAACAAAAAAGAAAGAAGACTTTGGATCAAAAGGAAGACTATGGATAAGTTCCTCATACAACCCTCGCTCATCTTTAAGTGAACGTGGCATGATGTCACCTGGGCAAAGCTTACCTCAAACACTCTAATTTACACCGAGTACTAAATATTATATCCCACGCAGATTCACGCAGGCAGAGAAAACGATAACAACACCAGGACAACCTGTCAAAAGTCCATAATCTGATGATCTGTTTGAAGCTGTATCGGCCAATCAGAGCTGGGGATTGTGTCGTGCGAAGAACAGATGCTTGGACTCAAAATCGACACCGAAATAGAACGTCGACGGCTACCGCGAGTGCAATTCCGCAATCCACGAGGGCCGGGCCTTATCGAAATGAATGAAAGCAGGCAGAGCTCGACGAGACAGTAAATCGACAACGCCGGAACGACAGCGAACTTCGGTATCAACGCCGTTGCACCGCCTCCCGAAAACAATATGAACACGTCCAGCTGGTCAGATGGAGGCAGTTCTGACCTGAAAATAAATATATTTATGAACTATTTAACACCTTTACTGTATTAAAAAATATATTGTCTTTTATTCTATAAATATACACAGTGTTTTCAAAAAAAGTTCTTTTTAGAGAGCAAGGCGAAACAAAAGCCAACGATGTAAAGATATCATATTATATACACTACCATTCAAAAGTTTGGGGACATCCAGACAACTTTGTGTTCTCCATGTAAACTCACACTTTTATTTATCAAATGAATATAAAATATAGTCAAGACATTGACAAGGTTAGAAATAATGATTAATATTTGAAGTATTAATTTTGTTCTTCAAACTTCAAGCGCCAGTTGTGTAGCTTATATCACCAGCATAACTGTTTTCAGCTGTGCTAATCAGATACTAGTCTTCTAAGGTGATTAGCAATCACAATGTACCACTAGAACACTGGAGTGATAGTTGATGGAAATGGGCCTCTATACACCTATGGAGATACTTCATTAGAAACCAGACGTTTCCACCTAGAATAGTCATTTACCACATTAACAATGTATAGTGTGTATTTCTGATTAATGTTATCTTTATTGAAAAAAACTGTGGTTTTCTTTGAAAAATAAAGACATTTATAAATGATCCCAAGCTTTTGAACAGTAGTGTAAATAAAGAGCTTCTCTTGCCTTTAAATCCTCCGTATCGATATATTGAATAACTCCTAAAGCTGAAGCCTGTGCACACGGTGTACTCGTTGTGTGTTTGCATGTACCCTCTCCCTCCTCCTGCAGGATGGGCCGTGGTTGGGACACGGTGAAACACTGCATGATCTCATACTGCTGCCGGGCCTCCGGGTTTTCGGAATCCAACTCATCCGGCGGCCTCTTCAGCATGCGACAGTTGAAGGTGTGGCTGTTCCTCCGGCTCGGCTCCTGCGGCCACTGCACGCCGTTCACTGGACGGGAAGGACGGGAAAACGCCAGAGTTTAGAATCGATGAGGACGATTTACTGCCGTAATGAACCCGAGAAATAAATAACCCCCCTTGGGAATATATTGACGGTGCCACGATGTTTTATGAGAAAGGACGTGTAGTTATTGTAACTTTTTAGGAACACAATAAACTATTTAATATGATATCTTGATATGTATCAAGTCAACAAGACCACGGCCCCCATAAACAGATACAAAAATAAAAAAAAAACATGTTGGAAAGACATTTTCTGCCATTAATAATTTCTTTGCACGAGAATCTTTATGGGTTCCTTTAAAAAAAAAAAAAAAAAAAAAGTGACATGATCTAGTTTCTCCTTGCGCTGGTTTTTAGAACAATTTCTAAACAGATTTGCAGAAGTTACACAAAAATTGTTTTCCTCATTTTGCCCATTCAAATCTTTGAGTTGTTATAGCCCTGAAATCACAGCCAGGTTTACTGAAGGACCCTCCAGAAGGAGAGACACTAACTTTTATTTGTATATAGTTTGTCTATTAGAGTGTGTCTTAAAAATCTCCCTTTCTGAAAATACAACCGTGTTGCCGACTGCTCTCCTATCTAATGTCCTCGTACGATGCCACAGGCGCTTCTCAAGGTTGCAGCCAAAAATGAACACAACATCATCACGGGGAGGAAGTTGCCAGTGTTTCACTAAATCCCTCGCTCCTCAAACTCCCCCACATGCTCTCAAAGTGCACGTCTGAGAGGAGCACTTCTATGTGAAAGTATTCAAACTGTCCGTAGTTCATCACTCTGACTCTTCAGGGAGCTTCGACTGCCGCTTTAGCGTCAGTAATCACCCGTAGTTAGGACTGTGTCCTGAGGTCGCTGCCAACACGTCTCCTTAATGGGTTTCATCGGCATTGAAACTGTCCACATTTGAAAACACTGAAAATGCAATTACCAAATGTGTAAAATATATATATCAGGGTTCGTACACATGTTGATCAGTGGAATTCCAGGAATTTTCCAGGAATTTTCCAGGAATTTTCCAGGACTTTAAACCAAATTTCCATGACCAAACTGAACTCTGGGTGTGTACATGAAAACTTTTTGAAAATGCAGTATTCAAACAATGAGAATTACAAAGCATACAAATATACCTTAAATGAAATAAATGAATGAGAGACAATAGTTTGATTAAAAAAATAAACATTACTATACATGTTTATTCTTAGAAGCTCTTATATAAATGTTTATTCTTTTAATCAAACTATCATCCTTTATGTGCAAATCCATCTGTTTGGACTTGGCGTATGCCGGCTCATATTTTGAGTGTCTTCCTTTCAAAAACATATGAATTATTTTAAACTCAACGTAAATGAACATGTGAATACAACACATTTTCATGACTTTTCTCAAACTTATATATATATATATATATATATATATATATTTTTATGTTGTCGTCCTAAACCGACGATATGAAGTGTCTCACCCAGGCTTTTGGGCAGCAGATTGCGAACAAATTCATTGTGGTCTCCCACGTGCAGCATGCTGTACACGCTCGAGGTCATCAGCTCGCCCTGCGCGTATCCCAGGTAACTCGTCACGTTCTCCGAAACGAAGACGATGCGGCCCTCCCGGTTGACGACGAAGAAGAACCCGTCGAGGGCCTGAATGAGGACGAAGAGGAGGAGGAGGAGGAGGACACAAAAACACAAATCAGACAGGGTGCGTGGAGTCGGAGTTACCTCAGCAGTGGTGGTGGTGAGGACACGTGTGATTGTGTGTGTGTGTGTGTGTGTGCGTGTTGTTGTTGTTCACCTCAAGCAGCATGGGCCCCAGCGCCTCTTTCTCCACCAGCCCCTGGCTACTGGAGGAGATGTCGCTCTTCTGCACCTCATCATCTGGAGACAGAAGAGCTTTCTCTGTCACGGGTAAACAAACACAAGTCAGAAAACATTTGCAGAGACCGCAGACAAAACACATCCGTGGGTGATACGCGCTTCTGGAGCGCGGCGAATCTCAAGCATGCAAACGTCTTCGGGGCAGAACACTTGGTGAAGCCTTTTCGCAAATGAATCCATCGTGTGAGTGTGTGTGTGTGTGTGTGTGTTCTCACCCTGGTCACGCCGTTTCATCTGCTGGATTTGGTCCACGGTCGTCTTGAGGATGTGGCACTTGTCGGGCTTGGAACTGAGACTGGCAATGTCGCCCATGTTGGATGACAGCAGCTCAGCCAGCTCCTCGATGTAGCGACACTCCAGCTCCCGTCTCCGCTTGTCCACGCTGCGAAGGAAGAAGACGGCACGAAGATCAGTCGGCTGACGACAGACGGACAAACGTCTCCCCTCCCCCCCCCGGCGCAAAGCATAACAAACACGTGATCGGGGTGTTTAATAAATCTTGGTGACAGGGAGAATGTTCTCTAACCTAAAGTCATTTTGAGGACTTGTGATTATCTTTCTGCTCATAACTGACATTCTTCAAATGAGTGACTATAGGAGTTGAGAAATAATAAGTAGGTGGTGTTTATGATCAGTTTAAGAAATGTAAGTCGCACCACAATGTGCCGTATAAGTGCTCGGGTTTTCCAACCAGAGGCCAGCAAATTGTTTCTGCGATATGTAAACAAGTAAGTTTCCAAGGGGAAAAAAATAAGAAGTAGGGCAACTTAAATCTGCCTTTAACGTGAGTCCAGAGTCCACGCGCAGCCGTAACCTCACTCCGCAGAGTCAATAACATACTCTCAGCCGACGAGCAAGGTATGTGGTAAACGTGGAAAAAAAAGGAATGTGTGTGTGTGTGTGTGTGTGTGAGTGCGAGTGTGTGTGAGACAACAACAGAAAAAGTAGGTCAGTGCATCGGCCTGCCAGAACACACAGGCGTGGTGACCGAGGGGGAGGGGGGGGGGCTGCTGTGTGAATGGGCAGGTCAGTAGCTGCTGTAGGAATGCTATCTGGGCTGTTACACCAGCTAGTGGGCCTTATGGTCTCTCTCACACACACACCTACACACACACCTACACACACACACACACAAATACATTGAAAACCTGCATTGAAAATAGCCTGTTAGTATAATCAGGAAAAAATTGTTAAAGTACAAACATTTCTCCTGTGATATTCCTCATAATTCGGGGGACTAATTTATTTATCTTCTATTAATGTTTTGGGGGGAACAAATTTCTTCTGATCTTTGAGATGCCAACTCCACGTTTCTTTTCCTTATCAATCAACGTGTGTCCCGTAAATTCCCAAAACCAAACCTACTGGCCAAGGATTTTATATTTCTTTACCTGCCAAAATAATAAGTTGCTTTTTTGTGTCACACATACATTTGTTTCATTCCATTTCATTGAAATAATATATTTATACGTTGAATATAAATTCAGATTTTAAGCAAAAAAAAGGTAATGATCTTTTTTTTTTTTTATGTGTATTTACAGTGCGTAGGGAAAGTATTCAGACCCCTTAAACATGTTATGACCATGTGATATTTCAGTTTTTCCTTTTTAATAAATAAAATGTCTACATTTCTGTTTTGTTCTGTCAAGATAGGGCTCTATTAATGAGAAATAAAATGAACCTTTTAGATTTTAGCAAATGGCTGCAATGAAACAAAGAGTGAATCATTTAAAGGGGTCTGAATACTTTCCCGTATGCATGTTTGTGGGGACGGAGTACTTTTGAACAACTTTGTATTTGGGCTCGACGGGCGTCTACGTCGTACCCGAAGGAACATTTAAATTCCCGTTAGAGTCGTGTTTCTGCTTCTTGGGTCTTTACCTTTGGCCTGAGGTGTCACATGGGGAGCCCTTCCTCTTGCGTGACTCTGGCGTGGCGGGCTCCAGGGGGTTCTCCCCTACGGCACTCATTTTCAGCTTTAACTGACCTGTAGAGGAAGAAAAACAAGGTCACTTTTTCTCCCCCCATTTTGTTTGAACAAGCACTTCAGCGGTTTTCCCAAAACCTGACACACGGGTGTTGGGTGTGAAACCGCCACGACTCTTTACATGAAGCTGCACAGCAGGCTTTGGTGGGCAGTCATCACCCACATAACAGCGGTTACTGCCAGACAGAAATTACAACGGCATTTTATTATATGGCATAATGTTCGTGGTGAGGTTCACATAATTCACAGCTCATATGAACTTTGGTCTGTGGTCACAGTTCAGCAGAACAAAAACAGAGACGCACAAGATAACACCTTTTTTTCTTTTAAAGGGTTGTAAACAGTTGAACGTTGCCCACAACTTTAAAATATCTAAATGAAAGACAAACAAACGATCACAGGAGTCTCCAGAGTTGAAAAGGAAAACAAAACATTGGAGGAAAATAAAGTGGATGAAGCAGCAAATAATAAATAGAAGCCATCGTTCAGGAGAAGCAGACCAAATACAAACTCAAGAGTACCTCTAGCTGTTGGTCTAGACAGGATTCTTTTATTTTCTCTCTTGGGGCTCGACCAAATAGTTTAAAGCTTCTGGAATATTTGTAGCATTAGATTTCAACTGCATTAATTCTGACTTCGGACTGGGAGCCAAACGTTTCCAATGACTCCAGTGCGTTGTAAAGTGTGAAATATATATATATATATATATATATATATATATATATATATATATATATATATACACACACACATACATATATACATACATATATACATATATATATACATACATACACATATACACACACACACATATATACACACATACATACATACACACACACACACATATATACGCACACATTTATATATACATACATATATTATATATATATATAAACACACACACATACATTATATACACATATAATATATATATTACATATATTTATTATATATATAATATATATTATAAATATATGTATACATTAAAATATGTATATATATTATATATATATACACATATTTTATAATATATATACATATATTATATATATAACTATGTGTATATATACATATGTATATTATATACATATATTATATATAAATATGTATATATACACATTTTTTATATATAATATATATATATATATATATAAATAAAAATAAAAGGATATTCACACCATGTTTTTAACCAACAACATATTCTGGTTTAATTCATTGTTGTTGGCATTTAGCCTTTCAAAACATAATTTAAGGCCAAAGCCCAATAAACCAAAACATGTTTTTAACATGTTGGTGGCATTGTAAAATATGATGACAGATGAGGCTTCAGTTAAAAACCCACAATAGATGACATCTGGTACAACCCTGTGTGTAACATTTAAACTGCATTTTAATGTTCTTGGCCTTGTGATGAAAACATAAGGGATGCACAACATTACATATCATACATCAGATTCTAAATTCCATCACAGCCCTGCAACACGCCTGGCTGCTGCCACTGCTTCGCTTCTAGAGAGATCTCTTCAACACTTTCATTTGGGGTAACACCGTCTTTGATTTGCATTACATTATTAAAAAGCCCTCGTAATATTGTGTCTTTTACGTCTCCAATATTCCTCTCCCGTCTGCTTCCATGGACTCGCCTGCACCTCTCTCGCTGCATCAGGAGGATAACCATGGCAACTGGCAACATTTGATGAAGCACGCCGAGTAAAGAGGGAGTTAACCGGTTTCCTGCAGGAGGTTTTAAGTTTAAACCCTTTTAACGGCATCACAAATATAAATGAAGACTACTCTATTGATCTGTACACGGTGACTAAAGCATTAAAGGATGTGAATTTGTGACCCAACTGTCGAGACAGGCAGGTTTGTTATTATATAACTAGCCTTTTGTTGACTAAATAAATGTGGCTTCTCAAAGATCTTCGGTGAGATTAATACGTCTGAAACGTCGTCTTGAGCACTGCACACATTGAGATGGGCTCAAGTCCCTTAATGTGTAAAACCACATCCTCGCTGCATCTTTAGAATAATCTGCAAATCACGGACATGCACAACAACTACAGACGCACACAAAGTGGATTAACCGCAAGACAACAAGCAGCCATTGTCACGGTGTCGGGTGCCGCCGCCGCTCACAAGACGCTAATCTTTCCCGACTAGCCCCGTTTACATTTCACCTCAAATCACCCCCTCCTCCTCCTCCTCCTCCTCCTCCTCCTCCTCCTCCTCCTCCTCCTCCTCCTCCTCCTCCTCCTCCTCGCGCTGCTGACACGCAGCACATGAAAAGATCCATCCGCCACAGTGAGAAGCGAGAACTCGGCCGCACATCAATGGAAACACAAATTAGCCCGGGTTCTGAGAAAAACGAGTTCAGCGCCGACTTAAATAACAGCTGAAACAGTCAAATTACTGCCTGACGGATTCAAACCGACGGATTCATCAAAACACGCTTGGCAGGAAGCGCCGCGCGTCGTAAATTGAAAGAAACAAGACCACTCCGTACTTCTTGTGCATGCGTGCAGATTTCCCGGCCTGTGTTCCCCCCCCGCTGAAGTGTTTTTTAATCAATTGCAGCGGAACATAAAGAGATAATCAGCTCCACGTTTCATTAACCGACGGTTTGTTTGGGTAAGTGGCGAGAACAACACGAGCCGTGCTCAGTTTACATCGTCACAGCCGACCCTCGAACGGCGCTCGTTATAATGCGTTGATAAAACTCGGTTTTCCCTTTGGAGAAGTTGACCCACACCCTCCATGACAATGTCAGGGGATTAGTCAAAATACGGAAACCTGTGGCAGATTAAAAACATTGGTACTGATGCTGACTTGATTTGATTTGATGATGTAACCTTAAATATGTACTTATACTGGTGATGTGGGAATGTGTAATGTGCTGTGGTTTTTCTAAATATTTTGTATCCATTATCTATTCATTTTTGTGTCTGTTTTTTGTTGTTCTTTACCCTTTTATTTCTCTTTTCACTTTGTGTTGTATCCTTTATGTCCTGTCTTGCTAATTTGTAAAAATCAAAATAAATATATATAAAACTCGGTTTTCTTTCACTTCAATTCGATATTCATTTCGATGCATTTCTTTCCTCCGAGTTCCCTTCCGAAACGCCGCTGACGAGGCGCCGCTCGAAGACTTCTGAGGAAGCGGCGGACGAGTGGCGAGATAATGAACCGATCTGTCGATCATTCGCTTTATTAATGGTTCATAAAATGTTTGCAGGTGAATAAATAAAAAGATTACCGTTATCTCTCTTGGCGCGCCGGGCGACACCAGCCGCCGCACTCTGACCCCGGCAGTTATTTGGCGTGCGTGTGGTCGATAACTCGTGTATCTGAGCTTTGACGTTTCCCGAACTGGTGCGATAATGTCAAGGGAAACGAGTGTGTGTGTGTAATCAAATGTTCGACCAATAAAAGCCCCCCCCCCCCCCCCCCCCAAGTGTCTATGATCGTGTCGTTACGCGTGATGGTAGCCAGCGTTGCTTTCCGCGTCAGAAGCAGGATGGATAACGTACACGACGGGTCAACTTGAGGAACTCGTTAACTGCAGCGGACGCAGCTGGAGCGTCGCGGCTCCATCGCCATAAAGCGCCGCTTTGTTCAGCCAACGCTCAATAATCTTAGTGGGTTTCCTCCCGATGTGATCCACTACAGTATCAACATAAACACACGCTGAGAAACATCATTTGTTATTCATTTTAAACTTTGGTGTAAGCTGCAATATCTTCATTTTATTTTTCTATGTATGGGAAAAATGTAAATTAAATGAATGTTTTCCAGTAAAATACAGATTCCAATCGACTTGTGACTCATCTTATACGACTTTGCAGATTAGCACTTCACTGGCACTTGAATGGCCCTCACTCATGGTATCACTCATGGTATCACTCATGGTATTACATATTGTATCACTCATGGTATCACTCATGGTATCACTCATGGTATCACTTATGGTATCACTCATGGTATCACTCATGGTATTACATATTGTATTACTCATGGTATCACTCATGGTATCACTCATGGTATCACATATTGTATTACTCATGGTATCACTCATGGTATTACTTATTGTATTACTCATGGTATCACTCATGGTATCACTCATGGTATCACTCATGGTATTACATATTGTATTACTCATGGTATCACTCATGGTATCACATATTGTATTACTCATGGTATCACTCATGGTATCACTCATGGTATCACTCATGGTATTACATATTGTATTACTCATGGTATCACTCATGGTATCACTCATGGTATCACTCATGGTATCACTCATGGTATTACATATTGTATTACTCATGGTATCACTTATGGTATCACTCGTGGTATTACTTATTGTATTACTCATGGTATCACTTGTGGTATTTTTGTAGTTTGACTTTCTTGAAGTAATGGTACTTTCTTGATTCCTTTTTGACAGGATAATCACATTTACTTTAAAAAAAATATACACACCTCAAAAAACGGATAAGATGACTTAATTGACGCCGCTGACGCTGCATTAATAACTGGCGTCGGACCGCTCACCCCCCGCTGCTTCACATCCCCGCCTCTTGAAGAGTTCTCAAACGTGCTTCAGTAGAAGAAAATAAAAAGTTTTCAAACTATTTCTTCGTTTTCAAGGTACACAAATGAACCGTTTTGCGATGTATTGCAAAAGTGTATTAAAACCCCCCGAAGGTATCGCCGTGGGTTCAAGGGACTGACGTGTCGGCGTTCCCCTGACCTAACTTCCCTCAAGCTCCTGGGAAAAAAAACTCAAACAAGACGTAAGCCGTCGGGGGGCTTAAAGATAAACGTGTTTACACTTCCAGCTGCATTCATTCGCTCCCTGCAGCCTGTGAATAACGTAGCATCGTGTATCGGTTACCGACCGCCTGCAGTCCCTCACACAACTCTGACACCGGGAGACGCCCCGCTGGGTTCCAGCTCTGCGCCGGTCGTCTGCTGCGGTCGGCCATTGTTCACGGCATCCCGCCAAACGCGTATAAACGCAAAAGCACAAACGCGTCCGTAATGGGAGCGCAGCGGTCGTCTTCCTCGTGAAACCTCGTTGTGCCGACAGTAAACCGCGCGTGAGTCGCTCACCTCCTCACACAGCCCCGGGTCACCTCCTGCCCAAATCTGACCGCCAACGCTCACTTTGTAAACCAGAGTCGGCCGTCTTGAAAACTTGCGTCGAATTCTGAATTCTTCAGCGTTGGAATAAAAAGGCAAATTTACACCGATTTATTTTTGCTTCATTTTCGAGAACGTGGAAAAAGTCACTTTCTAAAATCGTCTGTGTGCGTAATCCAAATCTATCTCCACCAAATAAAACCAATTCCATTTGAAGAGGGCTTCCTCCGCTACGACCGGAGTAAACAAGCAGCCTCTGCGGTGCTTTATTTAACTGCTCGCACATTGTTTCGTCGATAGATCCCGACAGCAGAGCATTTTCCACTTCTGTGCATTTTGACAGCGAGCAAAACAAAAACACCTCCACACAAGACTCTGCAGCTGTGTGTGTTCTGTGGTGTTGGAGTTTTACCCATAAGCCACATCAAAGGCAAATGTCCATTTATCTTGCAGTGGACAACTCTGTTTCTCTCAATCCGAAGCAAACAAACCCGAGCTGCTGAGTCACCTTCGGGCACGATGCGGCTGCGACGTAATCCCACTCTGCTGCGTGCAGCGTATGTATTCAGGAGGACCGAGATTCAAAACTCGGATCTGGCCGACGACCGACAACCAACAAATCAATTAGGCCAAATTAAACCACCACACAATCCAGCGTGGATTATTTAGAAAGCATTTGGTATGCATTGAAACTCTCGCACCGCTGACATCACTGGCAGTATTTTAAACCGCTGCCAGTCACTTTAATGGCTCCACCGCTGCCTCACCTTGACATGTTATTGTTGTGTATTAATCAAGATGCAGCAGCATGCACGCGAAGAAACTATCGCAAGCCTGAATTAGGGCTGCCGCACTTTCTTTGTAAATGACACGGTTACATCAGAAAGTAGTGAAAAGTTTCCATCACGATGCGGGCTGCAGCTAATAAAAGCAATTATTTTTTCAATTATTATCGAGAAAAGCTACGAGAAACGCTACCCATCGCTATCTTTAAATTACTATTATAAAACACAGATGTTTAATTTCAAAACAATGCAAGCCAAGTTTTCATGCTTACGAGGGTGGAAGATACACACATGTGATCCATCATATTTAAAAAGGGAACCCAAGTTACAACCTTCAAATAAATCTTCATATTTTTGCTTTTAAAAATGATCAGTTAGCAATAAATAGTTCCCAACTGTCTTCAAATGTCTTCAGCTCTGATCCAATGCTGTGGTCTTTCCAATGTGACTTCTGTCAAACCATCGCGCCGGGACGCGTGAACCGGGACTGAGTCGGCATCGGGATCCGATCCGCCGCGTGCATCTCATGTGGGCACGGCCCACACCGTTCATCAAACACCCATCATGGGTAACCTCTCACTCTGGCCTTTAAAAGCAGATTTGCATACCGTGACATTCAAAACAGAAGCAGACAGCGGGGTGGAAAATGTTAGAAACACTACGGAACACGGTGGAAATTGGGCAGCGGGAAATGCACGCGTGTTAGGATCTGTAAGATGCTGTGGTCGTCCTCCAAGAGGCGTCTCCACGAAAAGAACCTTTCAATTTCCAGTCCATTGTCTCCCACCATCTGTGTACAGAATAGTGTATAGAATATATAGCCAGAAAAGTGAGCTCTCGCATAATATACAAGGAAAATGATCCTTCATAAATAATTCAATACACATTTATATATATATATATATATATATATATATATATATACACACACAAATATATATATAAATATATATGTATACACATATATATGAATATATATATACAAATATATATGAATATATATAAATATATATATATACAAATATATATGAAAATATATATATATATATACAAATATATATATAAAAAAATAAAATAAAAATATATATATAAATATAAGATCCAAAGGTATTTACAATACAAAAAGTACCCTATAAACCCTCTGTATAGAAATAAATATATACTCATAAATGTAGTTATATATATGTATATATTCTTTTCAAATAACTTGCCTGTGTGAAGTCTGCCTCCCTCCGTGTGTCACTGCTCACCTTGTTTTTCTGTTTTTTCGATATCAAACACTTTCACTGCCAGACCGATAATTCATTCATGAATATTCATCATTTATTGAACTCCCCTGGTCTCTCCGTGATTTAAAGTGCGAGTGTCCTCACTTCAACTCGGGGAAACGCTCCTGGAGGCCGAGTCGGACGTGATGGGATGCGCAGAGCCGTGAGGACGATTTGGGCGCTCGGGCCTCAAAGAGAGCATAGCGCCGCGGGATAATGCAAAGAAAAGGCCAGAGAGAGAGAGAGAGAGAGAGAGAGAGAGAGAGAGAGAAATATCTCTCTTGACTATCAATGTTGGCCTCGACCAACTGGCCCTCTTATAAATGTAATTGATCTACCATTAAGTCTTTGATGAGACAGTTTTAAATGCAGCCAATTATACACTCGGTGTTGAGTACTGAATAAAACAATAAGACACTAACTCATCGTTTTTGTTTCAAGGCTATTGAACAATTATGTTAAACTGTAGATCTTAACACATCTTTAAGATCTTCAATTACCTCTGCAAATCACATACAGGGACAAAATAATGGCTGACATTTAATCTAAATGTCAACAAAATGAGTCTTTTCAAATCCAGAACTCGCACTGCATTTTCATGCATGAGCAGTTTTTATAACATTTCAGGAAGCGAAGATACCTTTTATGTACTTCCCATTCATGATTCCGATGCTTAAACGTGTGCACCTACCGAGCGTTAAAAACTGAATCAGAGAGGGACAACAAGCTCCATTTCGGAAAAAATCAATCTGGAAATATCTCCAAAGACCGAGGCCGAACGCGTAAGACAAAATAATTCAGAGGGGCTGTTATTTTTCCTTTTGCTTAATCGAAATAGACAGAAATACAGGTCAGTGCGGTGGTTAGCTGCAGCCTCACTTAGCAACACTACCAAACAAGCCTGGAACACATCCAGAGTGCACATTTAGTCCCCGGCTTATTTTCAGCGTACTGACCTCTGCTCACCGTCAACATCCTCGCCGTGCTGCACGCGGGGCCTCATTAAGCCTTTTGTGTGAAGCGCAGCACACACGCGCTAAAATAATAATACCTGTATTTTCCCGTCGAAGTAAATAATACGATAATAGCCTTTCAGGAATGTTCCGAGGGCTCAAAATACACGCCCCGGCCCCCGAGAGGCAACATGGCGCTCACCTGCGGCTCAACAGTGCCATTCTTCACTCACTTGATCTAGGGCTCCAGTGGGCGAGTCATGTGGTTGGATGCGGTTGGCCTGGTCCAGGGCTCGGAGCAAGGGGAGGAAGGGGAGACTGGGGGGGTGGGGGTGGTATCGGGAGGGGTGCAGGGTGGGTAAACGGCTTGAAGAGGGGCTGATGGAGCAGCGGTGGTGGGGGTGGTGGTGGTGGTGGTGGGCTTATGGCTGCACGGCCGCTCCGTCACGTGGCGACATCTCAGGTGCAGGGAGAAGTCTGCTGGCCTCCGACTGGAAGGAGAGAGAACAACAAGGTGAGCACGGGGTTCTTACATTTTGACCAATGACTTTTCATGACTTTAAACCAGATTTCCATGACCAAACTGAAATCTCGGTATATAAACATGAACAATTTAGAACATTGTGCGTATTGAGAGTGTAGGCCGGATTATATTTTGAGCGTCTTTCTTTAAAAAATATATTAATTATTTCAAACTCGGCGTACATGAACATGTCATTATAACACATTTCCATGACTTTTCCAAAACTTTTATGATTTAAGTTTTTTCCATGTATTTTCCAGGCCTGGAAATGACCATTTTAAAATTCCATGACTTTTCCAGGTTTTCGTTCCTACGAGGTCATTTGGCGTTCACTTTTCTTTCCCTTAAGTCCGTCCTCCGCCCACGTTTTATTATTTAATTTAATTCTTTAAGACCTATTCCCGCATCTTGAGCCGTGGATCACGAAGAGGCGTGCGAGAAATACAAAGATGTCCTCGGGCATTCAAGGTTACTTCAATGGCTATATTTTTAAATAAATGCTGGAATTGGCCAGAGTGACCGAAATCAGCCGGCCACCCTCGTCACGAGTATCAGATGAGGATGAGACTCGCTCCAGATGTGGAGTGTGCACCGCCAACATCTGTCCCCCTCTAGATGGCGGCGCATTGAACGTCCAGCCGTTCAGAACAGCGTGTGTAAATAAAAGTACAAGGACGACACGACCAACGGTGCAGATGTGGAAAAGGTCACCCGGCGAACACGAGAACACGACTTTAGCCAGAAGAGGATCAAAGAGTTGAAATATTAGAGCTTTGCTCTTTTTAAACCGTCCAATAGTCAGTGTGTCGTGTGTAAAGCCACAGCTCTGCTCTCACACCTTATTATGCAACAGAAACAATGGCAATAAATACCTTTAAGAAAACCTGATTGATCAGCTGTTTGTTCAAAACCTAGAAGCCGCTGCATTTCATGTACTTGCCTTCATCTCCCGGCAGCTAGAGTATGAAAGAGAGCTTCAGAAGTAAGTAGGTAAAGTTTATTTATATTGCACTTATCACAGCCATCAAGTGTCACAAAGTGCAGTACGGTAGTCAATTAAAACAATTTGGCAATAACAGGAGCCAGAACATGTCGACAGTTAAAAGGTTAAAGTACAATACACCGTAAATGGTATGCAATAAAATAAATAAACAGAGAAGATAAAAAGCAGGACATGGACTATTCAAAACGGCGTATTCAGTGCCAGAGTAAACAGGGATGTTTTGAGACGGCGTTTAATTACAGTCTTGAATCTGAAGTATTTCGGGGTGCAGGCAGAGCCGAGCAGTGATGCTCAACTGTATGGAAGAAGCGTCTCTGCAGACACGCAAATTGCTCTTAATTTAAATAAATCACAAAGCCCACAGATGTCTGCGGAGCCCCGGGGTCGACGTCGTTTCCCCC
This sequence comes from Liparis tanakae, assembly GCA_036178185.1. NCBI lineage: Eukaryota > Metazoa > Chordata > Actinopteri > Perciformes > Liparidae > Liparis > Liparis tanakae. The sequence goes on along the minus strand of CM070101.1, from coordinate 5,088,926 downwards.
GGCGACGCAAATAATCTGCGTGAATCCAAAACGCGTGACCGGTTCCTCGTCGTCTCAGGCGGCCGCAAATTACCCGTTGATCCGCGGCCAGCTCCGCGAGACGCTGGCTCAGTCCAGGCGACTTTCTTTGAACGCGACGGCCTCAATCACGTTGGGTTTGATTACGGCTAATCGCCGGTTGTCTGGCGCAGTAATTGCAGCCCGATGAGTTCCACGATGTACCGGCGCTCTGCCTCCTTCAGGGAAGAGAGACCGAAGCGGCGTTATCTTTTTAACATTTGTTTGTTTAGATATGGCACCTGATGCACGATGTGCTGCAAAGATACTTTTTTTTTTTTTTTTTTCAAACACGAGCACACACAAACACGCTCGGCGCTGTCCGTCTGTCTGCGTCTGTCTGCGTCTTTAAAAAGACACACCTTGGAATGTACCTTCCTAAAAGTGATAACGTCCTGCTTCATTTCTAGACTCTCGGTTAAACTCGGTTTCAATTAGTGCCGTCTTCATTCTTCCAGGTTAGAATCGGCTTTTCTTCACTGCGTGGAAATGAAAGGGGATTATACGTGTCACCGTTTAATTAGTTATACATTTTATTAGGAGACTGATATTCATTTTAGACTTGTGTAGATTTGAATGATATTGTTTTTAAAAGGTTAATGAAATTGTGCGCTGTTAAAATATAAAAATGAAAATTAGTCGATTGATAGAGAATTAATCGAATGAATCTGCAACGTTTTGCTCATCCATTCATAATGTCAGTCATTTTTCGAGCGGATTTCCCAAAATGTTTGCTTCTACAATATTTTGGGATTGCTGGGTCAGACAAACAAGCAATATATCTGAGAAATGTGAGCGCTTTCCCCTATTTCTTCTCATATATAAAAACTCAAAGTAATTAGTTATTAATTGCAGAATCATCAAAATTGCAATGTCATCTCATTAGTATGCAGCCCTAAGCAAGGCATTAATATCTGACTGATGACCTGCTGTGTGTTGGCAAAATAAAATGAATTGGGAATGGCGTGTCACGGTTTTGTTTGAGAACACATATTGAACAAACTTGAGAAAGCTGCATGCTCTTCATCTGAACTCCAGATGTTCTCAACCTCAACTCCTCACCACTGCATGCCGGACAACAGAATCGTGGCGAGCGGACGCGTGTTGACGTTTCACCTCCATCAAATAATCCAAACACAGCCAGGCAGACACAGACGATGGTGTAATCCAACGTGCAGACGACCAGGACGGGATGCTCCCATTGGGTTGGAACGCTCACATCACAACGCACAGACATCCCGTCTTCAGCCTCGTGCAAACAAGGTCCAAGGGAGGAACACGGCGGGAGGAAACGGAGAAGTAACTCACCGACGGAGCGTCAAAGAACGATCGGGAAAACGGCGGATCCCTCCGCGTCCTCATTTGAGAGTGTGCGTTACTTTCCTGCGTGCGGCGAGCGACATGATTCCCTTTGTGTAGACACTGCCGTCCTCATTAGCGTTGTCACTGAACCAGTTCTTCCGTAACGCATATTTACTCGTCAGGTGCAGCCAAAAAAAAATGCAAGGGGCTGGCGCCGCCTCAGTGACCCGAATGGGGGGGGGGGGGGGGGAGCGGAGCACGTGTTGCCAGGTCTGAGGTTTTCTCGCGGAATTGGGCTACTTTTGAAGTAGACCTATTTTGCATGCAAATTACATGAATATCTTTAAATAAAAATCCATATTTTTAATGAAATAATTTATTTATACCCAAATCCTACCAAACTGACTCCAGATCAGCACGTACACACATGGACATGGGACACATGGACTTTAAAAGCAGTGTATATGGTTTGGCACGGGCATATTTTGAGTTCTGATATTGGGCTGGTTTTTGGGTTGGTTTTATTGGCCATTGGGCTGGTTTTGTCACACAGACCTGGCAACCCTGGCGGAGCAGAGGCTACCCACTGGAGCCTGGATACGGAAGACTCCAGCACGACATAAAAAGAACACAAGCGCGACTACATCGATAATATAGAAACGCACTTTGGTCCATACGTTCATTTTAGCTCTCGTTAAGTGGTGACCAAAGCAAATACGTTGAATCTCAGTTATTTGAAAAAGAGCACCAGTCTCTGAGAGGAAGAACTTTGACCATCTTAGTTAAGAGCGGCGTGACATCTGCCGAGCTGCAGCGCTGTCGTACTTGTACATCCTCCCAGAGATGATTGAGATGAACTCTATTTGTTGTCATTTCAACACTATACACTACCGTTCAAAAGTTTGGGGTCACTTAGAAAATAAAGCACTGTTTTTTCCAATGAAAATGACATTAAATTAATCATAAATACACTCTCTACATAGTTAATGTGGTAAATGACTATTCTGTTTTTTAATGAAGTCTCTACAGAAGTGTGTAGAGGCCCGTCTCCATGTTCTAGTGGTACCTTGTGTTATTGCCTTAGAAGACGAGCAGAGGGGTAGAAAATAGAAACCCCATGAAACCCTTTTTTTTATAACTTTTTATTTAGCATTTTCCACAAACAGATTATTCCTTGACATTGAAATGCTTTTATGTGAGCGCAGCTGAAAACAGTTATGCTGGTGAGAGAAGCTCTAAAACTGGCCTTCCTTCGAGCGACAAGTTTGAAGAACGTTATTAATATACTAATTATTATTAATATTTACAATGAAAATCATTATTTGTAACCTTGTCAATGTCTTGACTATTTAATAAATAAAAGTGTGAGTTTTCATGGAAAACAACATTTTCTCGGTGACCCCAAACTGTAACTGTAGTGTATATGCAACAGATATGACAATAGCATAAAAATACAAGTACACCCTCAGGAATGTCAAACTGACAAACTTTTTAATGAAATTTAAAAAAGACAACCAAAATAATCATTTTTTAATTGGACTCGGGCTCTGTAAAAAAATATGCACCATGTCTGTACAATGCCGAGAACTGATTTTAATATGGAAACACAAACGCAGGAGGCCAATCAAAAGGTAAGCAATCATAATCGAGGTCGAATAATATGTCTAAAATATAATGAACGAGCCAACCAATTGGCACCGAACAGTTGAGGCTCAAGTATTGGACGAGTGACCTCGTATAGTACCAGTGTTGAGACAACTCGTATTTTAAATCGTATCAAATCGACTGGCTGACCGGTTAAACAGACACATCTTTGATGGGCATCCGCCCCAACAATCCTGTATTATTCAGGCACTACTAAAAAATAAAACATCTTTATTGTCCCTGAGCTGACAACGGGACGTCAGGCGGACATCTCCTCTGTGCTTCTGTTCATGAAGCATAGCAAACCAGCCTTTTCCCACCACCTCTGGTTTTTATTCATCATTTATTATTTAATGGTTAGGCTACAAAACCATTCGGGGGAAGCCCTTTCCATTTAGACACCTGCATGTACGCAGGTTGGTGAACATGGAGTTTTACAACAGAAACTGGAGCTAGGATCTCGGTGTGTAACGCCGTGAGTGGGTGGACAGATATCATGATATCATGGACTGGAACGGCGTCTACAAAAAAAACAAAACATAAACAGCCACAACTTCGGTGTGAAAGCCTCCGCGTGAAAAGTCTTCGAGGCCTCCGCCGGTGTTTGAGCATCCAGCAGTTATTCGAGCCTCACTCCAAAACAAGACCACTTCCTCTCAGTGCCTCTTCCCTCCATCGATACCCACAGTCTAGACCCGAGCTTCTCAACTTGTCTTTAGTGATCTGCCACCTGTGATTTCTTTTCCAAGTCGCAATACACAGCGCTGTGCCACCAGCGTGTGATTCATTGAACTACAGAAACTGAACACGTCATTGTTGCATGGGGTTCTCACACAATCCAGCTCTGCAGATTTATCCTCCAGGTCAGGAAAGTCTGCATGAAACTCTTGAACCCTCTTGTCACCTTCAAATGTCCTAACACCTTTTACCCTCGGGGTCAATTTGACCCCAGCAATTTAAAAACCTCCAGAAAATTATTTGAATTAATATTGCTTCCCAAGTTTAAGTGTGAGGTACTTTATGTTTGTTTGTTGACGACCTAAATAGACATTAAATAACTAATGAAGCTGATATTTCTGATATGTTTTACACAGGAGTCAAATTGACCCCGAAGAACACCGATGGGTACAAGTTGTGTTCAGGACATTGAAAACATATCATCACGTGAATGTTATGTTTTTCCAGTTGTCCCGAATAAATCAGGAAAAGTCCTGAAATATGAAGCAAAATAATAATGTGAATTATTTTTTTAGAGACGTTAAACATTGAATGGGGTCAAATTGACCCCAAAGGTGACAGGAGGGTTAAATCAAGGTCAAATGTCCCACGATGACTGGAGCCCCGTCCACATGCTCACTGGAGCGAAGTGACCCCCCCCCCCCCTCCGCCCCTCCCCCCTGTGAGGAGGACCTTCTGCACAGCTCGGCTTTCTTCAGGAATCCTCCCACCTCGTCAAACAGGTTTGAAATGCTGGCGTCCTCGCCCTGCAGAGACACATTCACTGTGTTTAGTTTGCAAACCAGCCCGTTCTGGGCTCCATCACGAGGGCAGCGCGTGCTTCAGATCGTTATTCCAACAGCCGGATGAGTCTTCTCCCTCCAGAGCGCCAGCAGAGCTCTGTGTGCTCGGCTCCCGCGTGGCCTCGACTTCATGGAGTTGACGCCGTCGTTCACGAAGCGTCCGCTCCCCGGCAGAGTGTACGCTACGAGTCCTCTCACTGGGTCCGTGCAGACGCCGCTGCGGGGTTTCCATCCCGTGCCGTCGTGACTTTAGGCATCGTGTCTTGAGATGAGCCGAATTCAGAAAGTGTCCTTTCAAAAACAATGATTTGAGAAGTCAGAAGTCCCTGACGATGAGACACTCGGTGACGGTTCAGTCTTCTTCTTCGTCTCGCTTCCACACACTCGACACTCACGTTGTTGATCCCGAGGCCGCTGAGCCCCGTTCACGCGACTGCTCTGAGGGCAGCTGACGTCAGCGTGAATTTATGAAATGTACTTTTATGTTCACGTTCGAACCCTTGATATGGATTTTTAATAAAGCTTTGAATAATGCCATTTGTCATCATTATTGAAGCCGTCACCCAATAAGAAATACAAATGGGGAAACTAGGATGGTTATGTTGCTTTATGGTGCCGTTAGATTGCGAGACCACCTGGATAACGCTGCAGGAGAACGCTTCAACTGTAGTGGAAATGTTGTTTTTAAAATGCCAATGTTGTTTTTTTCAGCGCAGCCTTTTTGTTCTTTTGCCTTAGGCGCTCGGGATTTGTCATAGGCGCACGCCCAAATTTTCTCTATGCACTTCCCTGATGAAGTGAAGCAAAAATATTTAAGTAGATATATACACATACATATATATATATATATATATATATATATATATATATATATATATATATATATATATATATATATATAAAGTATATACACACACAAATATATGCACACACATACAGTGTATATAGACACAAATATATTAGGGATGCACCGATCTGATCGGCCGATATTGCCATTATCGGTTTTGATCGGCGTTCTCAAAACGGCCGATCAAACCGATCAATCAAACCGATCGATCAGATGACGTCACATCTGCGAGAAATACTATCGTCGTTTCAATCGCCGCGCGCCGCAACGGAGTGCCGCAGAGTGAGAGGTCCCCGAGGGGATCCTCCCGCAGCGAGCGGCACCCTGCCCCCCCGAGTTGAACCTCTGGGTCAACTCACCGACACTCGCATGTCTGAGCCCCTACAGGCTGATGTTCACGGCACACGCATTCCATCGGGAGCGCGCGAGGGTTTTCATAAAGTTAGCCGCTAACTTTATGAAAACCCTCGCGCGCTCCCGATGGAATGCTAACTGTTAGCGGAAGGATTTACATGACACAACATCAGGTTTTGCAAAGTTAGCGGAAAGAGCCACGTGAAACAACATCCGTTTTTCAAAATAAGATGTCGACAAATCATACACTAACATATACAAGTAAACAATGAACTGATTTTGTATATTTATAGATCGTTTCTGAGATTTAGCTTGAATTAGGCTAACATTAAAACATTGTTACTATACCAAAGAAGAGTTTATAAAAATAAGTCAGACTTTTGTATGTTAAAAAAAGTCCTGTATATAGATTTCCCCAAGAGTTCCAGGAAATGAATAATGCAGATGTGTTCCATACATATCTGAAATCAATCCCCTACAATAGCAATCAAACAATTTTAATGTATCAATTAGGACAGTTTTCAAAGTAAAAGTCCTAAATGTTTAAAGAAATCTGTAATTTCTTTAATGTTTGAGGTGCTTTAGATGTGTATTTCCTCATAGTCCGAGGCAATAATGCTACACAATAAATAGAATGCTTCAAATCAACGCCGTGATCGGTATTATCGGTGATCGGCTGACACTGATTTCAGTGATCGGCCCAAAAAACCTGATCGGTGCATCTCTAATATATATATATATATATATATATATATATATATATATATATATATATATATATATATATATATATACATACATACATACATGTAAACATACACACACAGTCACAGTTTCTCTCGACCTCTGAACCATCTGTGGGGAGAGCTCTGTCTATTAAGCTGAATTATGTTTTTGTTCATTACAACATGTAAAGAGCTTTGAGAGCCTTCTGGTCACATTTATTTCTCACAGGGAAATTAATTAAAACATTATGCGAATTCTGGAAATGATCATTACATCCAATCTTTTTTTTTAATACATTTTGACAGACCGAGACAAGGAGGCGCCTCGCTCGCTGTGAGAGACAGTTTCAGTAAGTAACCTATAATAAGTCAAAGTTATTAATTAATTAATTTAAATTATTTGGGAGAGGCCTAGTTATGGATGCGATGTTGAAGATGAGATAATAATGTTCAGAACATGATGTCATATTGAAGCATGGACAGACTATTAAAAGATAGCTTTTGATTATTTAACAGAAGATACATTCAAGTTAAATATTCTTTTTTTAAATGCTTAGTTGAATGCTTGCAAGGCCAACTGATGCAAATTTGTAATAATGGGCCATACAAAATGAACTGAATAAGATAGTTTTAATAAAATGTCACTGTTTCTTCACTTGGGTTGGGTAGCGAAAACCGGTGCCAATACGTTATTGGTTTTCTCATGCAACGCAACGCATGCCATCCATTTGAAAGTGGGGACGAGCCAATTGTGATGCAAAAATTAACCAAGTAAGCAACTTCAAAAGAGACCCCTGAATGCACAAGGGTCCGCCAAGACACTTTGAAGCTGCAGTGTGGAGAACTACCCAGAGAACATCTTATCAATGTGTCACGGGGAGCTGTAATTTACATTATTAACTGCAGATAAGTAACACCTGTATTAGAGTACCTTGCTGGTAAAATGGGGAAGTAAGAATGCAGTAAAATCAATCATGTTTTGATCTGATTTATCATGGCAACACCTGTACATTTCTTGGAAATTTATCAAGCAAACACCATTAAATGAAGGTAGACACAAAAGAAAAAAAAATAAAGAAAAATTATACACACACACACACACACGCACACGCACACGCACACGCACCTTCTCGTTGTTATGACACCAAGTCAATAAGTTTGGGCTTTTTGTTCAAAGCATCGACTGGCATCAAAACGTCGCTCAACGAGATGAATATTCTCCTTTAGATGTTTTCTTTGTTCGGCTCCAGCAGATAAAATACCTCCCTGGCTTCCTCTCGTCACCTGAATGTCATTCTCCGTCGTCCTTTGGAAACAAACAAACCTGCTGGCATTTGAACCCATGTGCCGTACACAAAAAGCCTTTGAGGGGAAGCCAAATCTAATTTCAAATTACGGAAACAGGAAGCCTCGTGCCCGTTATCCACTTTAGCGTTTCGGTAATCAAAAGAAAACGACATACCACGAGAACAACGAAAAAAGTGAGCGGGATGCCAAGTTCAAACAATCTCAAGTGCAGAAACAACAAAAGATGCGAGTCGACCTGAAGAGCAAATTTGCATTGCGACATCTTGGCGAAACTCTGGAAGTATCTCGACGCCCACCTGTTTAAAAAGCCAGGTATGCAAACACCTTTGAGCCAAAGGTGATCCCACCCCCACGAGACCTCACCTCGCATCAAAGAAGCGCCGACAAACGTCCTCTGATGCACTCGACAGCCTCAAGACGCATCACTTTAAGGAAGGATAACCGGCCTAAAAAAAAATAAAACGTTTTCTTCATCTCTCTTCATCACTTCATGGTAAACACCTACCAGATCCACACAGGAGAGAGATCTATGGTTCCAGTCTTGTAGTTGTGGCCGAGTCTCTGCAGGAGACTGAGGGCTCAATCACAACAACCGGTTTCCTCGCTCGCTCGTTCCTCCTGGATGCGGTTTCCGTTTCTCTCATTCTTCCACCTCTACCTTTCCTCTTCCCTCCATTTCCTCCCCAATTCACACAGTCTGCTGCACAAGCCCTTCCTTTCCCCCCGCCCCGCCCCCGCCAGGCGATAATGTAGGCCAACGCGCTGACAGCGGGAAGGCGGCGGAGTCGGGAGAAGCGCCGCTCTTCTCTTCCTTCGCTGCATTCTGCTCGCTTAGAGCAGCTGAAGACAGTGTGTGCATGTGTGTGTTTGTGTGCGTGTGTGTGCATGTGTGTGTGTGGCTGCCTCACATTGACTCAGAGTGTCCGAGTCGAGGGAGAAAACCACAACATACAGGAGGCCTCGCTGCACCAAGGGTCCGCAGAAACAAACCGCTCCTAGACGAGGAGAACGACGTGCCGTCCAAAGACGACAAGCTCGCTTTCTAGCCTGCTCTGTAGTCGGCTCAGAGGGCGACAATCACACGGACACGCACACACACACACACACACACACACACACACACACAACGCCTCGCTGACAACGTCGGCGACCCCTCGCATTGAGGACAGGCGTACCGAGAGCCCCTCCCTCCTCCTCCTCCTCCTCCTCCTCCTGCTGCTACAGGGAGACGAGGCACAGTGAGGATTTAAGAGGTGCTGCAGAGCTCACAGGCCTCCTCCACCCCGGGCCTCCCCAAGCCGATCACTGATTGCCGTTCATGAATGTGAATCTGCGTCGCACCAAGCTGTAGATGATTTATGGGAAACCCTGGATGATCGAGTCGCGGAAAACAAGAAGTGTGCCAGTTTCCGCTTCATATCCAGCAAATACAAAGAAGCCGCAGCGCGACCTGTGTGGGTTAATCTGCCGACACCACACATCCTGCAGCGCGACTGATGCCGGGTCTCGAGCTCTGCGGAGATGGCATCGCGCTTATATGATTTTTGTTTTTGTTTCCCTACACACTGCGAGCGAAACACACCAATCGGCTAAAGAAAAACGATATGAAACAAAAGGACGGAAGCAGAAAGGCTCGTCGACCAGTGCTGAGAAACGACATCGAACAGACCCAGAGATTAGTTACCAGACCGGCCCATAATGCATCTAGTGATCCGACTAAAAAAAATGCTGTTTTTTTTTAATTGTTTTATTTATCACTCGCCTGCATTTAAACCACTAAGTGTTCAGTCGCACGTTTCTAAAAACATTCAGAAACTAGAATGGGCACTCGGTAGAGCGCATACCTTCGCATATCACAAGATTGAATTATGAACAATTTGGCACTAGTTTCACGCAAACCGGATGCCAATTAACCGAGATATCGCAAATTTACGTTTTTCACCTTTTCGTGACCTTGACCTTTGACCCAATCACTCCCAAAAACTAATTGATTGTTCCTTGGGTCATGACCAATCATCCCACCAAGTTTCATAAGAATCGGCTCAGTTTTGTCTGATTTAGACGAATAACAAGTTTTTCACCTTTTCGTGACCTTGACCTTGACCTTTGACCCAATCACTCCCAAAAACTAATCGATTGTTCCTTGGGTCATGCCCAATCATCCCACCAACTTTCATAAGAATCGGCTCAGTTTTGTCTGATTTAGACGAATAACGGACAAACGGACGGACGGATGGACGGACATATTCACAAATAAATACACGCCGGCCAAAACATTACCTTCTGCATTTTCAATGCGAAGGTAATGAAGGCGGCACCGAGTGATTGTCTTTCAATCGGCCGACACGTGGGCCGAGTGCGTCCAGGGTCCAGCGGGGTCAAAGGGTCAGAACACCGTTGTAAACAAGCCCCGCACACATCGGGCCGAGTGTCGCTGCTTCCTGGAGAACTTCCCTCTGGGCTTTCTTGGGACCTCTGCGTTAATAGTTTTACTGATAATTGACATCAAAAGGTTTTGAATACTCTCACTATGTCACTTTGTAATATTCTCATGCAGGACGGGAACCATTTGGAGTCCCAATATGTGGTCATTTCATCCAAGTGAGGCCCGTTTGGAAATGTGTCGCGATCGTTTTCGGGGATGCGAGAATCGCCACGGGGCGCCCGGCCGTCGCTGGGCGTACTTCAGTGAACCCACGGTGTGAACGGCCTTCTATTGGCAACACACACACACACACACACACACACACACACACACACACACACTTCCAAACACACCCGCGGGACTCCGAGGGCGTCCTCGCGTTTCACCGTCTGCGAATCATTGTCTTCACAAATGTTGGCGACGGTCCAAGAAGTAAGAGGTTAAATAAATTAACCTCGCGGCTCTTAGACCGAGAACGGCGATTTGAAGGGGCGATTGACGACGGGGGGAAAAAAACGTTGAACGCTCGATAACGCCGAGCGCCCGAGTGAAGACGAGGAGTAAATGAAGCCGCGAAGCTCCAACGCCGAGCCGCGCTCCACCCGACGCCATCGACGTTACACGCACAGAACATAAATCCGCCCGTGTGTGCTGCAATGTACAAACACAACGTTGCCACACAGCTGGCAGGCCCATCAAAGGGTCCATCTTCAAACGACACGAAACACACAGTTGACAGACATCACATCCCCCCCCCCCCCCCCCCCCCAACAGAACTAAGGTGTCAGCCCACGAGGTGAGCCTGAATCCACTGGGTGTTCTGAAAACATCACTGTGAGATCTCCACAGGCTGGTTGCAGGTGTCCTTGAGTGTGTGTGTGTGTGTGTGTGTGTGTGTGTGTGGGTGTGTGTGTGTGTGTGTGTTTGTGGAAACGTACTACAGCAGAACGCTGTGACAGTGGCAGTCGGGCTGCAGCGTTTCCGAGTGCTAAAATGGCTGCTCCTCTTCCTCACAGACACAGAGCTGTGAGGAAGGAGGGCTCCCGCTCCCAGCGCCCGGCCTCGTCCCCGATAACGCCGTCGCTATTGTACAATAAACACGACACGCGGCGGATTCTCCGCTAATCGCCCGGCGGCGGCGGCGGCGGCCACATCCGCCCTCATCCGCCTCATCAGTATGCACACGCTCCCCCCGCTTCACCAGGGAGACGGAGGTAACCATGGCGCTCCGTGTCAGCGACCAGATCTGGTTCTGGGTCCTCGTCTCCTCTTCCGCGTTACGGTTGCGCGAAAGGGAAAGTTCAGCCGGCATCAGGAGGCGTGCGGTTGCGCGCACCGTCTGATCCGCGGGAGAGAAAACACGCCGCCCCGGGTCTCCCGTTTGAAGTTGGACAAAGCGGGAAAAGGAATTCTGATTATCGTACACTTCATTGTTCCTGTGTTTTGCGACATTGAACTCTACATCCTGGCCTACATCTCACCCTAAAGAGGCCCGGCTGCAACCTCCGACACAGAGCGGGCCTGCGACACCAACGCCACACACACAAACTACCCGGCATCCCCGCGCACGCCGCAGCCAAACACAGCCGTCCATTGCGACATGATTTGATGTCAATATTTAATTTATAACATATTTAAGTATCCAACGTGAGTCACCGCACTACTCAGAACTGACTTGTGTATTCAAAACAGTGTGCAGCTGTGGCGTCCGGGCCTCCCCCCCCGATCCTTACGTGAGTGTGACGAGTAAAAGATTTGCCTCGCTTTATAAAATATATAAATATACCCGACCCGGCTCGACCTCGCAGACGGCTCCGAGATGCTGTTGTTGCGGTTGCTTGGCACACGGGATTCACAAGTCTGAACGCAGTGAAGTGGAAGAGCTTTAAAGAAACGTCACCGTACTCGAATACCGTCTCAGACGGACGTATTTATGTCGCTTCGGCCTGAATATCGGATTTCTGTTTACATGTTGAAGACAGAAGTCTTCCCATGCGGCATCATCAGAATCCAAAGCAGCTCATCGTCAAGTAGGTTACACCTACGAGGAATTTGACTTTGAGACTGGTGTGTGACAAGGGTCACAGAGCAACAATAAAAGACATCTAAAAATAGAATACGGCCACTAAAATATGATAAACAAGTAAAGAGTACGATACACGTGTCCAGCATTTACCCAAAACCCGTCTGTTGTCGTACACACTCTGTGGAAACTCACACAACACATCACATCGCCCCTCTAGAAAGGGCCCGTGTGCTGCATTTTTGAGGGATCTATTTGCAGAAAGGGAATGTAATATTCAGAGCTGTGTTTTCATCACATAGACCCGAGACTGACGAGTGTCGTGTTTTCTTTAGCTTAGAGCGATCCTCAGTCCCGTGGGGACACACCGCCACGAAGCCCAAACACCGGCGCTTGCTGCACCTGAATGTCGCTGCAGTTCTCTGACAGGCTTGAGGAACTAAGATAACACGAGCATCAGGACTGCGAGGCCCTCTCGATTTCCATTGCTCCTATAGCCACGGGTTGGAGCTGGGCACCTTTACTGTGTAAAGTCTTGGAAAGGGGGAGGGGGATCTGCAGCCGCGCTGCACTGTCCCTTTAAGATGTTTTTATTACGCAACACTGTTAATTACCAAAACAGACCATTTCTTTACCTTTTTCAACAGTTCGATAACAATTCAATAAACCAAAATATATACAATCATTTTATCAACCCGCCTCCTCCGTGTAGTTTTAAGGACGCATTCACTTGATCGCGGCTTTTAATACATTTTGTATGTTGCTATGTTGATGAAAAACAAATTATTATTTTTCCTCAGATGACTAATATTTTAGCTTACGGTGGAATAACCTTTGAGAATGTCTGCAGCACCGCGAACCACCGGGACCGGGAACATAAACAACAGCGAGGTCAACTCGGGTGAACCGTCCCCCGTTATCCCGAGGGCAGCGCGGCGCGGCGCGGCGCCACTTCAAAGTCGGGTTTTCAACACCGAGTCATCTAAAAAAAAACACGAGCCCGGCACCGCGAGAGGTCAGCTGGCTTCACGCGAAGAGGTCACGCTTTGTTTTCGGGTCTCGGGTCAATCGAAACGAACTGCGACGACACCTTGAGGCCGCTCGCCCCGTCTTACGTAAGCAGCAGCCCGCCGTGCTTTCTATGCAGGTGGCGAAGCACCGACAACCGCCCCCCCCCTGCACGCGCGACAGGAGACACGGTCGGTGCCTTTTGTGAGCGAGAGTCGTGTGCAGAGAGAACAAAAAACAACAACACAATGAGTCGGTGCTGTCCGGAGGCCCCGGAGCACATCCTCCGCTGCAGCGGCCAGTTCAATCGTGGCGTGCGTGCGTGTGTGCGGGGATGACATGGAGTCACGCGTGAACCGTTCACGGCTGCGATTCCCCGGTGGCTTACCTGGTGTGCGTCGTCCGCTTGTAAATAAAAAGGTCCTGCCCACGAGGTCCACGCTGCACACCGTCACGCCGGAGGATCGATCCCCTCGCAGTTGGCTAACTTTAGCATAGCCAGCGGAACTAACCGCTCGCTCGCGTCAGACGTCTTCGGTGTGCGCGCGCGTGCGTGCGTGTGTGTGTGCGTGTTTTATTTTTCCTCTTTTCCACACGGTTTACTCGGGATTCGTAACGTTGCGGTGGTCCGTGGCGGCCGAGTCGCAAACTGCGGCGGGGTGTGTGGTCTTGGCAAACGGGGAGGCGGAAAAGTTGCGTGTCCGCTGGCTCCTCGCTGTCAGTCCGTCAGTGTTGACAAACAAGTCCGCGGAGCTGGACTCCGACGGCTCCTCGCGGCGAGCTAACGCCAGGCTGCTAGCACGGTTAGCTTATCCCCGCTAACCAGCTCGCGAAATCCAAACCTCGTACCGAAAAAAAGCGTCCCTTTGTCTCCGCTGCGTCCGACTCTCGTCCCATCGGGAGAGGAGCGGCGAACCCGCGGGGGAAAACCGCGAGGAAAAATCTCTCGTGGGCGCGAAGCTTTTCCGCGCGTCTCAGTGAGGGCGCACTCGCGTCCGCAAGCCCGAGTTATCGCTTCGGTCTCTGCTCTCCGCCATTTCCAAATCTCTCAACACAAACAAACAGGGGCTGCTGCTGCTGCTGCTGCTGCCGCCGCTCGTGCGCACGGAAAACGTCGATGCGCGTTCACGACGAAACGGCCGCGAGCAGAGAGGCTCCCGCTGTGTGCGACCTGGACGTGTTGTTAACGAGACGTTTGCGTCGATGCGATACAGGAAATGGATCGGTGCGCGCGTGGGGGACGAAGCCACGCAGGAGTGCGTTGACTCGTGCGTGTGTCGCGTGACGCACTGTTGAAAGTGGAGGCCTCCTGCGGCTGTGTGTACGTGTGCGCGCGTGCGTTGGTGCACCGTGCAGAATCCATAGTGCCTGGTCCAGAGTGATGCATAGCGTGATGTTAGCTGCACGAGGCCACAGCAGCGTGTTTATGGCCGTTTACAGCAAACATAAAACATACTAACTAATAATAGACAAGAATACATAAATAGAGTTTTAAACTAGAGCTCACTCTCAGGTCATGTCCTCTGGTTTGTGTTTTTCTGTGAGTTTGGAGTGTAAGTCACATGTGTTATCATGATGAATGTTTATCAGGACGATTGTTTTGTTTTTAGTGTTTTTGTACATTATTATTCCCCCCTGGTATTTACTTGTAGATCCTGATTTGTGGGACATAAAAGAGCAATACTTTTATTTCAGCAATTTGTTAATAATTTAATGTAACATTTTCTTGTATATAACTATATCATTGGGTATTTGGCAAATAAAATAGAGTTAGCACATCAAATTATGAACAGCTGCTTCCTTTTTCTGCTTTTATGGTGTCATATAATAAGTTCATGGTGAGAAAAGGAAGAGGAGCCATATAGAGGATGCATTTAATAATCTTATACATTTGGCATTAACAGCTAAGACAAGTATACAGCGCTGATTACTTTTGTTTGTGTATTGTTGTGTAGTTATTACTTTCCCCTTTAAGGCTGAAATGATGTCGATGGATACTCTACTCGCATCACATCACTGGACTACATTCACCATCATCTCTGACTGGACAAACTCCTAAAAGGTGGAAAGTTTTCCTTTTTTGTTGTTGCTTTGTCATATAATGATGTCATTGCAAAAGAAACATTTGATGGGAATGATTAAAGCGATATAAAAAAAGGCCTAAAACCCAAATTACGAGCTGAAAAAGAGGACAACACGGGTGATGATTCATCATTACAATATGTAATTTCCACATTATTTGAACTATATTAAATATTGATTGTTGCAGCTTTAATGCCAACCCCCTGGTATCATTTTGGAGACCCCCCCCCCCCCAAAAAAAAGAGCTTGGCTGTCAGAACATGGACCTCCTGCTCATTACATAACATGAAGAATATCTTATGGCTGTATAGAAGTCTGCTTCTCGTGCACACCTCACCGCCGGCCTTGTGGCGAAACCACATTTGAGGAGGAGAGTGTAGCGTGTGTGTGTGAGGTATTCTGGGAAATACTCTTGAGAAGTAATTACATTGTGTGTAATAAGTAGATTGGGCACTTGCATTCCTTTTAGAGGAGTCTTGATTCAAAGTTGAAGACTTGTGAACGCAGACATTTGGATCCATGGAGATTCAGATTATTGTTTGTTTGGCCTCTATACTGGTTTACTTCTCTCTCTCTCCTTTCTTTCAAATGTAATACGTGTTGGTAACACCTCATTGAAGCTGAAGATGAGTCACTCGTGCATGCAGGATCATTTAAAAGTAACTGCCCGTATTTACTATGTGAATGGCGGCAGGCGTATCCACAATATGACAATTACCCTCCCCCTCCTCCTCCTCCCACCCAGTGAATGTGCTGTAATCACAGTTGGCTTCCTTCCCAGATATTATGTCACAGCCAAGACAACAAGGAGACTCCAAAGATTACCCCGTGTAGCGGCCTGGTCCTCGGTCCCTTTCTGGATCACGGATCTGCCCGCTGCCAACTATTCATACACTCTGCCGTACTCATTGCATGTGTTGTAACTCTGTAATGATTCCTTCTGGTCACATGACATCTCTTGCTTCTGTCCATCCTGGAGAGGGATTCTCCTCAGTTGCTCTCCTGAAAGTTTCTTCCCTTTGTTCCCTGTGAAAGTTTTTTTTTCTATTTCTTTGGAGTTTTTCACGATCCGATGTGAGGTCAAAGGTCAGGGATGTCGTATGTGTACAGATAGTAAAGCCCTCTCAGGCAAATTCGTAATTTGTGATATTGGGCTAAAGAAAAAAATGTGAATAGAAAAAGATGCCAGCAAATTGGTAAAGGAAAATCCTCAAAATTAACAGGAATTACAATTCAAGCGTCAACATTTTAATTGCAGCAAACAGGAATCTAAAATCATGTCTGAATTAAATCCAATTAAAGGTGAGTTGAAAATAATAAAGACTTTATAGAGAGACAAATGAAGAGTGCAGTTACCCTGCTGGTCATATGTACAGATGATTGGAAAGGCTAGAACGGACGTCAGTTGAGACCCTTTGTTTGGTATTACCCCCTTTCAAAACACTCATAAATCGCATACGGTGATAATAGTTTTGACACATAATCGTCTTGTCAGAAGAAAACAGGAGATTCCAGTTCACAGGTAAAACAGTTCAGTGCTGACTATTCCAGGAGATGCATTCAAGGTCACGGCCTGCATTAGACTTGATGACGATAAGCAAGTAGGTGTCTCACTGTGGAAACACGTAATCCTCCTTAAAACACAGATCCACCCATTTAGGAACACCGTGTTGCAGCTGCAGCCGACTGGCCCTCATTAAACTGCTCATGTTCGGGACCCAGACCTCATCATTGTGCCGGTGCTTTGTGTAACAGGATTCCTGTGGAGGTCACGCTACATGTTAAACCTCTCGGCAAATGTGAAACGATATGCGTAACTATATATTTGTCAAGTAAAATCCATATTTTGGTTTTACATTGATAGGTTTACAAATGTGACTCGATTATTAATAATGAATTGCTTTACTAACATAATTGCAAAAACAAATGGTCCCTTTGTTTTTTTTCTTCTTCTCCCTTTCCACCTGAACAAAGAAATCCAGAAGACACCTTCATCTTTCCCCGACTTTAATCGTGCATGTTACAGGCGTTTGGATTCGACGAGATGAAGAGAACAACTTTTTATTTAGACGTTCTCCTTTTGAAAAGATGGAACGGGTCCCTAACGTGCGCGGCCGCGCTCAGCCGGCCGATGCGTCTCACGGGAGTCATTTGAAGAGCTTGAACTTGCGCAGCAGCGGCTGCACCGCCTCCTTCGGACACGGCTTCAGAGCCAGGCAGGTGGGGGTGTTCTCCGGTTGCTCCACCCAAAGCTTGTGGGCCACGCCGGCCTGTGTGAGAACGTCCGACAGGCTGCAGAGGGCGGCCTCATCTGGAGCCTGGAGGAAAAAACAATTACAAACGCAGCGTCAGACAACTCAACGTCCAAGTCCCCCCCGTCACCATGACGATACATCTCACTGCAGCACTTTGTGTGCCAAATAAGGTTTGATATTTAAACCTCTCCAGGAAATAATCAACACTTTTTCCTTTATTCCAGTAATTATTCAGTAGTTGGATCAGTAAAATTGTACTACGTCCTATTTGGCTGTGATTTATTATGCAGGTATTAGTTGTCCATCTTATAATACATTATACTTTTTGATGTCATTTGAATTATCCATCCATCCATCCATCCATCCATATTATTAGTATTAGTTGGTCATCTTATAATACATTTCTATATAATTTTAATTATCCATCCATCCATCCATCCATCCATATGATTAGTATTATATTTTCATCTTATAAAAATACATTATACTTTTTGATATAATTTGAATTATCCATCCATCCATCCATATTATTAGTATTAGTTGGTCATCTTATAATACATTATACATTTCTATATAATTCGAATTATATCAACACTAAATAACTCATATTCAATATATTGATCTAATATTGAGTTGTTCTAACATTAGCTAGATAACTGATGATGCAATAATTAATGTCCTCATTAGCACACAACTATACTAGCAAGAAGACCAATAAACACCGTGATGTATTAGATTATTATCGATCAGAAATAAAACCATTTTATAGAGTTTTAGATCAGCCGAATGCTACAGCTTAGCAGAGAGGTTATTGACGCGTTATTACACATGTTGCTCACCCCCAGCACCACTTTGTGCATGGAGTCCAGCTCGGCGAGGTACCGCTGCGTGTCCGGGTCGCCGTAGTGCAGGTGGATGGCGGCGGTGGCGGCGTGGCAGGCCTGAGTTATCACGGCCCCCAGGGGCCACGACAGCTTGTGGACCAGGTCCGACCGGACCACCACGTACTGGACCAAGCGGCTCGGAGACCCGGCTCCCGCGGCCGCCATTGTGAAGCAGAAACCGATGCAGAGGGAAGGTTTGTTTATCTTCCGGGTCAGCCGACGTGCCGTTTATTATCAAATTAAAAACGCGACTGCCCTCTGCTGGTGGCTTTGGGGACTTCATGTTAAAAACAGGCTGCGGTCGTGAGCCAGCGAGTAAACTACAGGTCCCTCGAGCAAAATATCATTTAAATAAATGCATGGTGGTTTTATATGTTGTTGAACATTGTAAATATGTCTGCTCTCAAATGAAAATAGAAACATATAGAAACAGCAATTGAAAATAGAATATTATGACATAAACCACTTACTTGAGGCCATGTCTTAGACACCTGGGTGAAGCCCTGGATATGTATTTCTTCCCTCCTCCTCCTCCTCCTCCTCCTCCTCCTCCTCCTCCTCCTCCTCCGACCGGGTCTCATAATCTTTCTTTTCAATCACCTATATACTGTGTGTATATATATATATATATATATATATATATATATATATATATATATATATATATATATATATATATATAAAATATGTTAGGACGACTGAGAGAAACCCTATCACTGAAATCAACCCGGAGAGAGATTTACTCAAATGGGAGACATGTAAAATACACACGCACACACACACAATTTATATAAAATAAATAAAATAAATAATAGTAAATATATATATATATATATATATATATATATATATATATATATATATATATATATAAAAACATAGAGATTATATACATACATACATATATGAGGAAATCTGAGAGAAACCCTATCACTGCAATCAACCTGGAGAGGTATTCACTCACTATAATATTGTGGAAAAGGGGGCTCAGTGTACTGTATTGTATTACTGTGGATTGAGAATGGCTATAACTCTTTTAATAAATAACTCAACTGTAAGAGGAATGGAAGTTTAATGGAGAAAAAACAATTGAGCGAGCGCGAGAGAAGCTGCGAGTTATGGGTTTGAGGACATTCAGATTTACTCTGAAAAAAAATCCCTAAAAAATAAATGAAATGTAAACCGTAGATTCATTCAAATAAGCGACAAACACACACAAGTAAATGTCACAATAATTATTTATTAAGCATACACATTATAATATAAATATAAAATATGCTATTTTTGTTTTTAAAATTGGTGAGACATCATTATATCTGTGTTGAGACAGACAACCATACAAACAGGTTTTTAATATTCTACCAAAATCTGCTATGCAGCTGTAACAAACTTGCCATGATGGTGACGTCCTAAAATCAGAGCCTGTGTTCATGGAGCATGTCAGAGGAGTGAGACTGATCTAGGATCAGGTCCCATGTAAATGTCGCCACAAATGAGGCAAGCTGGTCTTAGATCAGCGCTCCTAGTCTAAGATACTGTATGCAGTGGGCCCACAGAGAGAGAGAGAGAGAGAGAGAGAGAGAGAGAGAGAGAGAGAGAGAGAGAGAGAAAGAGCACAATAGCCTACCGTTTATTTCTTTATATAGATATATTTCTTACTGTAGTCCAACAATGGCAATTAGCAGCATGAAAATGCATCACTGGTTTATTTCCTAGTTCCGAGAAACCGCAAAACAAGTTAGGAAGTCAAGAAATCAAATAAACATCGAACATACTGATGATCATCGTCATAAGAGAGGAACTCGTCCACAGTGAAACAATCAGAGATAATCAAACAATCAATCAGATCCGACCCGAGTGGTGACGTCTGACGGCCGGGTCTCACCCCGCGGACAACGGCTTCGGTTGACGGACCACAAAGTGAATTGACCCCCCCCCCCCTCCCTTCCCTACACAAAAAGAACCTCTCAACGCAATAAAAAAACAAATAGTTTTAAACACTTTTTTCTCTTTTTTTGTCTTCGTCTTTTTTGTTTGTTTAGTTCTTTACGTTTTGGTCGACATGCTGGATCCTCGTGTCTGCAGCTTGGTGGCCGATCAGAAGGAAAAGTATTGAGCGAACCACTCCTGGCGCTGGGCCTCCGGGGAGTCGATGGACGGGTCCTTCGTCTCAGGAGGGCTTCAGAGCACATCACATCACCACGACAACGAAATACAAAAGGACAAATAAAGACAGGAAGAGAAAAGACAAGTCAGGGAAGAAGCCAGAGAAGAAGATAAAGACTTACACCACACCGAAGGACGCGTCAGAACACTCTGCAGACTTTTATTAGCTCTCATCTCTGTCTGTGTTGTTGTTATTATTGTTGTTGTCTTTGATGCTCAATGTATGTTATTTACACACATACCTGAACTGCTCTGCTGTTTTGATTCAGCTGGGCTCATACAAACAGCAATATCCCTCATCTGGAGGTTTAAAGGTGGTTTGAATGAAGATGCAATGTACCTGTCTGTCCACCAGGGGGCAGCACCGCCTGTGTGAGGATTCATTGAGCTACAGCCAAGGAGAGAAACACCTGTCCCAATTCCATACGACATATTACTTGTGTGTGTATGTATGTATATATATATATATATATATATATATATATATATATATATATATATATATATATTATAGTAAACTGTTTTTTAGTAATTAATTACACATTTTAGACGTGTAATTACAACAGAGACCATTTCTACGTGTGGTATTAGTACTTTTACTTCAGTAAAGGATCAGAGTACTTCCTCTACCACTGTTATGGGCTCACAGTACTGCAGAGACTCTGTGATGCAGAGTGTCTAGTTCTTCACAGGAACATGTAAACACTTCCTGGAGCTCTCTCTGTTTTCTTAAATGGCTTCTTATTCAACAAACAGTCCCATAGCCCCGGGGGTAATATTAAAGGTTTGGGAGGTGCGTCATTCCTTTTTGTGTTGTTGTTGTTTTTGTTTAAGCTTGGAAGTCAATTACTTCCCAGTAGGCGTAGTATTTGTGCAGCATGATGAATCGTGTTTATACTTTGCGTGGTCAGACTCAAGGGATTCTGTTTTAATGCCATGAAATATGAATCGTAACACGTGCATTTGCAGACAGCATACTGTTCAACACGACCACCATCAACTGTCTGCTGACAACAGGAAGTGGCCGAGAGGTCGGAGCGAGGTCGAATAAGTTGGGTTGCGACCGAACTTTTAAAGTGTTCATTAAAAAAAGATTAAGGGACAAACAGGCGCATAAAATATTAAAGATGTCTCGAATAAAAACAAAAAAACTCACATGACTATGAACACAACAGATGAGGAAGAGCAGAACTGTTTGTTATCTGCTATGTTTGCATCAGAGCTGAAGTGAAAAATAATATTTAACAATCAAATATTATTTTTTTGGGGGGGGGTATCATTTGTAGGCAGATGAGCAATGAGGAAAGCGAGGGGGGGGGGAGCAAAGTAAATAGGGAGCGGGGATGTTTTGATGTTGGTCACATGGGGAAAGAAACGTGATGAGAGGACATGCAGAGAGGATGAGGAGGGTGAGGAAGAAGCACTAAGATGAGAGGGATGATTACTGTCATCACACGTCTCTGGCTCATCAGTCCCATCAGGATCAATTATATTTCTGCATCCTGATCAATCCAGAGGAAACCCGTGGATCAGGTGCAATACCAGACCCGACCCCCAGGGGAGACCTTTAGGGTTCTGCAGGAATCGGGCAGAACGCCGCTCCGCTATCCGTCGGCCTGATTCCGATACAGCTAATCAAAGTAGTGGGGTCAGCGTCACCGGTCACCGGTAGAGGTCACAGGCAGAGGTCACGCCCGCCACCCGCCAGACCGACGAGCGCCGCCGCGTCAGCTGGTTAGACGGCGGCGTGACGTCGCTCCTCGACACCGATAACGACACACACGCTGGCGAGATGCGCCTCTCGGGTCCCGACGCCTGCTGTGTGTCAAACACGGATACCCCCCCCACACACACACACACACGCACACACACACACACACACACACTGCTGGCTGCGATTTAAAGACAAACTAAGATGTTTCCCAAGAGGCCCGTTTCTTGCTTTAATAATAAAAAACTAATATAAACACTACGTTTGACTGAACGTGTTTCAGTCGGACTTTAAAGCCGGTCCTACTCTCCAGAGTTTAGGTGGAGCACAGCGTGGGGACCAACAGGAGGACTGAGGGTCCATGTTGATACCAGGGGGATCACAGGTTGGGACGGTCTTCCTATGATGCTTTCCTCCTCACATCGAGCTGTAGCGATGATGTCATCAATAGATTTAATGTGTGAGGTATTTGTGTACATCCCAGGACAGAACAACTAAACAGCAACATGGATTTTCTGCACATGAAATCAATGTTTCCTCTTTACTGCTCCATCCTTCTGAATACTAATGTCACAGTTATTGGGATCCCTACTCAGCAGAGGACCCGACTCGAGACCTGAACCTGGACTCGAGCCGTTTTGTAAATACCAGACTTCACTTCTGCTATTGAGCATGGAGAAAGAAGAAAGAAGAGTATTCATATTCACGGTTAACGTCCCCTTAGCGGAGGTTTGTTGTCTCATAAAAGTCTCTTTAAGCTGTAAATACGTAAGAGACCCGACGGTTTAGAGGGTCGGATTTACAACTTGCCGGAGGATGAACGTCAAGAACAAAGAGGAGAGACGGAGCGTTTAATGGAGTCTGAAGAATCTCAAAGCAGATCCATAATATCTGACCTCATACTGTCAGCTGTGGGCTCTGTCGTGTGTGTGTGTGTGGTTCTCTCTGTGTGTGTGTGTGTGTGTGTGTGCTGCCTTCCCGTAACAACAGGTTTGTCCCAAAGCAGCCACCATATCTCATTCTTTACATGAACAGCAGCTACAACATACAGCGAGACACCCCCCCCCCCACACACACACACACACACAGAGGGGCCAGTCCATGATGGCGGAAGACAATATCTACTTGGTTATGAACTTGTGTAGCATAAACTTTTATTCACAAAAAATGACAAAAAAAGTGCATGTTGAAGATGAGATGATGAAAAAAAAACAAATACTGACATCAAGTTTGACAACATAAAAACAAAAAACTGTTGGCATGCGCACAGTGACCACGGTCAGACTGACGCACAACGTGGAGGGGCGGAAACGTGACAAC
The DNA here is from genome assembly GCA_036178185.1 of Liparis tanakae. Taxonomy (NCBI): domain Eukaryota; kingdom Metazoa; phylum Chordata; class Actinopteri; order Perciformes; family Liparidae; genus Liparis; species Liparis tanakae. The sequence goes on along the minus strand of CM070101.1, from coordinate 5,065,295 downwards.
AGAAACGTGAGGACACGCCCCTTTTGCGTTCCCAGGCCATTCTGTCGAGCTCCGCTCGGCTTTCACGTCCTCTCTAAATATTAATTGTATTTATATGAATTGAAGCCGAATGCAGTCGGGTCTTCCCAGCAGCAGGCGGGACGAGTTCCACTTCGATACGAGAACCACGTGCCTCCTTAAGCTCCCTTCACGGGTTTAGTGGGACAGCAAACTAAAGCAAACACTATAAAGCCGATTTCCACCGAGTCATCGTGCTAACGTTAGCGTAGTTAGCTCGCTGATTAACTCCGCCCACCGCAGTCATCGGCCGAATTAACGCTGGTGACGATGCCTTCATGCTCCTGGTGGTTGATGAACAGTGGAGATGTGAAACAGCTCTTATCGTCCCTGTTTCTCTGGGTTAGTCTGAGGCCGTAAAGCCTCGGGCTACGAGTCGACTCATCGAAATAACGCTTAAGTCACTTTAACCAGCGGGGTTTATTATTCTCAGTTAAACGGCGGCCCGTGATTGGACGATCGGCGCGTGGACCGACCCGCCGGCCGCTGAAAAGGTCTCACCTCAGGAATTTCTTGGGTTCGGTGGGAGGAGGGGTCGGCGGGGGAAGAGGTTTGTTGGAGTTGAGTTCAAGGTGGTGGAGGGGGGAGTTGGGGAGGGGCTCTAGGCGGCTGGGCTGGGCTGGGGGCGGGGGTGGGGGCGGTGGGGGGTGCCCACTCCCTGAGCCTGCCACGCCCACGCCCATACCGGCGGCCTCCAGAGCCCTGACATTGGGAGAGCTGCTGAAGCGGCTGGCGGCTGTTTTCTCATTCTTTTTCTTTTGCTACACAGACAAAAAAAAGAAAAGGAGGGGAAGGGGGGGGGAGGGGGGAGGGAAGGGCACGGGGGTCAAAAAAAGAGAGCAACAGGGATGTTGTAAAAGAAAATAAGAGGAAACGGATAAGAAGAAATGGAGGGGGGGGGGGGGGGGGGGGAATGGAGTACAGGGAGAGCCCCCCCCCGGAGGTGGAAACGGTCCATCCAGGGAGAGAGAGAGAGAGAGAGAGAGAGAGAGAGAGAGAGAGAGAGAGAGAGCGCGCTAACCCGATGCTACTTTGATCGAAAAACAGAGTGAGCGGGTCAATCTGAAGGCGCCGCCCGCTCTGCAGCAGCGGCGTTCGCTCTGAGCACAATGGAGGTTGGAGATGAGGAAGAGCAGGAAACAAATGGCTTGGAAAGCAAAGGAGAGCTGGAGGGGGAAAAGTCAGGGAGAACAATCCACGACACACACACACACACACACGACACACACATGTACAGATATGTGGGGGGGAACCAAAGACATGTGACAGGAACGGAAAACACCGGAAGACGTAGGAAACCCGAGAGACGGCGACGAGATCCTGCATCAACACACACTCTGGGACATTTAACTTACGGTATTTAAATCTGGTGGGTCCAGTGTACTATTTTAACTTCTTGAAGATCCCGTTCTTGAAGTATGACGCCTTTACGTTTAATTGCTGTAAAGAAATGAGACCGTGGGAGGCGCGACTATCGGCCTCCTTCTCATGCTCGCGGTGATAAAAGAAAAAGAAAAAAACGCGTTTCCGAGTAATCGCTTCTCTTTCAACGCCCTTCGTGACTTTGTTATCGCCGGGAAAAAAAGAAGAAGAAAAAAAACGTGTTAGAATTGGTTTTCACCGTTTTACCGTGTGCCGTTTGTCGAACACGCCGGCTGGACCGCCGTCGTCGTGTCCGACAAACGCGTCTCATCTGCTCCGGCGCTTGGTGTGATGTGAATGACGTGACGGAGGAGATGGAGAGGATATCATCTTCGCCATGTGCTGAGCTCCAGCAGGGCCCCTGTGTGTGTGTGTGTGTGTGTGTGTTACAGGATGGCAGGGCCTACCTTAATGAGCGGGTTGATGACTCCTACGTTGGGGCTGGCGTTGAACACTTTGTTGAAGTTGGTCTCCCTGTTGACCAGCTCCAGCTGGTAGAACTTCTTATCGTCCTGCAGGAGGCGAAAAACAGGGTTCTCACACATGTTGACCAGTGCATTTCCATGACTTTTCCATGAATTTTCCATGACTTTTCCAGGACTTTAAAACAAAATTTCCATTACTAAACTGAAATATCGGTATAAACATGAACAATTACGAACATTTTGCGTATGCCGACTTATATTTTGAGCGTCTTTCTTTAAAAAAATACATCACTTTTTTTAAACTCTGCGTAAATGAACATGTGATTATAACACATTTCCATGACTTTTCCAAAACTTTTATGATTTACGTTTTTTCCATGACTTTTCCAGGCCTGGAAATGACCATTTTAAAATTCCATGACTTTTCCAGGTTTTCCATGACCGTACGAACCCTGAAAAAAAATCGCACTCCGCCCTGCAAGCGTTACCTACCACCAGCTTCTTGACCAGAGACTCTCTCTCGGACACCATGTCCCTCAGCTCGGCGATGACCTGCAGGTCCTCGTGGCGACTCTCCCTGTTCCTGAACTTGTCCTCGGTCCCCTCCAGCCTGCGAGACACAAGCAGAGAGGTTCTGCACCAGAGACCCACTGACCTCCACCAGAAACCCACTGACCTCCACCAGAGGCCCACTGACCTCCACCAGAAACCCACTGACCTCCACCAGAGGCCCACTGACCTCCACCAGAGGCCCACTGACCTCCACCAGAGGCCCACTGACCTCCACCAGAAACCCACTGACCTCCACCAGAGGCCCACTGACCTCCACCAGAAACCCACTGACCTCCACCAGAGGCCCACTGACCTCCACCAGAAACCCACTGACCTCCACCAGAGGCCCACTGACCTCCACCAGAGGCCCACTGACCTCCACCAGAGGCCCACTGACCTCCACCAGAGGCCCACTGACCTCCACCAGAGGCCCACTGAGAACATCCACTGGAACGTCCACTTTAAGGAGCGTCGTTAAGTACGAGTTTGAGGCGTATACTTCTACTGCCGCTGCGTCTCAGATGCAAGTTTTTTTCTAGTGCACTATCTGTATCTGGTGGCTTAACTTTTCATATTTTACGATGTCACACCCCTCTTTGCCCGGGGGAAGTACGTACAGAATAAAGACAGAAAAAAGGCAGCGCCTGTAATGGGAATTTGATATTCTTAGTTGTATTTTATATTTCTATGTGAACAAACGAGGTACAATTTACCGACACAGTCCACATTTGAAAGATGAATATGTGTGTGAATTGTGTTTTGAGAATATTCTCCTACTTCCGAGGTGAAATAAACTCTTCAAAAAGCGACTTCAAAACCGGCCGACTCACGAGTAAATGACTTTTTAAGAACATGTGATGATGATGATGCTACAGCGGAGAGAGGACAGCACGATGCAACATAAACATCAACACAATGAGGACTTACACTTTTAATACTTTTAGTATAATTTACTAATATACTTTTACTGCAGTACGATTTTGAATGCAGGACTTTTGACGTGCGTTGGAGCATTTTCACTGTGTGGTATTTGTACTTCTCCTTAAGTAAAGAATCTGAATACTTCTTCCACCACCAATGTCACACACTCACAGCTTCCTCCTGTGTGTGTGTGTGTGTGTGTGTGTGTGTGTGTGTGTGTATTAGACGGAACCAATTACGAGTTACGGGAATAAAAGGCGTGTACTACAGGGATGAAAAAGATGAGGGAACAGGCTTTACTTTTCCATTAGCTCTTGATCAATAAAGCAGTAATTGTCCCGCTGTCTCGCCTCTCGTCTCCTCTCATTACAGAAACCATTAAAGAGGGTTTGCACGTTCAAGTGGAGAAAAAAGAAAAGTTTCTCCGGAGGTTGTTTTTGTTCTGAGTTATGAGAACTTTCAAAGAGTTTAATAAGATTTTTTTATTTCTCAGAGAAATCATCACAGGTGACACTGTCGCATGTAGACATGAACTTATGCACTTTTAAATGTTAAATGTGGCCACATGATTAACCGTATCATTGGTTACGTTACTGTGACTGAGCACTGTGCCTGTTCATAATTATAATAAAATATTTTCTAGTAAAAATCCAACGGATAATTTGGAGGATGCTAAAAATACAAGTCGGTGCTTCTCTGATCGTCGGTTCATCGCGTTGCTACGGTTTTATTGGACATGTTCTCTGCGCCGGAAGGAAGGAACTCGGTGTGCGGCGACTTAAAGGGTCTCACAGGGTCTCACAGGGTCTCAGAGGGTCTCAGAGGGTCTCACATAGTCTCAGAGGGTCTCACAGGGTCTAATAGGGTCTCAGAGGGTCTAATAGGGTCTCACAGGGTCTCACAGGGTCTCACAGGGTCTCACAGGGTCTCACAGAGTCTCAGAGGGTCTCACATGGTCTCACAGGGTCTCACAGAGTCTCAGAGGGTCTCACATAGTCTCACAGGGTCTCACAGAGTCTCAGAGGGTCTCACAGGGTCTAATAGGGTCTCAGAGGGTCTAATAGGGTCTCAGAGGGTCTAATAGGGTCTCACAGAGTCTCACAGGGTCTCACATGGTCTCACATGGTCTCACATAGTCTCACAGGGTCTCACAGAGTCTCACATGGTCTCAGAGGGTCTCACAGGGTCTCAGAGGGTCTCACAGGGTCTCAGAGGGTCTCACAGGGTCTCACATAGTCTCAAAGTCTCACAGGGTCTCACAGAGTCTCACAGAGTCTCACAGGGTCTCACATGGTCTCAGAGGGTCTCACAGGGTCTCAGAGGGTCTCACAGGGTCTCACATAGTCTCAAAGTCTCACAGGGTCTCACAGAGTCTCACAGAGTCTCACAGGGTCTCACATGGTCTCAGAGGGTCTCACATGGTCTCAGAGGGTCTCACAGGGTCTCAGAGGGTCTCACAGGGTCTCACATAGTCTCACAGGGTCTCACAGGGTCTCACAAAGTCTCAGGGTCTCACAGAGTCTCACAGAGTCTCAGGGTCTCACATAGTCTCACAGGGTCTCACAGGGTCTCACAGAGTCTCAGAGTCTCACAGGGTCTCAGAGGGTCTCACAGGGTCTCACAGAGTCTCAGGGTCTCACATAGTCTCACAGGGTCTCACATAGTCTTACAGGGTCATACAGGGTCTCACAGAGTCTCACAGAGTCTCACAGGGTCTCACAGAGTCTCACAGGGTCTCACAGAGTCTCACAGGGTCTCACAGAGTCTCACAGGGTCTCACATAGTCTTACAGGGTCATACAGGGTCTCACAGAGTCTCACAGAGTCTCACAGGGTCTCACAGGGTCTCACAGGGTCTCACAGGGTCTCAGAGGGTCTCAGAGGGTCTCACAGAGTCTCAGGGTCTCACAGGGTCTCACAGGGTCTCACAGGGCGATGCTGGGGTTCGGGGTCTTGCCCAAGGACATGTCGAAACGGACCGGCGGAGCAGGGGATCGAACCGCCGACCCTCCGACTCCCCAGGATGGACGTTGTCCTTCACAGTGACTTTGGCCATAAATCTGACGACCTGAGGCTTTATTTTTTATTTCTTTGCCAACTCCTCTGAGAGCAATAATATATTTTCTGGTGGAGTTCATGATCGGATCCAAATACTGTATTTTTTATTTACCACCGGCCGGTGGAACACAATTCCCTCTGGGCGGGAGCACACCGAGGCCAAATGTTTGGCGTGCAGCTATTTTACGCCTGACTGCCGCAGCATCAGCAACCCTCCACTGGGCAGGGAGACCCCGTGTGTGTCAGGGAGGCCCGTGTCACCCGTGAATTTGTCGTATTTTGGGGTGTTTTTGTCTGTGAGCACATGAAGGGAATATGTTCAGAGTTTGAACAGATGCACCCGCTGTTGCTCGGCTTATATACAAGCCATCGAACCGATGCATCCACATCCACCCGCTGCATGCTGAACAGACGCTCCGGTCTGAAAACATCGTAAAGCTGAACCAAGACTCATATATATACTTCTCTGGGAGTAGTATATTCTTTGGTGAAGCTGGTGTCTGTGATAAGATGACGATTTGGAGTCTCCACTGCTCTGGACTTTAATAAAACCCCAAACTGACATGACTGATGGTCAAGAGGAAGCGTCGTAATTAAAGTGTTGCACTTATCTCCCCTACCTTCTGGCCCAGCTGTGCCATCTCCTCTCATTGCTAACTCACCGCATGTTATATTAATCATTCTCCAGGACATAACGGTAAAGACATTTTCCGTGGTGAGGAAGAATCTACACACGCATACATTGTGTGTGAAGATTTTCCCTTTAATGAACTGACTGGAGGTGTACGGATATAACAAGTGATTGAACAACTGTCCCTCGCTAAGTCATTTGTTTTCTTGTATTAGAAGACTCATTATACATAATCACTTAAGGGGATGATTATCATAGGAAATAATGGTGGAAGACAAAGGAAGACGATTAGCAAATGGAGGACAGAAAGTTAATATAATGCTTTAAAAGTCCACGTCGACAACGGCCTGTGTAGAGACTGTGAAGGCGGCACAGTGTTATCTACACATGCCAGAGACAGCTACGTCCTTTAAAAGTGATGTGTGGGGATTTCTGCAGTGGGACATTAAGATTCAGGAATTTCCAACCCTCCTCCATCACTTTCTTTGTTGTGATTTATTTCAGCTCTTGGACTTTGGCATGTGCTCCTGAGTGCTGCTTGGCTTCCAGATATGGAGGACAGAACATTAATTAAGTTTAAATACATAAAAAAATGCATGAATTAATACAGGAATAAATAAATAAATGCTTAAATAAATGTATAAATAATGAAATGAATACAGGAATAAATAAATAAATTCTTAAATAAATGTATAAATAATTAAATAAATACAGGAATAAATAAATAAATGTTTAAATAAATGTATAAATAATTAAATTAATACAGGAATAAATAAATACATGCTTAAATAAATGTATACATAAATATATACAGGTATAAATAACACAATAAATAAATTGTCCATACAAGGACACATAAATGTTATGAATAAATAAATGAAGAAATATGCGCGGAGACATAAATAAATGAAAAAATACGGAAATGTAGACATATTTATTTAGGTATAACTTATTTTGATTTATTCCTGTATTTTAAACCAGGAGTTTATTTATTTACTCCTGTATATATGTATACATTCATTAAAACATTTATTTATTCCTGTATTGATCTATTTATACATTTATTTAAGCATTTATTTATTTATTCCTGTAATTTATTCATGCTATAATTATGTTTCAGGTGTCCGGATGTATGATGTGACATGATGACTGACTGCTTCTCTACTTGTAACACACAAACTCCCCATAGAATCAATACGGCACAGGCGTAGGACAACACATTTAAATGTTCATGAGATGAGCCTCCTCAGTGGGTGTTTTTACCGAGACGTATTTGTAGTGAGGGACGGTGATTAATTAGGAGGGAAAGGACACGGCTGATGGTTAAGACAGATCTGTGTTTTAGTTAATTAGACAGAAGGCGGTTGATTATCTCTGAGGACACAGGAATGCCTCCTCTGTGGCTAAAGTGAGGAAACAGCCAGAAAAATCTAACAAACTGCTGACCGATAAAGTGCATGTGTCCCAGATAACTGGTCAAAACCACACAGGTAGATTATGTTTCCTCTGTAAACTTAATTCACTGTAAAAGATGAATCAAGATGTAACTTGATGATGGCGCGACTTGAGAAGTTAAGTGATCAACAGAGTTATTACGATTGGTGCAGAGGGAGACATGAATGTCTGAAACTAATTTCATGGCCATCTATCTAATATCTGAAAGAGATTTACCCATCAACCATTCAATGGTCTCTGGGTGTTACTAGATTAAAAGTCAGGGGATCATCAAAGTTGCATCCCCTGGAGACCATGAATGTTTAAAAGAAGGAAAACACTCATTTTTACCCTAACATGGTTGAGAAATTGCCAAAGTCTATTACATTTTTCATAACGGCAAAAAAGAAAAAGAAGAAATATACTCCAATGTAATTCCATTCTCTGATAAAGACTTTGAAATATGGTTGAAATGTCCTTAACAAGCTAGTTAGTGGATCTTGAGGTGTGTCGGCAATTTAAAAAAAAATCTTTAGTCAGCAATAGCTTGACTAAAAAGTTAAACTATGCATCATTTTATATTTTAATCTCTTCCAGGCGATGATGTACTTGGCCCTGCGTGTGTGACTGTGTGTCTGTGTGTGTGTGTGTGTGTGTGTGTGTGTGTGTCTGTCTGTCCATGGCTAATCTGCTGGCCCTCTTGAGGATGCAGGGATTCACACTTTCTCTTGTTTCCGCTATAGATTACCCCTTCTCTAGATTTGAATGCCTGGTAGGACAATGCATTATTGTGTGTATGTAAATATCTATATGTATGTATGTATATATGTATGTATATATGTATTTATCTCCGTATAACTATCGCTCAGCAAATGACGCACTGAACTGAGAGCTGGCTACAGAGAAGCGCCTCATCTCAACACGACCACGTACACATGAGGACGTTCTGTTCTCAGAAAGCTTTAAAGTTTAACCAGCCGACTCAAAAGCTTTACCACGTAAATTGCAGTTTAGCCTCACAGAGCCGGGCCGACGGCCGCGTGGATTAAGATGTTGTGTGAGTGGAGAACATGCCTGATACACTTTGAGACAGTCGTGGGTTTGAACTCGTCAGTTGCAGACGCACCTGGCCGAGCCGCTCGTTTAGGATGAGCTGCACGAGCCGAGGGGTCCGTGAGCTGTCCTGTCAGATCTTGTAGATTTGTTTTGGTTTTTTTCATTTGCATATTTAGATCTTCATTAAATCAGCATCGGTCCGACTGTCCGTGCATCTGACGTCCCGCTTCCTGAGCGCTGACAAAGCGTCTCTATCAGGCCTCTTCACAGCCAACACACGTCTAGAGATGCACTTCCTCTCTCGTCCAGCAGGCGGCGCTTTGCTCTCAGCTGACAAACCAAAAGGAGGTCAGCTCTGAACACACACACACACACACACACACACACACACACACACACACACACACACACACACACACACACACACACACACACACACACACACACACACACACACACACACACACACACACACACACACACTAGGGTTTTCCATATGGCTTTTTTTCTGTCGTCGTCTATCTCCAAAACTGAATATCTTTCTCTGGTTTCGGCTCATTTCCCTCCCGACGTGACGTCCTCCGCTGCCCACCAGCACACCGTACCATTCAACTCCCGTCGTTTAATTTATTTCCTCCATCCATCCTCTGCTGCAAATCACATCTCACACACACTCTCCTTCTCTGATCCGCATCATGCTATCAACACGCTGCAGCGTGTGTTCCACTTCTTCAGACCTACTCACTGCACGTCAGCCATTATATTAATTCCCCACTTCATATTCAGTAAGAAGGAAAGAGAAGCCATCACTAGTCGCTGAGCTAAATGTCCTTGATCTTTATTTCATGTGTATAGATGTCATCTTTGATCCCTGCAAGGTCGACTACACCTGAGGATGTTGTATGTGTATCCAAGGCAACCATCACCACCCAGCAGAGAGCTTATTACACCATAGTTGTGGCAATGAAGCTTTATAATAAATCCTCCTCAAACTCATCATCAATAAACCTTAAACCGATTTAGAGACAGTGTATAAACTTTCATTTTTACAAATTTAATTTAATTCTTAAATGTAATATGCCCTACTGTTTTATATTATTGTATTGTATATTTGTAATAAAATGTTTTGCTCCTGGGATGAATAAAGTTAAATGTAATTTAATCTAAATCAATGACCACATTGGATTCGTACCGACAGCCGATCACACCACGGTCTGACAATTTGGGGGGGGGGGGGGGGGGGATTAAAGGACGGCGCCATTATTTAATTATTTAGTTGCTTCTTGAGGTTTTTATCTCATGCTGTAGCTTACATGTGGTGTTTCTATACGCATTGAAATCTAAACATTCGTATGTCTTGGCCCTCCCAAAAACAAAAAGTTTTCTCAAGTGAGCCGTCTCTGCCCAGGATTAACGGCCCAGAAGCGGTGGACGCCGCCGCGTTGGTGGGGATACGAACATCCCACAATCGCAATAACACAAACTACGGCGGTGGAGCGGCTTTGAAGAGCAAAGGGCTTCCTGGCAGACGCTTTGAGAAGGACTTGGAGGAGGTGTAATTACCTCGTTTGACAGCTAAATGTATTTTTCTTGTTACGGTTAAGTTTTTCATTTCATGCTTCGTGATTTAGTTTATGCAACAGACTCATACTGCATTATTCTACTCGCACAATGAAAGCCTTTTTCTTTATAATGCGTGCATAAAGTTGGCTTCAGTCTTCTGAAAAACACCAACTTGTCAAACAAGCGTGAAAAGAGTTTTGAAAATCAAACACGCGTGAGAGCGCGCATAAAGGGCCGTCACGCCTCGTGAATACGGATCCAGGAGCACGAGGCGGGAGCAACGTACTCATTCGTGTTCCTTCTTTCTTTAAATGTCGCGCGGCCTTTGTTCTGCAAATGGAGAGCACATTGTTTCCAGAAGAGTGCGGCGCAGGTACAGACTGAGGGGCGATGAATCTCTCCGCTGCTGCTTTTCATGGCGAGCCAGTTTGGCCGCGCACCGCCGCCGCCGCTCAGAACGTTCGACACGAGCATTATGGAGGAGTCACTTCATCGCAGTCGCCTCCCATTTAGACTTTACTTCATCTGACGCATGCAAAAAATACATGTTGGCAACCTTTAATGCCATATCTTTTAAATCTGCCATTGTTGCCTACTGGATGAGACACATGTGGTCATTTGTACGCATGTATCTGGCCCTGACTAACTGTAATTAAACCTTAAGTGATGTCGTCCTTTTATGTTTTTATTTTAATTGCCTATTTGTTTGGTTTACTTGTATTCAATGCTTTTATGATATGGTCTTTTTTGTTTGCCGCCATTTAAGTTGTGTTTATGCTTTGTTTATCTTTAGAGCACTTTGTAAACTTTGTTTTTATAAGTGCTATATAAATAAAGTTATTATTATTAATATTATTAATAACTAAAACTTAAGTTTTACAATATTGTACTACGCAAACTGTGAAAGAATATGAAGGCCATGGGTGGGGTGGGTCTGTGGGTGGGTGTTTCATCATTCATTATTATAATTTTTTTATATTATTTAGTTTTGCCTTTTTTATATTTATTTATTCACGTTTCCTGTTTTCCTCTTTTCAATTGTAATCTGATCAATACATACACACAACACATTTAAATACTTGTTATCTGATCTCTGTATATAATTTTGTGCATTATCAATAAAGTATATATATATATTTAAAAAAAATATATATATTTTTTTTACATAACAGGAAATGGTCTGCATTGATGCGTTGTGCTCGTGTGTGTTTACTTATGCCCTGATTTCTACCATGCAGAGTCTGAATATGTTATTATCATGTGGCGGAAAGAAAAGAAAAAACACATTATGTGACGATTATGTCCCACATTCGATCATCTGCTCGACTGGAAGACCCAAAGCGTTACGAGGCGGCTGTGAATCACGTGCTCCTCTCCCCGGAGTGAACCTGTCTGTTGCTTTAAACCTCCACTTGCTACCTGCCAACACTCAATTACATTATCGAGGGCGAACGGGTTGGCCGGCGCACGCGGCAATCATGAATTAGGAAGTGCTGAAGCGGGATTCCTCTGCAACCACATCGCCGCACAGCTCAAGACCGCACACACACACACACACACACACACACACACACACACACACACACACACACACACACACACACACACACACACACACACACACACACACACACACACACACACACACACACACACACACACACACACACACACACACACACACAGGCGTGTTTACGGCGTGTACATACAGTATCTGCAGGGCGGAGATCTTGTCCTTGAGCACTTCCTGGGCTTTGTTGAAGTCCGACAGCATGTTCTGCGTCTCTCGGCTGTGGATGGCGTTCATCTCGGCGAGCTCTCTCTCGTGCCTCTTCGTCAACTCTTGTTCGTGAGCCCTGAAGGAGAGAGAAGCGTGGACACTCAGCTTTTTAACCCTCCTGTTGTGTTTGTTTCTTACATACAGCCGTGATGTTCCCGGGTCAATCTGACCCGGTTAATGTTGAATAAGATAAAAAAATCCCAAAACTATAGTTTGTACATCATCACCAACAACATTACTAACAATGAAATCAGTTTTTAGTGGAATTGAGTTATTCACCTCTCTATAGATCAGAGTTCAATCAGGAGCACTCACTCGTTTTATTGAAAAATACATGTTCAAACAATTTTTTAGGTACATTAAAAAAATATAAATATAAATTGCATTTGTCTACCATAACATGTATTGTCTCCTAAATTTTATTAGCATTTTGTAAGTTTTTTTTCTTTCATGGGGTGATGTAGATAAATAGAGATGAAACACCTGTGCTGTTCAGGGTCATGTGACCCACCCTCTAAAAATGAAGCCCAATGAGTCATGTAGGATTTGTATTGAAAGTAAACTTTAGTTATGTTTATTTTTAGTGTTGATGTCGTCGCTGGTTTAGGTGTTACACACTGTCGGTTCAATAACTGCACAGCGCTGCATCATGTTTAATGTGCTCGTGTTACAGGTTTATGAAATGATATCTTTATCTGTCGATGAATATATCTGTAAAAAAATTCTACTGAGGGAAATATAGAGCGGCAGATAATCAAGTGACCACAGAAAAACCATCCTCCCTTTGAATGAAGCCACACCAGTAAGACCAGTAACAGTCACAACTCAAGCGTGAAGCATGTTGAAACCCCCATGGCGGCTCAGGAATAACAATGTTCTATGCATTTTTTTTTTTTTGACATTTCTCTTTAAGACGTAATCAGGACCCGCAGCCTCTCCTCCAGGAGGAACAGACGTAAGGGAAGCTGTCGGTGAGATTAAAAAAGGGACAGAGACGCACAGAAGGAATTAGATGCACTTAAGGGCTTGAGAACTCACTACCAATGTCGCTATAATAGAAATATAAGACTTTTGCGCAAAATAACGGCGGAGCGCTATAAGATAACGCGAAAGAGTACGGTGTGACACGATGTACGACACAATGCAGAGAGAGCGTCCTCCACTCTCCGGCTTATCGTGAATGTTCAGGGTTTTTTTGCTCTGAGAGGAAATGAGCTAAAGAAAGAGGAGCAGGACGGGAAATGGGAATAAAAGACGATAATAATTAAATGAGCATGAAAGAAAAAGACGAGGCCGATGAAAGGGATGCGAGGGATGAAGGACGATGTCTGTCAGCCTCTCACTCCGACTGGGCCGACGCCCCCCCGAGGGCCGCACATCTTATCTCTCCCCGCTTCCCCTTTATTTATTTATCTATCGGCCTATTTTTATCCCTGTGACCAGGATTCAGATGGAGGGTTACGTAACGGAGGGGAGAAATGTGTGGCGCATGGGCCTGCCAGCAGAGAGAGAGAGAGAGAGAGAGAGAGAGAGAGAGAGAGAGAGAGAGGAAAGAAAGAGAGAACGAGGACGCATATACATATGAAGTCTAGTAACCATTAAGAAGGAAGCACCATGGGAACATCTACCAAACACATGTGGAGAAAACACACACACACACACACAGACACATACACACACAGAGACACATACACACACGCACATACACACACGCACAGACACACAAACACACACGCACAGAGACACATACACACACGCACACACACACACACATACACACACAAACACACGCACAGACACACACACACACACTCACAGAGACATATACACACACGCACACACACACACGCACAAACACACACTCACAGAGACACATACACACATGCACACACACATACATACACACACACACACGCACAGACACACACACACAGACACACACACACACACACTCACACACACAGACACACACACAAGCAGAGACACACACACACACACACGCACACACACACACAGACACACACAGACACACACACATGCAGAGACACACACACACACATACACGCACACACACACACACACACACAGACACACACACAAGCAGAGACACACACACACACATACACGCACACACACACACACACACACAGAGACACACACACACACACACACACACACACACACACACACACACACACACACACACACACACACACACAACGTGTTAGTCCATGATTGACTAATGAGGAGCTGGGCCACATTAGACATGGGGCACTTTATTTCTAACATGCTGCAGGGAACAACATGATTATAGATTACACTTTGGTTTCACCCTAAATAACCTTCACAATAATCAATAACTCCTGACACTGCGAGAGAGAGAGAGAGAGAGAGAGCGAGCGAGTGGGAGACCGTTCTGCCTGGTCGGGCCTTTCTTCCCTCTTCTTCATCCCGCTGTGCGATCTCGGTTGCAGAAACGATCCTCGTGCGTCTCTCATAAGTCACATCCAGCGGCGTGATTACGGAGGTGAAGAGTCGAGTCTTGTGGGCGTTTCTGAATCACGCTTTCCTGAAACGTGATGAGGTTGCTACTCCGTACGGATTCACCGTATAATAATATCAATCATTCAACCTTTTGGGGAATAGTGTAATTAAACTTAGTGTTTTCCCCGAAAGCGAGAAGAGGAGCCGGGTCCCGCTCTGGACTCTGGATCCGCCCACAGTTTGCTGGATGAATCCCGGATGAAGGACAACACACATCCCAAGTGTTCGGACAGGACGCGCAGCAGGTGGTCCGGAGCCTGTTGCTTTGCCTCCAGCAGCCAACAGCAGACACTTTGTTATGTTTACTTTCCTCCAGTCTCATTCCATTCTTCTCTTGTCTCTCCAAGGATATGAACCAGATTCACAAAGCCGCTCCGCAGTCTTTTTTTTCCGCGTTCGGCGTCCCAGGTCAATTTGAGTTGCTCTTAATCTCGTCTTTTCATCGACTCTCGTTGCACTCGCGCCATTACGCACTTGTTTTTAATTTTCACACAGCAAAGCCGTCACTTCCAGTCTTTATGCTAAGCTAAGCTAAACGCCTCTGAGCTCCGGCTCTGTACGCGAGGTTCACACACGACGGAGGCGTCAATCTTCTCGGCTAACTTTATGAACCGAGAGTGAACACGAGTATTTCCAGGAACGATGAAGTATTTCTTTAACGGAGCTAATTCAAATTAGGAAATTAGGTTAGCCAACATTTTTAAAAGTTGATGTAATGTAAAGTTGATTAATTGTCCGATCTTGTATTGTCGGCTTGAAATTGATAAAATCTAAATTGAAATATGTAAATCTTTAACTCAACCAAACCGATTAATCGGGCTTAAAAATGTCATCGCAGAACCTAAAGAAACCATTTCATACGCGCTCAGGTCGCTCTGATGCTCGGCACCCTGTTGCCAGGTTACAGCGTGTTACTATACGCTGCATTGTGAGCTCACTGGTCCAGTAAGACTCCAACAATGAATATTTCAGAAACTCAATCTGACACAGAATAGAAGATGTATCTTGTTTCGGTCATGGATTCGAAAAAAAAGTTTGTGCCGTTTTTTCTAAAAGGATATAGAGTTGTCAATTTTCTCACGTAAACACAAGTTATTCACACCAATCTGTACTTTCAATTGCAATAACTTCAACTTGACATATATAAATCAAAATGGCTGCCGTCGCAGTACAGTTTCCGGCTAATCTCGAGTCATACCTGATCTGCTGATTGGCTTCGCTGCGGATCTTGAGCACCTCCTTGCCCTTCAGCTCCAGCTCTTTAGTCAGAGTGCTGATGTTCTCGTTGAGCGTGTGGATCTGATGGTCCAGCTGAGCGATGTGGTTCTTCCTCCTGGAGACCTCCTCCTGCAGCTCGGTGATCCGGCCCAACAGCTCCCGCTCCTAAGGACGGGGGGAGGAGGAAACCGGGCTTCATGTTCACGGCTTAACGAGTCGATACCCCCACAGGGTCGTTTGTGCGCTCGGGTTTTTCTTTTTATTTCTTCTTCACAACAAAAGGAGAATTCAAAGACACAGTCATTTACATTTCTCATTTTTTTTCCATCTTCACATAAACTGAGACGCTCCGTCTCTCTGTGGCGGACAATGGCGGATAGTATAACATATTAATGCTGAAGGTATTGTCAGGAATATTAAACCCTCGAGACCAGGGACACTGAATATGTGTACAATATATTTGTGACATGTATATATATATATATATATATATATATATATATATATATATATATAAAACATATATATATATATATATGTTTGTTAAGCTTTTCATATTCATATATATATATATATGTATATATGAATATGAAAAGCTTAACAATATATATATATATATATGAATATGAAAAGCTTAACAAACATATGAAAAGCTTAACATATATATATATATATATATATATATATATATATATATATATATATATGTATATATGAAAAGCTTAACAAACACAGGAGTGCGAGGCTGTTCTGGTTGGTTTTACTGGGTGTAAAGTGACTGACTTTTTTACTTGTATTATGAACTATATCAACATAGAAGAGTATTAAGAGAGGACTATTGCTAAATGCCCTCTCTCGCCATGTTAACCAAAGTGAACAGTAACCTGTGTATGAACTGACAGTGACAGTAACGATTATTACTCACTGTCCAATAATGAATAGGAAGCATAAATACCAACGTGAAGACTCTCGCCACTCTTGCTGTTACCCAGAATGGTTCCTATATGAATTACCACGGCACTTGACTTTATTACTTAAGGGGCTCTTTAGAAACGGCTTTGATGGAACAAAAGTGACAGCTAGAGGAGAAGTTATGTGTCGGGAGGGAGCGTTGTATCCTGTAAAGCAAACTCACGTGTCAAAAAACATTTAATTTCAATCAACACCAGCTGACATGCTCTGGGTTTCTGTGTCTTGTTTCCTGTTTTATTTTGAAGTCTGCGTCGCTTCTGTCCTCTGTTTCCCTGCACTTCCTGTCCCTGTGATTGTCTGCTCTGTCCCTGATTGATCATTCCCTTCACCTGCCCTCGGCCGCTCCTCTGGCTCCTGTTTGATTGCAAGCCCCACCCTCATTGTTTCCACCTGTGTCTCGTTGCCCTGCGTATCTAGTCTGTCGGCGTTTCTCAATTCAAAGTACACGACTACAGACTTGTGTTCTTTGGGAGTCTGGACTTGGGAGTCCAGACTCCGGAGGACGGGACAACGGGAGGACGGTCTTTCTGCGATTGGACCAGCAGCTGACTTGATGACGTCACCACATCAGCTGTTCTTACTCCTGACTTTACTCTAATTATTCACTATAACTTATTTTTGACAGTCAAATAAACAAAATATCCTAAAATGACATTCCGTGACTCAACAACAGTCGTATTTATAAAAAGTCAACTGTCAGTAGTTTATTTTGTCCTCCGCTACTGTTTCCGGTTGCTGGTGAAATGCATTCTGGGATATATGCTGGCCAGAGTACGCACAAGTCTCCTCTGATGCATCCTGGGTAAAGTGGGAGGATCAAGTCACATCCGGGCATTTTGACCGTGCTTTGAATGTGAACATGTACCCGGGCTGAGACTGAGGACGAGACACGAGTCTACGAGGACACAAGTAGAGGAAAGGACACAAGTAGAGGAAAGGACGCACAAGTACGCATATTGAGAAACGCTGCGTGTCTACTCCTCGTTCTGGGCCAGATCCTCTTTCGTTCTTGTTCCTTGTCCTCTCAAGACTTTTTTGCAAGCAAAGGATATATATTTTTTCCTGCCTCACCTCGACTCCCACGTGTTCCTCTGTTCCTGAGTCTCTGCCCTTCGGAAACGTTACAGAGCGATCTGACCAAGACCGACTCGGCGGAGGAGCAGCACAAACTGTTCAGCGTGGACTCACTTCTCCTGGACACGATGGAGTCCCTCCCAGCCCTTTTTGCGGCCATTAAAATATAAAAAAATATATATTTTTAAACTGTGTGCTGATTGTTGCAACATTGGACTGCAAGCAGCCGCTTAAGGAAATGCCTGAGCATTCTTTTGAAAGGTGGAACTAGACATACGGGACTTAAAGATGCATCGCGTCAGCAGGGACCAGTGGGGCTTGGGGCCACCCGGATGCTTTAAGATGACCGCGCTGAGTCCGAGGGCTGAACTGATGGCAATAAAGAGATGTTGATCCGATACACCAGCAACAAAGTTTATTTGTGTTTGCTGTGCCAGAAGTTTGTTTATATAATTCAAATGTTATCACAAAGGTCTAAACAGCTGCATCTTCACATGATGATCTACAGCCAGCGAAACACGCGAAGCTGCCAGGTTTGGTGTTAAAACCCCCTTCCTGACGCGGAGCAGCGACAGCCTTGTTTGCCAAAATGATCATTATGATTAGAGACTGGAATGAAGAGGCGAAGCCGCGATCTGAAGACTCCCAGAAGAGGGCCACTTAACTCCACCAAATCAGATTAAATATTGTCAAGTTATTGCTCACTAATGATTCCCCACTTTGTGGGACCAAAAGAAAAAAGTCATCCCACTTTATCACAATTAATTCCAAGGGCTGTGTTCCTATATCCAAAAGCCATAATTTATTATAACCGGCCCATGGCCACAACCTCCTGCCTCACTATCGGTCTCCATCCGAGTCTCCCTCAACATCTTGATTTTAATGTCATTGGCAGATTCTTTGCCGTCCGTAAACCTGGCGGCGCAATTCAACACGATGGGGACGGGGCCGATTAATCTGTTAATGACTCATTTACTCATTTCACTCTCACCTCGTCAAACTCGGCTTCATTATGAAGAGAGACAGGAGCGCCCCCCCCCCCCCCCCCCAACAAACCAACAGGAAGGGGTAAGAAAAACGATGAAAGGAACAAAGATCACAAATACATTAAGGTATTTATTGCGTGAGGATTTAAAACTTTTTTTTAAAGGCTCATCTAATCAAATGACAGCAGATTCACCATGTTTGATGTTCACGTTCATTGCAGACCGCCAAGCTCGACTTCATCTCTCACTGCCATCACCCCCCCCCCACACACACACACTGAAGAAATTCATTAAATAAAAGGCGTAAATATGCACCATCCTTTTCTGCCGGCCGCCCTCTCTTTCTTATCCTCATTTTTAAGTCCTTGAAGAATAAATAGGTTCTTTAAACATTCATCAGGCGAGACGTTAGCCGGCCAAATCTCCTGAATCTTACACAGAATGGAAAAATGTATTAAAGATGACGGGCGGGCATTTCTCGGGCGGTATCATCCATCCAGTCTGACAGACAGAACATTACGTAATGAACTGCTTCTTTACAGAATACCATTATTGTGAACCTGTTATTACATTCAGACTGTGATTGTTATCCTTTGTTTTAATGGGCAATTATAGCGACGCACTGTCAACGCCGACGTGTCCCCAACTCTGGAGACCCACCTCCGGATAAGCCTCCTCTATAAATCACCAGAAGGGTGGATTTGTGAGTGACCATTTATTATGTCATTTCCACATCTTATGAATCATCTCGACTAAACGAGACATTTTTAAGAGTAATAGACAATCACGACTTTCAGGCATCTTTTGCGGGTCAAAGGTTGACTGCAGATATGCATGTTGAATACAATACTTTGGGGGAATTTCTACAACATGATTTATTCTCCAGAATGAAAGTTCACTGGCCTCAACAGGAGGATGAACAACCCGCTGGCTTGAACGTGGTCCAATGTAAAAATGTATATTATCAATCGTACTCAGTGTGAATGATGATAAAGAGGAGAGGGGTTCTCCTCTGAGGCTCTCCTGAAGGTTTATTACCTTTTTTTCGCTGAGAATTTTTTTATTTTTCTATTGTCTTGGGAGTTGTTCCTGATCCAATGTGAGGTCAAAGGTCAGGGATGTCGTATTTGTACAGTATGTATGTAACAATTCGTAATTTTCGTAATTCGTAATTGTTGATATTGGGCTACATAAAATAAACTCATATGAATAAACTATCATACATGTTCTGTCAAAGTTAGAGCACTTTTGGTTAGTTCATATTCAATAATTGTGTATTTGCAGTCGGTGAGGACTTGGAGGACTTTTGTGCCTCTGGAGCTACTTAACGGTTATCTCTCCCTTCTCATTGGAGGCTGAGAGCGAGACACGAGCACCACCACCTCCTCTGCATTATTTCAGCTAAAATAATGATTCAGACTTATTTAAAAAATATGATGTTAGCTTAGAGGCTTTAAAGTTACTGGAGATTAATACTTCATTAATATCAGGTCTGACTTTAATTAAACAACTGGATCCATATCAAAACTTTGTATTTGACAGAAAAAAAGAAGAGGAAAGTAAAATAATATGAACTTATTAAAATGGAGTGGGATGAAAGAGCCAGCAGAGAACATGACGGCTCCTGAGATACTTCACGTATCCTGATGAAAAAAGAATAACGTAACGAAGTTCAGACAGAAAGAAGCACTTTGTGAAAAGCACTAAAAGCTCCAAAAATGACCGATAACAATGAAATATAACAGAAAAGACATTTAATGTCAAGAGATGCTGATGATGTGATAATTAATCAGACAGCTCGGTTATATCGAACCACTCAAGTATCACCATGGAGACTGATGACTATGTGTACACCCTGTACTCCATCACCCCCCCCCCCCTCCCCCATCTGATGTCTGTTCACTAATTGGAGGAATACTAAAAACAATATTGAGCACAGCGTGACGGCTGTCTGCAGCTGAGCTCAACTCAGGAACTTTCTGTGAGCCATTAGAGCTCCGCAAACACAAATTAATGGAATCACAAACTCTCTGAGTTCCTGTGTGTGAATTTGCACAGGCAGCACAATACCCCGAAACCCGAAGGAATATTTATATAAAGCCGAGGGATGTAACAGCAGATGGTGAAAGCACAGAAAGGATGCAGCCTCCTTCAAATTGGGGTAGCCAAATAGTAATTCTCTCTCTCTCCCTCTCTCTCTCTCCCTCCCTCTCTCACTCCCATCACATTTGATGTCTGATTCTCTGCCGTGCCCAATCGAGATATTACTCTAATGCCCAAAAAGTTATCTTTAAAAAAAAGAAAAGAGGGGGGAAGTGTTTAAAGGCCCAGAGCTTGAGCTGGTTTGAGATGTGTATGGTAGGGATTGAGATGTGCTTGCATGAGAAAAATAGCCAGAAGCCATCACTAGAGCTTATTTATTTAACATATAAACCAATTGCATTCTTTCTTGGCTGATTCCCAGGTGAGACTCTACTCGGGCGTCAGAGAGAAGTTTGTGTGCTGCAGCAGCGATTGAAATACAAACTGTTTCCAGACCTGTGAGTGACAGGCGGCTCAGACTGTAATACTGGACTATTAGCTTTCATTGCCCCCGATTGCCTTGGCAACGACAGATAAGAGGGACTGATGTTGGAGTATGTGTCTGTATGTGTGTGTGTGTGTGTGTGTGTGTGTGTGTGTGTGTGTGTGTGTGTGTGTGTGTGTGTGTGTGTGGATATTGAATACAACCAGCTGTGCGTCTCTGCTGGGTCATCTGCATCACGAGGCGATGAGATGGTGTTTGGGGTAATTAGTAAGATTTACAAGGAGATAGTAAGAGGGTAGCCTGCCGGCTGGTGTGTGTGTATGTGTGTGTGTGTGTGTGTGTTTGTGTGTGTGTGTGTGTGTGTGTGTGTGTGTGTGTGTGTGTGTGTGTGTGTGTGTGAGCCTGCGGCGGGTGTTATTTTAGGCACACCAGCTAATGTAAATTCTGTGTGAGAGCTGGCAAGAAACCTGATTAATGTAAATATTTAAATTACTTTGCCGGTCAGTTCAATTTCTCGGTGTATTTGTGATCAATATATTAATTGTGTTGTCATCAAAATGCCAGAAAATAGTCAAAACTGAGCATCAGAATTTTAGATAAAGATATAAAAAATGATTGTTGATTAGTTTTCTATTGATCAATCACTTAATAATCATGAATATTTGAATTAAATCAAACCCAGCAGCACGTCATCACGGTTCATCTTTATGCCGTGTCAGCGTTGTATTCGTGGAAACCCCAAACTTCCTGTTACTCCTTCACATTAAAAGCATTTAACTGGAAAACATTGGGTTGAATTGATTGTGAATTGATTGTCACTGAATACACAAATAAACTAAAATCAACCAGGACTGAAATCTTATGAATTATAAGCAATAAAATATCAATAAGCTATTCATTCATTACAAGCATATTGGCATACATTTCTAATCAGTAAAGCCTAAATTACAGGGCATGTTTAGATTTTTTTAATTGCAGGGAAAATATTCCACTGAAACTGATATTGATTTTTTTCTTTAGGTCCACAGCGAGACATTGCTTTGCAGCTGAGCTCCTTTCTATTTTTAAATCCACTGTAGGTATGACATTGACTATGAATAACTTACTAATATAATCCCACTTGAAACTATCCAAATTATCCCTTTAAGTGTGTATTATTTAGATTTATTTTCCAATATTAGGACTAGAATAGCTTTCTTGGAGACTGAGCATGAATGTGTTGGTAGAGGTAGTAATAGTGTGTAAGAGAGGCCCTGAACACCTCACAGGGGTGGATTTATTGGAATCAATCTCCTATTTGACATGTCATTCATCACAGTAGCTCTATGTTTGTTTCATTGTATGAAGCCCCCCCCCCTAACAGACCCAGATGCATCCATAGTCGACTGGTGTCCTACCTGTGTCCGGTTGTTCTCCAGGGTTTTCTCCAGCTCCAGCTTGGCAGCAGCTGACTCCTGTTGGTGGGTTTGTCTCAGGTGTTCGATGGCCGACGCGTGGATGTGGTTCAACTCTGATCGCAGAGAGGCTGATGGGGAGAAAACGGAAGAAAAGCACATATTTAATTTGTACAGAGAAGATCACACATATGGAGCTGGTTGTCCAGTGATTTTAGAGCTCTTTGGAAAAGCGTACAACCTTTAGTCTGCCGGCAAAAACAGTGCTCAATAATGGCAAAAGCATTTTTTTTAAAGAAAATTTATAAATAATTTTTTTTTCACGCGCACGGACAGGATAAAGATATGGAGGATAAATAAATAAATAAATAAATAAATAAATGCATGAATACATACAGCTCATCTGCATACAAGGACACATAAATGTCATGCATAACGTTAAGAAATACGTTTGGACACATAAATAAATGAATAAATACAGAAGTGTAGAAATAGATTTATTTAATCACGTCCTGTTGAGGTATAACTTATATTTATTTATTCCTATATTTATTCATAATATACATATTGAAGCATTTATTTATTTCTGTATTTATCTATTCATTTATACATTTATTTAAGCATTTATTTATTTATTCCTGTATGTATTCATGCATTCATTTATTTATACTTAATTCATTTTCTGTCCTCCATATAAAGAAACATCGGCGAAAAATTAAGAGAAAAAAAAGGTTATAAAAGGACGTCAGGATGTGGGAGCTGAGAGACAGATGGGAGCAGCTCTCTGGTGTCAGGACCGTGACATGAAGGTTAATGGAGGACCGTTCATCACTTCACCGCCTGACAGCTGGCTAAAGATAGAGGTCCTCCTGCACTGTCCAACAACGTCGCTCGGTCTCCCATTTTCTGCCGATCTTCTCTGTGTTTCACTTGTTGTCCATACAATAACATGGACGTGATGCACATATTAACGCATTAAATACATTAGAATAGATACATTATGTGTGTATTCAACAGATTTTTAACAACAAATGAACATACAGTCGTATATAAATTGACATGTTAACACATCCCCATTCTTACCAACAATGTTCAGAAAAAATAAATAAATAATGAATAGAGAGAAATAGAAACTGTATTGATCCCAAATTGTGACAGCAGCAGATTAACCAGACATTACGCAGGAAGAGTAAACTTATTATACTTATTAACTTATTATTGGTGTTTGCTTGATCACTTTCCAAGAAACGCATGAAAGTGTCCCATATTTTCCTAAATATACCACACAGATTAATATCTCAAAAAAAAGGAAGAACGCCATTTCCTGTGACCACGTTGCGGTCGTAGGAGCGGCCATACTTTCCCACCTCAACGCTATCGCTGTCCCAGCCTGGGGCACCGTTTAGGAATCAAGGGAGCTGTCCTGCAGCCTGGTCTGACGTGATCAGGTTTTATTTCTAAGAATCTTTTATTTCTCAGTATCTTTTATCAGTTTGACTTCAGTCTCCACGATTAAATCTGTGCATAGCGTGACAAAGAAAACAAAACATCTGTGTTTTCAGGAGTCATTTTGTTAAAAAGGAAAATATACCAAAGGGTCATGGGGGCAAAAATAAAAAAACTACACACACACACACACACACACACACACACACTGAGCCCTTACCCAGCATGGCTTTGCCCTCGTCCTCCAGTTCAAAGCGGAGTGTTTGCAGCTCTTGTTCCGACTGCTGTTTGAGAGTCTCGATGCTCTGGCGGTGAGCCTCTCTGAGAGACTGCAGTTCTGCGTGGTGATGATGGCGGAGGCGCTCCTCCAACTCCTGATGGAGAGATGAGAGTGTGTGTGGAGATCAAGGGAGGATGAGAAAGGATAACAGAAAGGGACAAAGAGGTACAGAAAAGTAGTGAGACACAGGAACACAGGGAGTAGGAGGACCAGAGAGAGAGAGAGAGAGAGAGGCGGGGAATAGAGGAGGAGAGTAGGGTGGATGAAAAAAGTGAGGCAGGGAGAGAAAGGGAAGTAGTTAAGCATCATGTTCAATCCTCCAGAAGGGCTAAAGGAGAAACTAGCCAATCATCACACTGACTTAAGTTGTACAGAAACACCGGCTAAGAAGAGAAAAGTAGAGATGAGATCTCTTGTCAAAATGCATCAGGACGATTCTGGAAGTCTCGTAGAAACTTAAAAGCTTTGCTGATAATTGTGCAGAACGACCTTGACTGTGAAGAACCATTGAAAAGACTCTATGGTAGAGTTTGAGAAAAAAAAGGTAACTTGCTTCTATTTCTACGCAACAGTTATTATTAAAAAAAAATAAAAAATGAATAACTAAGAAATAAAAGTTTCTTGAGCTACAGAGTGAGGTCAAAAGTGTTGGCACAGAAGACCTAAGGGACTTGAAAACTCAGGATTTCATGATAATTAGGTGTATTATGAAAAGGCGTTAATCACCATTATGTAGTAAAAGTGTCCTAAAAGACAGAAAGGTCGAGACGGACGTGTCCTGTGTGAACAAACGGTCATTAATTATTCTATGTGTGGAGGGAACAGCAGTCAAACTGTTTCTTTCTATGTTAATTGCCAATTTATGTAAATGAGGGGATTCATTAAATTGTGTTCCGCTATCTTCATCCAGCTGTTGATGATTGTGTGTTTGCTTCATTACAAGACGTTTACAAACATATAAGAATATGAGCAAAGAAAACTGACAAGTTCTTATTTACACAGTATTAGCATCAGGTATTACCAATGCTGAATGGAGGGATACACACACACACACACACACACACACACACACACACACACACACACACACACACACACACACACACACACACACTCACTCACTCACTCTGACAGAAGGAGCTGTTGACGTGTGAGGAGACAGATTTTGTGCCAGAGTGTTTATAGGAAATATAAAATATTACTTTGAGGGAAACAAATGAATAATTATCGATGCTTCTGTCGACTCGATCGACGACTCGAGAGACGTTTGTTGCGTTTGTCTTTTTCCGGTGAGCGCATCAATGTAACGGAGTTGGCTTTCAGTGAATGTGAAACCAACATGACATTTGACCACCAACGGACATTTTTAAATCTATTTCTTACTGTGAACAGGCTGACAGTTTTTATTATCAATTAATGAGTTTTTCCACACTTTCAGCATAAAGATACAGAAGTCAGAAAGATATTTGACTGCTGGAGCTATAACGTTCTGGAGCACTTGTCTTTTGGTGAGTTCTGAAGACTGAAGGTTTCCTTTAGTTGCTGAATGTAGCACTGTGTGTTTTTTTCCTGTCTACCAACACAAGCTTTATTAACTCAATCTCGAGGCTCAACTTGTATTTCACCGTGACCACAGACTTGGTCCGTCACCGTACCCCAAAAACATCTCGTTACATTTAGCTGACGCTTTTTATCCAAAGCAACTTACAATCCTTTTACTTTTATACGCCGTAGACGCAGTTACAGGAAGCAATTTAGGGTGAAGTGTCTTGCTCAAGGACACATACGGCATTTCTCAATTCAAAGTACACGACTACAGACGTGTGTTCTTTTGGAGTCTGGTCTTGGGAGTCCAGACTCCGGAGGACGGGACAACGGGAGGACGGTCTTTCTGCGATGGGACCAGCAGCTGACTTGATGACGTCACCACATCAGCTGTTCTTGCTCCTGATTTTACTGTAATTATTCAATGTAAATAATTTTTTACAGTCAAATAAACAAAACATCCTAAAATGACATACCGTGACTCAACAACAGTAGTATTTATAAAAAGTCATCTGTCAGTAGTTTATTTTCTCCTCCGCTACTGTTTCCGGTTGCTGGTGAAATGCATTGTGGGATATCTGCTGGCCAGAGTACGCACAAGTCTCCTCTGATGCATCCTGGGTAAAGTGGGAGGATCAAGTCACATCCGGGCATTTTGACCGTGCTTTGAAAGAAGAGAACTTTGAATGTGAACATGTACCCGGGCTGAGACTGATGAGGAGACACGAGTCTACGAGGACACAAGTAGAGGAAAGGACACAAGGAGAGGAAAGGACGCACAAGTACGCTGATTGAGAAACGCCGATAGACTAGGGTGGGGATTGAACCTCCAACCCCCTGATTGAAAGACAGACCTGATACCCACTGACCCACAGTCGCCTCTCGCTGCCCCATCAGAACTCTGAAGGCCTTCGTTAAACATATGGATCACCGGGGATATTGACATTTAAATACACGGGTAAACAACAATGATGAAGGATGATGGTGAAAATAATAGTTCAAGTTCACATGAATTATTGCTATTTGATTCCACATATTTATGTATTTATGTATTAAATATTGTAAAGCGCCCTCTACTCACATGCCTCAAAGAAGTGTTTTCCAACGTTGTACCCTGCAATGCATCGAACATAATATCCAGATAAATCATTTAAATATAATCTAACGCTTAACTATTAGCATATTCTATTAGCATTCGTGACCTAGAATAATAAGGGCTAATAGAATATAACATACCCTCGTTGTGTATTATTCCATAAAGCCCTGAAGGCGCACCAACAAGAACACTGCTGTTCACCCTCAGTGAACCCATCTTCTTTACTCAGTAAATTATTAAGATGCCATTTTGAAAATTACAACGAGGCCCCGCGAACAAGGAACGTTTAAAATGATATTCATGGGAGGTTGACGGCAACATCTGTGGCATTTTAATTCGCCTCAGGGAAATGATTCACGGAACAAAGAGAGAGAGAGCTCTGAATATTCAAATGAACCTCGCTCCGAGGCGGCGGACGACAGTCACGGCTCCGGAGTGTTTGACGAGGCACTCGCCATGTTTTCGTGGCGACACTTGAAACGAAAACGGTTCATTCATGACGCTGTGAGGGAGCGGAGAACAACGATGTATGTGTACTCAAACTGACACCAAGAAGCTAGCCTCCTCTGCCTCCCTGTATTGTCACTAATACACTCTTCTGTAGTCACGGTGGGTTCCTCCCCCTCAGCACCCCGGACCTCCACAGCCTCCTGCTGGCCAACCCCTATGACCGGCTCCCCGGTACCCAGGGTCCACACATGGTAACCAATGGATGTCTAGGACTTTAATCCTCCTGTTACCTTCAAATTTACTAACATATTTTACCCTTGGGGTCAATTTGACCGCAGCATTTAAAACCTCCAGAAAATTATTAGAATTAATATTTTTTTTCGAAGTTTAAGTGTCACTTTACGTTTGTTTGTTTACTACCTAAATAGCCCTTTAAATAAATAAAAAGGTTGATATTTGTTATATGTTTTACACCTGGGGTCAAATTTATAAATGTATAAGTTGTGTACAGGACATTGAAAACATATCATGTGAATTTTAGTTTTTTCCAATGGTCCCCAATAAATTAGGAAAATTCATGAAATATGAAGCAAAAGAAAATGAATAGGATCAAATTGACCCCGAAGGTAACAGGAGGGTTAAATCAAATTTCCATGACCAAACATTTTTTTTTAAATCTGGGTGCATACATGAATAAGTGAGAACATGTAGTATTTAAACTAACAATGAGAATTCCAAAACATACAGTATATAACCTTAAATGACACAAATGAATGACAGACTATAGTTTGATTACAAGAATAAACATGTATGTCTTTTCAGTTACGGTGCGAGTATGCCGGCTTATATTTTGAGCGTCGCTCTTTTAAAAGCTGATTCATTATGTAAAGCTCAGCGTGAATGCACATGCATATGATATGATATGATATTCCTTTATTCGTTCCCACAGTGGGGAAATTTAATAAATCTAAAATCACAGCAGCGGTGCACATCAGAGCATCAATGAAAATAAATATAAAACAAAAAACAATAACAACAAAAAAATTATGAAAATATAAAAATGTATAAAACATAGGAATATAACACATTTCCATGACTTCTCCAAAACTGTGGGGATTTCTTTTCAGGACTTTTATCGGCTTGGAAATAAAGATTTTAAAATTCCGTGACTTCTCACGGTTTTCCATGACCGTACGAATCCTGAGTACAGTCAAGACACAGCTATCCCTCAGCCTCGATGCAGTGGGTAGGGGGCTGGGGGGGTTGGGGGGGCTGGGGGGGGGGGGGGGGTTCAAGGAACGGTGCGGAGACGAGGTCTAATCGGCATCAGCTGGTGTTGATGATCAATAAGCCCCAGCTGTATTTAGTCTGTCTGCGTATGTGTGTGTGTGTGTGCGTGCGTGCGTGTGTGCGTGTGCGCGTGTGCGTGCGTATCTCTTCGCTATAAAGAGCACCACCAGCAGGTGGAGG
The DNA here is from genome assembly GCA_036178185.1 of Liparis tanakae. Lineage (NCBI taxonomy): Eukaryota > Metazoa > Chordata > Actinopteri > Perciformes > Liparidae > Liparis > Liparis tanakae. Next base: position 5,036,395 of record CM070101.1, on the reverse strand, counting down.
AGGAGCTTTGGTGAGAGGTCTCATACGATCGCCAGTGATACATGTTCAATAAAAGGATTTGTGAAAAACATAACACTCCGTCTTGCCGCCTCCACATTCAGTCCGATACTCACGGGACGACAGCTGTTACAGGTGTGTTGCGGTTAGGAATGAGTCACTCCCCCAGGCGAGGGAGGTCAAGTATCCCGTGGTTTTGTTCACGAGTCGGGGTAAAGTGTCGGTCCGGTGGGGTATCGGCGGTGATGTTGCATCATCGTGGTGAAGACGGAGCCGCAAGGCAAAACTCTCGATATGCCAGTCTACCTCAGTCCAGCCCTCACATATGATCATGAGCTTTGAACTCGTTTCACAACAGAAGGATGACATGTGTGGACAAAAGGAGGTTCCTTTGTCGAGGGTCCGGGCTCCGCCTCCCAGAGAGGGGGGCTCACATACAGAGGGAGCTGCTCCCTCTCGTTCAAAGTGTCCAGTTGAGGTTGTCTGATCAGGATCCTCCTGGACGCCTCTCTTTAGAGGCACGTCCAACTGGTGAGTTGTGATCCTGTTGAGTTATCTCTTTTTATGAATGCCAAATCAAAACGGGGGAAAACTTCAACGTATTCAATCAAACATGATTTCGGATGACTAAACTAAACTGCATTTGACCTCCATCTTGTGATACGTCGTAGCTATCAGAGTACCGTCGTACTGAGAGGTTTGATGCGATTTGATGTCAGATGGCAAACACTTTGTTTACATCTCCAAAGAGTGTGGTTGAGGTTCATTCTGTGACATCATGTCCTCCAGTAAAGCTCAGCCTGCTGCTGTATTTGCGAAGCCGCCCCCTCATGATGGCGCGATCAGATCAAATCTTAAAAATCTCCTTTCAATCCCTCTCGTAACAATACGCCATGACTCCGTCTCACGCATCAACATGTCACATTGAAGACACCAAGGGTGCCGAGGGGACTTTAATGTCCCTGAGAGGAAGCCACTAATCCTCCTCTTCATTGGTATTGACCATTAGTCTTTTTGTACTGCGCTCAGGAAAAAAAAAACATACCTTTTATTTCTTTAATTAAAAGGGAGCACAATAATTACTCTTAATCACAGCGTGTCCTATAATTACACCCCGACTGTAATGTTGTCACTTCCCCGTCCTGTTCTCTCCTCTCGGTGCCGTGTGTCCGATGCGGAGGCCCGGTGGTTCAATCCTCATTTCATTACCGGGGCGGTCAATATGTGTTACTTTGCTGGTGGGTGAATCCATTTAACTAAGTAAAAAGGAGGGGGTGATACTGATGAGCAAGAGTGAGACACAGGGTTCAGACACACGGAGACGGGGCCCTCGGGTCCTCTGGCAGGCGGATCCATTTGCTGTAACACGGGGTCTTAATCCTGACCCTGAGGACGACTGAGAGACCGAGTCGGAGGAGCCGAGGCGTCTGCAAGCGGTGAGGCTTAGACCCCGTTCACACGATGGGAAAACGCATATATTTTCATGTGTTTTGGCCTTTCATTTACACAAAAACTGAGGTTTTATCACGGAAAACGGTAATTTCTAAAATCTCCGGCCAAAGTGGAGATTTCTGAAAACTCTGTTTTTGTGTTTGCGTGTGAACGAGATCAAACAGAGTTTTAGGTTGTCAAACGTCACAGTATGCGACTAAAGATGCTTCACGTCATGTGAGCGTCCTATGGGGACGGCGTATTTATGCGGGTTCATATAAACAGAAACTTCTTTTTAAACAACCTTGTGTGTACAACGTTATTTTTGAAAACGGAGGGGAAGAAATATTTGTATCTGTAAATACCCGACTATGTCTAAATGTGGCCTTAGAGCCCCAGAAGAGCAGAACCGTAATGCCTAAACTAACCTGAAACACATCGCCTTGGAAACAGGTGTTACATGTTCTGTAACAGTTTAGCTCCACACCTTCCTTCTTGTATTAGTTGTTTTCTTCCTGTCTCTAACTGTCACGTCATTCCAGATCCTGCTTCCCATCTCGTTAGTCCAACTCCCTTCACCTGCCTCTGATCACCTCGTTAGTCCCTCATTACCATCACCTGGTCTCCATGCCCGTCTCACCTGTTGCCCATTACGTACTGCTCAAGATTTCAGCAATATTAATGGACGATTTATAGAATACGGGGATAAATATTCTGTTTTATCAGCTCATACAGATGCATTACATCAACAAAACAGCTCCCTGCTCTGGGAATTTCCACCTGTTTCCACCTTAGTTTTTCATGTTAGCGTGCTGATAGCTGCTAATTAGCACAAAGTATAGCTGAGGCTGAAGGGAAATTCATTAGTTTTGCAGGTATTTTAGTGAAAACATTTTACATATTCAAATGCGAACCTGACTGTCCCAAATGAAGTGCCAATCCATCAAACGGATGTCAAGATGAATCCCAGGGGAGTGAACCGCTGGCCTGCTGGTGGAGTTATTCTGGGGTTTTAGAATGTAATGATGTAGCAATCCAACACATTAAAAATGGTAAGCAGTGGGATGATCGATGGGCTTTAGACGAGTCATTAAGCAGCCGACAAGCAACCAGCAAGGGCACGGATATCCACCCGTCTTCAGTTGGACTTCATGCCGAAGATAGAACATTTAGAAAAATCCTTTTTTGATACACTACTGTTCAAAAGTTTGGGGTCACCGAGAACATGTTGTGTTTTCCATGAAAACTCACACTTTTATTTATCAAATGAATACAAGATTAATACAAAATATAGTCAAGACATTGACAAGGTTAGAAATAATGATTTTCATTTGAAATATGAATGTTTTTTTTCAAACTTGTCGCTCAAAGGAAGGCCAGTTTTAGAGCTTCTCTCACCCGTATAACTGTTTTCAGCTGCGCTCACATAAAAAGGGTTTCAATGTCAAGGAATAATCTATGTTGAAAATGCAAAATAACAAAATACATTTAAAAAAAGGGTTTCAAGGGGGTTCTAACCCTCTGCTAGTCTTCTAAGGCAATAACACAATGTACCACTAGAACACTGGAGATGGGCCTCTACACACCTCTGGAGAGATTTCATTAAAAAACAGATAATAGTCATTTACCACATTAATTATGTATAGAGTGTATTTCTGATTAAAAACAGTGCTTTTTTTCTTATTTTTTCTAAGTGACCCCAAATTTTGAACACTAGGTAGTGTATGTGCATTAGAAAAAAGAAGAAAAAAATGTAGCCCAAAGAGGTGACTGAACCAGTGTCTGGTACATTTATTTATTTATTGCATATTTTTGCTATTACTTGGGCATTTTGTGTATCGCCTCGTAGAGCGGGGGAGACAAAACCCCCTCCCGACGGTGAGCGAGAGTCTGAAGCCGAGGAAGACAAAAGATGAGATGCGCAAATCAATGCGCTGCCAATTGCTCTGTGCACACTCACCGCTTCTATTTGTAGCATTTTGGTAGCAAGAAGTTAGGGAGCTAAATTAGGTTTTGTGAATGTGTTTGTGTTGCAGGAATTTGCAACAACTTTATTACTCTCTGGATGTAACTGTGTGAGCAGATGACACAACAGACAAGACAGGCGGCGGAACGTACCACACACACACACACACTCACACACTCACACACTCACACACACAAATCATCCATCTAATGCCTCCACTCTGGATAATTGAGTTTTCTCTCCCTGCACTGAACTAGAAACGCCATAAAAGCCATAAAAGCTCTCCGAGAAGTGTTTCACACTTTATTCTTATGCTTATTAACCAAGACTCTGACACAAGAAGGAAGAGTGTGACAGAAAAAGGTGCTCAATAGCATGGCTACATTGAGGGACTGCCTCATAACAGCCATTATGTGTGTGTGTGTGTGTGTATAAAATAAACTGAATTGTGTTTGTGTCGGCAGTCAGTTTGGTTTATATTGTGGAAATAATGAAGACTGCCGATCTCACAAGTGCTGTGTGACTTAGAGGTGATATCCACACACACACGTACGTACACACACACACACACACACACACACACGTACTCAAGGAGTTGCCAGAAACGCATCATAAGGGCGCCGTACCCTGACCTCCATTCTGCCAAAAGCATTAATATAATTACAGCGTCCAAGTCGGGGAAGGGGATTTGGGATTGTGATGCACGGCTCATCCAAATCGACCTTGACTGTGAAATGGAAGGATTGGCGTTGATGTTTGAACATATCCTTGGCACCTTGAGGAGTGCGTGTGTTGGTTTGAGCGTGCATATTTTGACAGCATAAAGAGGAAACACAGAGCTGTGGGCGAAGCTGCCGCTACAGAGGCAGTCGGCCGTCAGTGAGAGTGAGTAATGGTGGCGATGGCTGACCTTGACCCTGACGGCGCTCTCTGAGATAAACATGCCACGGAGGGCTTCTCCTGAGGAGCTCCTCCAACGACATGAATGTCGCGGATTTACCTTCACGGGTTTTAATCGGCCTCAAGTTCTGAACAACGTATCTTTATAAACGTGGGAGCTACGGTTTGACTTTCAGTGTTCTGAAAATACAGGTTTGGTTTCATGCAGTCCAATTTAAACAACCATTAACGTGCATCAACATTTGTTTGAGTATGATATATTGAGGTAAATGATCTCCACTTAGATAATAAGGAAGGGATTGCTATGAAACATACAATAAGTTGCAGGATAAATGCTGTTAGTTATACATTGGAACTCTCCCCTTTTTTTTGAGATATGCATCCAGCTGCTGTCCATGGTGCTGAATGCCTCGTCCTCACAATCACACACCGTAGACGCAGCTACAGGGAGCAACTCAGGGTTAAGTCTCTTGCTCAAGGGCACATCGACTAGGGCAGGGATTGAACCTCCAACCCCCTGAATGAAAGATGGACCTGCTACCCGCTGACCCCCAGTCGCCTCTCTCTTCTGAGTCACAGTGCCCCGCCAAGTGTTGCACGTTACTCCGATACTAGAAAGCTATCGCAGTACTCTGCCGTTAAAAATGGTGCGACGCCCTTGTTTCGAGAGACTTGCATTATCTCTGGTGAGTTGAGTTGATGTGCACGAGCAGTTTGAGAGCAGCGCCCCGCTGCAGGCCGGCGTTGGGATTCTGCGTGAGCCGGAGGGTTTTGACTTTGCAGCAGGTAACAGCGGGCGGTCAAAATACACAGCATAAATTACAGAATCCACCGAAGAGCATGTATTTAAAGTATGATTCTAATTCTATCCAGGCACAGGCGGGTCGGGCCCCTCCTACCTTCAGGTCCCTCTTCCTGGCGTGCTCCATGTCCTGCACGGAGCAGCGGTGGACCTCCTGCAGACGCTGCTGCCGCCTCTGGTGCTCCGTCTGCAGCTCGTCCAGCTGCATCCTCAGGTGCTCTCTCTCCTGGCTGAACTGGTGCTGCAGCTGCTGCAGCGACGACTGCGACTGGGACAGCTGCATCTCCAGACTCTGCTTCAACAGGGAGATCTGCAGAGGAACAGACGCACACACTGAAGGCCAGGCTCGGAGGGAGAGCCTGAACAAGACACACACCTCTCCGTCAGGTATTTATTCCATTTATTGAAAGGAGAGCGAATGGATTTTGCAGGAAGTGTACTGTAAGTCGGTTTGTGGCGTCTCTGGGGAGCAGCAGGTTTGTGCAGCAGAATATCACACAGCAATCAATCAGGCTTGAACAAAGATCGGCATATTTAAATGTTTAAAGCCTCCAGCAATAAACATTTCCTAGTGAATATGTTGTTTGCAATTCACTCGAGTACATAATGAAGTCTGGCTAATGGTCTGGGGCAATGAATGTAGAGCAGAATTTGTTGTTGTGTGCGTGTGTGTGTGTGTGTCTGTGTGTGTCTGTGTGGCAGCATGATTCACCAAATGAGTCTGTCCCGACGACTTATGATGACGAGTGTTTGGGCCAGTGTAGCAACGCAAAAGAGCGACTGTGTACAACTTGCTTTGGAAAAACTGTATTCGTCAAGAGCCAAAATAAAAAGCTTATTCGATGACTCAGCGCAAAAGGACGACGTGCATTAAGAGAAGGTCCCGCATGCCCTCCGATGTCTAGGAACCGCAACACGTGTCGTCAGGATGATGCCCTTGTCTGCTTTACCAACCGTTTAAACCTCTTGGAGGAAACTGGCAGGAGAGACCATCTGGAGCCTAAATACTGAATTCATAAACACTTTGAAACACAGCTGCGATAAATTAATTTGTCATTGTTTGATCGTCACACACGGAAAACCTAGACAGAAAGATTCTCAGTGTCTCAGCATCAATAGCTGCATCCTACACCGTGCCATAGAGCTTTATTAATATGCTGGTCGGTCACATGTGTGTGTGTGTGTGTGTGTGTGTGTGTGTATCAGTGGTAACAAGTCCAGAGTAATAAAATATAGTTTATTTTACTTTGTCTTATCCATTGATGTGTGTGTCTACCTAGAGGTGTGTGTCTACCTGTAGGCACAACACTGACACATCATCGCTGTTCACTTTACCATCAGCATGTCGGCCGCTCGCATGTTCTCGCATTCTCCACATATTATGCAGCATTAGCTTATTTATAATAAACTAGGCGACCATTCGCCTCCCGGACGCTCTGCTCGTTAGCAACGTGTCAGCAACGAGTCGGCGCGTCCCTGAAGCCCCGCCCCCTGGCTGCCACACAGAATGCGAGTACATCAGAGGAACACACACACGGAAAGAGATGCTTACTTCATCATTAGATACATTAAATACATATTCAATAATGTCTGGAGGGAAGCGTTTGCCGAGTGTTTCTTCCGTCTCCAGCTGGTCGGGCGTTAACTCTCTGCGGGGTCGTCGCTGTAGACAACAACAACATCAACGGTGCACAATGTGTGGACATAGAAGTACTGCTCGCCGTGGACCCTTGTGATGATGTTGTGAACAGATTACAGCGACACTGATGTTTGCACTGTAGTATATTTTCATCTACTGTATAATATCAGTTTATTCAGAACATGCAAAGTCAGAGCTCAAAGGTTTAAAGAATCTATATGACATGCCTCTACTTTGGAAGAACATATGTAAACAGGCCTGGGACGTTAGTAGATCATTTCTAGAATATTCTGTCTTTAACTGGGTCAAAAAAGACTCCAGTCAGGGTTTTGTGCTCGGAGGTTCCACGTGTCTTTAGGTTCAACCTATAGATCAGTTCCTGAATTAGGTCATTTAGCACGAAGGTGATTGGTCCACGAAGGTCGGTAATAATAAACTCCTCCTATTTTGTTGTGTATATAACGTGTTAAAATGCATGTTTAGCAGACTTCTCCAATCAGGCCTCCTGAGAGTCTCAAAGCGTTTGTTTCCTGACGTGTGCTTGTTAAAGAATAAACTCTATCTTCTTAATAAGTCCTGTTGTCCATCGAAACCTCTTTTTCCATCAAACGTCTTCAAACCACACCGCGATCGGCGGGAGGAGAAACAACAGCACACTGAAGCATCTCTCGTGTGTGTGTGTGTGTGTGTGCGTGCGTGTGCTAAAGTGTCGTCGTCGTTTGTAAAAGATCTGTCCAGCATCGGGGCGTCACAGGCACGGAGACGATGCTGTGTTCAAGTGCAGGCCGTCATCACAGCTTCGGCGCCGACCGACTCGGGGGGGTTGACCGCCTCCCTGATTTGACATGGGAGTAAATAAATAGAGCTCTGCTGATTGCCGCGGCGTGGAGCAGACGCATTAATCACCGGAAAGGATGCTGACGGACAGCGTGGCGACGGGCAGCAGCGCGGCAAAAATAAACGTGTGTGTGTGTGTGTGTGTGTGTGGATGACCACAGGAGAGCTTAGTCACGCTTCATTAGTATTAGCGGGCGGTCATTAGGGGCAGCTGCCCGCTCCGGTGAATTCACAGCGGCATCAAACGAGGACGATGCGAGTCAGGCCGGCCTCACTGGATGGCAACGGGAGGCTTGGAGGGATGCGGTTGCTCTTATTGTCTCTCCTCGTCCTCGCCCTCCCTCCATATTGACTTTCCTACTACGGGTATAATTACACATTGGGCTACTAGCTGCAGGCATCTGGTATTCACAGCCCGGGGTGAGCACTAAACCGAATTCAGCCAGTCGATGACCGCACCTCCACTTATCCTCATCGGATGGAATGTAACCGAGTAGGTTACCGCAAGTGCTGTACTTAAACACAAGGTACTTTTAGAGGTATTTGTGCTTCAAATCCATGGTACTCAATACATCACTATTGTGAAAATGGTGTGCTATTTACTCCACTACATTTATTTGATAACATGAGCTGCTTTGACGACTCCAGGTTGATAATACAACAAAATAAATCATAAATTAGGATGTGTTATCATTGATTACTGTCAGCTACTCAGCGGTTTATAAAGCTCAACCTTTACCAGCTGCAACGTTAAAGTGATGTACACCTTAATGCATTAGATTTTACTATCTAATAATGTAAGACATATATTTATCTGAAATGGACAATTCTGCAAGATTACTTTAAGTGTTGGTACTAATACTTGAATTCACTGTTTTCCTATGTTATTTTGAAGTCCCTGTCCTCTGTTTCCCTGCACTTCCTGTCCCTGTGATTGGCTGCCATGTCCCTGATTGTTTCCACCTGTGTGATTGCTAGCCCCGCCCTCATCGTGTCCACCTGTGTCTCGTTCCCCGGTGTCCAATCAGCTGCAGCTTCCCTGTGTATTTAAACCTGGTGTGTCTCTTTCTCCAGTGTTGGTTTGTACTGTTAAGTTTTTGTGTGTTTGACCTGTTTTGAGAAAAAAGATTACATGTTCTGTGTGAAGTTGTTAGCATGTGGGTCCTCTCTCTCTGGCTACAACAGCAAACCTGACAGTTTTATTTTTTTTTAAATAAAATATTCCTTTAGCACTGCTTATTGTTGTACATCAATGACTAGTTGTCATTTTGTTTTCGATTTAAAGTTTTTATTTTTAACATTATCTGGTGTGTTCCATGAATAATTGTGCAAAGTCTTTGTAAATAACCCCTTAAAGGTTTATTGTTTTGTGTTAATTGACTTATTTTGTATCTGCTTTATTGGTTATGATGAATGGCTTTTTTGTATTGTATGTTTTATTCTACTTCCCTTTTGATGCTAAATTTGACTTTTATTTTGAAATGTCAAAAGGTAGCGCACCTTATCGTGTTAATTTAAAAACTTGACGGTACGGCTAAATGTGAGGACAGATGCGCATTTGATTTAAAGTGTTACTTGTTTCAATGGTCCCGTATGAGGCTAACGCTCTTACGGTGGTGACAAAGGTAAATTTTGTTTAAGAGTTTGGGTTAACGTTCACAAAGAAAGAAAATTCACCAGCAGTAAGTCTCACGCCAAATGAAATACGGGGATCCGTTACAGTCTTCAATGTTTGAGTGCCTAAGAAGACCAAGAGAAAGCTCCCTCATGGAGTCGTGTCCTTCCAGGTACAGCCCTAGGAGGGAGGGAGGTCAACCACACACACTGCACTCGTCCTACCTGTTCCAGGAGGTCCTCCACTTTCCTCTGCCAGCTCTCCCTGGCGTTGCTCATTTCCTGTTCCTTGCTTTGCGCCAGCTGACTCAGCGCGGCGGCCTTGTCCTCCTCGTGGTCCTCTCTCAGCTCCTCGCGGAGCTTCTTGCACTCCTGCCTACAGCGGGGCAAAACACACAGATTTAGGATTATTGTTCAGGCACTGGGCGATCCAGAGCGCTTCACACAAACTGCAACAAAAAAAGACTCTACGCTTGAATAATCGGCATAAAAAACCCCATTGTGATAGAATAGTCATGAGTGAAGTGTCGGTAAAAAGAGGAAGAGCGGGTCGTCTTCCAATAGGAAGGTCTGCGCATCTCGCTCCCCCGGTCCGTATGCCATGTCCTGGGGCAAGACAAGGAACCCAAAAGCCTCTGAGTGCAAAACTGGGTGACCGCCATCTGATATTATTACAGACTTGCCCCGATCAGCTCCCTATGCTGCAGTCTGATGAAGAGAGGAGGAGGAGGAGGAGGAGGAGGGGGATTCGGCCTGTTGCACCCTGCAACCACACAGATGCCACTGAGTCCTCCACCCCGTCCCTTGAAAAGGTCTGGTTTAGTTTCCACCAGCACATTGGACTCTTTATCTTCTAGATGCTGCACTCCGATCACCAGCTAGCCGCTAACTGTGTCGGTCCGTTTGGTGTCGAGCTACAGAGACTTTAAATGAGCTCCCTTCAGAGGTGTTCGCTTCTGAGAACCATAAATGGTCCTTTATTACGCCTCAACACTGCATCTACTGAGCGACCATCTCTCTTTAACGCTGCTGCTAACGGCTTTCTGCTTGGCTCTCAGTGTGTGTGTGTGTGTGTGATGTCATATAATAGCTGAGTGGGAGTTGAAATGGCAGCTGTTAAATGAAGTATCGAGGCAAACATGATTTTCTTTTCCTTCAGAAAGTGTCAAACTGAAGGCAGGCAGGCAGGCGGGCTCACGCTCTCTCACACACACACACACACACACACACACACACACACACACACACACATATATATCCTGATGAGATGTGGGATAATTGGTTGGATTCGACTCGCTGTGCTCTGAGATAACGCACACCAGCTCATTTGAGGCGTGTATTTGTGTGTGGGATTATGCCTATCGACCTGATATTCAATTCTTTCAGTTTATTTTATACAGCCCAATATCACAAATTACAAATTTGCCCTAGAGGGTTTTACAATCTGTACACATAGACATCCCTGTCTCAGGACGTTGCCAACTCCTTTACCAGGAAAGCAGCAGCACTGGCTCTGGCTGAATCTAGTGAGGTCAGCCAACCTTTCAGGCGCCTTCCAAAGCCACGCCCCCAAAACTGTCTTAATGAAAGCAAACAATGACCATGGGCTTTGTTCCCGCCCACAGCTGTGAAGAGAGAAGCTTGTGGAGGACTCTAGTCATCCAATCATTTCCTATTACATCACAGGATGATAGATATTACAGTCCTGCAACAGCCAAGGTCTGTTTTTATTATTTAATAGGAGCATCTTATTAATCAATTGCTTTTGGGATGTAAGGATCACAACAAAATTAAGATAAAATGTTTCTATAATAATAATAATAATAATACGATTTATATAGCGCTTTTCAAAGTACTCAAAGACGCTTTACAACACATAATTTAAATAAATTACGATAAAAGCAAATAAGAACATACGGAGCACACCATCACACTTAAAAGCAGTTTTGAACAGGTGGGTTTTGATTTGTGATTTGAATGATGAAAGTTCGGTGCAGTCTCGGATGTTTTTGGGGAGAGAGTTTTAAATCCATTATCAACCCCCCCGTCCATTATCCAGTCACTGGGCAGGAGGCGAAGCAGGTTGTTCCAGATGTCCTGCCCGGCAACACCTTCCTGGAGGTGGTCCCACGTCAGACGAGATGAAAGGACCCTCCAGCCGAGGAAGCTCATCTTGTAACGGAGATCTCCATCTTTCACATCACACGGAGCTCATGACCACATGTGTGTCTGAGCGGAGCTGGATGGGTCCATCGAGAGTTTTTCCTTCCGGCTCAGTTCCCCGGTTCACCACAGCGGTCCGATACGAAGTCCGCACCCCGTTCCAGTTTACCCTCTCGCTCGAACACGACTCCGAGATACTTGTTTTCCGGGCAGAGAACCACAGCATCGCACTTTGGGATACTGACTCTCATCCCCGACCGCTGCAACCCGCCCCGGGCTGAAGGTCGGCCTTGAATTGTGCATGTGTCCACATCTGGATTGCGAGTAAGAAATATATTCCTTACGAAGTTACAATTTGTCCACGGTTAAAATAATCTACCAAAATGTAAAATAATTTTGAGGAGTCACAGTGCAGGTGTATGGAGGACTCAAAATGACTTAAGTATAAAAAATAAATAAATGAATAAATATATGAATAAATAAATAAATACTTAAATAAATGTATAAATAAATGTTTAAATAAATGTATAAATGCTTAAATGCATGTATGAATAAATAAATAAACACAGGAATGAATTAATATATGTTATAAATCAACATCATTAAATAAATATATTTCTACATTTCTGTATTTCTTCATTTATTTATTTCTCTATTTATGTATCCACACGTATTTCTTCATACGTTTCTTCAGTCATTTTGAGTCCTCCATACAGGTGTGCTTCATCACTCGGCTTCGTTTTATTCATGTTCTTCAGATACTATTTTTCCTGTACGTGGCCCTTGTGCTTAGAATTCCTTTTAAAAATGACTTTATATCCAAGGTCAACGACGAGCATCACGCCCACACTCCCGCTAATACCTTTATAATATGTAACATTTCCGAGGCAAAACAGTTGAGCAAATAACCATAATCCCACCAAGGACTTCTACTGCCTTTTATTAACCTCCATATTATCTCCATCTCAGGAGTTATTTATAGCGGCTGTAGATCAGAATGAACCAGGGAAATGATATAAGGCGGCAGATGTTCTGTGTTCAGCTGTTCATCGGCGTTCAAAGTTACAACGCTCCAATAAAAGCTTTTCCAAAACCCTGAGACGGCGTTATAGCTTCTGGACGTGCTAACGCGGGCAATTAGACGAGAGCTGTGCGTCTGATATTTACCTCGTCAAGGTCGATGTCTAACCCCGGGCACAGCCTCAGAGGTTAGACACATATTCCCCAACGCAAACACCGCTCCGCTGCCGGAGGCTTCTTGTTCAAACTCGGCTCTCTGGGAAGGTCGGGTCGCCGGGGTCGGTTCATCCTCTGGGGATCATGAAAGTCCGGACACAATGGACACAATTTCCCGCCAATGCCTCCAACAGTTGCAGAGATGATTCAGGCCGGTAAACCGACCCGTCTCTAGATCCGCGTGGTACCGGCCTTAGTGCGCTGATCCGCTCGCCGTCCTCGGTACATTTGGTAATCCGGAGAGCTCTCCCCATGATTATGCGATCACGGAGAAACCGTCTATTTCCACTGAGAGACGGGGATTAAAGCCAGCCTCCTTAAGTCAGACGGCTCACTCGCCAGTCGACTCACCGAGCGAAGAGATGTCCTGAGGACTGAGACGAGGGAAAGCTAATGACGAGGAGGCGGAGTCTCGAGATCCGCTCTTAAACCCAGGACAACATGCTAAAGATTTAACGTTTCCCATCGCCAGAAAGATATCCGTAACTCCTTCAGTCTCTAAATCCAGAGCCGGTGATTGTTGGAACAGTGGACGGACTGACTAAAGAGGATCTTGATGATTTATTTTCTTTTTCTGCCAACTATGAATCGAGTGTGTTTCTATAATCAGCAATGTAAAAATGGCTGTTTTCTGACTCGAGTCTGATGGCCAGGATGTGTTCTTTCTGTCAGAGTCGTGTAGCTTTAAAGAGCATTGAACATCTGGTTGCAACTCTGTGGATTAAGGATTCATTTCGAAAAAGATGGTTTTGATGAGTTTGATGTAGTTTATCCGTCTGAATGAAGCGTTTTAATGGCTGACATCTGGTTGCTTTGAGTATATTATTTATTTGTTTTGTACGTCAATCAATTACAATAATGTTAAATTGATTTATGACATATTCACTTTAATGCACGTCTTCCCTGGTGTCATGTGTCCTTCATTTGTCCCCTGAATGAAAGCTGACTGTAATATTTCCCACTAAAGACAAAATCCAGATGTAGATTATTTTTATTGTGACAGACTTGTTGTCTGTTTCACTTTGAATCAGTTTGACAGCACAGCAGACAGAAAATTAATTCCCTAATCTGTCTTTGATGCCGCCTATTTTTAGTCATTAATGTCACACCATCAATCTCTTGTCTCTTGCATTCGGTCTTTGTCACTTTTAATTCTAGACGCTTCCGAAGTGCTACAATATCTGATGTTTGCTACTGCTTGAAATGGTGGAAATATTAAATATCCAGCAGGTGAACTCATGTGCATGATTGGTGAAGTCTCTGGTCGGAGGAAGTTTGTGTTTGGGGTAAACACAAACTGATACTTTTAGTCTAGGGAGTTATATAAAAAGAAAACAACTGTCGGGAGAGAGGCTGCTGACAGATTTAGGTTGTGATGATTCCCGGAGTTCCTAAAATGCTTCCTGGTATTTTAGCATATTTTTAGTATTTAGTTCCAGAATTTGACATTTAAAACGTATTGGTCCTCCCGTCCTGTGGAGTGTTTCCCTCCCGCACACTAACACCAACGTCAACGCACACTAACACCAGGCACGATGTTGGTAGCACATGAAAGAAAGCTGCGCATCCATAATATTGTCGGGTCTATAAACAAGAACACAGAGCCATTGCAAAAAACCAACAATGTTATATTGGCTGATATTCTTTTCCTTAGATTTTGTGATTACACAATTATGATCAATATGTATATACTTGTAAAAACGTGCATGTGTCAAATAAAATAATATCAAAGTAATGAAGTCATATTATTTTATCGTATGTTTCTTTCTACTTATCGGCCAACATACGCTCTGACATCAACACACATAATATCAGCCTGAACTATTTATCATTCCAGCTGAACCTATCAGTAAACACTACTAACACGACTAAACTAGTACGACAACCACAGTTCATATTCTGGAGGAGAAAATATTCAGAAACATTGAATGGAGACCTCAGCCAACATTATATATATATATATATATATATATATATATATATATATATATATATATATATATATATATATATACGTCTGAAGTCAAGCGTATAAAAGTTATTTCATTCTTTTATTTTTTTAAGGTTTAAATCCGTCATGAACCCATAAGTTCAAAGTCCTTGTCACAAAAGCATGAACAGGATATGAAGTGGTCTGCAGATTGAACTCCGTCTCAAGGCTTTCTCTTTACTTTTTAATTCCTTATTAATTGTAATTTAAATGTATGTATGAGTTGACTTATGCTACTAAAATGATGACATATTCCTTTTGCTATGTTATGTGTCTTAATTTAATTGTTATTCTATTTTGTACTGGAGTTCGGATTATTTCATAAATATATTTATATGTATTTTTTGTGTTTTTTTGTAGTAGCAATATCTAAATAATGAAGTTATATCTTATCTTATTTGCTCTATTGTATGCTTTTTATTCAAGTCTTTTGCATAATATAGTTTAGTATTGGCCATACTTGGCGTAAAACTCTTATTTAAATTAGTAAATCAATTTAAATAGCATCTCTTCTTTGAAACAATAACAATTTGATACATACGTCCTCTGGTTCCCAGCATCATATTGTACATTAATTATTTTGATCTTCACCACCACCACATGATCCTTCCACGTCTGAGACGTTTGGTTTGTGGTGCTCATAACATTTTTTAAATGAGGTTAAACAGATTCTCTATAGCGAATTCTCTTTGCAGAAACAGTGTCCCAGTTACTCTGGATAATCCAAAGACCTCACTGCGAACAGCTTTCATTGGAACTACTTCCACAGCCCTCGTGAAAACGGCCGACAGTGTCTTTCTGTGGATTATCCGCTGTAACTGGGACACCGTTTGTAAGGGAGGAAAAAAAGCATGTTTCCTTATTTCTCTTATTTCCATAAACCGACCCTGGCGGTTTATGGAAAGGCTCCATGGATGTGGTCACACACTGTACACCGGTAGCTGTTATACGAGTGTGTCCACTCTTTCATTCCCTTGGGATTCAAAGTCTTCTTTATGATAATACATGAGATGGAACAGTATCCAGGCATTTAGCACGATTTAGTCAAGTTACTTCAGCATTAGAAGAAAAGATAACATCTTCAAGTGGGAACGCTTAGAGCGTCAAGAAACAATTTAATGCTGGGATTACCTCCATTAGAGTCATTTCTAGGCTGCAGAATTCAATGTGTGGCAATTACGTAGGTTCACTACCAAAATGGACCGAAAGAAAAGTCAATTTCCTTCTTTGTTTTTTGGAACAACAACATTTCAAAAGGCCTGTGGATGTTAACAGAGTCTTTGAAACGCTGCAGATCCCTCCAAGGATAATACTCTGTCACGGTCGATATCGCGAGTGTGAATGTAGAGTGTGTGTGTGTGTGTGTGTGTGTGTGTGTGTGTGTTCTGTTAAGTGTGAGAAACGAAAATAGAGGAACAGAATAGACTTCCATTTCCCATCCATTCTTAATTTCAAGGTTTCTTACAACACACACACACAGACACGCACACATACACGCACACACGCACACACACATGCCCCCACACACACACATATACACACACACACACACACACACCTGAGTGTTTCGGTCCATTTGAGCTCCAGCTCCAGAGCCATCTTGTCCATCTTGTGTTTCTCTTCTTCTTTGGTGGTGATGAGTTTGGCTTCATGCTGCCGCTTCTGGATCTCCAGCTCTCCCTGTGACGGACGGAGGACAGACAGAGCTCGCTTAGCGCGCCGCCATAGTCTCCTCCACACGCTGCTCAGAGCTTTTTTTCAACGCTCTGACTTTGAAAACTTTATGATTTTCTGAAGCGTGAAAAAAGGGTAATGCCTTTTGGAGTAACGCGTGTCAACGCGACATGTCGCTGCTGGGCGTCTCAATCCAAAACACGTCCTTCAAAAAGCCACTCTGCTCTAACAGCAGATCTACATGGCAGGACTGAATGATTTCAGATGAATTGAAACACAGACAAGCCGATTGATTACTTATAGCAGCTCATCAGGGTGTGTTGCTTCTCTATGCTCTGTGTTATTGGGAATATCATATTTTGGGTTTTGGACTGCTGGTCACACTCATAAATAAGCACCGTTAACATCCACCATTGTCCAGCCTTTGTATAGACGTAATTACAGTAAGTTATAAATTATTAGACGAAAAGATCAGGATAATTATTTAAAAAACGTAATTAATACAATAAATTGTGAAAACTACATTGTGAAAAAAACTACTGTTTTTAACCACAATATATGTTCTATTGTGGTTGGAATCAGTCTAAATACTGTGTGTGTGTGTGTGTGTGTGTGTTCTATCTTTGGACACATGTGAGTGTTAAACCTTGTGAGGACTTTAATCTCCTCCTC
This sequence comes from Liparis tanakae, assembly GCA_036178185.1. Classification (NCBI taxonomy): domain Eukaryota; kingdom Metazoa; phylum Chordata; class Actinopteri; order Perciformes; family Liparidae; genus Liparis; species Liparis tanakae. The sequence continues at coordinate 5,019,474 of CM070101.1, read as the reverse complement.
ACTTCTCCAAAGAGCATTATCTTGATATAACCTGGTTTCAGGGTAACTTTAAATTAAAGTCATAAGTAACAACAACAATAACAACGACTGTGTGGGTGTTTGTCGGCGCCGACCTGCAGAGCGGTCAGCAGGTTGCTGGTCTCCCTCAGTCGGGCCCGGGTGGCGTCCAGCTCCTCCAGCAGTTTGTCCTGCGCCTCCTTCAGCGTGGAGATCTGTCCCTCGGCCCTCCCGACGTCCTGCTCCCCCTGCTGCACCTCCTCCTGCAGCCGCATCAACTGAGAGGAGAGGAGACACAGACAGAGACAATAAACTCTGTTCACGCCCTCCATCCGGCTGTTGGAGCCTCATCAGCTGTTGATGCTCGGCGAGGTGGGATTTCTATAAAAGATGCATTCAATAACCATTTCTAATACTCTTTATTAAATGAGTGAGGCCCATTTACTTTTTAATTGACCTCGCTGTTAAAAGTTAGTGTGCAACAAACAGAAATAAGAAGTTGTTGTTGTGTATTTTATTCAGTCAATCATTGCAATACAATACAATATTATTGTATATAATATACAACACAGAAAGAATGAAAAGCTATAGGTAGAAGCAAATAATGCTTATATATTCCTATCCTAAATTATTATAATAAAATAGAAAATGTATACAAAATAATAATAAATAAAAAATGTATATATATATATATATATATATATATATATATATATATATACACACATAAGTGGCAGCGGGTTTACACGCAGGACCAAAAACTAACATTTACTCTCTTTTACTTGTTTGAACAAGTAAAGTTTGAACTTAAAGGAGCAATATTTATTAATATAGTTTCTGTTTTGACTCATTTAATAATAAAGATGGGCGCTTCGTGCTGGGTAGGGACCCTCGCCTCATTTTTCAGCTGGTAAAACGACTTGAAAACACAGTTTACCTCATCGCTGAAATGGTAAATAATGTCTATCATTTATTTATTATTCCAGTCACTCACATTATTAAAGATTCAGACTCCAGTTTCTCTAACTTATGAAGGTCACGGCACCAACAAGAAGTCAAGTGAGTAGCGAAAGATGAATTAATTCCATGCAGTGTAAAACAAACTGATCACATGACCTTCCACGATGAAATTTGAAACCAAGGCAGACGAGAAGTTCTGAATTCACTTTAAAATAATAAAGATATGTTTTTTTAACCGTGTAGCTAGCGTAGTGCTCAGTGTGGAGAGGATGAGGAAGCAACCAATGACCGCCTACATCAGGGGAGTCAAACTCATCTTCACCGTGGGCCACGTCGGCGTCTCTTAAAGGGCCGGTGTAACTGAAGCGCTGGATAAACTACTCCCGAACATATTGTTGAATAACTCTCTTTGCATTTGATGATTGTTTATTCAAGAGTAGAACTATTGTACGCAAGGACATTTTACTCTAATATTATATCTAATATATTATAACACAAATGCATTTAATTTAAAACGTTCAAAATAAAAGGCACAGGATATAAAGGCGATCATGTGTCTTTCAAGCCATCAGGGGCCGCATAAAATGACATGGTGGGCCGCATTCGGCCCGCGGGCCTTGTGTTTGACACCTGTGGCCTACATGCTGTGTAGTGTTTGTGACCTGCAGGTCAGACGTGAGGCCCCTACCTCTTGGCTGGCCTCGGCCAGTTTGGAGTTGAGCTCCTCGCTCAGCTCGTCCAGCTGCTGCCTGAGGGTCGTCTTCTGCTCCTCCAGCGAGAGGCGCTCCCTCTCAAACTGCTGCTCCAGCTCCTGCGGAAGCCGAGCAGAGGAGCACACATCTGTCTCGGCAAAGGGAGCGTCACCGAGGAACCCGAAGCCACACTCGCGTGATGTCGTTTACAACCAGCGGCTCTCTCGTTTGAGTCGTGACGGGCTTTACGTCAGCCAGCCAGAGCTTAAGGGGGCAGGAAGTGGAAATGTATTAAAGTCAGAAAAAAGAAAGCGACTGATGGGAGGGGAAGAAAATAAGTCTGTCAGAAGAGAGGGCACCGATTTTAATTTGTAAAATGCGAGTGTGCTCATTCAGAACGTACCCGCCTTTGAACGCTCCTCATGCGTCATGCATGGTGTTTAATAACGGGAAGAATATGACGCGCTCTGGCTCGAAGAGACATTTCTATTACAACCAAATCAAGAAGTCGAGGCCGTTCGCGTCGCCGATGAGGAACGTTGTGCAGCTTTTATTGGATTTTCCTCATTCCTGGTATTTTGCGTCAAGAGGATTGGAGCGTGGCTAAAACACAGGAGGTGGATGTGCTGGAGGCTCGGGCCAGCATCAGAAATACACCGGGGCAAAGGGCAGAACTGGCCCCAAGAAATATTATTTTGCCCCTGATATCACGAGGAGAGGGGCAGAAAATGCCCCCATCATTTCCTCTAATAATTATGATAATTTAATAGCGTTTTGTTTTTGTTGTGTGTGTCCTATCTGTATTGTCTGTACTGAACACAAAGAAAAGTATAAATATAATTTTTAATTATAAAAAAACTAAGAAATAAGTTATAAATGTTAATAGTATTTTAGAAAAATGTAATATCATGAAATAAGAATCACATTGAATATAGTTCCTGTTTCCTGTTTGTTTTTTGTAAAAACAAATCTAGAAAACACTTTGAATCTGTAGATTAACGCCTAATAATCTTATTATTGCCATTTGTATGACAATTGCTCATATACTGTAAGCCTAAATATATTCATTATTTTTTAACATGTTTTGAAAAGTGCGCCCAATTTCCTTTTAGTTGCTCCTGGATTTCAGTAAGTTGGGCAAAAACGGCCCCCTAATAAAGATGTACATTTCCTACCCTGACTCAGGCTGATGCTGACCGACATTTTTTAAACATTTTCAGACAGACTGGAAATGAGTGACACAGACAACTTCTCACGACTCGGCCGCCCCGTGTGTCGTGCTCCCTCCGTTGTGCACAACATGCCTCCCTGGCTTTGACCCGTTGACTCAATTCACCGGGGAAAACTTTCTATAAATACAGAAACTCTCCCTTTGTCCTTGACAGAGGCGTTCTCACCACGATGAAGCCCATTATGCCTCCTGACGCTTTCTGTTATAGCGCAATGATCGCTGCTTTCCAAGGACAATTAGAGTCGGGGGGGAAAATTGCCATAATGTCAAAAGGAAATAAGCCATCGTTATTCATGAAACGGGAGGATGGAGTTTGTAAAGAAGAAAAAAGAAGAAAGCATTCAGTGTATTGACGACTGAGCTGGAAATGCGTCTAAATGGAGGGAAGAGTGATAAATCACAGTAATCCATGTGTAATGACATTGGGTGTTTCATTGGCTGCAGACTGGGGGAAGTTTCTGTGTTGCCAGTCGGCACGGTAACAACTGGGAATACTGGCTGACGCAAATATGCATCCGTAGAAACAGTTTGCTGTAGTTTGGTACAAAGAACCACAGTAAATGTCTTTTCCCTGTTGTTGCAATAGTTTCAACCCCCTTCTGCAACTATGAACAACGTGCATGGGCCAGTACCAGTACCAGTACCAGTACCGGTACCTGCCCACCGCGGGCTATGGGGAGGTCTCCAGCTACATGAAGATCTGTGTGATGTGTTGTTCGCCTAACGCCTTCCTCTCCCCCGAGTCCTCACAAGGCTTTCCTTCACACTCTCTCTGCTTGTGAATTCAAAGGTGAATTGGGCTTCAGACAAAAGAAAAATCAGAAAACAAAACATCAAACTTTCTTCTACTTCTACACGCTGCGTAGTTTCTTCTGTGGATGTTTACAAACTCGACTGCCTTGTTTTTACCTGCTGAGGTACATTAATTTGCTCGGGTAGATCCTCCCAACAGCCCCGGATCTAAGGTAACCAAGGGCAACCTGTGGGTCTGCAAAGTGAAGCCAGTCCAGAAGTGCCATGAACTCCTGGTGAAGGCCGGCCGGGGGCAACTCCACTGTTTTCAAAATGTAGTCGGATTGTTTACAGGGCAAAGAGAAACTCAGTAAACATTGTAAACATGAGTTTATGTTCTCAATCTCTAGTTTCAAGTCTTCTTCAATCCAGCATGATGTTCAATTAGATAACGATGGTCCCATTAGGAGTCAGCTGCTGACGGTACCAGAGCCACCATCTACTCACAAAACCAAGATGGCGAACTCGAGGCTTCAAAACAAGAGAAACTAATGGGCAACGTCACCGTGACGACCGCTTCATACAGTCCATGGTGGTAACTTGTAGTACCTAAAGCTGTATTAATATAGATGGTCCAATAATAACTGAACACATTGAAATGAAGCTCAATACTGTTTAATATGTGTATGTACTCGTTATACTCCGCTACACTCTATATATTCCGGTTCATTCATAACCTCAGTCCCTAATTCATTCAGCTGATTGGGGGCGTGTACATTGAATAATGAGATTATGCGCAGTTTCTGTAAACCAATCACAGCGTTGTTGACACACTTTTAAATAAGTTCTCTCAGCTACTGTCGGTTGTCGTTTCAGCTCAAACCGATGACCCCCCCCCCCCAAATTAGTCGCTATTTACAAAATCTGAATACGTGGAGAAATCTGGCTTGGCGGTGTTTACCGACGTGGAGGACATTGATCCGCTCGGGGAAAACAGACGGGGAGGAATCTAACGCGCCGCATCAGGATTCCTGTCACGCCTCGCCGATCGATACGGAGGCCGCCGGCGGCAGACTATTCATTTGAATTCCAAACACCGACCAGACCTTCTCGCAGACAGCTCTCCTTTTTATTATTTAAAGCGATGGAAAGAACAGGGCAGACGAAAGAGAAGACGGCCGAGGAGAGAACCACCGTATCAGAGAACATATCAAACCGTGAGCTGGAGACGGAGACGTGAATGTGTTCCACCTCCTCCCCGTCACCGGCTGAACGACGGGGAATAGACGTGAATATCAGAACCAATCGGTACGCGATAAGAGGCCGGAGAGTCTGCGCATGCGACGGTGATGAAACGCGTAACGCTCGTCTCGTAGCCGTCCGCTCTGATCGGCTACGCTGTGGAGAAGCATTTTACGTTTTTTCTCGATTGCTTTGGCTCAATTCTTGAAACAGAAATTACATTCTCAAAACTCTTAGTGCATTTGTTAAAATAGTCTATATGGTTCAGCACAACTACATAGATCACCTTCAAAAGGTCATATCTCACCCAAAACAGTTAACTCAAGCTTCAAACCCAAATCAGTTCCTCATACAAATAGTCAGTGCCCCCAAAATGAAAACTTCCTTCTCGATTGCTTTGGCTCATCTCTCTCTCGAAAAGAAGAACATTCTCAACGTTTTAAATACATTTGCCAAAATAACCTGGATGGTTTAGCAAAACACTATGGCACCCCTGCAAAAGGTCATATCTCTCCCAAAACAGACAACTCATCAGTCAAAACTGATTCCTTTTCTCATACAAATAGTCAGTGCCCCCCAAATGAAAAGTCCCTTTGTCATTGTTTAAACACTGCAGGTCAAAATGTTTAGATGTTTTGTCAGTATGGCAGCGGACCATATAAATCCCCTCATGGGCACAGTTCACTCTTGACTTAGTGCTTTGACACTGAATGGTTACTGCAGTAAATGTTTTCTTTCCAGAATATCTTGTTCTGTTTGTCTATCAAACAGAACAAAGATGAATTCAAGAGGAACCAACCAGGTCTCACATCACAAACTGTATTGCACTTATACTGCCATGGAAATTGTTACAGTAATTGCAAAATAGAAACAGAAAGTGTACAGCAAAAAATAGTGTCAAACAAAAAGCACATCAAAAATAAAATTGAGTATAGCCTACACTACTGTAACACAACATACAGGAGGAAAGTAAAGCAAAGCTGGAGTTCAAAGCTGGAGTTCATCCTCTGTCTCCTGCTCATCCTCACGCTCACGTCTGTCTGGCCACAGATTTTCGTCAACGTCACATCTGATGTTCTCCCTTGCTATGCAACGGGGGAAGAATCGCCGTGCATGCCGCAACCATCCCCTGCACTCATCTGCTATGACATCAGCACAAGCAGCATCCATTGCCTGGAGAAGGGACCTCTGGTTTAGAGCCCGATGCTCATACACCCTCCACCGCCATGCAGAAAACAACTCCTCAATAGGATTAAGGAATGGGGAGTAAGGTGATAGGAGCACCATCAGCATCCTTGGATGGGCAGTGAACCACGCCCTGATGAGCGGGCCACGGTGAAAGCTCACATTGTCCCACACAATCACATAAGTAGTCAAGTGAGGGCCTACCAAACCCCCCTCATGTAGAGGGATAAGGTCAGCATGCAGGTGGTCCAAGAACACCAGGAGCTTCTGGGTGTTGTATGGGCCAAGACTTGGAATATGGGTGACTACACCATTTTCTGAAATGGCAGCACACATAGAGACGTTGCCCCCGCGCTGTCCTGGGACATCCACCGTCGCCCGGTGGCCGACGATATTCCGGCCACGGCGTCTTCCTTTGGCCAGGTTGAACCCAGCTTCATCAACAAAAATGAGGGTGTGAGGGTTCTCATTCGCCTCCAGCTCCATTATCCTCTACAATACAGTCAACACAATATTACTGTAAATTGGTTATGCAGTAGAATTGGACAAAAAATGGAAATGTTTTGTGTTCTCTGCAAGTTCAATAAACTGGGCTCGATGCTCCAGTGCTAACAGGTCATAATGATATACAACGCATAACACTGTACAATATACTTTGCGTAGTGCACACCACTGCTTTACCTGTACATACTGAAAGCGCAGCTCCTTGGTTCTCTCAGAGTTCCGTTCAAATGGAACTCTGTAAAGTTGCTTTATGCTCATCTGATGTTTGTTCAGGACCCTGTCAATTGTTGAGATGCTGACCGCGTTTATGTTCTGGAAGATGCCAGCATTGTCCTCTAGGATTGTGGTCCGGATTTCTCGCAGAGTGATGGAATTGTTGGAATTTAGTTGTTTTACCTCAATACATTTGAATGCAACAGTTAGTAACTCTACCACCAATAATTCCGTAGTTGATAGAGCACATACCTGTTTTCCCTGCGGAATGTTTGGATGATCGAGGACACTGTAGAGCGTGGCACATTAGGCTGAACTCGACGACCTGCCTCTGCCATTGTGAGGCCATGGTTGATCACATGGTCCACAAGTGTAGCCCGAATTGCATCTGGCACTGCCTGATGTCTTCGTCTTCCTCGGCCTCTTCCCCCTACTCCACCACCACGCACCCTTGCTCCTCTTCCTCTTCTTCCTCCTCTTCCTCGAACAGGCAGTTGCCCTTGTTGGTTTACCTGACCAGGTGCTTCCATGTTCATACTGTAAACTGTACTGAACTTGGTCAAGCCCTATATATTTGATGGAAGCATTTATACTCCTGGATAGCACCTGTCAGCTAACTAAAATGACTGTGTGATGATTAGTGATCGGATGTGAGAAACTCCCCCTTAATTAGTAAAGTTCTAGTTGCACCTGAAAATGAAGCCGATGATCCAAGAGATCCATATTAGTATATACCATGATGTTTTTCATCTTATTATGTGCCTGAACGCTTTTGACAGTGGAGTGAACTATTGTGCAGGTGATGATGTAAACAAGGAAAAGATGCCAAGATGTTTTGCAAAGAACAACCACTTGACTGAGAAGCGACAGTCAGTTTAGACCAACAGGATGTATTCAATTGGTAATGTGGCTAACTGAAGGCAATTGTACCTAACCGTTTGCACAGATGTGCTAAATCAATTGAAATGTGTGCAAACTATCGACAATTGTACTTGTCATTTGCAAGGAGTTTCTAAAACAATTGCAATTTGATTAAAGGAATGAGAAATTCCAATCTGTTGTGAACAAGTGCCCAGTGGTTTGGAGGTTTGCACGAGTTGTTTTGAGAATGTCATTTCTGTTTCAAGAATTGAGCCAAATCAATCGAGAAAAACTGTAAAACGTGACCCCATTACAACCGATGCAAGAGAATCTTTGATCACTTGCCTCGACGCGGCCGCGTGCGACTGAATGAAAGACCCCGTGGAGATGAGGCACCGGCACCGGAGCCATTTTCAGGCTGCTGGAGCTGCGAGTCTGGGCTGCAAATGAGTTGTGGAGGCTGTGCAGGTATAGACCTCGGGCTTATTAAGGGAGTCCCCGGGGCCTCGGGTTGTAATCCTCGGGGGGGCCCACTGTCTCTGCCAAGGTACTGGAGAAAGGGCACATGCGAGTACATTAGGGAACGAGTGTATGCTTCTGGGAGGAGGAGCAGACAGACGGCTGCAGGGGGTTTGGAGGAGGGGTCAGACCAAAAGAGTCAGGCTACCAAATGATCAGCAGAGCTTGCCATACATATATATATATATATATATATATATATATATATATATATATATATATATATATATATATATATATATATATATATATATATATATATATATTCTCTTATATATATATATATATTCTCTTTTATATATATATATATATGACCGATATGATATATATATATATATATATATATATATATTCTCTTATTTATATATATATATATATATATATATATATATATATATATATATATATATATATATATATATATATATGTGGTGAGCAGTCTGTCTTACAATCAAGGGGTTGGCGGTTCAATCCCTGTCCGAGTCGATGTGTCCTTTAGCTGAGTCTACGGTGTATGAATGTAACATGTAAAGTGTCTTTGAGTACCTTAAAAAGCACTATATAAATTAAATTAAATATATTTTTTATTATATTATTATTATATATATAAATATATGTATACAACAGAAATTCTCTCTTGCTCTCTCTTGCTCTCTCTCTCCAAGTTATGTTTTATGTGTCTCAGATTGTTGTTGCCTCAAAATGAAGCATATTGTGTTTCGATGAAGTGAATCGTAATTTTTTGACAATAACGGACGGAACGGTGCAGACAAGTTCATGCTTTTAAATATATCTTAAAAAAATATTGTTTTATTCTGCTCTGTAGCACTTTGAGATTGCTCAAATATAAAGTGCAATACAAATACAATGTATTATTATTATTATTATTATTATTAAGGTGCCGACACATCGCTCCACTCCGTCTTCACTAAGCAAACAGTCGTTTCATTCTCTGTTAATGCTTTGAATATCAAATTCTTTTTAAAAAACACACACAGCTTAAAGGCTCCAGCTCAAAAGAAAAGGGTGAATCAGCTGTTTTCTCTGAAGTCCCTTGAAGGGGGAGAAGAAGAAAGAAAAAAAACTCAATGGCTCATGAATCCACTTTTGCTGACCTCACTTCAGCTGAATAAGGAATAAACCTCAGCGGTCCCCAAGCAGGAACTCTCACGTCTTTCCTAAGGAGTAAAAATATATAACATAGAATATGCAGTAGACAAGCGTCGTAGAAAAAGCACCACCCATGTAGTGTGTGTGTGTGTTCGGTAAGTATGAGCTTAAGCCCCGTTAAGTAAGCAGCGGTGAAATATTAATGATGGAGGTCTGAGAAACAAACACGTACACTCTGCAGCCGTCCGATTCAAATCCCTCGATCGCAATCATGTCTTTCATCCTTCCTTCATTTTGTCCTAATTTAAATCACTTTACCCACTTTACATTCTCCACTTTTTCTTGTTCGTGCTGTGAGTGTCACGGGCAGGACTGTGAAATTAAATCTCCAGGGCCGTTCACCCATTTAAATGTCCCCCCCCCACACACACACACACTTTTTTCCGAGCCTTCATTTCTTGACGTGTTTCTAAGATTTTTTGAAGCTTAACTTAATTACAGGGTTATTACACATTTTGACCAATGGATTTCCAGGACTTTTCCATGACTTTTCCAAGACTTTAAACCAAATGTCCATGACCAAACTGAAATCTCGGTATAAACATGAACAATTTAGAAAATGTTGTGTATTGAGAGCGTACGCCGGCTTATAATTTGAGCGTCTTTCTTTAAAAAACATATTAATTATGTCAAACTCGTCGTATATGAACATACGATTCCAACAAATTTCCATGAATTTTCCAAAACTTTTATGATTTAAGTTTTTTCCATGACTTTTCCAGGCCGGGAAATTACCTGTCATATCTCATCGTTTATGTTAAGTTTAAGTTTAGTCCTGTTTTCCATGTCCGCTTTTATTTTGTAGTAACTGTCCTCTTTTGTTTCAGATACTTTATCTCTTGCCCCGGTGTTTCCTCGTTAGTGTGATTGTCTGCTCCACCCCTGATGGTGTCCACCTGGTCCCCATTTCCTCATGTATTTAAGTCTGTGTGTACCTGTGTCTTGTGTCACATCGTCTTGTCTCATGTCTTGTCTGAACCGTTCTTTCGACTCGTTTTTCGTTCCTGGTTGGTTTGATCCAACACAGTTGAGATTTTGTCTTTATACTTTGTTCATGTTTTTGCCAGCATTGCTGTGATTTTCTGTTTTTCGATAAAATCCTTTTTTGCTCTAAAAACATTTGAGTTGTGCTTTTGGGTTCTGCCTTCTGAGTCGTGACATTACCATTTTAATATTCCATGACTTTTCCAGGTTTTCCATGACCGTACGAACCCTGTGATTAGTCAGGTAGTCATTTAGCTTTCTTATTGAACTGCAGTGACGAATATCAACCTGTCAGTGACGTCCCACTCTCACATTCTCTGAGACCGTAACGGATGAACCCACGTCCTCGGCGCCACGCGTGTGCCGCGCTTCCTCCCGCGGTGTAGGTGGCGTGTTAATCTAATTAGCGCCTCACTGCTGTGTGCACGCCGAAGCAGCTGTGTGCGAGTAGCAGATTTAGCAACGCCACAAAAACAGCACTTTAGAGCGCCGCATCACCTGTGAGTCATCCGACGGGTCGACGTGCGGATCTCATTCAGAACCTTCTTCCATTTCTATTCGTATTTATTTAATCTCCTTTGTTTTAACGTGTCACCGACAGACCGGCCCAGGCAACATGAGCTCGGATGTGTTCCAGATGACATTTACGTGTGATAAATATAAATGTGCTCCCACGTCAGCAGGCCGCCTTCCCTCCTCCGCCAGCATCCTCGTCACAGTTATACACACAATGTACCCTTTTTAAGTCTCTACATATATAACCTAATCAAACTGCATACTTTGTGGAACGTATCTGAGCTCCTCGTGTGATGATTTTTTAATACCAGCCTGAGAGGAGAGATTACAAAAGCCAAACCTTGTTTAAAAAAAAAAGGGGGGGGGGGGGGGGCTGCTTGTTCAGCGAGTCTGTTGCTGCTCGTGTTGACATGACATCGGAGGATGAAGGCGAGTGTGATCGCAAGCGTCCGCTTCATCGACTCTTTTTTTTTTCTGCGCCAAAGAGCTGATCGATAACTTTAAAAGGTAACAGCTTTCACATGGTTTTGCTATTTTTAAAGTAAAAGTTAAAACGGATGCGAGAGCGGCGAATGAACGCCTCAATGACGAGATGTCTTCTTTAAAAAAACACCCTAAAGGTCTTTCAATTTAATAGATTTAAGATGGACACACACACACACACACACACACGCACACACACACACAGGATTTGGAATGATTCCAACCATATATATATATATATATATATAAATAAAATAAAAAATATATATATATAATATATATATAAATATATATATATATATGAATAAAAAAAAAATAATAAAAAAAAAAAAATAATAATATATATATATATATATATATATATATATATATATATATATATATATATATATATATATATATATATATATTGTGGTTGGAATCAATAGTTATTGTAGTTCGGCACTTTAAAACATATGGACACACCGCGGGACGTCATCCCAAATCATTCAATAACCAATATTGTGTAACATCAACAGACTGAAGTGGTGTGACGGCCCAGAGCCGTTGGCAGGCGATGAATCCAAAGTGCATCGACACCGAGAGAGAGACAGCTTGTGTTCTCACTGAGTCATTCCTGGATGTACTACGCTTCCATATTTGTCATTATTTATTCATTATGAAAATATAATAAGGCGTTCATCAATGTGTCTCAAAGAAGGTATTCAGATTCTGGATGTTAAGCTGCACTACTTGACTACTTGACTTATTAACATATTAACACGTGTTGTGAAAGGAATCACACGGAAATAGAAGAAAAACATTCACTAAATAATGGATTTACAATCGCCAGAAACACCACACTAATGTTGCTCATTGCAAACAATTTCTCAAAAGCAACTAGGAAAGTATAAAATTAATAAATATGTAAAAGTCAGGTGACTTTGGAGAAAGCGTTACTTTAAAAGCGTCCGAGCGAGTCAGTAAGCCCCTCCCTTCAGGCCGCCCTCCGAAGCCCTTAAAACACATGCAGACACTGCCTGTGTGTGTGTGTGTGTGTGTGTGTGTGTGTGTGTGTGTTCACAGACAGGTGGGCCACCCCATCATTTCATGCAGGTTGAATTAAATGACAGGACTGATCACTGTGACAGCCACGGACATCAGATTCATTTTGTCTTTATTGTGTCAGAGAGATTTTTTGCTCTTGTGGGAATTTAAACACATAAAACAAGAAAAAAGCTTCTAAAAAATTACCTCCACTAGGTTTAAAGTCAGCCATATGTTTTCTTTAGTAGCAATAAATACATGCACACGTACTTCTTCACTAAAGTAAGTTAATAAATATGGTAGAATTACCAGTAAAATGTATTTAAAGTATCAGATTGAGGAGAGATGTTGAGAATGTTGCAGGTGGTCAGTGAACAGAAACCACTTTATGTATTGTTGTTATTTGGATCAATACCAAGACATTAAGTTTAATTAGCTCATGGCATGATTTGATGTAAAGTAGAATTGACAAATGGCAGACGACAGTGGAGTAAATGTATAAAGCTGCACCCCATCGCCTGCAGAAATAATGTACTCGCTGTACTTGGTTGCCATCCACCTCTGGTGTGATACTTCTAGTGGGGGAAAATACACGTTCTGATGCAGGATCAGTTAAAACAGACAGCTGTTTGTTTTCCTCGGCCTTCGGGTAATAAACGCTTATTACACAAAGTCTTGCCGAGCTCTGTCCAACCGATCGCACGAATGAGCGTACGGTTTAATCAACGGCATCAGCAGGTTATCCATGAAGGGCGAGACATGGTGTGTGTGTGTGTGTGTGTGTGTGTGTGTGTGTACTCACGGCCAGCATGCGGTTCTTTTCCTTCTCCGCGTTGTTGAGGGCGTTCTCCAGGGTCACTCTGTGTTTCTTGGAGATCTCCTCCAGGGCTCGGGCCTGGCTCTCCTTCATCTGGCTGGCCTCCTCTTCGGACCGACCTTGCATGTCGGTCATGTCCCTCTCGTGGGACGACTTCTCGTCACGCAGCGTCTGACGGGGGGACAAAGAAATAAAAAATAAAATACGTACGCGTGCGCACGTCGAGAATAAGTTTGCGCACGCAGGAAGTGCTCGGGCCGATTTCACCCGATACGCCGTGATTCTTTCAGCCTTATTGTCCGTGTTGACTCCCAGAGGCAGCCGCATAATTAATCCTGTATTCTATCTCCATCTGACAGCATGTTCCTCCTAAATAACCCAACACCTACAGGCTGAACCCCCTCCATGTGGGGTTACAGATAAAGGGCTTATGGTGATGGAGCTGTGGACCCAATACTCCACCCAACATCCTTATTAAACCTCTATTGAACCAGGTGAGTCCCATTCAGATTCAAAATCTGCTTTTCCAGGGTGACCTGGACAAGACGGGCAGCGACATAAGAAACACACACAGATAAAAAACACAGAACGGAACCTTTCATAAAGTATTTAAACAATGCTGAAATAAAAAAAGTAAACTGACAGAGACCCGCCCCCCTTCCCCCCCCCACCCTTTTTTTTATTACATTTATTTTATTTTTTGTGTTTTTGTTTTTACCATATTATTTCTATTATTATTTTCTATTTGTTGTGTTGGTATTGTGGCCGTTTCTTTTTTTTTTTTTTTGCCTTTATCTGAATTTTCTTTGTTTTGTTGTATATTACTTTTTTAATATCTACCTGTGATATGGCTAATGTCATATCTGATGTTCCTAATAACTGTAAAGTTAATTTTTATTCTTTAAGGATAATGTCAGTAAAAACATATATATATATATATATATATATATATATACATGTTGTTATTGTTCTGCAGATAATGTATCCTTTAATAAAAAAAAATATTAAATTAAATAAATAAATAAAAACACAGAACCAGACGAGTTAAAAAAGACAAAAAGTTAGGAGACAGGAGCATAACAGAGTTATTAATGATGATCCTGATTTGAATGGAGACTTTTACTGTTGCTGTAGAGTTCCAGTTAAACAGCCAATTGGGATGATTAGGAGCTGCTGAGTTATCTGGTGACTGGCTTGTGGATAAGTAAGAGGAGTGGTGGTTGAATCAGAAGGCTTAAAACTGTAAGGCGTAAACAGAGGAGCGAGGTAGAACATAGGAACGGATCAAAGCCACAAGACGAGGCTCAGAGGGAGAAAGAAGAGAGGGAGAAAGAAGTAACCGAGATCTATATATTACGTGTTAGACAGAAACACACGCTCTCTGTACTCTGGCTTTTGTCATCAGGACTCTGGCACGGCATGAATCAAAGATAAGGAGTCAAGGAGTGATGATCACGAGAAAGCCCAAACCCAAATGTAATCTGTGACCCATGTGTGTTCGATCAAGGGGCGCAGACGCGTCTTCATCGCATCGGCTTTAACACCATTTTAATGAGCCTAAAAATGAAAAAGGCCACATGGGAGCCATAATATCCACCACTTGACATTAGGCGGGGTGAAAGTCCCCTGAAGTAAGCCGAGCAGCTCTTAGAGGGCGTATCAAGAGTATCCAACTTCTGAAGAGAAGGGATTCAAAATCGATTTCAACACACTGCGCTGCCAACAAATGAACGTGTTAATTCATCATAATTCATTTTATTTTTATTTTGTCCCTTGCTTGGAAACCAATCCAATTCCATGTACATGCATACGCTCATACATATACATCTTCCATTCATTTTTTGTTTCTTTAAATAGGATAGAGTGATGTGTGTGTGTGTGTTTGTGTATATATATATATATATATATATATATATATATATATATATATATATATATATATATATATATATATATATATATATATTATATATATATGTGTGTATGTATATGCATGTACACACACACACACACAAAAAAAAAATATATATATATTTTTTAACAATACTCTGACTTTATGATGTTATGTCCATTGTTTTGTCGTCTGCATTGTTTTATTGTCCTCTAGGTGTTATGTCTATGTATTGTCTTTTGTCTTATAATAAAATGTATTTTTTTTAAATGCATTAGGATGTAACTCTTTGCTTTGGGGGCAGTTCAGGGTGTTCGGGTATCACCATCAGGGATGAATAAAAAGACGGGATGCTCGCGATGCCTCGATCAAGGTTTTTTTTTGGGGGGGGGGGCCAAGTTAACGGAGACAATTAATTCTGGCTAAAACTGAGACGCTGGCAGCTGAATGTTTTGCACACTGCTCTTGCAAATAACACAGAGAGAGAAGTGATAACTGATTAGATTTGAGTCTAATTTTAACTGCCTCACACAGTGAGATGCTGCACTGTCGAGCTCTAATGGAGGAGAGCAGCAGGCTGAGGTGGACCGACAGTACAGAGGATGACATCACGATGATGGGCCCACGTCCGGCCAGGATCAATCCGTACAATCAGTTTGGGACATCTCACTCAATGCACTAATTGTGGATTAAATATCTGGTGAATCCAGTATGCCAAACATTCCCTTTGCCAGTTCCTAAACCGATCATGCCAGAAATGGCACGATAACAATTAGATTTGTTGAAATCATCGACTCATAGACAGACGTCTGCTCGCCACACGAGGAGAACACGCTTAAAACTGCAGCCTGTCCCTAAACACACACAATGTGCATTCAGCTTGGCCTCGGACCAACCGTTTTAAAAAACTGTGAGCATCGGGCCAATTATTGAATGTATCAGACATTGGCTACAACATGTAAAATAAATAGAATTCCCCACCGAGGATCATATCGGTTTGGACTAATTGCTCCAAACCAGAGGGCTGTTTTTGGAAATCCACCAAAAAACGTCCCCGAGCCGGTCCATGGCCAAACAAACCCCGGGGGGGGATGATCAGAACTACGGTGCATGAACAGAACTTGGGTGGTTAATTTCTTTTTTTGCAGAAAAGAAGGAAGAAAAAAAACATAATTGAGGAAAAAATGTAATATTAACAAGAGAGTAAAAGGCCAAACCTCCCATTCCTCGAATGGCTTTTCCACAGCGTTCTATAATTAAGACCATTAACATTATACCATGGTATTTCCCTTACAGCTTGCTAATGTTGCTTATTTCCAAACACAATTATTCCAAAAAGTCACTCTATTGCAAAGTTGGAAAACACTTCAGAGTGGAAAACCGTCTCCGATGTTACCGGATTAGTTTTTTTCATTTTTATTTTCCGATCGTTAGGTTAGAAAAGCCCCCCCATCAACGGTGCTCCATTACTGCGAGTAATCCTCTAATGTCCGCTATCAGTCGAGCTCTGGGGGGGGGGGGGGGGGGGGCATCGGCGCAACAGGAAGTTTTTTAAGCTGTGCTAGATGTTCAATAATCCGAGGCAAGACATTCACATTCGCAAGCAGCACCGAGGATTACGCGGAACAAATGTCAGCGATAACGGGGAAAACACACATGAAGCGGCAACACTTGACATTTACCGTCGGCTGCTGACTGCACTCTTCCTGAAATCAACTGACCTTTAAAAAAAGAAAAGGAGCAGCGTGTTGTTTTTTTGTTGCTGTTGTCAAAGTTTCTAAATGCATTGATGGACAGGTTTGAAACTTTCAACAGTTTGATGGCTGCAGGCACAGATTTGCTTCATTTTGCTCCTGAACGTTGCGCTGCATGCAGACCGTTTCTTAGAGCTCTGGGGGGGGGGGGGGGGGGGGGGGGGGGTCACACAGGTGCAGAAAGACAGGCAGCAGGCAGGTGGAAAGAGAGTGGGAGTCTTGATTGATTCTGTACATTGAAATTTGTGCGTGCCTTCACAGTTTGTGTTCTCCGTGAAGTACCCGGAGTCCACAGGGGGACGACTCTGTGAAGTCTCATAAATAAATGGCAGTGTTGCAAAAATAAATTAAATAAGAAGAAAAAACGTGAGTCGAACAAACAACTTGGTTCTGGGCCGAGTAAGTATTAGAATGTCCTTCAGAGCTCCAACAGATGGGCTTCTACTTTTAGGGATTAAAGAGGAGTTCAGATGCTTCCTACTTGAAAAGTATTCATTATTATTATGATTCATAAGCATTTATAATGTTTATTGTGGCAATGGAGGTTCTCTGATTGTGACATTCAAAAAACCAATGTCAGTACATTTAGTGGCTCCTCAAATGCCTCCTATTCCTAACCACTTGCCTTGTGTTTTCTCTGTGGTACAACATGACTTATTCTCCAGAATATGAGTTTATAGAATATGAATTTAATTTTAAACTGCAGTCATTAGTATTATATTTGTCGTATGTATATATGTTGTGTATAAATATATATATATATATATATATATATATATATATATATATACATATATATTTTATTTTGTATTTTATATTTTACTTTGCACAGTCATTGTATTATATTTGTTTGTGTGTGTGTATATATATATATATATATATATATATATATATATATATATATATATATATATATATATGTTTAATTTTATATACATATATACTTCATTTTGTATTTTATATTTACTTGTATACATCTTGTATACATCTTGTATATCTTTCATCCCTGTTTTTTATATATTATATTTTATTCTCGTGTGTTTCGTTTATTGGTGCTGTTGCTGTGACGAAAAATGTCCCCTTTGGGATTAATAAAGTATCTATCTATCTATCTATCTATCTATCTATCTATCTATCTATCTATCTATGAGCACAGACTCTTTCCCCACCTAACTGAACTTGAAACCCGAGAGGAGCGTCTTCCAAAGCTCCAGCGGCTCATCGGTTGTTCATCCCCGTGCCGTTCCTGTCCGAGGTGAACGCCGCTCCCCCACTCACCTTCTCCAGGGACTGGAGCTGTTGTTTCTGTCGTTCGTCCAGCGCTTGGCTCTGGCTCTGCAGGGACTCCCTCTCCTCTTCCATCCTCAGCACTTTGTCCTTCAGCCGGCTGCGCTCGTTGTCCACGTCCCTGATGGCTGCCTCCTGGGTCATCTGGGTGGCCTGCAGGCTGCTGATCTGACCTGCGGGGGGACAGAGGCGGCAGGCGTGAGCCCCACGCCACGAGACGCGACTTTCTCGCCGGTCGATTCTCGTTAGTGCCACCGACACGTGCTAAATAAACTGATGTCAGCATTTTAAACTTCAACTCCGTCCTGGATCGTTGATTAATTTTATCGAATAAATATCCTGAAGTTCCATTTTGTTGAACCTCATACATTCACCCTGACATGTTCGCTCATTCCTTTCATTGGAGGCATTGGTATTTTATTTGGTAGTCATAACTATCCGGAAAATGTAATTTAAAAAATGTTTCTAAGAATGAATGGGGAGGTTTTTTAAAGAAAATCAAAGACATTCAAGGGTTTTAAGAGTTGGTATTTCTGTAAATCAACATAAAAAATCTGTTGAGTTGGTCTCATGATCTCTCTCTTCTTCTTCTTCTGTGTCGGAAGATGATGTCGACATTCTTCCCCAACTGAGCCGTGATCGATTTGACCTGCTTGCTAAAGTTCAACACACACACACACACACACACACACACACACACACACACACACACACACACACACACACACACACACACACACACACACACACACACACACACACACACACACACACACACACACACACACACACACACACACACACACACACACACACACACACACACACACAGCAGTATGTGGTGCATTCAAACTAGATTTCCAGTGAGTGGTATGTATGTGAGTATGTGAGTGTGGGGGGGGAGGGGGGGGGGGGGGGGGGGGCCCGGCGCCGGCCTTGCCGCCAGTCGTGCGATACGTCGCGCTTGAGCGTACTTCAGCGTGCGCCGCGTGCCGTCAGAGGTACGTTTCTCCTCCGAGGTCTCATCCGCCTGCCTCCCGTGCGAGCAGCTTGACGAAGCGTTCTCATTGGTCGAGACGGGCTCACGGGAGCTAATGGGCCGAGCACGATTCACGCCTCCCAGACATTAATGTCGATGCAATATTGTTGCACGAAGTACCGACGGAGAGACATCGCTGGATATTAGATCAGATTCGAACATGCAACCATTTACCCAACACGACTGCACACAAACGCACACAAACGCACACCTTAAACTGGGCATAATTGATGAGAGAAGGCTTTTTCTTCTGCCCCAGAGGGACTGAAAAGACTATTAGCGTGGGTATAAACAGCATTACGCCATTAAAGTGTTCCACGCCGTGATGCCACCGACAACTTGAGAGGAGCCGCTCTGGATGTGTTTGATGTTTTAGCACGACAAGCCCAGGAAGAAGGGTCCTGAGGGTAGCGTGTGTGTGTGTGCGTGTGTGTGTGTGTGTGTGTGTGTAAAGGATGCATTATGATGGAGGGGAGGGGTCTTACTGGCTTTGAGCAGTATTTCAGTGGCTTGCTGCTGAACTCGGTCTCTGGCCGCCTCCAGTTCACACTCGGCTTCCTTCTGACGGATCTCCACGATTTCGGAGTTCTGGGTCACCTCGTCCAGCTGCTTGCTCAGGTCCTGGAGAGGAGTCAGAGAGCAGAGGAAACTCCGTTTACACGGAGAGCGGCGGAGCAAACGAGAGCACTGTGAAGCGCTAAATGCTTCTCCGTGTTCATCAACATTACAAATGATGGAGCAAGGAAAGTGACTTTGTGTTTTGGCAATGAAGATGAGACTTGGCGTTGGAGAAAAAGAAACCCCGAACTGAATGAAGAGACGTTGGCATCAAAAAGGCTTGGATTTGAAAAAGTTGTGTTGGCAATGAACAAAGTTTTGGCACTGAGAAATAAAACACAGGCATTGAGAAAAGATCCTCCGTCGCGCTTTCAATTAAGACTGATTCCAACACACTTGTTCCTTTTTTAATTAATAATCCCACTGACTAATTTTCTTTTTATTTGCTCATCTTTTTCTTCACGTTGTTTCAACGTCGTTGTTTTTCTTAAGCTGACAGTTTATATTCAGTCGAACCCGCAAGACGTCAATTTAAAGCTAACTTCAGCCAAGTCTGGTTTTATGTGGAAAAAAACCCAAACGGATTAGTTTGATTCCTGTAACCATGTTGGACACTTTCGGACCTCAAATCCAGTGATGACCTTCAGATTTTGGGATCGATCGGGTCAAAGGTCAAGGTCATGAAAAAGGTCAACATCTTCTTGAATCGCATGAAATCTGGTGGGATGATTGTTTATTATACGGGGACCATTTGATTAGATTTTGGGATCGATCGGGTCAAAGGTCAAGGTCATGAAAAGGTCAAACTCTTCTTTTTACCATAGCGCGGTCAATTTATATTCAATTGGCATGCGCTCTACCGAGTGCCTGTTCTAGTTCTCATTTGTGGCTCTGATGACTTTTTCCTTGGATTAATTCCTTTGAATCATCTTTCTTGTTGAAAGAAAATAGTCTGCGTCAAATCATTCCCAGGAACACGCATGAGGGGGCGTGCTCTCTGTCTTATTATTGGCCTCGAGCTGAAAAGATATTGAGAAGTGTTTTTTGATTGATCGTTCACGAAACTGAAAAGTACAATACTGCCATATTTAACGCAGTTAAAAGAGGTTTGGAGAGAAATTTAATTACAGAGCTACCGGGATGAAGGAAACAACACCAGTGAACACTTTTTCATGAATGTGTTATGTAATAATGATATTGCATCACTTGTGTGTGTACAATCTGAAGCTCAAAGCCAGTTTTCTGACATCTTGTACTTCCTCAGCTAGTTGCAAAATGGAGCATATTGGAAGCTTATTATTACGACTGAGGATCAAGGATGTAAACGCTGACTGCGGCTCAATTAATAAGGAACTGGACATCAGAGAGGGATGCTCACACACACACACACACACACACACACACACACACACACACACACACACACACACCCTGTAGAAGTTCACGAGGGGCCCTTTCACATGCCTCCGACTTAATTACTGCTGCCTCGGACAGAGAAACCTCACCGTGATAATAACCAGTCAAAACTTCTATTTCTTTTACGAGCTAATATACAAATTCCCTCCTCAGACCACTGGTTACTCGACTTATTAGCCAATCTTGCTCTTGCTAATTCTCTCAGCGGGGGTCCCCGCAAGTACAGTCTACAAACGTGTGTGTGTGTGTGTGTGTGTGTGTGATGGAGTGGAGGAGGTCGATAGTTTAATGGAATGTATCTCTGTTGAGTTAAAGGTGGAAAAGAAAACCCATCATTGCTGCTATTTAGTGATCACCTCCGATTCCCCCCCCCCATCCCAATACATAGGAGGGGAATCAGAGGTGATGCTCACACACACAGAAACTCACTTATTTCTGTCAGTCATCCTTATTGGAAATGTCTGAATTCAGCATTTTTAATTCAACATAAACAGCCCTTAAAGCGTCCTCTCCTGGATGTGTCGTTTCATCCTTCCGGAAGCTTCCTCTTACCAGCTTCACCTCGGAGTATTTAGCCCGAAGGCAGCGACGGCAGCGATTTACCAAAGCTTCAGTGGAGTCGGTCACTCGGGGATCGTTTGTCATTTTTGCGTTCCTTGTGTAGACGCCGGTGAGCCGTCCTCCATTCATTACCTCCGCCTCAGTTACTCCGTCAGCAATCAGGGAGCCGTGAAGAGGAGCGGGCGGGGCAGTGAACCTAACCCAGAGCCTCCTCACACCGACCACTACGCCCTCCGTCTGTGGGGAGGCGAGGCTGCACGCAGCAGAATGGAGGGGCCGGCTGGAACCGGGAATGGTTCTTCAGAGTGATGCCAGAGAAGAACCATTTATGGTTCCACAGAGAACCTTTGAAACCAGGGTTCTTTAATGAACCATATCCTTAAATAGTTATTCAAAGAACCTCTTAAAGTATTTGAAGGAACCTAAAAAAAATAGTTTTATAAGGCACCATTTTTGGTCCCATAAAGAACCTTTGAAATCAGTTTTTTTAAAGAACCATTTCCTTAAATAGTTCTTTAAAGAACCTCCAAACTCTAAAGGTATTTTAAAGAACCTTCAAATTTATTTTCTTTAAGGCACCATTTCTGGTTCCACAAATAACCTTTCAAACTATAGTTCTCTAAAGAACCATTTCTGGTTCAACAAAGAACCTTTCGAACCAGGGTTCTCTAAGAAAACATTTCTAGTTCATCAAAGAACCTTTCAAACCATGGTTCTATAAATAACCATTTCTGGTTCCACAAAGAACCTTTCACACTATAGTTCTCTAAAGAACCATTTCTGGTTCAACAAAGAACCTTTCAAACCAGGGTTATCTAAATAACCATTTGTGGTTCCACAAAGTACCTTTCAAACCAGGGTTCTTTAAAGAACCATATCCTTAAAGATGTCTTCATCCTATAATGGTGCCTCAAAAGAAAGAACGGTTCTTCAGTGGATGATGGTTCTTCCTAGAACCACAAAGCCTTTTAACGAACCAAACCATCATGTGTGTAAGATTTCTACGCATGAAGTGTGCCCGCAGTCATTTTGCCTCCTGAGACGAGGGAACGTTGATTTTGGTGAAACGTTTCGATTTTCCATCAATGAGGTAAATGTAGTGCAGAGCGTTGACGACGGTCCCTTTGCGTGTTCCAGTTCCGCCTCACGGAAACCCGATGAGTCTGGACTCGGGGCGCCAGGATGGATGAGGTAGACATCAAGACCAAGATTTAAACTAACCTCAGCTTGTTTGTTTAAAATCCATCATCTCTCAGCAGGTGGTGATGGATTAAGAGATTTAGGAGATTATTGTCATATTACCGTAAAAAAAATAACAATGCAAGATATTTGTGATGCTCTGTGTAGAAAAAAACCCAAAAGAGGCTCTAACTGTTTCCACCCTGTGACATCTGTGTTGCTGCTTTTCATATTAAATCATACGAGCGACTCTAGAAACAGCTGCGAAGTCGGTTTCCAGCTCTGTTGTGGTTTCTTATCTGGGTTACAGTTAATTGCTCTGAAAGGGACGAGATGATTAACCCCCGGCACACCGACCACGGCCGACCTTGATGGCGTTCTCAGTGGCGCCGAGCAGAGGAGCTCAGGGATCATCTCACACGAATATCACGACAACAAGAACGACTTTGACAATCCCCCCGGGGCACATGCCGACGTTATTGTTTCAACGGTGGAGATTATATCGTGTCAGTCTATTTCCGAATGAGAAACTATGAACACGGCATTGCACTATTTTAGCCCGACACAAAATCGCCAGTTGCAGAAATGCTCTTCCACATCGCGATGTGCAGAAGACTTCCAAGCGCTGGAGGTTTTTTATCTCTCAAAATGTTCTGCTACAATCCATACTTGTCGCCGTTTTTGGTGTTAAAAATATATATATTTCTGCCATTCGCCACACGGAAAGACGTGATCTACGAGCGCCGCCAATTTCTAGCTATAATAACCTTGAGGGCATCATAAAGGGTTATTTGGGAGTTTTTCCTGGTCCGATGTGAGGTTTTGGGGCAGGGATGTCTATGTGTAAAGATTGTAAAGCACTCCGAGACAAATTAGTAATTTGTGAAACTGGGCTATACAAATAAACTGAATTGAATTGAATTGAATAAAATATGACGGCAGACAATCGCAGCATTCAACGCGTTAATCGAAGCCTTAAAAGTATAAATAAATTAGGATTTTTCCGTGCAGAGGATGTCCAAAAAGAAAGATACTAAATGGCATCAAAAGAGCCAAAAACCTTGCTTGTGTGTGTGTGTGTGTGTGTGTGTGTGTATTTCATCAGCGGAAAAGAGTGAAATGGGTGAAAGCCAACCCATTGTTGTAGCTAAACAAAGGTTATTGTCAGAGACAGACTGAGCACGACACTATCCATGAAAACAAATGTTCATCCCAGTTACAGGTTTTTCCTTTCATAACCGATGTATCATCCATTCCACAGGACACCTTGTATCTGTCCATAAAGCTGCACCCGAACACGGCCAATTAGAGACTTTATAACATTTATATTAAATTACAGGATGTTCAGGGACTGTTCCACCATCCAGGTCCCCTCCAGTGTTTATCATCTTTTTTATAAAAGATTTTTATAGTTGAATACATATATGAAATGTTTTCTCTGCATTTAATTGAGTTATTAAGGACTGCAGTGAAGCACCCAGGGGTTTAGTGACTTGCTCATGGACACTTCGACGTGCAACTATGAGGATAGCGGGGATCGAACCGACCACCTTGCAGGGTTCTTACAAATTTTGACCAATGGATTTCCAGGACTTTTCCATGACTTTAACCAAATTTCCATGACCAAACTGAAATCTTGGTATAAACATGAATCATTTAGAACATTGTGTGTATTGAGAGCTTACGCCGGCTTACATTTTGAGCGTCTTTCTTTAAAAAACATATTAATTATTTCAAACTCGGCGTAAATGATGTGATTTTAACAAAATTCCATCACTTTTCCAAAACTTTTATGATTTAATTTTTTTCCATGACTTTTCCAGGCCTGGAAATGACTATTTTAAAATTCCATGACTTTTCCAGGTTTCCCATGACCGTACGGACCCTGCTACAGCCGTACGTGAGCCCCGAAGGCGGCGCTGTGCTTGACTCCAGTGTCTGTGACTCCGGTGTCTGTGACTCCAGTGTCTGTGACTCCGATGTCTGTGACTCCAGTGTCTGTGACTCCGGTGTCTGACCCTCACCTTGACGCTGCTCTCGGCCGTGGTCAGGGAGGCCTGAAGCCGGTGGGACTTCTCGCGGTTTTCCCGAGCTTCTTCCGTTACCCGGAGTAACTCGGCCCTCAGTTTTCCGAGGGTCTTCTGGAGCGCCGCCTCCTGAGTCTGGAATTCCCGCCGCAGCTCGGATTCGGTGCGTTTCCATGCCAACAGGTTGTCGGCGGTCAGCTGCTGAGTTCTCTTCATGGCCTCCAGCTCGCGTTCGTAGAAGGCCTGAGCCTGGGGAAGGACACACGGTGAACAAAAACACCTCCATGCCAACCGGTGGAAGGAGTACGCCTACAGCGTGGAAACGGATCATTAGTTTCGGCTTTACTTTTCTCTTTATGAATAATTGGGACTGTAATTGGAAGCGTTTTAATCTCATGTGAAAATAATCAACACGAGTAAAAAGGTCGACGCCAAGACGTCTTGGCTGAGCGAGTTCACCGTCAGTGAGAGGTTACTTCACTGGAGGGAATGGCTTTTGAAATGCAGCGATTACATCGTGACTTTCGCCGTGCAGAACTACGAGCACCGTCAGCGTAAAAGTGCCAATAAATGTAAATTCCATTTGAAGCATCCCTTACTTTGGCAGAACCTGTTTTACAGTCAGCAACACGTCGTTATTGTATTGTTGACTCCACAAACACCGGATGAGACGTCGGTATACTGCCTCGACTTCTGGACAATATTAGATATATTTATTAATGATACTTTTCTGATTTTGTTGTGTAACAAAAGCAGAATTTCAGATATCTGTAGGATTGAGGAGGGATTAAAACAGGAAATAGGAGCTTAATGTATAGCCGGACTTTTGTGGCCCAGCAAATGGAGAACCGTTCTTCCCTCTATTCGTTAGATTATCCGATACTCTTGCTGAAGTTTATCATCTGAATATGAACAGGACCGGCTTTTATTAAGATTATATATATATATATATATATATATATATATATATATATATATATGTATATACTATATATGTATATATATTTGTATATATATATATATATATATATGTATATATATATATATGTATTTATATATATATATATTTATATATATATATATATATATTTATATATATATATATATATATATAATAAATATATATATATATATATATATATATATATAAATATATATATATATATATATATATATATATATATATATATATATATATATATATATATATATATATATACATATATATATATATATATATATATATATATATATATATATATATATATATATATATAGTATATATATATATATATATATGTACTTGAACGGAAAGCGCCGGCAGTGGCGACAGTACCTTGCTGAGTTTGGCCTCGTACTCCTCCACCAGTCTCTTCTTGTCCTGTTTGAGCTCCTCCACCCGCTCCGACAGAGACTCCACCTGGAGCCACACGACACACGAGACGGACAGAGATGAAGCTCCTGCCGTCCGGTGTTTCCTCGCCCCATCCCGATGAGGTTAACAGATGTGGTCATCACAGCTGTCCCTCTCTCGTCTCCCCGCTCCACTTTCGCCGCAGTGGCCGCGTTACCTCGGCTTTGTGGAGATGCCCCAGTTTCTCCTGGTCTTTACTGTAGTCTGCGTTCTGACTCTGGTGGCTGCGCAGGAGCTCCTGGACCTCCTGCCGGTGCTGGCCCTTCAGCTCCTCCAGCGCCGCCCTCTTCTCCTGCTCGAACTGGGTCTGGGCCTGGCTGAACGTGCGCAGCTTCTCCTCGAAGGACCGCCGCATCTCCTCCACCTCCCGCGACATGGACACCACCCGCTGCGTGTGCTGCCGAAACAATAGGTGACGGAGGAGACTGAGTTTAGGGGGGCAGGGGGGGTGATGATATGTGGGTCGGTTGGCTTTTAAAAGAGCGCAAAGCCAAGTGGGGATGCTCCGGCTTGGGGGGATTTGACCTTCTGGCTGCTCTAAATTAGACCTGAAGAGCAGCAAACACACTCACAGGAAGCCCAACAGGAAGCGCTCCATTAATGGTGTCCGCAAACATTTAAAAAAGCACATTTAATACTAAATAGAAAAAACATAAAACACAGACATCAATCGCTTAAAAGTGAACAAGTGTCGTGAAAAAGAGTATTTAGGTCACCCAAAGACGACTTAAAGGGGTGTCTTTGTCACGAATTCCCCACCTTTAATTAACTCTCCTGTCATTCCAGATCCTGTCATCCTCACCTTGTTAGTCCCTCATTCCCTTCACCTGGTCCTCACGCCCTTCTCACCTGCCTCTGATCACCTCGTTAGTCCCTCATTACCTTCACCTGGTCCTCACGCCCTTCTCACCTGCAGCCCATTCCCTCATTAGTCCCTCACTATTTAGCTCCCTCACTTCCTCTTGTCCTCTGCCAGATTGTCTTGTGTTTCACCGCCAAACTTTCCAGCGAATTCCTAGTACTAGTTCTGATCTGCCTGTTACGACCCTGTTTGCCTGTTGACCTGACTTGAGATTTGTGCCTGCCCCTTTTTGATTTGTTGCCCTGTTTGATGGACCACCCGGTTTTGACCCTGCTTGAAACATTAAGTAAACAGCCTCCTCCTGCATTGTTGTGTTTGTCGTGCTTTTGGGTTCCAGTACCTGTAACCATTACAGTCTTACTCTGAAATGACATTCACCGTCTTCATGAAGCAGGCGAGGGAAACGATAAACATCTCCCCGCGCCGCATTTACCGCATTTACACATACAGATTCACGCCTTTCATTTAATTTGGTGGCACAGTCTGAATTTAGCATTGCACTTATGAGGAGGCAGCAGCTAATTACACAATCAGCGACAGCGCTCACTACGACGAGGTTGTGTACCTGAAAGCACCAGCTAAAAGGAAAGTGTCGAGTTTGACGCAACCCTAACCCTCTAAACGGGGGAATCTGATCCGATGCTGAAATTGAAGCGTCGATGAATGCAGTTACAGACGTACGAGCTGACATCCATCGCTTACCGCTGTGATGCTACAGCACCGTCACACCTCTGCATGCGCCTCAGCCTGTCGCTAAGAATCATCCTTCCTTTTATTCCATCCATCTTCCTTTGTTCCTAAACACAGAGCTGCACATTCTCCACCCACTGAATATAGATCCATATACTAATGTATCCATACGTTTATTCAGCTTGTTGACGTCTCCATTGATTTGTTTCATCCTTTGCGAGTTTCTCTTTAACTGTGTATATTTATCCTTATATAAAAAGATGCATATGTAATATTTACCCCTCTGCGGTGTTACTGTGGCAGCAAAGCGAGATGTGATATACATCACAAGATCTTCCCCCTGTGATATGCCAGCTGGGGTTACCCTATAGTCTATATAGTCTCTATAGTATCCAGTTTAGCATTAATCTGATCCCGGATCAGTGCAATCACTGACAATCAGCGTGGGTGTTATTCATGTTGTTGTGTTCTCTGCTCAGGTAGACGTCGCTCCACTATGTGTTGTTTGCTGCTATATGATTGCTCTTGGTTTTCAATGAAGGACCTTGAACTGTTAATGATGGACTTATTGATATTCTTCTTCTTCTTCCTGGTGTTTCGTAGTTACCAAACTAAGAGGACCGAGACAGATTGGGATCATTATTTGCGAGCCGGCTAACTGAGACACTTATTAGGCACAAATTATGTCACAAAAAAAGCATATTACATTTCATCCGGTTATTATCCGAAAGCAAGACACTTGAAATCACTGTTGAAATCACACTCTGATCGCCATGCCGACTGAGTCGGGTACCCAGACAAACACGGAGCGGTGATGCTGACAGACAAGAGAAGAGTCGTCAGCCTCAAAGCAGCAGACAGAGACAGACATGAGTACTAATTACCTGCTGCATCGGGATAGGCACCGCTGCTTCTCACACACACACACACACACACACACACACACACACACACACACACACACACACACACACACACACACACACACACACACACACACACACACACACACACACACACACACACACACACACACACACACACACACACACACACACACACCATCAATCCTCCATCTACCTGAGCCTCGGTGCAAAGCTGCATGTCCTCCACCCTCTGACGGTAGCCCTCAAACTCTGCCAGCGCCTGTCTCTTCATCCTCTCGTGCAGCTCCATGGACTCCTCCAGAGACTGGATCCGCCTCTTCAGGTCCATCTCGTCGCTGATCTTGCTCTTGTACTGTTGGGTGAACAATAGAAGGTATTTGAAATCCTCATGTGACGGGGATGGAATCATGGACGCGATATGCGCCCGATTGCGTGTCCTGAAATGTGGAAATGTTCGATTGTGAAATGCAATTTTTTTTTAAATCCTCAAATTTCCTTGATGTTTGTTGATGTCTATTTTCATGTAATCTGCACACACATAAGTCACAGTGACAAACATGGCAGAACATATATATATATATATACATATATATATATATATATATATATTATTTATACATTTATATATATGTGTATATATACATATATATATATACATATATATATATATTTATACATTTATTTATATATACATGTATATATATGTATATATGTACACATGTATATATACATACATATATATATATATATATATATATATATACACAGTTTTGGAATAAATAAAAGATGCTTATTTTGTATCCATTTCTAATATATATATATATATATATATATGTGTATATATACACATGTGTATATATATATATATATATATATATATATATATATATATATATATATATACACAGTTTTGTAATACATAAAATATGCTTATTTTGTATCCATTTCTAATGGATGAAGCCTTGGCCTGGAGGAGGGGTCATCAGGTGGTCCCCAACTTTCTTAGATATATGGCTGTCAGGGAAGCAACTAATTCCCGGAAGGAGAGATGACATATGGACGTAAATAATGAATATTGGGTAGATTAAATATTGATGAGTTTGTTTGGGATGTGATCCCGGCTCTCCGGCTGCCATGTGCTCGCTGCAGTGCAGAGCAGGAGTGGAGCGAGCTGCAGAGGACTGGAGGATGTCCGCGACGCTCGTCTCAACAGACGCACCTGAATGTGACGCGCCAGGTGTTTAGACGCTTAAAGCCATGAATCAATAGTGATAAAGTAATATAAAGTGAAGTAATAAAAGCACCCTCCTACCAAAGAGGAGGAATCCTCACCCCGTTAATTCATCCTTTTAACCTGAACTGTGTTTACTTATGAAACACAAATTGTCAATAAAATGCATAATATAGCAATACTTTAATATGGATTAGTCTTTTCTCCATCAAAGTAGAGATTACTGAAGGGTTATTTGGGAGTTTTTCCTGATCCGATGTGATGTTTTGGGGCAGGGATGTCTATGTGTACAGATTGTAAACCACTCCGAGAAAAAATTGTAATTTGTGAAACTGGGCTATACAAATAAACTGAATTGAATTGAATAGATTACGTCACTTAATTAACTGAATATTCGTTTATATGCAGTGGTGGAAAGTAACTATTCTTAAGTATAATTTTGATGTTGAGAACATATTTATATTTATGCTGCTTTATACTTCCCCTCGACAACATCTCAGGAGGCACATAATGCCCTTTTTTAGTCCACCACATTTATTGGTAATTTTACTCACATCACTAGAAATAACATTGAAGTAAATAGTTCAATCTTGATATAATAACTATTGTTCTTCCACCACTGCTTACATCTAAACCCACTGCGTTATCTCTGTATCCCTCTGCTCCCTTCCATGTGAACATTGAGGTAAACATCCATGATATGGTACTTTGAGAGGATTCCTGCCTGCAGTTTGGCTCCTGTGTTTATTCCCTGTTTTTATTGAGGGCCATGTGCTTATGTTTAGTTTTTGTGTCAGCCTCCAGTTTCCATCAATCTGCCGTGTGAGCGACTGTGTCCAGCGACTACCTCATCACAACCTTTGTGACATCAACACAGGACAGAAGGTACATTCAGCATCATCGTAAAGTAAGACGTCAGTGTTTCCTTAATTACATCAAACGTAAAGACCTGTAGTATCTTCTCTCTGGTCTCCGACAGAATCTGCTGCACCTCCTCTTCGTGGGCCTCCTTCAGAGTGGAGATGGCCGCCTCGTGCTCGTCGTTTTTCGTGTTGAGTGCATAGATAACCTGCAGCGGAGAGGAGAGAAACCGATGAGCCGTTGGACACATTCATAAATCGGGAGTTATTACGGCGCGGGGGACTGGCGGGAGACCGAGCTGCTCGGGGTTGGAGCAGAACGCGCTGCGCTCAGGACGCGGGGCTGAAAAAGGAGAGCGGGAACAGCTGCACATGTGAAAATGTGAAGATGATAGGAAGGTCGACATCAACGCTAACGCCCAATATCTTTAAACGTACCGTGTGAGGAATGCAAAAGACACAGGACTTTCACCCAGGAGTTGGCATTGTCTGTTTCCCCGTTTGTTGTTGTTGTTGTTGTGTATTTTTATTCAGTCAATCATTGCGATATAATACAATATTATTCTATATAAAATACAGAAAGACTGAAACGGTATAGGTAGAAGCAAAAATGCTTATAAATTCCTAACCTAATTTTGATGCATTACTTCTTTACTAATGCGTTACTACGGCCTTTTCCCAGACCTAACCAGACGCTGTTGCCTAAATCTAACCAATGAGTTAGCTTTAGAAAAATAATTAAATCTACGTTGGAGGAGGGAACATCCAAAAAACACGAAAAGCTAGTGTACACAGTTCAAAGTCGCTGACCAGCCAACGAGTTGGGAGGGAGAATGTGTTGATGTTTTCATCTGCGTTGCCCAAACTTACATGACGCAAAACATAAACAGCCACAAGTTGCATCATTTATTACAATTATGTTCTCTTTTCAAATCAGCTTAGACGAGCTAATCAGCTTTGAAATACAAAAAACGTCTGTATGACGTGAGCTGTGGCGTATAAATAAATAAAATATATATATATATATAAATATATAAATACACAGTGTATTAATGTAAATATTTATATATATATATATACACACGTGTATATATATATTAACAAAAAATATATATAATGTATTTATATATATATATAAAATATATATATATATATAATATATTTATATATAAATGTAAATACATATTCATATAATATCCATATTTATGCCACAGCTGCATGGAGTGGACTCTGTTAAGACTCTGACGCGTCATTGCTGCTCCACAGTCATAAATTAGAAAGCAGGCGATGCCTCGTATTTCTGGGGATAAAAATAAACACGGGCGAACCGATGTGTATGAGTTTGACCTTTAAATCCCCCAAATACACGCGGCCATCCAGAGAGACACAATCTGACAGCAGTGATCCCCGGCTCACCGGCAGAGAGAACCAGAGTTAGGGGACAGAAATGGGTTTTACATTTCCACATGAGAAACCCCGAGCGGCTCTTCCCCCGACTCCTCTCTCCCTGCTGGGATAAGCCGAGCGGTGTGTGGCCTCTTGACAAAAATACTAAATAAAGTCAATAATTCAGCGCTGTGGGGATGTCCGTCAACAGGATCAGAAAAGGGGGCGCAAGGAGAGAGGAAAGGAGTTGAGGAGGCTTCCTTTGAAGCAATGACATACACTTTTCACGCCTCGCCAGGAGATGAAAGGATTTAGTTTGACGAGCGCTGTTTTTATATTTTAATTCCTGAGTTTATTCCCCCCACACACTGCTGACAGCCACACAGCTTTAGAAACTAAAGACACAGGATAATCACGAGGTACTCAGACAGTTCCCTGTGCTATTTGATTTGACTTACCTCTTAATGGGAATATCATATCAATATCATCATATCAATATTTATGCGAAATATTAAATGTATTTATGTTTCGTTCTATAGTATATATATATATATATATATATATATATATATATATATATATATATATATATATAATATATATATTTTATATATATATAACTGTAACACATTTGTTTTCCTTCCTTCACCTGCCTTTGGGCAACCATTAATTATTGCACTGTAAAATATAACACTGGACTAAATGTATATGTGAGGATTTGTTTGGTCATAAACTAAATTATTGGACAAAATACAATTTCTGACCTGATAAGGTTAAAGGAAATGTTAAAGAATCAATATGGTTATTCATTTCATCCAAAAGGTGGTTATACTATTTGGATTCAAATTGAATGTTAATCCATTCAACAGCTAAACCACAAACATTAACCCCTCATTAACCGCGAGAGAAAAAGGTCATTAGGATTCACCCTCTTGGGAACGTGAATGCAAAATGTCATGTTAATTCATCCAATAATTATTTAAATATCCCAGTCTGGGCTGAGATCAGTGGACCGACCGAGCAGCTGAACGTACAAAATCAAACGGAAGCAGCAGAGGAAAGTCGCTGAGTTCTTATTGGCTAAAAAACACACGTTTGTTCCGCAGGGTTTCTCAATCCGTCATTTGGACCTCTCTCTCTCTCTCTCTCTCGTCTCGTATCCCTCCGTCTGGATTTAAAAGTGAGGAATGAAACGTCCGAGAGCAGAGGCAGACTGCGGGGAAATTAAACATCTTTTCCTCCACACGTCTAAATTATTCAGTCTCAGCTCAGGAGGGGAATGGAGGAGACATCGCCGTTAGAGGAGCTAACATCCAACATCCAGAGAGTCATCGGCACACTTCTGCAGCCCACGTGCACTAATCATAACGCTGTGGGGTCTGCTGACACACACACACACACACCAATAACAAATGCATGCAGATTATGCTATTTCATGTAACAAAGTAAACACAAACACAAGCAGACACTGTGAAGAGCCTCATGAATCAATACACCCGCGTTGGAACTCATCAGCGTATTGAGACGAGAATGTGTGTGTGTGTGTGTGTGTGTGTGTGTGTCAAGGAAAAAGACAAATGCCGCCTGTGAGACAAAGGGTGACAATATTGTCACCATCGTCCTCGTGAGGGATTAGAAAATGTTGGATCTACACTGTAAAAATTCATCTTAAAAAAACAAGGAAAAAAAGTAATAAAATGAGGGAATATTACTTGAAATAAGCCAAATTATCTGCCAACAGAACAGGAAAATTTGACTTGCCAAGATTTCTTAAAACAAGTGAAATGTTCCAACATTAAAACTGCCTTGTAAGAAGAAATATCTTGTCAGTCAAAAAACAAGCAAAGATTGCCTTAATTTGAGATATTTCATTTTACTTAGATTTTAATTTTTGCAGTGTAGCAAGCCGGTAACCTGTAAAAAGCAGATATTATTCTAAAGCGGGATGGCAGGTATCAGACGATAGTATCGGGGTCAATACTCACAATATTTAAATGTTACCGTGTCAATGGTATTCATTTAGAATTTTAGATGAATGGACTAGTTTCAATGATAAAGAACCAAATCCTGAATACATAAGCATTGCTATTGTAATCCTAGTCTGCCGTGGGGACTTCGGGGGCTTTGTGAGGAGGACGAGCCACGCACTATTTTGGGGACTTTCTTAGCCTTAACTGATCCTCTCCCAGCTTGTTAAGGCGGCGCCACACACACAAAGGAAGGCCTGCCTTCGAGTGGAACTATCTCCTTCCAGGCGTGTTCAGCTTAGCAGCTTACCAGTCCTGTTTCCCACAACGTGTTTAATAAGTCCTGAGAGGCGCGGCGTGTACCTGAGGTCTGGAAGGATGCTGCCGTGGCTCCTAAATACCCCCCCCAAAAAAAAAAAAAAGTCTAAATGATTCTGGACCGATTGCTCTAAGGTCGGGAAGTGAGCATGCAGTTTGTTTAAAGGCCACACAGAGGAGAAGATGAAGATTAACTTTGTTTACACTTATAGGGAAATGGATCTCGAGTCAGACTTCTATTTATAGATTTCTCCTTAACACAATTCAACCCCATAACCAGTCGGCTTTGAGAACAATTTGGGACATATTATGAAAATTCCCCTTTTTTTAGTTTAATTTGGGTATCTGGCATGTCTCCCAAAACAAAAACGCTAGAAAATTGCTCATTAGCATGTAAAGGAACAGGCACTCAAAACAGCTCAATCTGTGGGGAGCTGTTTTTGAAATGATTCTTTTGATATTTTGACCAAAATATGTTACAAACATTACATTAAGACGTCAAGGAACCATATCAACTTGTGGGGAAATGGGCAGAATATGTCCCCTTTAAGTCACAATCTTGTTAGTTTTGGATTCTTGACTTGCTAACCGATAGGACACAAAGAGTCTTCTGTGGACCCGGTTTGCTCATCTGCTGTCTCCCCACATGCATGTGTGCTTTCGCATCTCTTATTCATCCTCTACACACATAGGTGTCAGAGCAGGTATGACAATAAGACTATTTTAAAGTACGCAGGTGATTCTGTTATTGTGAGTCGACTCCCGGACAATGAGACCGGCTACGACGTCGGTAAGTGGTGTGAGGACTCCTATCTTCATTAAACATATCTAAAACTAAAGATATGGTAGTTGATTTTAGACAACTGGGAAAACATAAAATTCACATGATGATATGTTTTCAATGTCCTGTACAATTTGACCCCAGGCTGTTTTTCACTGTGTAAAACATAAGAAATATCAACTTTTTTTATTTATTTAAAGGGTTATTTAGGTAGTCAACAAACAAACAAAAAGTACCTGACACTTAAACTTGGGAAACACAATTAATTCTAATCATTTTCTGGAGGTTTTAACTGCTGGGGTCAAAAAGGGTCAAAGACGTGAGTAACCTTGAAGGTAACGGAGGGTGAAAGGACGACCCTTTGCACGGGGCGCTTTCACCTTCTCCGCTAGACGGAGGTATTTAAAACAACAAAGCGGTGTGAACACAGCTTTACTCCAGCAGCCATCATTCGATCAACAAATTATAATTATAACTGCAACTAATGGAGTAACCTGAGCTGTCACAACACTGGATGTGCTGTGTCATCCAGCTGGGCGCTATGTGCAGAACATTCCTGTCACGCCTCTTGGTCCCATGCATGAGCAACCAGCACAGCGAGGGGGGGACGGCGTAGTCGTGTGTACGGTTTGAGTAAAATACAAATATATCTATTAATAAAAAAGACAACAACTGTCAACAAGCACTTGGAGGAGACCAGCGGAGCTGATCAGTCACAGTTCTTTGGCTCTTCACAGGTGGGTCTGTGTGTGGAGAGACTTTAGAGGAAGTTCTCTTCACGGCCGTAAACAGAGAATCCATCGGCGTGCGTACAGAACACCCTTTCTGTTGGGCACCAAAGTGGTACGGCCTGTATTGTATTAAACTTTGTCATTCTGCGGTACCATATAGTTTCATTTCGGACTTTTGGGAAAAGATCATGTGATTCAGAATAACATTAATGATGTATTCATTGTTTAATAGAAACTGCAATGTCAGCTCATACACATGTCCTGCTTTCTTTGACTTTTTCTTTTGTTTAAGTGTGTGTGTGTGTGTGTGTGTGTGTGTGTGTGTGTGTCGGCCAACAACCACAGGAAACTTTGACTTCGAGCCAATTTGTGTCTGTGCCGCACAAAAACATAATTTGAACTGTGTTGACTACGATACATATACGTGATGTTATGCAACTGAAGCATACTCGTGTTGCGTGTGTGTGTGTGTGTGTGTGTGTGTGTGTTCTTCTGAGGCGTGAAAGTGTGAGGATAAACAGAAGGGGAGTGTGAGACAGACGGAGCGATCCTCTTCTCATCTACTCGGGTCGATGGGCTTCACGTCCGCGGGGGGAGGGGGGGGGGGGGGGGGGGGGCTGACGGACAACGGGCGGATCGATGAGGCGAGGCTGAAATGCCACGAAACGCCGTCCCTCAGCTGGAAGAAAGTCACCGCCGAGAAACTAACGAAGACTTTCACCAGACGTGAGTCCCCGTTAGCTGCTCCGGGAAACACGACTCTGCTGTCAGACAAAGGAAAAGCTGGAAGAATAGATTTATCTTCTGCTCACTTTCTTGACTTCATCTGGGTTCCCTCTGTACAAAACAACTTTATAAGATTTGTGACTCTATTCAAGAGAGAACTTTCTTTTACCTTCTTGTTGTTGTCAAATCACGAATATTCCGCATTGCACTGTTGGCATTTGCTTGTCGAAATAAACACGTTCAATAAATAAACAGTTACTGTAATGTCTAACAAAATAAAAATACCAAACGATGCCTGAGAATAGATCCACAAACAGACGGATGCATTATCGACTTAGAAATAGAAGTCAAACTGGGAAATACAGACTCTCCGACTCTTTCATATCTCACTGCTGTATTGTTATCATAAATAAAGTTAGAATCAACACATCTTTTGAATTTGCTTATAAAAGCAACCATTTTCGTATATATTTTCTCAGTGTCTGTATAGGAAAATATAAGAAGGAAATAATAAGACATGACCCTGCACTAGCGTCATGAACACATTATGCTTAATGTAGTAAATTACCGAAAAACAGTGTGATGTTCATTAGTTAAGATATACTGTACCTATTCACTGGCAGATTAATTCACTTATATTTAAGTACATTTAATTTAAAAAGGGTTCAATCCAGTGTAGGAAATACACAAGGGCAAAGGGCAAAACTGCATGCCCCTAAGAAATATAATGTTGACCCTGATATCACTGCCCCCATAATTTAGATAATTTAATAGCGTTTTTTATTATTATCTTTGGTATGAGTGTCCTATCTGGATAGCCTGTACTTAGGTTGGCTACACAAACAATCTATATAATATAATAATTTAAAAAAAGAAATAAGTTATCATTGTTAATTGTAGTTTAATATTTGTAATAATAAATAACCACAAAAATATAAGAATAAAATTGAAGATCATTGTCTGAATTGTTTTCTGTTCCAAAAATCGAAGAAAACCCTTTGAATCTGTAGATTACTGCCTAATAGACTTATTATTACCATTTTAATGACAATTGCTAATTCTTATATCTCAACCCTCCTGTTACCTTCAGATTTAATAACATATTTTACCCTTGGGGTCAATTTGACCCCAGCAATTAAAACCTCCAGAAAATTATTAGAATTAATATTGTTTCCCAAGTTTAAGTGAGAGGTACTTTATGTTTGTTGACTACCTAAATAGTTCTTTAAATAAATAAACAAGTTGATATCGATGTTTTACACAGTGAAAAACAGCCTGGGGTCAAATTGACCCCAAAGAACAGCAACATTAAACATTGAATGGGGTCAAATTGACCCTAAAGCTAACAGGAGGGTTAAGCCCAAATAGGTATATTTATTATTTTTGAACAACGATTAAAATAAGTGCCCCCAATTTCTTTTTAAATGCCCCATGACTTCAGTAAATGGGGGAAAAAACTTCCCCTTAAAAACAAGTATATATTCCTCCCCTGTCTCAATCAGACAGAAGCAACTTGACAAGAGATCTCTGCAATGCTCACCATGCAGACTCTACATTTTATGAATTCGTCTTACAACATTGAACTAATCACCGCTCGCTGCGGGTCGGCGGCTCAAACGTCGCCACGGCGAGAGCCACGTGAACGCTCGATCGTAGAGGGGCTCCCAATTTGCAATTCAGCACATTTTAAACTGCCCAAAAATCTAAACTAAATCTCTGCATGACCTTTCCACAGTGTGGCAGGGGAGGTAAGTCATAACGCTTTAATTGGTAATAAAAGACGAGATTGGGAGGTGATCAGAGCGTGGCACGCTGTTTCATTTCCCCCAATCCCACCCGCTCACATCGTTGCAACTTCAATTATTTATGTTCTATTTTTAGACTCCTGTTTTGGTTGTTGTTGTTGGTTT
This sequence comes from Liparis tanakae, assembly GCA_036178185.1. Taxonomy (NCBI): domain Eukaryota; kingdom Metazoa; phylum Chordata; class Actinopteri; order Perciformes; family Liparidae; genus Liparis; species Liparis tanakae. The sequence continues at coordinate 4,980,867 of CM070101.1, read as the reverse complement.
CGTCGGCTACACTTCTCACACCCAGACACGGCCAATATATATTCTCTTTGGTATTGTATTTTTATGATGTATTGCTACTTGTCCAAAAATGAAATAAAAAGGGGATTCACAATGTGGCCAGACGTTTCTCTGAGGGCGAATCGTAACGTTGACATTTACTGTTCTCACAATCTGTCGTATTTATTCCTTTTGTCGCGGACTTCCACATAATCCTCTTCATAAAACTGAAATGTCTACGTCCCAATCTGAGTGAATACACTTTTTCCAGAGACTAACCTCAGGAACTTATCGGACACTAAGTGTGTAGACTCTCAATTTACCAGCTCAAGCTGGGCCCTGGTACGACTCGTGGCCCTAAAGCCCTTTACACCTTTCTGCTCTCCAGCCCCCACATCCCTGAGCACATGGACACACCATCCAATAGTGGTAAACCACTTCAATAAACTGTTACTTTATATGCTAGTCCTAGTGCATCTTGCCTCTCACCCTGCAGGATGCTGATTTGTGCTGAAATGTTGAAACATTAATGCAATGGATTGATTTATTAAGCATATAGGTACACAAGTATATCTACATCAGTCTGTCTGCATAGTGATGATGATAATCTATTTTGTGGAGTTGTTTCAGTCATTCAATCTTTAATTGATTGGGTATTATTCAGAGATTTGTAGGATATCAGAGAAAGACGAACCAACTGCCACAGGGTGGGAGATGAGAGAGTGACTCACCAAACTACTATCATCCAACAACTCCCAAGATAAATGAGTTTGATCTTCATAAGACAAATCAGTTTAAGTCACATGATGAAATATTCTAAGCGTCTTTGGGTACTCAGAAAACCGCTATGGAAATCTATATTATTATTATTATTATTATGAGAAATTAAAAGTAATAACAAGCGGCTTGCCCGGTGCTTCCCAAACTCTCAAATATACATGTTATGAGCTACTTGTAAGGTATTAAAACAACAGATTGATAAACCTTGATGAACATCAAACAATGATAAGAGGCCCTGATTCCACCTGGTAACATTTCTGAGTGGTTCATTTATATTCATTGTCCTTTTCCTTCTATTTTTCATACTTTGTATTCCCTTTATTTTGTTTATTTTATTGATTATTTATTTATTTTCTGTTTAGCAGTTTAGTTATGTACCTAGTCCAATACATATTTTATTTCTGAAGATCATGATTAATGTGTATACGAAATAATAGGTCCCTGTACACCTTGAGAGGAACCCTGAGATTAAGATGTTTAACAAAAAAGTATTGTACTATTCCAGGGGAAATGTGAAGTAAAGTGGGTCGGAAATCCAAAGCAAATAGAAAATTCAACATAAAAAAGAAGCATTTATTAAATTATTATCGATTTCCAGCTGAGCTTAATGCCTTGAGAAACTTTAACAGTGATTGGAGATGAAAGCAAACCAAATTATTTAATGAGAAACCAACAGAGAGAGTAAAAAATAACAACGCATCAGTCTTTGCTCAGATATACACTCAATGAAACGTAGTTTGTTCAGATTCTAAAGTTCTGCCGATGTCTTTGAACCGGAAGGATGAAAGTTACCAGAATGAAGACCATTAACCAAGATTATTGCAGGACTTTGCAACAAAGCGACGCGGAGAAGTGCATAAAAACTAAATTGCCAGACCAAAGAAAAAAACTTCAGCCGGATGCAAAAATGAAAGCCGGTGCCTGATGTTCTGACGTTGTTCCTCCAGACGTCGTCGTAGTTACACGGCATCAAAATAGAGACGGAACAGAGGCCGGCGCTCCGAGGTGGTTCAGCCTGTTTCTGTGAAGGCTCTAATGATTCCTAACGCACTCTGATGGCAGCAATCTCCTCTTAGTTCACTCGCCCAGGCCTGAGAGTGCACTAATGCACGCACACACACACACACACACACACACACACACACACACACACACACACACACACACACACGCACACACGCACACACGCACACACGCACACACACACACACACACACACACACACACACACACACACACGCACACTCCTCACTCATCTCTTAGCTAGACTCTCCCTCCACTGATGAGACTTTGATGATAATGTCAATGTCTAATGACGACCATTTTGCCACCTTAACACTAGCCGGTGGTCATTCCGAGGCTCCGCAGCTCCGTCTTGTAAGTGCAGTGCGGGTGATGAGGAATAGACTGAGTGCCGACTGCAGAGCACAGTGTGTGCAGACGGAAGAATGGCGGCCTACCGGGTATGTAACAAAGACTTACTGGGGGAAAGTCATTACAGGAGGCGATCGAAACCACTCTGGTTTATGTAAGACAAACAGCCAGCAGCTAGTTAGCTTTCGGTAGCTTAGCATAAGGGCCGGAAACCGAGGAAAACAGCTCGTTCAGAGCAACATTAACTTATTACATCTTAATTGTTTCATCTGTAAAAAAATTGAAGTGTAGAAATGAAGTGTAGAACAGGAGGATCTTGTCTCCAGGACGGTTCCCAGCCCAAAAAATGCAAAAAGTTAAATGTGAAATTAAATATATATTTGTTTTTGTAGAGATTCATTGAACACACTATAATACCATCACTAAGATTCAGAATTGTTACTTACCTTCTGTAACTTTCCCCCCCATTACCAAATGTTAGTCGGTCAGCTTAGCTAAACTAGTTAGCAGTCAGCTAAGATAGTTGGAGGTGGACTAAGCTAGGTGGCGGTCAGTTAAGCTAGTTGGCGGTTAGCTAAGCTAGATAGCAGTCAGCTAAGCTAGTTAGCGGTCAGATAAGCTAGTTAGCGGTCAGATAAGCTAGTTAGCGGTCAGATAAGCTAGTTAGCAGTCAGCTAAGCTAGTTTGCGGTCAGCTAAGCTAAGCTGACCGGCTGCTGGCTGTACTATTTGATACAAGGGCGGTTTTGATCTTCTAAGCACACAAAACAAATCTGCGTATTCCCAAAATGTCAAATAAAGTAATACATAACCGTTTCCAGATATTGACACGCAGTGACAAACATTATGCTAAATATAATTTGACATCTCCAAAGCAAGTTGCAATGAAGAGCCAGATGATTTGACGAGTGAAGCCGTGCAGAGGTGAACAAACGTGTTTATTGTGCGCCGCGTATTGACTCCTGCCCTCTTGGGGATGAAACGGTTCACCGAGTGGGGACGGACGGCAACGGGGAGAGGCGGCGTATAATTGTTGCAACAACTATCGACGTGTCATTTCGCCGGCTGAGCCCTGCAGGAGAAGGAGCTGTGGCAGAGGGGAGTTAGTGGGAAACTGGTTTAGCAATTAGCCTCATCATAGCTGCTGCATGCCACATTATTGTTCTGTTGATTGGAAGCCAGGCGTGTTTCCTCCCTTTCAGTCACTCGCTCAGTGTCTCTCTCTCTTAAACCTTAACCCTTTATTCACCCACTGCATTTGAAGCTCCAGTCCTGACCAAAGAAATCTTTCCCTCATCATTAAATCAGCTACTTATTTATTCTCCTTTATTTATTGGTTCATTGAAAAATGAATTATTAAGTTCAGTTTGCACAACAACACATCGACTCAAAGTCCATTTACCACGAGCCTCATCTCATGGTCTTCATCATCAAAATTCAATTAGCTGAATCATTCAATTAATTAGCGGTCTGAATAATTAACTCCAGATTTTATTGGATGGAAGCCGGGTATAGCTGGTAAGTTGACCGTGGCCCTGTCACAATATAGATGTCCATTTGCTGATTAATGCTGTCTCCTAATATTGAGAACTTTTTAAAAGACAAACTAATTAATGCCTAAGATGTGATTATTATTTGTAAGCCATATCAATCAGGTCTGACCATCACTCTAAATAGGGTTTTGAACATTACTAAACAACGTGATGACACATTGAACCTCCTGGGCTGCAGTGAAATACATCAGCAGGCGATTAACATCAACCTGATACTCATTAGCTTCAAATCATTGTTTAATTGGAAATGTAAATTCTCCTTTTAAGTAGCGATGACTGTGGAAACAGTTTAATGTCGTTTCATGGATTATTATTATTGTTCTACACTGTTGCAATAAGTGAATACTTTTTATTGTTGTACCTTCTCTGTTCAAACCAATGTGTTCACGGCCCATGAGGATGTATTTCACCAAGATACGAGGCACAAACTGGTCTCCAACCAGTTGTAAATCAATGTGTACAAGTCCTCTCGGAGTGAAGTTAAAATGACATATCTCAGTGTGTTCTGTGACGAGGCCCATGTGCTGCCAGGGTCTCCCTTTACGGTTATGTTTTATTGTTCACCGAAGCCTTTTATTGGTGCCGCTCCTCTTTTCCAGCCCTTTCTCATTAGTGTTCCAGTCTTGAAATAGATTTTACATTATTTGACAAAACTGATAATGGCCTCGTAGGGCTGAGTATTGCTATTCAATTCAATTTAGTTTATTTTGTCTAGCCCGATATCAAGAATTACACATTTACCTCAGAGGGCTTTACAATCTGTACACATACGACATCCCTGTCCCAGGACCTCACATCAGATCAGAAAACTCTACTGCTACTCGTTACTATTCAGGTATTAAGCCAAATAACCAAGCAAGGCTCCAGGTATTTGTTCCTTAGTACCCAGATCTATAAATAGAAAGGAATATTTGTTTGATCGTGTCTCCTCCATTTGAAAAACTCCCGCAAGATGGTTGTGGTTCGGCATCGACCTGGAATGGTTGGTTTGGATTGGTCTTTGGGGGAAGAGAGGTTTAGAAAATGTAGTGTTACCGTGGAACAGCAAGTGGATGGATTTTGCTTGCAGCCAATCACAGCAATCGCTCTTTGATTTACCGTGACGTGTGATTGGCTCGCTGCCACTGCAGCTACAATCCATACGGCCTGCGGCGTGGGGAGGAGGAGCACGGCGTGTTCGACTGAGATGGCGGTCCAGAGTGCAGAGATGCTCTACTGGTGGCTGTACTGGTGGTTATACTGGTGGCTTTACTGGTGGCTTTACTGGTGGCTCTACTGGTGGCTCTACTGGTGGTTATATTGGTGGTAATACTGGTGGTTATACTGGTGGCTTTACTGGTGGCTCTACTGGTGGCTCTACTGGTGGCTCTACTAGTGGCTCTATTGGTGGCTCTATTGGTGGCTCTACTGGTGGTTATACTGGTGGTAATACTGGTGGTTATACTGGTGGCTCTGCTGGTGGCTCTACTGGTGGCTCTACTGGTGGTTATACTGGTGGTAATACTGGTGGTTATACTGGTGGCTTTACTGGTGGCTCTGCTGGTGGCTCTACTAGTGGCTCTATTAGTGGCTCTACTGGTGGTTATACTGATAGCTTTACTGGGGGCTCTAACGGTGGCTCTAATGGTGGTTATACTGGTGGCTCTACTGGTGGTTAAACTGATGGTTATACTGGTCGTTATACTGGTAGCTCTACTGGTGGCTCTACTGGTGGCTCTTTAAAAATAAACATGGCGGCATTGTATACTTCAATTGATAGATATCAAATGAAGTAGAGCAAATTCCATCAAACAAAGAACACTATTGGGTCAGTATCACTTTAAGGGTACGGGTATTGGTACTATCATATTTATTTTTTAAGATTCCCAGCCCTTCATTAGAAATGTTCTAGTGTCATCCAGCACTCATTGAATAGATACTTTATGCCATAAACATAATTGCTGCATACTTCATGACAAATAACCCTTTAAAAAGGTCAAACGATTAACATTTCCAGATTAAACCAATATTGGTATCTGGCTTCCTCTCATCTGTAATGTGTTGCATCATCATTGCACCTTCCCCCACCACCATCTCAAAGTTTCATATTTCCACGTAAAACATGCAGACTACCATCTCATTTCCATAGCCTCAATATTATGCGTTTACTGGGGAGTGAATTTAACGAAGCGGAGAGACAGATAGGAGACCTAATTACTTTAATTATAATACGTGGCTGCGATCTGCTAAACTGTAAGGTGCACATTAATCCGTCAGCTAATTACGGGATGTTCCGTAGCGGTGTAAGTGGCGGTGCAGTTGAGACGATTTTAAAGTTTGCCATTAATTAAATTGAGGATCTGTGATCAGCGGATCAGCTCTTTGAGCATCACACCACATAAACTGCATTGGTTTCCGATTTTAAATGAAGAATCCTTTAAAAGAATCGCAGTAAATCGTGGCGGCTTGTTAGAGTCGGTCCTCTCGACTGAAGAGAAACCAAACGGAGCGGTCTCTACTTGCTCTTCTGCTTCTTGGGAAAGCTTCATGCAAATGCAGCGCGTAGCTGTGGAACGCCGTTGAATAAATCAAGAGGCCACTCACGACCGTTTTTCAGATGATTACATTTGAATTACATCGGCTTTGGTCTTTGCCTACCCCCGTGTGAATATTAACTTTGATATGTATATATATATATATATATATATATATATATATATATATATATATATATATATATACGGTTACAAATAAAATGTAAAGCAATCCAATAAAGGCTCCGGAAAAATATGTAAAATGTATATTGACACCAACAAAAATATATATACAAAAATATAAGAAGAGCCTCAGGAACAGAAAGTGTACTGCAGCCTCTCACTATTCTAAGTAGAAGATACTTTGTGCGTTACATGTGTCGGGTGTGGATGCTCAGGTTAGGACATTTTCCCAATTATCCAAGAAGAAGAAAAGAGATGTCCGAGGTGCGAAAGTAGAAGAAAAAAGCACGACACTACCAGATGTCAAAATGTTTCAAAATCAGTCGGCCAGTGTCTTTTGTTGGCGTGATAACCCGTAAAGCGGTTGCACAAAGACAGCTTGTGGAGTTATTTATGAAACATTTACCAGCAAAAACTATTTTTGCCTCTCAGTTTACCCAGCGCTTTGGAGATGAAAAGACCCGATGCAGATCAGGCAGAATATGAGATCATATGAGCAGAGTCCTATTAAACCAATTTTTAAATATTACATGTGTTGTGATGGGGAAGATAATATTTATGTGTGTTTACTCGGTGCCTTGCCTTTTTCTGTATGCCCTGTGCAGACCGCAGGGACGAGGGCGGCTCTATCAACAGCAGACTTTGAGGGCAAGATCACGCAAGTAGGTCCAGAAGAAGACGACATCTCTACATCTCTACTCCTTAAGGGGGGGGGGGGGGGTCCACAGAGCACGACGCTACACAAGAAACATGAAACACATGTTTGGTTTGGAAGCTGTTGCAAAGAAAGCCATAGCTCTGCACTCTGTCTGGATATGTAACAAACTGATACGAGTACGCACGTAACCTAAAAGCATGTAGCCTCTGAAGTCTGTGTGTGTGTGTGTGTGTGTGTTTCTGTATTATGTAATCGACAGAGACATCTCTAATTGAATAATAAGCACCATCTGGAGCCATTAGTTCACTGTAGGTTCTGAGTGCATTGCATTGTTCTTTCTGCACATGCATGCACACACACATAAACACATACGTAATCCTTTAGTTGCATAATACCACATATATTGCAGTTAACGCAGTTCAAATTATATAAAATCACGTTTTTTGTGCGGCACGGAGACAAATCGTCCTACAGTCCAACTTCCTTCCGGGGGTCGTTGGCCGACAGCGTTGCTGTCCCTCATCGGCGAGTCCGTTTGTGACGTCCGTGGAGGGATCTGGAGGCTCACGGGGAGAAGCAGAGTGTACGGTTTGGCGGTCTCTGCTCTTTGCTGAAGATGTAGTTGCATCCCAGGGTGAAGCGGTCGGGGGTGAGTCAGTGCCTCCACGCCCGAGGCTTCCTCTGATGGAGAAGGGATTGCAACCTGCATGCTGGGAGTGAGTCGCTACCCCCGAGAGACGAAGTATCTCGGGGTCTTGTTCACGAGTGATAGGTAAAATAGAGGATAGGCGGGTTGGTGATATGGGTGTTGCGTCAGACTGTTTTGGTAAAGAGAGAGAGCAGAGCTGGAAGGCTAAGCCCTCAATACAGGAGTACATCTACATTCTGACACTCACCAGTGGCCATGAGCTCCGGGTAGTAACCGAAGGATCGCGGATACAAGAGGCCTCAATGAGCTTCCTTCATAGGGCGGGTCTGGATGCTTCTGACCGTGCGAGTAGATTCCCCGTCAATCTTGATATTATTTTGTTTTTCAATACCCCGAAAAAAAGGTCGACCCGCTACACTGCAAGAACCCCGCTTCAAAACACAACGTAACACCCGGGCTGGGGGTGAGGCGTCGAGGGAGACGGTCAGAGCCAAGAACAAAGTCACCATCTTTTCTAGACAATTGGGACGCCTCCCAAGTGCTGGCCCTTGCGTGTGTGTGTGTGTGTGTGTGTGTGTGTGTGTGTGTGTGTGTGTTACAGAGACCCTGAGTTGATTACAGCCCATCTTTTGTCTCCTTTCATCTGCCCAAAGGTGTTGGCGGTGTCAGGCTACAATAGCTCTTTGCTCAGGTTTTATTAAGGTGGAATGAGGGGTTCATTCCACTCCACCTCGCTTTTAGTTTACTATTGGAGGTAACTGAAAAATCAGCTTTACTTCTTCATCTTCATTCAGCCGAGACAATGTGGAGGACTGGAGTTTGTGTCCCTTCACCGACCGGCAAATATTGTCCATCTTTTTCACCCCAATCACAATATCTCCATGACTCTAACCAGGCATTTTTGTTAGCCATAACTTATTTGCCATCATATTTTACAAAATAATGCTGCACAATACGCAAAAACATTCTGCGATGATATGGATATGCTGTATGTAATCAAGCTAAAACTGTGACATCGTATGAGATGCACACGACCACGAGCAGAATATTACCGTCCGTGTTTTATTGTCTTTGAAGGGGAATAACAATAAATGACGATAACACCATGACCTTGAGAAACACGACAGTAGTCGGGTGTACACGGCCACCGCCTCATTAATCTCACTGCTAATAAAACCAAGTTTCTGCTAATCAGAGTTGTTGACATCAGCACTTCTGTCATTCTGCTGTTGTGCATCTGCAGCAACAGAAACGGCCTCAAACAGCTGAAACACTCAGCTGATGGCCCGCAGCCAGACACCGGGGCGACGGAGGCCAAGATGGTTATTATTTATGGTTATGCTTCCCGTCCGGTTCTCCGTCTATCTGATCCGCTTGGTTACTTCCATCTCATTGTTGTTCTGACCGTTCAGACAGGACCGACTTCAATCACAACAGACGACGTGAAGAGCATCTCGAGTGGGTACTCCTGGGCGTATCGGCGGCACGTGCACAGACATTTTGGGGGGCAAGTGCTCAAGTAAAAAAAAAAGGGAATCCATCAGCAAAAGTTTTCTGACAGATGAAACCTACGCGGCTTTACACTAATGATGCAGCGTTTCCTCTGGGCAGGATTAGACAGCGAGCTTACATTTTCCTTATGAATGAGTTATTACATGGTAACGACAGTACAAGCGTTCTGATTGGCTAATAATTAAATAATTAAATAAAAGCCCTGTCAGATATCAAAACACATTTGGAGGGAATTGATGACAGGGAAAGTCATTTTTATTCTTTAATACTCATGAATGAAGAAACAATTTGTCTCCAGAAAAAGAGGCCGTTTTCTCATCCAGGGCAAAAGGGCCGGTGCTTGAGCACCACTAGGGGTGTATCCGTACACGTGCCTGCGTATTGGAGGGTACATTTATATATAAACTAGAACTGGCACTCGGTAGAGCGCATACCTTCGCATATCACAAGATTGGGCATTGAATTATGAACCTTTTGGCATTAGTTGCATGACAATTGGATAGAAATTGCTATGGTAAAAAGAAGATTTTGACCTTTTCATGACCTTGACCTTTGACCTGATCAATCCCAAAATCTAATCAAATGGTCCCCGGATAATAACCAATCATTCCACCAAATTTTATGCGATTCGGTTTAATACTTTTTTACTTATGCGCATAACACGCACGCATACAAATACACGGCGATCAAAACATTACCTTCCGAATTTTCAATGCCAAGGTAATTAAAAAAAACGTGGTTAGGTTAAATAATACATTTTGTTGCGTAACTCCAGTTACGTTAGCTACTTTGCCGTTTCACGTTGGGTTTCAAACATGACCCAAACAGAGGTCTCCTGGGTGAAAGTCCTCACATGTTCCGTCCGTACGCCACGTCCTCCGCCCGGCCCCCGAGCGTCTAAGGACGCGGGCGCACTTTCAATGCGACTTGTCGTGGTCGACCGCGCCAGATCTGCCTGCAGCAGCTGTGTCCACGCGTCATCCTTCAAAGCAACTCGCCTGATGGGACGCTGATGTATTTCATGGTCAAAGGAACGGCTGTAAAACGGCGGATGAAAGACTTTTAATTGCCTATAAATTCTTAAAAATTAAAAAAAAGCACACAGTCGTTTATAATTATATGGAAGAATAGCCGCTAACGAAGCTCCACTAAATTGGGCGATAAACACATTTTTAGAACTCCCTCCTCCACCCATGATTGTATTAGTTAAAAGCAAAATTAAGGAATGCAGCGTTTTCATCAGCTCAGCACGACCCAGACAGCTGGTCCCACTCAGGACGCCGATCGCCACGACAACATGTCAGGGACATATCTATCTTTGTTTCAGAGAGATCTCACAACCGACTCTTTCTGTGTGTGTGTGTGTGTGTGTGTGTCCATCCATATACGAGAGGGACGGCGGATGGGATGGATGTGAACAGAGGATTAAATGAGAGGAGAGAGTTTATCTTTTATCCCTCCATTCATGCACTCTCATTCTTCCTTTCTCTTTACCGACCGACTCGAGACGGGAACGCACTGATCTGATTTGTGGATTTGTGATAAAGAGAGAGAAAGAGAGAGAGAGAGAGATGTGTGCGTTTGAGTTATCGGCAGGACAAGCAGCATGTAGTAAAAGCTTAAATGCCTCACAAAGGCCGCGTGATGGACGGCTCGGACGAGGCTTTCAGAGCGGCACGAGATCGTCGATAGACTGCAAAAGGAACGGGGCGGCTAGCTGATGTTTTCGCTACCAAATGTAGTGGATTGCTCTACGCTAGTGACATAGATGCATGGGCTTTAGCCCGGACAGTTCGTCTCAGGGTTGGTAATCTCCCAGCAGACCCACGGCCTGGAGAGACGCAAACAAACAGCAGCTTGATGCACACATTTAGAACTGAGAAAGAAAAAAGTTGCATGTTTGCAGCTGTAATTGCATTTATAACCTACTCTAAAAATGATGTACAGTTAAAGCAGGGTTCTTACACATGTTGACCAGTGGATTTCCATGACTTTAAACCAAATGTCCATGACCAAACTGAAATCTCGGTAAAAACAATTTTGAACATTTTGTGTATTGAGAGGGTACGCCGGCTTATATTTTGAGCATTTAAAAAATATATTAATTATTTCAAACTCGGCATGATCATGACAAATTTCCATGACTTTTCCAAAACTTTTATGATTTAAGTTTTTTTCCATGACTTTTCCAGGCCTGGAAATTACCTTTTTAAAATTCCATGACTTTTCCAGGTTTTCCATGACCGTACGAACCCTGTAAAGGAGGGATTTAAACACAGAGCTACAGAGGACTGTGGATCCACACACACACACACACACTCTGACACTCTTCTTCTCCCCAGCGTGTGTGTGTGTGTGGGGGGGGGGCTTTGCTGGTCTCGTGTTTAATCGCGGGCCTTGCCAACGCCTCATGCACCACAGCGTATTCAGCCCACAGATCAACAGCGGAAAAATAATCCCCCAGGATTTAGGGCTCTCCTGCCCAGATTCCCACCATGTCCGAGAATCTACATTAAATATAGAAAAAATGGTGTCGGGTGGTGTCACATGAGCTCTTTCTGAGGTTGAAGCGCATAGTGACAAAACACGATACAGGCGATGGCTCCCGTACGCGGCTCTCTCGCTCTCGTGAAGTAGTGTTAACAATAAGCCGTGACAAGTTGACAGCCTAAGTGGTGAACTGACAACAGGCGGTTGTGTGTAGTGTGTAGTTGTGTGTGTGTGTAGTGTACGGTTGCCGTTGTCCCGTCGGTGCTTTCAAAACACGGCGTCGAGAAGGAACTCCCCGCGCCTCACGGCGAGGAGCACAATGCAAGACGTGACGTTTATACACAGAACGCTGTCCTCCTCAACCTCTGGTCCCTGACAGCCACATGGAAACTAGAAACCTTTTAAACTCCCACACACGGAGGAGCTTTTATTTTTTTATTTCCACTTGCTCTTTGGAACTGCAGATGAGAAACACAGAGAAATATGTATGTACCTCCCTCCCTCCCTCTCCTGCATTTTGAGGAGACAAATCCCCACTTTCATGTAATACTCATCGCCTGACATTAAAGCGCCTCCTCGTTTTAAAGCGATGCGGCCTGCTTTGTCATCAACTGGACGCCCTGTAGTCCAAACCCCTGGCTCTGTAGTGCAGCACGAGCATTTAGAATGGGAAGGGGTGGAAGTCATATTTGAACTCCGCCTGAACTTTGAAGGCATTCTCGAGACCTTGGAAAGTGGAAGTCGGCAAGCTGCACACAGAACGGCTGTTACATGGAGCCGCGTTCAAAACGGACTTTTAAAAGTGGATCGATGGATGGATAGATGGATGGATGATGTATGTATGGAAGGATAGATGAATAGATGGATGATAGATGGATGGATAGATGGATGCATAGATGATGTATGGATGGATAGACATATGGATGATTTATGGATGGATAGATGGATGATAGATGGATGTATGCTGTATGGATGGATGATGTATGGATGGATAGATGAATAGATGGATGGATGAATAGATGGATGGATAGATGGATAGATGATGTATGGATGGATAGATGTATGGATGATGTATGGATGGATAGATGAATATATGGATGATAGATGATGGATAGATAGATGGAAGGCTGATGTATGGATGGATAGATGGATGGATAGATGGATAGATAGATGGATGGCTGATGTATGGATGGATAGATGAATAGATGGATGGACAGATGGCCAAATGGCAACCGTTACCGGTGAGCCCCGGTAACGGGAGGAGGCAGCATTGATGCATCATGTGCGAAGAGGCTCCTTCCAGGATCGTTCCCGACTCCAGAAATGAATCTGGCGTCTCAATTAGAGGAAGTGGCACAGTGAGCTCTTCGTGGTGTGACAGTTGCGATAGTTTTGTTTGTACATAATAATCTCATCTTCTGCAGCTCTGAGCGTAGGAGAAGAAGAAGTAAAGGATACACGCGACACTGTGAGGCTCAGATTTGTCGCAGGCCATTTTCATACTGTTAAGCAGATTCTCACTGGAAATCAACCCACAATCAAGCCCAAAAATGTAGATATATTATAAATATATTATATTATATTGTAACAAATGGGTTGCATACATAACACCTCGTAGACCGGAATTTATTCTCATAAATTAATCAATTTACAATAAAAAGAGGATCACCCCCTAGTTTCTAAGTTGTTTTCCTTTTGTTGTTGTTGTTGTTGTTTCATTCTGTATTGTTTTTTGTCCTACGTCTTTCTATATATATGTATATATAAGATGGGCATTTTCTGAGAATCTTCACATGTCATGTGGTATCAATTGTCTGACAGAAATGTGTAAATAACGAATTGATGCATACTTTCAATAAAAATAATTAAAAATAAATAAAATAAGCAACAGTCGATCTTGACAATCGTAGTACGTTGTAGGTCACAATGACATTTCATCAACAGCCTCGGGGCCATATGGCTCCACATCAACTGGAGTTACTGGTGATACTGGGATACTGGGAGGGAGGCACAGAAGACGTATAATGTTTACTGAACATGCGTCTTGATGAAATGGAAACGGAGACCGCGTCAGCCTTTTGTAAGATTGAAAAAAAAGGAAAACATTAGACAGAGACACAGTGCGGAGCTGAGCGTTTGGCAGTCGGCTTGGTTTGTAGGCGCCAAGTTTTACAGCTGACATATCGATTGGAAGCGGGCCGGTTCGATCGCCACCGAGGCGTTCGCCTTTGTGCCCGACTAGAACGCCCCAAGGACCCGACGCGCCGCCGGTAAACATGGACGCTCCCCAGAGGGGGATCCAACCCTCGGGACTCTAGCGCCTCCAGGTTCTTGAGTTTGTTTCACACTCAAGAGGGCACAAAGTTATTTCAGTGACGCGCCGGGTGCTCGACCCCCAGCATGAGAGCCACAACTTTAAACTCACACAACACATCAATCTGAAGCTTTACGATTTAAAGCCTTTAAAGGGTTCTTTCTCGAGTCGAGTACCACACACAAAATAGCGCCTCATTCCCCCGAAGTGTTTCAGATAGCGTCAAATGAGAATAACTCCAGAGTAATTTCTTCTCTCTCTCTCTCTCTCCATCCCTCCCCACTCTCATCTCTCATCCCTTCCCACCACGCCTCCCCGTCTCTGCACATATCAGAGGAGCAGGGAGAAGACGGCTTTCTTGCTTTTTGAAGAGGAAAAACTGACGCTCTAGGGAGGTCCACGTTGCAGCCGACAGGGTAGCAACGGGATGATGGAGATGGAGGAGGAGGAGGAGGAGGAGGAGGAGGAGGAGGAGGAGGAGGAAGGAGAAGGGGGGGGGGGCTGAAGGCCTGTGGAGAGTTGTGCTGACATATCTCATTTTCTTTCCAGTTTTTGGGATGTCTCCGTATCGGATACCCCTCACACACACGCACACACACACACACACACACACACACACACACACACACACACACACACACACACACACACACACACACACACACACACACACACACACACACACACACACACACACACACACACACACACACACACAGTTAGCCGTAATCTCATTGGTCAGCCTTTTATGTCTCCCCCCACGGTCCTCCCAGCACGCCGCAGTCGGCATTGTGCCGCTTCAGTGGAGGATCGGAAGAATTAGGATCGCTCTCCATCAATGTGCATTTCTGCTCTATACTTTTCAGTTGAAGGTGAAATTGGTTGGTATGAATTCGGCGTCACTGCCACTGCTCAGATGATCAGCGACCGACGAAAAAAATAAAAAGATCAATACGGATCCTGTCTGCAGCTGCAGACGTTGTGTTTTTGAGGTTGACATATCTTGACCACTCCTCCTCTCTGCCTCCATCTGTCTGATGGATCACGGAGGTCTGGATCGTGGTCCATGCTGACTACCAACTATTCATCCACTCTGACATACTCATTGAATGTGTTGTAACTCTAATCCGTTCCTCTGGTCACATGACATCTATTGTTCTGTCCATCCTGGAGAGGGATCCTCCTCTGTTCTCTCCTGAAGGTTTCTTCCCTTTTTTTCCCATAAAAGGTTGTTTGGGAGTTTTTCCTGGTCCGATGTGAGGTTTTTTGGACAGGGATGTCTATGTGTACAGATTGTAAAGCACTCTGAGACAAATTTGTAATTTAATGTAGAAGTATCGAAGAATCCATCTTTAAATATGTAATCAGCTTCCCTGCATCAAACGCAGAGCTGAGACCAAATTAAATTCTAATTAAAGAGCAATTATCACTTTGTAATTATCACGCTGTATGTTGCCAAATATAAAATGTGGCAACAATATGAAGAAAGGACCACAGATTCTGTCCCGTTTCTGCCATTTATATTTCAATCGTGCTCCGACAGGAGTTAAGAGACCAGAACAGGACACGGGAGAGTGACCACCGGACCGCCGCGTGACTCAGAGAGAATGCTAATGTGGCATCGCGCCTCCTGGATGTGGAACCCGGAGGCTGTTTCATCCCACCTGGACATTGAGAACTTTATCTGAGAATGCAACGGGGAGGAGGGTCATCCTCTGGGTTGTTCCGCCCTCCATGATGCACCGAGCAGATCAATTACGGAGGATTTTGAAGCAAAGACAGGCCGGACCGACAGGCTATCAGCTCCAGATATCAACAGCCTGGACGTCTGACTAACCTGGCTCGCTCCGCACGGGCAGTCGGCTCCCCGTACCTCGCGGACGTCTAATTAGAAGGGAAAAGAAAATCGAAAGCATGGCTGAAAGCAAGTGTTTTCTCTTTGTATTCCGATTGTGTTGAGGTCAAAGACGTCAGTCACAGACCGCTCAGACCAATCAGCTCGCTGCTGCACAATGAAGATACAGTTTAATAAGCTGCCCGTAAAAGAAAGTGCAGCATTCGTTTATTTATCTATCCATGAAGGGAGCAACACACACACACACACACACACGCACACACATCAAGTCGTGCATGTGTGTGTGTCCCCATGCAACAGTTACAGCTAATGATGTCTGATGTCTCTGCTATCTGCCTTCGAAGCAGGCGGCATAGACCGAGTAAAAACTGAAAGTCACGATTTTCTACATTTGTTGTGGGGCGGCAACTCAGGATTATTTCCATCGTGGATTAAAATGTAAATATATATTTTTGGGGGATTAATCAATTGAGTCGGAGAAACATCGTAAAGTGACCATCCCATCTGCTCCATTTTCAATGATAACAAAATATAAAGATAAAGACATCCACGCAGAAGCGCAATAAAATCACAATAAATCAATCGCAAAGTGCGATGAATTGAGATTCGAACACAATTCCGAAGAACAAAAGCTGGGCCCTGTAGTTCTTCTGCAAGCATAACTCAAACAGGGAATAAACTGTTCTTTTAATGGGGGCTATTTTTAGCCGCGGCGTAATCACTTTTGGTGCCTCGGCGAGTATTTTCAGCCGCCGTATGGTCTCTCGCTGTAAAAACCACACCGGCTATTCCTATTGTGACGCGGCGGCCGCTGCGATGACGTGGCTTAAATAAAGTGGTTCTTTTGTAGAGCTCCGATCAGCCGCAGACGCCGACAGGGGAGAGAAACAATCTCACGCGGCGGCTCCAACGGCACGTTGCAAAAAAAACACTACATATGTTCCTTCCTCCCAGCGTTGCAAAGACAACAGGTGCATAATTAAAGCTGCATGAGAACGAGCACCAGAGGGGATGCGATGCCCATTTAGTTTTTATTGCAAAGCTCCTAGCTGCACTTTGTATTTTTTCGGTGGGAGGAAAGAAAAAAAAAAACTCCCGCTACGTGATGGCAGCCTTGAGGATGTAATCACCGCGCAACTACAGTACGGGCGCAGGAGACGCTCCATCTCGGACCGCCGCGGCTGAACAATTCGACCGGCTTCTAATCTTGGAGTTCGCCCCCCCCCCTCCTCCCTCACAGGCTGGCAGATTTTTTTTTGAAAACGCCACGGCTCCCAGAACGGAGGCGACAGGTGCCAAAGCCGAGCCCCGATAAAACTAATGAGAAGGCAGTATCTCTCTTGCAGAGTGCAGCCGAGCGAGCCGTCCTCTTCCTCGTCCTCTTCCTCTTCCCCACGAGGCCCCCGCGGTTGTCGGACAGGAACTCGGACTGTTGTGAGGAGGGCAACAGAGAAAGCCTCAGCTCTTTGCATTTAAAACAATTTAAAAAAAATACTAAATAATGACGCTATTGAAATCTAAAGCAGACGGTTCTCCTCGGTGAGTTTACCCATTATTAATAAACAAAAGAAGCCTCTTTTGTGGACATTGCAGCCCCGTTAAGCCCCAACGTGTGGCCTTTGGCTCGTTTCATTGATCTATATGTTGATGCCGTGTTGTTATCGTCTCGCTGCTATAATATTATTAGCCAGGTTTCCATTGACAAGGATCACAGGAACGTCGCCGCCCGACGTCATAATGAATAGACGAGAGCTTAAGGAGGACCACCCACAGCTATCCCCGGCTGTGATGATTTAGAAATAGCGGGCAGACGTCAGTGATCTGCGTAAGAACCTGGAAGAAGTGTTTCCATTGATTTAAATATTCGGATAGATTTTTTTTTTTACCTCAGTAAAAGCTGTCAGGGTGAATACTGATTAATTAAATGAAGCATAATTAAGGGATACTATAACGTCAATGTAAAACGTCAGGGACGAGAGACACTTGATGATAGTGAACTCTTGGGGTTGGGGCGATGCGGCGAAACTGACGCCAGGGCCGAGATCACAGACACCCACGGCTTTTGTAACGGGTAGAAATGTGTGTGTGGGCTCAGAAGCGGTCTTCTAGAATAGAATAGAAATATATTTTATTAATCCCCAAGGGGAAATTTGTCGACACAGTATCACCAATAAACTAAACACGAGAATAAAATATAAATATAAGAAAGAAAGAAAGAAACAGTGACTATGCAGAAAGTATACAAAGTGAAATATAAAATACAAAATAAAATTTTATAGATATATATATATATATATATATATATATATATATATATACACACACACAACATATGTGCAAATACAGCAGTATAAAATAAAATTAAAAAAAAAAAGAAAAAAAAAATATATATATATACACACAACATATGTAAAATGGGAGCCAGAGCCTTTAGTTATCAAGCTCCACTTTTATGGAACCAGCTTCCACCTTCAGTCCGGGAGGCAGACACAGTCACCACATTCAAGAGTAGACTGAAGACTTTCCTCTTTGACAGAGCTTATAGTCAGGGCTGAATCAGGTTTGCCCTGGTCCAGCCCCTGGATATGCTGGTATAGGCTTATAGCTGCTGGGGATGTTTAGGATGCACTGAGCACCTCTCTCCTCTTTTCTTTCTCCTATGGATGAATCTTCATCTCTCCATCACACATGACTAACTCTGCTTTCTCCCTGAGTCCTTCTGACTTCACGTCTCATGGGGTCATCGGACCCTATGATCCATCTGCTGATGGACCTTCGATGGTTGGATCGTGAGTTCCTGTCGCCAGCTGTGCCACTGCCCTGCTGGGACTCCGCCCACTCCTCCACTTGGGAGGTCTCCAAACTCTCCATCGTGGAATATGCCTAAATATGAACTATTGATAAACTCTGTCAGATTCCTTGAATGTATTTTAACTCTAAATATGTCCTTCTGTACACATTACATCTATTGCATCTGTCCATCCTGGGGAGGGAGCCTCCTCTGTTCTCTCCTGAAGGGTTCTTCCCTTTTTCCCCTGAAGGGTTATTTGGGAGTTTTTCCTGGTCCGATGTGAGGTTTTGGGTCAGGGATGTCTATGTGTACAGATTGTAAAGCACTCTGAGACAAATTTGTAATTTGTGAAACTGGGCTATACAAATAAACTGAATTGAATTGAATTGAATATGTGCAAATACAGCAGTGTAAAATACAATAAAATAAAATATAGACTTTGCAAAATGCAAAGTGTGTGTATGTGTGTACCCCCACACGGGAGCGTGTGGATACAGATCATCTCCTCGCCGGTCGGCCCCCCCCTTTTGAATTTTGATTTGCATTTGGGACTCGAGATGTATATTTTGCATTTGGGACTCAAGTCAGAAGAAATGAAAATAAAAGACGTGAGGTGTTGTCCACCGGGGCGAGATGCAATATTTGCACAACTGTGATTACGAGCAACAGTGTGCAGCGCCGCGAATATGCTCATACGTCTGTTGGCAATGCATGGCGTTAAAATAAAAAAGGGCCGCACTGTTCTCTGATAGCTTGAGGGCGAGAGCGGCACATCGCCTCCAGCGAGAACAACAAGTGCATCCGCAACGTTACGTTAGCGCTGGAGCCACAGCAAAGGCTTTTGTTTATTTAAAAAATGGAAATATGAGGAAAAATTCATGCTTTGGCAAAGACTTTTAAAATATACCCCCCTATCAGGGCTGGCAGTGAGAGAACACGAGAGAAGAAAACAGAAATCTAGCTGCTACGCCTGTTGATGGTGTCCTCTAATGTTCTTGTGTATCCGGGTAGCTCCGAGTCGCACCATTACACAACGTTCAACTGTTACGGTCTCCAAGTTCAGAAAACTAAAGCAAATCAACTGCGTACAAGTCTATGGAGTAGAGTTATGATTGGCCAATCTGTGTTTCAGGGGTAGGATTGAGGGTCCTTTGATGATGTAATCAGACCACAGATTATGCAATCCAAGAACCTGTGGCGCTTTGCGGTCGTAACCTTTTCCATCGCTGATGCCCAGGAGAAACTAACGTAGCTCAGCGTGAAGATGCACAAGCTTAATTGTCTAATATGTGAAATACCGACTCCCCTTTAATCTTCATAAGGTTTGGCAGCACTCAACAGGCGTACAGTTTTATTTAGGCTCTTTGAGCCTCTCGTAGAGCCCGGCTGAGGTTAAAGAATGGACTGCATTATGGAATTGCATCAGTAAAACAAATTAGCCTGCAGCGTCATTTCAAATTATTCTGATGTGGGTTTCTTTAAAGGGGACATATTATGAAAATTCCACTTTTAGTGCTTCTATATGTTAATGTGGGTATCAGGCATGTCTCCCAACACAAAAACGCTGGAAAAAAACAACAAGCTTGTTGTGGTTCCTCTATGTCAGAAACGATATGCTTGAGTGCGTTGAATGGGATCACCACCAACGTCTAGGTAGATGTCGAAGCACGCCCATGTAGGGAGTCTGGCTCCGCCCCCCACCACCACATAAACACCAGGGTTTTTCCTGCATAGAGAAAATGTGGGCGTGCGTCTAAGCCGTTTTCCCGAACGCCTATGACAAATCCCGAGCGCCCAAGAAACCATATCAACTTGTGGAAAAATAGGCATACGATGGGTCCTTTATTTATTTATTTTTTAACCTTTATTTAGCCAGGCGAGACAGATTAAGAACAAATTATCTGTGGCCTGACAAGAGGCAAAACCTCTTGAGGGAAAGGAGACATAAATAAATAACGAATAAACAGGGTTAAAAAAATAAAATAAACACAGTTAAAGGTGCCAAAGAGCTCAGCTCCGCTTGTGCGTTGTGTCAGCTGGAGAATTATTGCGGGTCTTTTCTGTACTATTTCTTTTGTGTGGCATTAGAAGTCAGTTTCTGTCTGTTCCCCTTCAAGCAACCAGCCTTGAAGTGTGCAGAGACTCGGGGGTTGGCTTGGTAGAAGAAAAAAAATCTGTCTGCTGCGTCTTCCTTTTGTCCTAAAACGACTGTAGCTAAAGTTTCCACAGGTGCCTGTTGAGGATTGAAGTATATTTAGACGCGAGTGGGTGGACTTTTAATTACACACTGCATCGACAGGTGAGAGGGGTTGGTTCGTCACAAAAAAAAAGAAAATGTCTTTCAATCTCACACACTATGCACAAACATACGGGTCTGATTGGTTGAAGAGGCTTATTGCAGAGGTTGCCGTGGTAACAAGACACAGCTGCCGCTATAAAAAGGGAGGAGGCTGCTAAAGGTGATGGAGAGAGAATGTGTGTGTGTGTGTGTGTGTGTGTGTGTGTGTGTGTGTGTGTGTGTGTGTATGTGTGCGCAAATGAACGAATGACAGTTGAGAAAAAAATCATATTTTTAATTCAGACCCTGTAATTTCGCCTCTGCTGCTGACGCACGTCCGTATAGATGCGGCGCGGGGTTAAGAGGAGGCGAGGTGGGCCGGCCGGCAGTCCGTCTCACTAGCTGGAGGATCACGGCTCACCCTACAGAGACGGATGATGCTCTGCCGACGGGAGTGATTATAACAATTAAGACTTCCACTGATTAAAAATAATTGCCCATCCAATTTCTGTCCGTCAACGAGACATTATACACTGCAGATACACATCAAAAGGAATTCTGCAGTCTTAAATGCAGTGATGAGACATGTTGTTATGGTCAGTCACGGAGAAACCTGCATTTCCTGGACCAGAAACACGTACTGTACATGCAAAATAACCTAAATACATACATACACTGCTTGATGTCACACTACACTGTATTATGCAGTATATTATTGTATAGAAGACTCTTATAGGTAATATCATATCAACTATGCTTTTGCTGCTACTGGCTTGGGACTGTATTATATATATTTTCATATATATATTGCATTCAAGTACAGCTCTGATCAAAGGTATTGTTAACGGATGTTCACATGAACAAACGCCAGCCGCGGCGTTTGATCCTTTCATTCAAAATGTTCGCCAGTTCTTTTGTGCCTGCCGTTACTAAGCAACAGAAATATGCCCGATGATGATGAAGTTCCGGCAATTTAGCTTCAACGAGTCAAAACGAAGAGAAAGGGATGAGCAGCACTGTGAATACCGCACAATAGCGCCACTATATTCATCCGGCTGACCTTTCAACCGTTTTCCTACTTGTTTTTAATCGATTCTTATTTAAAACATTTATTTTTGTTGTCTTTATATTGCTTCGTGGACCTGTACCTTTGTCTTACGTTGTGCTGCTGCAACACTTGCATTTCCCCCTCGAGTAACACTTAATAAATCCTAAAAATGATTTAGAGCCTTTCTGGTTGTATCTTGGTCTTTGATGCTATTCTGATTTATGTTTGTAGGAAAATGAGATAATCCCACAGAACATATTTAAAATCATGTTTGATGTCCAGTGTCTTTTGGCTCAGTGTCGTCAGGCAGAGCGCCGCCACTGTTTTCAATTTAAAACACGGCAGCAGAGTAGTAGAGGACGCCATGGCAACCAAAGAAGAACCACACTGGGACAAACAACGCGGGAGCAGATGGCCGGTGTCGGATTTACCTGAATCACACACCTGTTGACCAGCAGTGACGAGATCAGTCGACGCCATTGTTGTTGACCCCCCCCCCCCGACAACGCTCGCCGGGGGGGAAGTTCATATAAAAAAAATAGCCCTTCGGATTATTTTGTACCCTTGAAGTAGCCCTCGGACTCAAAAAGGTCATACGGACTGCGATGCTCATTTCACATAGATTTGCTCAGGTTTTGGTAGTTGACCATCACCCGGCGTCCTATTGGCCCAGAGCAGCGTCCAACAGGCTGTCTGGTAAACTGTCGTGTCGGCTGAGAGTGAGTGAAGAGAAGAGTGAAGAGAAGTGCCACGACAGTGTAATAACAGACGTGGTTGTGACTACAGCGCCTCCCTGTAGTCGTCCACTGTGACGCACGCTTTGAATACCTCTGTTCTCTACGCCGCGATTGGTCGATGCCTTTATTCGCGGAGAAAAAGCTCCGAAGAATCCCACCGATTTTTCATCGCGCAATATTTGCCTTCCGCGTGAAAGTATTCGCGACAAAATACGCATCGATTCATCTTTCATTCCACGAACTTCCGGAACAAGAAGAAACCGTACACAAGAACATCTGGATTACAGACGCAGACCACCCAGCAGGCCTTCACTGCCCACCCCACAGCCCTCCACCACCAAGTCCTGAACCGTTTGCACCGACTGGAGCTTCCCATACGTTCACTCGTGCTAAACGCGTTAGCCGGTGCTATATTTAAACGGTAAACGGTAAGAAGAAAAGACGCTGAGCCGTCGAGTTCCGTGTTAATCAGTGTTCACAAAGCAGAGCCTCCGTGAACGCGCGGCATCCTCCCACGTATACACGGCTGCAGCCGTGGAGGTGATGGATGTGACTTTTCGTTCAAACGCTCTGCCTCTGCCGCTCAGAATCAGGTCAGATGAGTCACCGGCAGCTCCGACCCGGAGCTCCGGGCTCCCGGCTCTCTGATCCACTCTCAGCCACGGCGCGATCAGATCACGTGATCTCATTCCGATGGCGTCTCCCGTTCGTCTCCCGCTCGGACGTTTGATGAAGGGTTGGCGAAGGTTGTCGCCATAGTGGGATTGAAGCGGGCTGTCGACGGCGTTCAATGTGACTAGGCTTGATTATGTCTCTGGCAAAAGAAAAGAACATCTAAAAAAAGCTTATGGAATAGCAATTATGTCGGCGGTCTTACTCTCATATGGACGGAATGAGAAACTGTCTGGTCGAATTAGAAGAATTGGGTGCAGATGGGCTTCGGTGTATTCTCGTCGTATCTTACTATTCCATGGTACATTTTAGTATTTCAGAAGGTCTACATCCATAGTCGTGACGGTGAAACAATCTGGACACGCTGTTTGCTGTCACGCTGTCGAGATGAACGGAGTCGAGCTCAACGATTGGTCGAATGATCGGTCACCAGGTAATGAATCGGCAACTTTGTGTAGGATTTACCTTTTGAAGTATTTCAAGCTTCTCGATTGTGATGAAGAGCTTTTATTTATATATGATCTTAAGATAAATATCTTCATTTTCATTAGGCAGTGGATCAGACAAGACATTTCCTCAATTTAAAATAATACGATTAACTGACAATGGAAACAATTATTAACGGCATCCCATCAAAGTAGGTGAAAGGTCCCTGGCTAAATGAGGCGTTTATGAGGATTAATTCAATTCAATTCAGTTTATTTAGTATAGCCCAATATCACAAAATACAAATTTTGCCTCAGAGGGCTTTACAATCTGTACACATACGACATCCCCGTCCCAGGACCTCACAATTACCCCGTTTATGATTATATTCAGGTTATAATGTTTACATGAGCGCAGAGAAATTGGGTTATTCATATTCACTGTATGCAAACATTAGTAACCGGTGACTGATTACTGCGTTCTCGCTGTGCGAGGTTTACAAAAACAAACCAGAGATGAGGAAATATTAAAACACTACATTATAAATTTACTACCATTGAACAACACATTTTTTCTCTACTTTCAATAACGTCTCGTCATAGTAACCTCTTTGGATCGCCAACAGCTGCCAGCTCTCAATCTCAGACCCTACAAAGTTATTACAGTCAGGCTGGGTGTGTGGCGAGAGGAGGGTGGAGGGTGTGGAGGGGGATAGATTGGTGTTTATGGTAAATAGATGGATGGTTATGGTACAAAGATTGGTGTTTATGGTAAATATATTGGTGTGTATGGTGAATAGATTGGTGTTTATGGCAAAAGATTGGTGGCTAAGGGTAAATAGATTGGTGTTTATGTTAAATAGATGGGGGGTTACAGGTAAAGAGATTAGTGTTTATAGTAAATAGATGGCTGGTTATGGTAAATATATTGGTGTGTATGTTAAATAGATTGGTGTTTATGGTAAATAGATGAGGGGTTATGGTAAATAGATGGCTGGTTATGGTATAGATTGGTGTTTATGCTAAATAGATTGGTGTGTATGGTGAATAGATGGGTGGTTATGGTAAATACAATGTGCTTGGGTTAGGGCTAAGCAACTAAAACTCTTAGTCATGATTTCCTAAAAGATTGGTTGGAGGTGGTAAATCATTAACCGGATCATTTACACCACGACTCGCACTGCACACACTAGTAGAATACATAATACCTGGGGACACAATTTTGCTTTGCAATTTTACGATTTGCGTTGCCAATTCCCTCGCCCACAGTACTTCAGTAATGATCTGATCTCATTCGAAGTTAAATCCTCATACTATTCAGCTCCTCACCTCCTACCATCCACTCAAATTTAAGAGATGAACAATGGCATCGTCTGCTGCTGGCAAACACTCTGCGACACTCTCTGTTAATGAGTCTTTGATCATGTCGTACCATTTTTATTTTTCTGTGTGTGTGTGTGTGTGTGTGTCGAGGAGGTGGCCGGCTTGTCCAGTCGACCATCTCTCTGCAGCTGTCTCCCTCCCTGCATGGGCTGACCCTGAGTGACACCGAACCTGCCCAGAGGCTAAACGCAACACAGCAGTTTCAAATCCATCCATCCGGCACACACACACACACACACAAAAACACGCGCACACAATCTGACCCCAGCCGTAGACTCGTGTTGACGCGGTTGTGTGTGTGGATGGATGTCCACAGCTGTTGAACGATGAGGCGTACTCCATCACCTGCCCAGTCTGTGTCCTCTGAGCTGGAGGGTGACAGTCCCCGAAGACACACACACACACAGATGTCTGGGTCGTGCTGCTTACTCGTGCCTCGCCGTATTTCATCCTGTCTTCATCTTTCTCTCCATGTCCCTGATGTCCCTGATGTCCCTCCTCCCTCCTGCCTGAAAAGTGTATGAGGGGCTGCTGTGTGGCGCCGGTGGAACATTTAATACTACACTGAAAGACTTTTTCTCTACCTGGCAGGGCGAGACTGTGCCTCTTTGTTTATTGATGCTTTGGCAAGACGTTTGTTGCCATGCCAATACATCCATGTTGAGTTGAATTTAATTAATATAATTAAACTCAGTGTTTAATTTGTCAGACAAAGTGATTTTTTTTTTGTTCACATTGAGAACAAAAAGCCCAATTATCAGGAAGTAGCAATGCCATCTTCAATAAATCAGTACTGGGAGATACGTTTTGAAGTTGTCATGGTAATACGCGGCATATTTAGTGACTGAGAATTATGCATCACACATATTTACTGTTTGCAAATCACGTGCAAGAATTCCAAGAACAAATAGGTAACTCCTCACAATTGTACTTTTGATGAATGTTTATATACTATATATGATACTATTCAGTATATAAAATACCATGCCTTTGTAAATACTGTGAAATGCACTGCTAACACAAACATGTCGCGGCTTGTTAAAAGAATCCTCTTGTTCTGGCTCACTAGTCAATATAAACATTTCCTTCTTAACTGGGATTGTGTAAAGGTAACTATCCCTTTAGTGTTTCTATTAGATATTAGGCCATTTGGCAAAGCTGATCATATTTAACTTGCTAAAAACATGTTTTGTCATCCGCTAATTATCTCTCAATTGATTTTCCAGGAAAGGTTCAATATCACGACTAAAACTGTGTTGCAAAAAACACTGGAATCATTGCAAAGTAGACATTAATAGCCAATTTGTTTTGTTCATTTGAAAACGTATTAAAGTATTATTTTGAATCAATAACCCAGCAAAAAAAATAATGTTACAGCATCACGACGGTACTGATGGTGGTTCAGTGTAAAACATGATATGATGATATGATAGGACCAGTTCAGACTGCCCCACGACCGCAGGCCACAGAGATGAGGCAGAAGCCAGAATTAACCGGTTCAGTAGGCGCTCTGCCCCACACTCGGTTTCCTGACTCACGGCCTTTTCCTCGTCCTTTGCCGGCACCCCGACGGGTGCTAGAGCGTGAAAACCATAAATTTAAAAAGAAAGAAAGAGAGGAAGTGTGATCGCTTTCCGCCGAGTCATGCCGTGGCTCACAGCCACAGACGTAGAGGTCGTCCTCCGCGACTACGGGGTCGACTGTCTCATATGGTCTCATATGTCCTCAATTAAAACACACGTCTCATCCCTACAGGTACGTCGCTCTGACTAGCGGTCTAACTTCGATGCTGGTTTACAGCGATCGCCACAGGAGAGGCCGATGGGAGTCTGCGTGGAACTAGATGTGATGCATGAATGGGACGATCATTCTGGAGCCGGTGGTAAGAATAGCACAGGGGCCCTCTGGGATCTGCGTAGCTCTCCGTCTCTTCCCCCCATCTTTTCCTCTCTGTTGTGCTCACACTCACAGCCCACTGAATTCCATTAGCGGCGGCATCGGTGTCTGTAGCACTTGTAGCCGGCAGCCTCTTGGTTTGTTGGCGTGCGTGGGCGGCCGTGGGCGGCCGTGTGCGTCTGTGTGATCTCATCATTTGTTGTATTTTAGAGGTAGTGGGAGTGATTGAGATCCTATTTAGGCAGTGCATGAAAGCATTGAGCCTCATAAGGAACCGGTGATCTCTCTATCAATGCAAAGACAGACGAAAAAATGTTGTATATCGAAAAAAAATAAAAATAAACACATCACTTGTTGGCAGCATCAAGCAAGAGATGCGGAGCATGTCTGATTCATGGGGTGATACACAAAGAAGAGACAAGGGCAGGATGTCATAGCTCACCTGCAGAGCTGTCATACAAACAAGTGAAGACATCGACCACAAAGCAGAGCAGAGTGGTTCACAGGAGCCGATTCAACGTTCTGCTGGAGCGGTGACGAGCTGCCGATCCGCTACGGAGGCCGAGAAGACAGCAGCATGAAGCCCAGAAGGCTGAAACCGGCAGACCGAACCAGAACTTCTGGCAAATCCATGTTGGTTTGGAGCTGCTTTTATTTAAACTACATTTCCCTCTGCTCACTGTTAATGTTTTGATCATAAACTCGGAAGTGTGGAGTGTGTAGGATGCTCAGTTCTTGTAGATAGGATGTCTGTGTGTGTGTGTGTGTGTGTGTGTGTGTGTGTGTGTGTGTGTGTGTGTGTGTGTGTGTGTGTGTGTGTTGGGGCACTTTATGGTGTGTCACACAGCTTGCTGGTCCGACTCGCCACAACACTAAAACCATGTTTCCTGGGGGCTTGGCATAAAATGTTATATTATACTCATAAGCTAGATACACTATATATATTGGATGCACTATACAGATATATATTGGATGGTAAAATGCCCCCCCCACCCCCCCCACACACACACTGACCCTCATGAACAAATGTATTTGATGTACTTTATCTTATAGCATTGCAAATGTAATGTTTAAACTATAGCACTATGTTGATGGTTGTTGTGTTGTTTGTGTCATGTACACACCAGTCTACAAGTCAAATTCTGTATCTAACACATGGAGAAAATAATAATAATAATGTTACTGATTCTTATTTGTTCCCCTGACGGCCGGTGCACGAGAACACATGTTCTTTGCCGGCTGATTTGGAAAATGGGTTCTAGAAGAAATACTGTATATGAAATAGTTCTAGTGCTGCTGATGCTGCTCACACGTCTTGTGGGACTCGACACACTTGGTATTCTGTCCAGTCGCGGTTCCTTAAGTACCTTTTCGCTCCTCGTACTGCTGCCACGGCTGCAACAGCAACAAGACCTCCCTGCAGATTCACCAAAGACTTCCCGACTGCTGATAAATTGTCAAATTAACCTTCACGACGTTGTACTGAAAATAAATATGAAGGTACCGAGGTAGATCTATTAAACGTTAACCCAAAGAGCAAAGATTAACTTCACACTCCACATACATTTGAGTTTAATAATCATATAACACTCGGGTGAAGCAATTTAACGTAGTGTTTTATTCTTAGTAGATCGCGGGGCAACAGTTAACTTCACTAAAACATATTTACTGTTGACAAAGTAAGGCAGTTTACGGAAAGTCAGCTGGTTAACAGTTAGCTCACGTTAGCTAGTCAGTAAATGGCTTCCGATATTTTCACAAGACAAGTTGCGTCAATTACATGTTGGCATGAGTGGACAGTGAAAATTAAACATCGTAAAGTACAATATTTGGTCAGAACTGAGGCGCTCGAAGCTCACAGTGACTGTGTTCAACTGGCTTAGTCAGACTGAAATCGAATTATCCGTTTCATGTAATCACTTTTGTTCGACTACGTGCGGTCCGACTACGATCAGATTAACACCCCTGGATAACTCGATCCGATCCGGTTGATAATTCGACTATCGCGGCATGTAACGGTGAATTGGATTAGGAACTGGACGTTGCGTCTTTGCGCTAGCACATGCAAGGGGAAATGGCCGTATCACCACGAGTTGTATTGCAAACAGCGCCACCTACTGTATCGGAGGTGACATGCTTTCGGCCAATGATTCAAATTACTCACTGCCATGTATATTGGGATAATAGCAGATCCCCCAAAAGATAGCATAGTCCGACTAAAGCAAGATTTGAATTATACCATCATGTAAATACACTGATTGCTCCGCCTGGCCGGGTGAGATAGTTTTAAGACGTTGGCCTCGACTTCAAGCTTTCCTTTCTCCTACTTTCCTCTCTTCACCCTTCACGCCACTGAAAAACCAAGATGTAACCACCCCATATTCTTTCTTTACAT
The DNA here is from genome assembly GCA_036178185.1 of Liparis tanakae. Classification (NCBI taxonomy): domain Eukaryota; kingdom Metazoa; phylum Chordata; class Actinopteri; order Perciformes; family Liparidae; genus Liparis; species Liparis tanakae. The sequence goes on along the minus strand of CM070101.1, from coordinate 4,951,365 downwards.
TCCAACTAAGCACTGATTGAATGACTTCTGCAAAGAAAAGAGCTTTTCCACTGTGACGCCTGCTTGTAATTAAATGTAACTCTCCGTCTGAGGCTGCTGTGAGCGCGCTGTTTAATAACCACTCCCGGCAACCATTTCAGCTCGGGGAGAACATTTTAAAAGGCTCTCCTCAGTGACGGCTGTGTGCTGCAGATTGTTTGCTTTTGGATTTAGCTTTATTAAACATTCATTAAAATCATTCAATGAATCCGAGAGCCGTGTGAAGGTGTTTTTCTTTCATTTCCCAGGATCCTTTTCTGATAATAATAATAAGAACTTTTTGTGTGAACACAAACTGTGTAGGTTTCCTCCACACTGAGCAAAGTTGTCGGTATCATCGTGGGAGTTATGTGTGTGTGTACGATGAAATTTGGAGTAGTAAACATAACCGATGATATAACAGTGTATATATATATATATATATATATATATATATATATATACATACATACATACATATATATAAATATAATATATGATATTAAGAGGGTATAACAGTATATATATACATATATACATACATACATATATATATAAAAATATAATATATGATATTAAGAGGGTATATATAGCAGTATATATATATATATATATATATATATATATATATATATATACACACACACACATATATACATATATATATATATATAAAAATATAATATATATAAAAATAAAAGTATGTATTATGTAATACATGCAAAGTACTTAGCATGCTATACAAGTATATTTCGTACATTAATAGAAATAAAAAGGATTAAATAGAATGTTAAATAGAAAGCAACAGAATCAGACATAAACTCTGACTTTACAGTCGGTTATGAAACAAACATTTCCGTTTCTGTTGGAACAAACAGCTCTCACACTGCCTGTTTCAGTTTCAGTGTTCCTGTCTGCTATCCCGTCAGCAAGAGTTTTTTTTTTTGTAATCCATTTTTTTAAGCATCCATAATGCAGAGAATCCACCTCTGGCATCGGTTAGCATCAGAGTGATCGTTGGATGGCACAGCTGGCTGCAGCTGCATCGCTGATTGCGTGGGGCAGAAGTTGTGGAAGCGATTTGAAGACACAGGGAGCGGCGAGGCAACAGAATGTTTCTAGCCTGTGCGATGCAGGTTTTTGGTTTGTCAGCTCCTTTGGGCGTCGCGGTGCCCATATCAACACTATAATTTAATTTGGACAAATAGGGTGAATCTACAGCTCCCCAGTTACTGAAACTGCGATTCTCTCTTTTGTTGCAGCCCTGCTATTTGATTAGGCCGATTAGACGGGCGGGTTTTACCATGAAATTAGAGCCTAGGGCTGCGCAATTATAGATTAATGAGTTTAAACCCTCAAAGTTGAAAGCATGTTTTTTTAAAAGCTCCGGGCAAGCATATTTATTTAGTGAGCCTCATACGGTAGACCTATTGGTGTTGCAGATATTCAAAATGACGACTAGCATTCAGGTTTTTATTCTGTACTGTGGAACCTTGCCAGGCTGGACTGCCTCAGATGCTGCAACGTGCAGTAGAATACAAAAATAATAATAATACAATCAACAAAAATGATTGAAATTACTGTAAAGCACAGAGAGGCACAGAGAAAGCAAGATCGGCATTTGTGGAGAATGAGCCCTATTGATTGGACATAAACCACTTCTCGGAGAAGCCATTGGTTTAAAAGAAGGAATGCTGAGTCGCAGGTTGTCAAGCAGTCAGCCGCTCAGGGTAAATACGGGTCAGAGAGCTGTGTGGACAAATAGATATTTGGGGTAATGGTCTGCAATACCCCAGCGAGTCATATCGATCACTTTGGTACGCTCCGCTTTCTACGACCTTCCATCTAATCACATTTAAAACTAGAACGGGCACTCGGTAGAGCGCATACCTTCGCATATTATAAGATTGGGCATTGAATTATGAACATTTTGGCATTAGTTGCATGCCAATTGGTTAGAAATTGACCGCGCTATGGTAAAAGAAAACAGAGGTTGACCTTTGACCCGATCGATCCCAAAATCTAATCAAATGGATAATAACCAAACATCCCACCAAATGTCATGCGATTCGGTTTAATACTTTTTGACTTATGCGAGTAACACGCATACAGATAAATAAATAAATAAATACACGGCGATCAAACCATTACCTTCCGCATTTTCAATGCGAAGGTAATCAGGTTCAGGGGTTTCGCAGAGCATTTGTGAAATAATATTTTAATATTAAAGAAATATTGTTCACAAATAACTGCCTTCTATGGACTCTTACTACACGGCGTTGTTGAATACTGACGGCATCCTGACGTGGTTCTGATCTCCATCCACAGCGGGAGGTTTCTAGTCGTACAGATAAATGTGCCAGATATCCGCTCGCTCTACATTATCCCATACATTACTACACGGCTTGACTAATGAATTGCCGAAAACCATTGTGTATCCATGGTAACGGCAGATAAAGTGGAGAGGGTGTGACTCTTCTATTGCAGTTTTTAATTCCTCACATCGTATCAGCAGAATACAATAAATTCAGACAAAATGTCCTCTCTCTGTGTCCAGTCATTCTCATGGAGCTATTTATATAGATGCCATTGTTGTGTCCCATCACGGTTATAATGGCCAAATGTCCCCTTAGGGATCCGTTTTATCTTATCTCAACGGATAAACAGAGCGAGGGCTGCGAGAAGTCGTAGCGAGCCCCGCCGCTGTCTGGATGTCCTTTGGCTGGAAGGAAGGACGGAGAGATGAACAGATACGGACGTGAAGGGGGTGAACGGGCCTGCCAATTCTAGAATGAGAGAGAATGGGATTGAGCTTTGGGAAAAGGAAGAAAGAGCAGAAGGACAAGGCAGAACTGAACAAAAGAAAAGGTAAAACAGTCAGCCTCAATCCATTTGGTTAATGTACAATCTGAATTATGGGGTGATATGGATATATATCCAAATTATATTCAGTCTATAATTGGATAGGGTCTTGTTATATAGCGTCTCGTCTCTGGCCTGCATGTCATAATTTATCATGCCCCAGTGAATAAAATAGAGGTGATAATCCTCACAGTGAAGCTGGGGGTGAGACGGCGTTGCTCTTTTTGACCACAGCTGCTTGTTAAAAGGTAGTAAACCATCACGCAGACAAGCGTGGCCGTCCGCTCCCCGTTTGGATCCGCTCAGGTGAGTCGTGTTTTGAAGTCGTGTCTAATAATCCTCGAGTTCTTTCAGATCTCCAGTTTGACAATTAATTCATGAACATTGGACTCAGACTTTTTCCACGGTGATACATCAAAATACCACGACTCAGCAAAAGTTGCTCCTGTCCTATTTGCTCCATTTACATAAAGACGTACGTAAAACTTTGTCTCCTTTTCATTGCAAAAACTGATTCGCAGAGATCAGTGCCAACAGATGGAAATATGAGCGTCTTCAGTAACTGAGGTGCATTCATAAGACTTTGAAGTGGTCATAGAGGTTTCTCACCGTCAAGTTTAAATTCCACAGCCTGAGGTTTGGAGGAATGCCTCTGCGCCTCGTAACGTAGGACCTGTGGCAGCAGTCGGAACATTTCCTTATCCCTTTTTCTCCCTGCCATTGTTGTGCTTATCGTTTTCTCGGCTCTAGCTATAGGGCGACCTTTAGAAAGCACTTTGCCAACTGGATAACGTCGTTCAGACGGGAAAAGAAATGGCAACAGCTGCAAAACTTTATTGCCTCGATCGCGCCGCGATATCATTTGCAGTATCTTTTATGAATCCGACCTTGAGGCGTGTCGGATAGCGACCCCAACATTCCTGGTGCCATCTTTGTGAATGAGCCTGTAAGGCCAAACTCTACGTCCAATATACAACTGATCTTACAGTCTTAGTAATTACCGGGCTGTAAAACGCATAATCCTAGGATCGAGGTATATGGAGCTTAGGTGCTAGATCAGGGAGGAAGACTCTCTTTGCACGGCGTCTAAGTCTATCTCTCCCAGTGATTATGCAATCAGCTGGTCTGGGGGGGGGGGGGGGGGGGGGGGTGCGTCTACTTTTAAGCGACCAATTGGATGCGACACGATGTCTATAAGCCAATCAGATTGTTGCTGTCAAACTTTAAACCTCCTGTTACCTTTAGGGTCAATTTGACCCCATTCTATGTTTACCGTCGATGTTCTTTGGGGTCCATTTGACCCCAAGCTGTTTTTCACTGTGTTAAACATATAAGAAATATCAACTTTTTGATATATTTAAAAGGGCTATTTAGGTAATCAACCAACAAACATAAAGTCTCTCACACTTAAACTTAGGAAACAATATTAATTCTAATAATTTTCTGGGCCCGAGGGTAAAAGATGTTAGTAAATGTGAAGGTATCATGAGGGTTAAAGGAGTTTAGTTGTCGTTTCAGCTCGAACCGGACAACGACCCTCCTCCTCCACCCCATTCACCTCCAGGCAGCCACTCCTTTCTTCACCACCTCCACCACCAGTGTCTGGACTCCAGGGGGGATGCTGCCGGATCACAACTCAGGGTCACCGCCCCTCGTTTATCCTGGTTGAGCATAAGAGGCCGAGTCCAATTATCGTTGAATTCGGGACTTTGAAAGGTCAAGTACTGAACAGTTGACAGAAAGCAAACGGAGGCTCCGCGGCCCGCTGAGTGGCCTCTGCTGAGTAAAATGTAACGACAGCGCTCCACCTGGCTCAGCAGATGCCGAAAGCCTCCGCTTGTCGCTGCAGTCGCTCCTCTGAGCCTCGTGAAGCCACCTGAACGATGCTCCTGATAAAAAGAGGGTAAACTGCTCGTGAGAGGAACAGACGCCAGTGAGTAGACGGGTCCCCGGTGGCCACGCAGACTCACGCTGCTGCCAAGTTAAGGAGAGACCTGAGACTCCGGCATCCTGATGTGCGTTCACCGACAACGTCTGCCAAAAGAGCCTTTTGCTGGTTACACGTGTGGGCTGGTGTCAAGTCGGGAGGCGTTCAAACTAAATTCGTCTCGACGGCTGATTCACATTTCTACCCGGTTAAAACCGGTGTGTTACTTTGGGGTATTCAAAAAACAACATGGCACCATGTTATCTTAATATCAGCACATGCTAGTATGAAGTATGTGCCCATTGACGTTCCTTCCGCGGAATAAATTAAGGAAGTTTGATAAGTCGGATGCAAAATTAAATGGTTCAGGAGAGCAGCGTGGCCCACGGTTGGCAGTGATGATGGATTGATTAGAGATTTTTCCGACTAAATGCACCCGCGTGAAAAAGATGCACGCCGTTTCTTTCCCTTTTTCCACATTCGGCCTGCTTTCGATTTCCTTTTATTCTGCTGATTGTATTCATGTTCACAATGCAGCCAGGACACTGTCTTACTTATGCGCCGTGTGACAAAGGGAACGAGCGAACGATGCGGAAGAGGCTTTTAAATCTGTACGAGTTAGGGGACGGAATACTTCTAATAGCTTTGCAGATATATCAGAAATACGGCAGCAAGATATGAGCAAATATGAGCTTTTTAAAACGAGAGAAAAGGGGCTCTTGTATACGTTTTCTTTTTTTTTCTCGTCACACTGCACTAACAACCCAACATCCGTTGCATGGATTGGTAATGAAACAAGCTTTTTCTTGTCCACGAGCGGATAGCAGAAGCGGCGCAACACTCCACCGTTCCCGTCACGACCCCGACGGCGTGGACGTGTTGAGCATCCACCGGCGCAGCTGCCGTCCAATATGGCCACCAGAAGGACTGTTGCATCACCTGGAAGCCCTCGTCGTGAAACAAGCGAGGCGTGTTACGTACCGCTGGACCGTTAGTGGCCCCTACATGTGAAGAGGAAGAGAAAGAAATCCTCTTCTGCTGGTGTTGAAGCCGAGAACAAGATGAAACCTCACCGCGAGCCGATTACTCCTCAGGGAGAGCAGAAAGGTGTGAAACACCTGAGGCTTCCTTATGGAGGAAGACAAAGGTGATGATAAGATGAGCGCCTCGTCTCTTCCCGTGTGTCCGACGCTACACAAACCGGCTTTTCCTCTCCGGTGACCATCGGCGTGGCAGAGAAGTCTTTTCTGCACAACTACTTGTTTGATTGAATGCATTTAACAAAATCAGCATAAAGAGGCTCGTAGGAAACCAGCGTCTGCAAAATGAATACATTACTCACTGAATGTTACGCTCAAGGTTGTCGAGTCTAAAAAAAGAAAATATAATATATAAAAATATTGGACATTGTCGATTGTGAGACGATTAATGTGAAGCACGTTGCTGCAACGAGTCAAAAAAGGTTGAGGTCAAACATGAAGAGTGACTCGTCAAATCGTCCTGCATACACACCTTGTGTGTGTGTGTGTGTGTGTGTGTGTGTGTGTGTGTGTGTACATCCAAGCATGTGCAAAGAAGTCAACAGGCATGTTGGCAGTGTTTAATTTGTATACTGGGTGGTGCTGGAGGCGAGTATGCCCCCCCCCCCCCATCTCTTCCTGTCTGACTGTGTTTCATTTTTAAGAGAGCGTGAGCATATCTTAATGAAATCTGACGGTGAATTGTGACAATCAGTGGAGGAGCATCCTGCAGAGGTTAATACGCTTTAGTACTCCATACACACACATACACACACCAATCTCATCTGTGTTTTTATTCTCCTAAACTTCACAGGCTTTAATGAGATGTCACTCACCAGGTCTTTTTATGCCTCTCGGCGCTCCGTCCGACTCTCTCTGTACAATAACGTAATCAGTGCATTCAATGCAATTCATTTTATTTTGTAAAGCCCAATATCACAAATTACAAAATTGCCTCAGAGGGCTTTACAATCTGTACACATAGACATCCCTGTCCCAGGACCTCACATCGGATCAGGAACAACATCCAAGAAATAGAAAAAGACCTTTCACAGGGAAAAACGGGAAGAAACCAGAAGAGCAACAGAGGAGGAATCCCCCCCCCCAGGATGGACAGAACAATAGATGTCATGTGACCAGAAGGAATCATTACAGAGTGACAACATATTCAACTAGAATGGGCACTCGGTAGAGTATATCACAAGATTGAATTATGAACAATTTGGCACTAGTTTCACGCAAATCGGATACCAATTAACCGAGATATCGCAAATTTACGTTTTTCACCTTTTTGTGACCTTGACCTTTGACCCAATCACTCCCAAAAACTAATCGATTGTTCCTTGGGTCATGACCAATCATCCCACCAACTTTCATAAGAATCGGCTCAGTTTTGTCTGATTTAGACGAATAACTGACGGACGTACGGAAATATTCACAAATAAAGAAATAAATAAATACACGCCGGCGAAAACATTACCGTCTGCATTTTCAATGCGAAGGTAATGAGTATGACAGAGTGTATGATCCAGACCTCCATGATCCATCAGACAGATGGAGGTAGAGAGGAGGAGTGGGCGGGGCATCAGCAGGGCCATGGCATCAGACCCAGCCAGGTCCGATGGACCCGATGAGACGTGAAGTCACAAAGACTCCGGGGAGGAAGCAGAGTTAATAATGTGCGATGGAGAGATACAAATCCATCCAAAAAGAGAGAGAAAAGAGGAGAGAGGTGCTCAGTGTAAGTGTATCCTAAACGTCCCCCAGCATCTATCAGCCTATAGCAGCATCTCTAGGGGCTGGACCAGGTGAACCTGAGTCAGCCCTGACTATAAGACTATCAAAGAGGAAAGTCTTCACTCTACATGAGGTGACTGTCTCTGCCTCCTGGACTGAAGGTGGAAGCTGGTTCCATAAAGGAGGAGCTTGATAACTGAAGGCTCTGGCTCCCATCCTACTTTTTAAGATAATTGATCTCTGAGATGTTCAGGGCCGAGAAAAACAACTTCAGTTTGGTCTGGAAGTTGCAGGTCATCCATGTTTTTTCTGTCTTTAAGACATGCTTGAATTTTAGTGAGTTGGTTGGTCTCCTCTGGTTTGATCGATAGATATAGTTGAGTATCATCTGCATGACAAAGAAAGTTTATGGAGTGTTTCCTGATAATATTGCCCAAAGGAAGCATGTATAAGGTAAATAAAATCGGTCCAAGCACAGAACCATGTGGAACTCCGTGACTAACGTTGGTGGTCATCGAGGCTTCATCGTTTACAAATACAAACTGAGATCGATCTGATAAATAGGATTCAAAACATTCCCTGTCCTCACAGAGGAAGCAACAACTCCACGGCTAATTTGCAGTAAACCGCTTCTAATGGGTGCCTTGGAGCATGCCTAAAACATCAAGGTTTTAATAAGCTCAGCCCCCCTTTGTTGGCCAAATTTAGACTATCGTTGCTGTAACAACCGTAGCAGATGGAGATGTGATATTAGCCGTAATATTAGCAATAGCAGCACGTTTTATTTGGACGAATAATACTAATAATAAGGGTAATGATAATAACAGTCACAAATCTTACAATAGTGTTTACTCTGCCAGGAGGACAGTTAACATCATTTCTTTCGGGGATATTCTAATACTTAATTTATATTGTGTATATTGTGTATTTTAAAGTGTGAATTAAACATCTGGAGCTTTAGATTGAATTAGCAGCATCGACATTTAAAATCCCACCCAATCAGCATTCCTCTATTTCAAAGACTGACCTCATGTTGCTCGGACACACACACACACACACACACACACACACACACACACACACACACACACACACACACACACACACACACACACACACACACACACACACACACACACACACACACACACACACACACACACACACACACACACACAGCATCTTGGCTTTAATATTGCTGGCAGGCGACCGCAGCGTATTTTTCAGTTATTACTTGGTATGACTGATGAACCGGTCGGGTACAGCCTCTCTCACATTTTTGCCCAAAACAATCCGATTTTGCCAATTACCCAACTCGATAATAAAAGTAAATACTGTGGCATTCATTCTCTGTTTTACAAAGGGTTTAACCTGAGCCAGGCCGTACAACAATGACAGCAATCACATCGATACGGGGTTATTAGTATACAGTTTTAAAAGTCTATTTTGAAATAAGTATATTTTGGTTTTAATGCTGACTGGCATTGGATCGGTACTCAGTTTTTCTATCTTTTAGTTTCGGTATCCAAATTGGTATCGGGAAGCAAAAATTGATTATCAGAACATCTCTATTCTACTGATGTTTTACACCGATTGGTTTAATTGATTGCCCAGTGTCTCCAGCACAATATCATTAAATATTGGCATACATTGAGAAATGTTGACCCCACCGACATAAACCGAAGAACCTTACTCTTACGTTCCTTGTACGTTTTTGCCCCTTTTGACTGAGTCTTCTGATTTGTGAATACGATCTGCTCTTCAGTGATGCTCTGATACAAAAGCACAGTGGGCTGCGTCGCTGTCGGTTCAGCTCGCACTCAACCGACGGCTCTCCTGGCTTTTGCGGGGGCTTCATGCTCCGTCAGTGAATCAGTCATTGATTGCTATATATATATATATATATATATATATATATATAGATTGCCCAGTGTCTTCAGCAGAATATCAGAAAATATTGGCATACATTGAGAAATGTTCAGGAGCAGGCAGGAGAATATTAGTAGGTGCCCGTCAGTTTTTGAATAAGATTTTTGTAGAATTCCTTACGTATGATGCTGTGATTCGTTCTGCACCACTACAAAATATGACGCGCACACACGCACACACACACACACACACACACACACACACACACACACACACACACACACCATACAGTAGTTCACCATCTCTTTCTCTTCCAATCTCTTTGTCCAAAAATACATGGAGAACTCAGAGGTCTATTTCTGACTCACTTTGACACTGCAGTCAGTCAGGCATTGCTGAAGACATGCACACACACACACACACACACACACACACACACACACACACACACACACACACACACACACACACACACATATGGCTAAGTAATAGATTAGTTTAAAGGCATTCTTCTAACAATGCAAAATAACATGCTGCCCGCTCTGTTTCCCAGCGACAACAACCGGAAGCTTTGGTCCAGATTCAGGCGACACAATCAGGCTTATTCCTTTCAACAACAAAATAATTATATTATATATATATATATATATAAATAATATAAATAATATATATATATATATATATATATATATATATATATATATATATATATATATATATATATATATATATATATATATATCCCCCATCAACTTGTTACAAGCCATTTCCCTGAATTATAATTCATATAAATTGTGTTGCCATAGCCACAAACCCCCTACATTGCCTTCTTTTTGACAGAGGCGCTACAATAAAAGGGCAAAACCATCAGTTATTTCACCATAACTCATGAAATACGGCTTTCCAAAAAAGAAAAAAAAATGATGACAGCGAAATCCTTGCAGAGCCCGAACTACACAAAGGACCTGGAAAGCAGCTTTGTGGGATTAAAAATGACTGCAAGAAGCCTTGAATGACAGTGGCAGCAAACAAGTCCTGCGTCACAAATCATGGAATTCAACGCCACCGGAGAAAAGCAATCAATGATGATTCAGTGGCGGAGCGCGACGCCACCGGAGAGCCGAGGGTGGAGCTGAGCCCACGGCGACGCAGCCCACTGGGCTTTTGTATCAGAGCATCAGGAGAAGATCATATTCAGAAATCAGAAGGTGCAGAAAGGAAGGGGGTCAGTCAAAACAGGCACAAAGTAAGGATAGTTAGATTGTTCCGTTTACGTCTGTGTTGAGAGTAAAGACAACTAAATAAACTTGATTTTTCTGCATTCTCGGTAATTGTTCCGCTTCAGTTTATTGGTAGAAATTAGATTTTAATTTGTGTGTGTGAAGGAAACCAGAAAAAAACAAGAGCAATGACAATTCCTCTAGGACCTCCTCTAGGACCTCCTCTATGAACTCCTCTACGACCTCCAATACGACCTCCCAAATGACCTCTACGACCTCCTCTAGGACCTCCTCTATGAACTCCTCTATGACCTCCTCTATGACCTCCTCTACGACCTCCCAAATGACCTCTACAACCTCCTCTACGTCCTCCTCTACGTCCTCCTCTAGGACCTCCTCTACGTCCTCCTCTACGTCCTCCTCTACGTCCTCCTCTACGACCTCCTCTACGACCTCCTAAATGACCTCTACGTCCTCCTCTAGGACCTCCTCTAGGACCTCCTCTACGACCTCCTCTACGACCTCCTCTACGACCTCCTCTACGTCCTCCTCTACGTCCTCCTCTACGTCCTCCTCTACGACCTCCTAAATGACCTCTACGTCCTCCTCTAGGACCTCCTCTAGGACCTCCTCTACGACCTCCTCTACGACCATCACACCGGCGCATTTCTCGAGTAGCAATGCCGTCCTCCCAAAGCGTCCGATGGGCCGTCCATGAGCAGAGCCGCGCCCCTCGAGCAAAGGAACGTCCAGCGTGTCACGGGGTCCGAACTTCACAAGGGGAAGCGATCTCCACCCAGCACAACGCTCAAAGTAAGAACATAGAAAGACACTCTGGACTAAAGTAGGCCAGTCGGAAGCACCAGATGAAAAATTCAGACGCCTCGATAACTCTGGAGCCGATCCCCGAGCCGGAGCAGGCCGGGACTCAGTGGGCGAGCTGCTCAGAGGTCCCGAGGATGCCATTTATTCCTGAATGTTGCTCGCGGCCCTGCGGAGATCAGCGGTCGGCGTGAGCAGATGGCACGCCCCGTTGTCGTGGGGTTTAACACGGCGAGGTCGCGGGAGATGTACGGGCCCCGTGGGAATCACGTGACTTTCACACGTGAAGACGCCGCCCCCATGTCGTCACCCTGCAGCCGAAGGCCTCGTTCAACTCCGCTTTGACCTGGTAATATGCAGTACATGTAATGTTGTATTGTTGAATGAAGCTGGTGAAACGGGACTTTTCTTCTGCAACTTTATGCTTGACATACTTATTATTTATCAATGATTCTTTGGGCTTAAGTATCACACACAGCGTCAAACTGCAACTCAGTAATCTGTGATGCAATCGTCCGATTGCCCGACAAATTCACAACCACACGAAATGCCCCTGAAACAGAGACATTATTAGATTATTCCAACGTCAATATTTCATAATTCACAATGTCATACAAGTAATCTTTGTCAGAGGGTTGCAGAACGATGCTGCATGCTTAGAACACTGATCTAGCATGTGAAAAAAATGCAATGTGCATTCATAATGAGTATTTAGCACAGATAATGAGGTAATGTTTGGTGCATTATTTTTCCTTCCCAACAATGATTTTGGCAATTTTTTTCATCTACATATAAAATGTGTACGGAACAAAACTATCTTTTTCACAGTGATGCTTTACCTCGACATTTTTTGCCTTTTCAAAAAACTATTCAAGCAAATGTTACCCAGTGTTCACCCAGAGTTCAGCAAACACGTAAACAAGTTTTTAATTGCTATTCTACTTTGCCAACCTGACACCCTGAAACCTGCGATTTCAAGTAGAGAAATCACAAAATTGCTTGAAATAAAATGGTTAGTTTGAACACCGTCATTTAAAGTAATAACCAAAAAGGTGAAAGACGTTTCTATTTCTGTTATAGAAAGCTAATTAACAGGGGGAGATGGGGCTCAAGGCCTTTGAGCATGACTACATACAACTCTGCTAGTAGAAATGGTTTTGTTTATAACAGGAAAGTATAACGTATGTAATATCCTTGTTGTTTATTGTCAAAATAGGAGAATTATCGAACAAGTTGAAAAGGCTACTTTATTATTTCAATGGGACTTTAAGGAGCCCCACACCGCACCAGAGCCTGGCACACACACACCGAGAGCCTGGCACACACACACACCGAGAGCCTGGCACACACACACCGAGAGCCTGGCACACACACACCGAGAGCTTGGCACACACACTCCGAGAGCCTGGCACACACACACACCTAGACTCTGCGAGGCTGCTGAATTATGATTTTCTTTTTTGTCAGCATCCATTTCCTCAGCGAGAAAGAAATATTGCACAGCACAAATCATATGTCAGTGGCAAATCCTTGGGAGTACACAACCAACGAGCTGAGGAGTCAACGCCTTCGGCAGCTAGAGGAGACCTCCGGCTCTGTGATAATGACACACCGGAGCCTCAGACGGCCTTCGACCCCAGGTGGATGTGGCGCTGCTCTGTGTTACAAGTCTCAACAGTGTCATTTTGGCAATTGAGAGATTAAAGCACTGCTCCTCAGGGCAAAAAAAAGAAACACACTTTTGAAATGCCCTTGAAAGCCGAGCCGGCGTGGATGTCTCACATCTTGCATAGTCAGCTGGGTCAAAGCAAATCAAATGTTACACTGAAATAACTCCGGCTAATGAGCTCCTGGATCTAATATATTAACAAGTGCACGTTTTCCCCTCAAACTACATGCCGTAGGAATAAATATTGAAGAGTAATGTACATCAAAAGGCAAGGGGGACTTTCTATTCAACACACACACACACACACACACGCACATTGACAAAAACAGAAATTGATGAAATGCAATCTTCTAAATAAGCAAACCAGCAGGGAGCAAATCAAATTGTGTAGACAGCAACGATCAGATGGTGCCACAGGCATACATTTGAAACTGTCTCATTTCCAAGTGCACTGCTCGTCATGGTAAAAGATCAAAGTTTTTGAAGGAAGTGCCTTATTTAGCTGCATGAGTATTTATAAAGCCCCAACCCCCCCCCACACACACACACACACACACACACAACCACATTAGCATGGCGAGTGAAGCAAATCGCCAGCAGTCTCTGCTGCTACAGGTGACTAATGACAGAGCCCATTGTTGTCGTGGCTAATGACCCGATATTGATGGATGCAGCTCCGAGCGCGCGCGCCGTTCTTTCCATTGCTGGATTTCACCGTTTTAAGCTTATTTGCTGTTTTTTATTTATTTTTATTAAATATATATATATAATGAATTATTTAAAAAAATATATATATATATATATAGTAAATAACATTTTAAAAATGTTATATAATATATATATATATATAAAAATATATAAAATTGATTTTAATTATGTGTGCAATTTAAATGCGAGGCGAAGTGCGTTTGTATTAAAAGCCAAGAGTCACCTACCAAAACAATCTGTGAATCAATTGTAAAAGTGCCATTTGTCTAGAAACCAGTGACACTTATTGTGTTTTACGACCGCCGAAAGTACTACAACAGTTTATTTTCATTATTCAGAAACGAATCACATCCTCGTCACGCCCGGTACAAACGTCCTTCAGTCAGAGACCCATCACTAAACGTACAGTTCGGTGCCCCGGTTCCCACACGAGCGCCGGGTGTCGCGTCACCGGGTCCAACCGGATTGATACGCCGCTCCGGGAGCGCGAGGCCTCGCATCCACACTCCTTACCTTGGTTAGCTGCGCTATCTTCTTGCTCATCTTCAGGTGCAGGTCTTGGGTATATTCCATGGTGATGCCGGTCTGGAAGGACATGCTGGTCGCCGCCGACGAGCTGAATTTCCCCTGACCGGTCGGGCAGTAGTACTGCTGCCAAGCCGACCCGGACGCCATCTTCACGACGATGCTCCAGATGCTTAAAGAGCGACGCGGGGCTGTGATAACACCCGGGACCGCGGAGTGGACCGGGACAGTGTCGGGTTGTCTTCCCCTCACACCCCCCTCGACACAGCAGAATTAATTAAATATATGAAGCATTTTTAGCCCAATTGGTTTCATTTTCGCTCGGGTCCGGGATACTAGTACGCCGAATGGTGAATTGTGTGATTGTTTTGGGGGGTTTTAAGCTCCAGAAACCTTAGCTTCAACCATCGTGTCCGTTCAAGAAGGTGGGTTCCGTTGTCAGCCGCGCGAGGAGCGGCTCCGGTCGGCTGTCACCTGGCGCGGATGTCGGGCAGCTGGCGGGCTGCCGGTCGGTCACCTTGATGCCGAAATGCCTCAACGGGAGCCGGCGAGAGTGCTTCTTCCTCGGCGCATTCCGGCTACATTGACGGAGAGCGTGTAGAGATTGAAGGTGCGCGCGCGTGAATGTGTGTGTGAGAGAGAGAGAGAGAGAGAGAGAGAGACAGAGAGACAGAGAGACAGAGAGACAGAGAGACAGAGAGAGAGAGAGACAGAGAGACTGTGTGTAGAACAGGCTCGGCGGTTGGTTGCCGCTCCTCTGTTGCCATGGATCACCTCAACAGTTTATGCTGCATTCACGTAGGATGGGAGAAGCGCTGCGTTCAGGCGCTGTCGGAAAACTCGATATCAACACCAAAAAAAAAAAAAAACGGACGTGTGAGCACACGTGAGAGATCCGGCATACGTGCTGACAGCGAGACGTGACGTTGGGGGGAGTGTGTGTGTGCGTGTGTGTGTGGGGGGGTGACGTTGTTGTTTGCCAATGCCGTGATTTACGTTTTAAAATCCCACTTTGAATGAACTGGACTTGTGCACGTGGTTGTTTTAGGTGCTACACAACCTCACGTTTCTTCTAAATTGGATATGCCTCATGAAGAAGGAGACGAATACAGACACGGATATATTATATACAGTGTAGTTTCAATTTAATTTAATTGTAATTTATTTGAACACGTTAATTAACCCAGGGGTAAATGTGTCTTATCTAAGGCTACATTTCAACCGTAGTCCCTGTGGCCAGCAATTACAAGCCACATCAGGCGGCTTGTAATATTAATTAGCTCAATTTATATCAATTTAACATGTATATTAAATGTCGTAAAATTTCACAAATGACAAACTATTTTAATTGTATGTGCACCAGTGAGTGAATAATTGTTGTGTTGTTAAAAAGCCCAATAAACAAAGGAAAACAATTATCCAGCACAAAGGAAAACACCTATCAGAAAAAAACATTTTGGTCTCGCAATGAGTAGACTAAATATAAATATACTGACTTTAGACTGTTTCAGAAGAAGAAAAAGAAGAAGAAGAAGAAGAAGAAGAAGAAGAAGAAGAAGAAGAAGAAGAAGAAGAAGAAGAAGAAGAAGAAGAAGTCATTAGGTCACAAATTATTTTCTTCTAAAAAATAAATAAATAATACAACGTTAAGTCCAGGCTTTTATTAGTATTTTCAACTTTAAAGTAAGTTTGTAAAAAATAATAATAAACCCATTGAAACCAAAGAAATCCGTAACAGATTTCCCATTTCCTATTTTCTCGTATTCAAAACAGTAACTCCCAGCAGGGAGGTGCTGTGAAGTACACACTTCTTCCGTGGAACATGAATGCACCGAGTTGAACTTAAGTGATGTCACTTCGTCTATCAAAGCTTCACTGAAGTGAAATTAAACATTTAAACTGACTGGAGCGACAGCTGCAGGGAGTACCGCACATCGTCATTTGGATGACGCAAATAGTTTTCTTCATTTGGTTTCTATTTATGCTCCCACACGATGTTTGCAACGCCGTGGGTGTTTACTCCACGTTTGTGAACAGAAATGTGTTAGCATTTCACCAATGAAGGTTCCAAAATTCCCGAGTGTGTGCATTGCCACGTTGCCGTTGATAATGAAACAGTTCACACTAGACAACCAAGACGTCATTACAATCAGATTTAAAGTGGACCGTGGACATGTTTTAAGATGTGTTTAAAAGGACATGAAACATCCTTCCACCCATTAATATTAATGTTTGACTATAGGCAGTCTACTGTAATTGCCACTTAGAATACTGTACGTGTGGTGTTATTTTTATATCTGTTAAGTTGTATTATTATAGTCCAAATATAGAAATATAGTGTATAACTTACACAGAGGATCGAGACTAAATAAACTGAAAACTGCACCGCCTCAGGCATTTGTTAGACACCCCTTTCCCAATTGTTATTTTCTTGTCATAAATTATTTGGGCACAAATTATTTCTTCTCTTTATTTTGCCATTACAAAAACAAAAACACAAGATAAAAGAGTAAAGAATGACTTGTAATATGTTGCACGTGTGGCTCACCACTTCATTCTCACCGACCTAGTCCCACGGAGCCAACGTTGATTACATGTGTTAAACATCTTTGGGTGGACTCGATGAAATATCCGGGTATGGAAAATTAGAATAAAAAGTTTTAAATAAAACATATTACCAAAAATGAATAAGGGTTCTGATACAGAGTACAACTGTCAGCTTAGGGAGCATAAACCTCTGCGTCCACAGACTAAGCAGCTACCTGTCTAACAGTAAAACATGCACACTAATAATCCTCAGCCGCGGGCTTTAAAGAGTCCTAATCCACGGCCCACACACGTATCCTGCAGCGTCCTTCTCCTGTTCCTCAAAAAAGCCTCTGGCTAAATCCAAGATTCAATATATCCTTCAATAATATATAAACCATTAACCAATAATCTACATATAGGCATCCTGTAATAACCAGTTCAAGTCAAGATTTAAAAAAACATATTACAACAATAGTTAGCTGATGTCCCTGCTTAAAAAAATACAAATGATATTGAGTAGTCGGTTATTATTATGGACTGTATTCCCTTGAAAAGAGTAGCAAGCAAGAGTAGCTAAAAGGGGACTAGCGAAAGGTCAGTTAGTCAAAGTACTAGCACACACATGCCGTGTACACACACACACACACACACACACACACACACACACACACACAATCAATGTTGTTCGCTGAGGCTTGAAGCCAACGGGTGAAATAATTTTGCTCTCGTCGTGGGTCAATAAGTCCTCAAACCGTCGAGGGCCGGGACAACTTACTCACTGTGCTGCACATCGTCATAAACACCAACAGATACACGAGTCTGATGCGTCTCGTTATTGGAAGAAGCGACGGTAAGTATTCGCAGGGTGCATTTAATATGAAGTTAAACAAGGAAGAGTCTCAAGGTCCATCAATAAAGGAATCAGGCTCCCAGGTGGTAAAACAATTGCTCGAGGCTAACAGGGTTATCATCACGCCGGCTCGGTTGTTGGTTTATGTGCGTCGGCCCTCCCGGGGGGCGCGGAGCGTCAATACGCTCCGACTACCCTCCACAACCACTTACCACCGAAACCCACAGAGCGTGAGCTGATGAGGGGAATAAAACAAGTGAAGCAACAGCTGATGACTGACACGATGCTGTGAGGTCAGCCTGATGAACGGCTGTAAACCATCGTTATAAACTCTTCCTGAATGTCCCTTGAGGTCTTTTCTTTTCATTATCGGTCTTCATTGGAAAAAAATAATCATTTTGTTGTTCACTTGACTTTTCATCTAGTGCCACTGAGAGGAAATCTTATTAGCATTATGAGCAACATGCTAATGTGTGTTTAGAGAGTATTAGGCCTAATAGGGAAAATAGTTTGATGTTTTGCTAAAGGAGAATTACATGTTTTTTATGTCTTTGTGTAAAGTGCAAAGATAGAGCCAGGAGCGATTAGCTTAGCTTAGCTTAGCATAAAGACAGGATTTGGCCAAAGTAAAAACAAAGAAGCAGCTACCAACGCCCCTGAAGCTCACACACGATAACAAGTGAGTCCTTCATGGAGCAGCAGAAGGTTGTGTGTCACTGTGGTGGTCCTGTGGGGCTGTGCTGTTCACTACACAACCGTTAGCACGTTAGCATGACCACGGTTAGTCGTGGTATGACTAGCGTTCAAACACGGGGGAGCTACGAGGCTCTGGCCGCGCTGCAGGAGCTCAACACACCAAATTCACCCCAGGGTGTCTTTCACGTGAACGTCTTTTAGTAACCAAGGTCTGGTCTTTTCAAACATAACACAACCCAATGTAGCCTACCTTTTATTAAATATATATATTAAATATTATATATATATATATATATATATATATATATATATATATTATATAAATATATATTATAATATCTATATATTATATAAATATATATATATATATATATGTGTATATATATATTATATAATGTATATATACATTATATAAATATTATATAATGTATATATTATATATATATATATATTATATATAATATATAATATATATGAATCAATATATTCTTACATGTGAAGTAGCCTTCCACCCTCGACCCTCCATAAAAATAGGGCTTCTCGAATGCCATGGTGTAGTTCCAACACTGGCCGTGACTCTCTCTTGAGTGTCAACCTTCCTTGTCGGACTCTTGGCAAAAAAAACATAATTAGCATATTCCCCCACACGTCGCAAAGATAGAGCCTCCAAGAAAGCTCCATTTGCTCGATGTTTGCCTTCCTCTTCGTGGTAGCCGTCAGCGTCGAGGTGATCACAGAACACGTTGGCTTTGTTCTGGCACCAGGGGACACCGTGCGGCCCGGCTCTGGCTCACACTCTAAATGTGGCTGACAGATCCGGTTAGACGTCCGGGGTCCAGACTTCGTGAAACTCGGCCCCAGTTCGCTGAGCTTGTGCCAGCGTCTGGCCGGGGTCCACCGCCGGGAACGGCCGAGTGTACCTGGGCCAAATGTGGTGCATCCTTAAATGAGAAAGTCCAAATACCTTGGCCCAACAATGGGTTGCCTTCAGCATACCTTATTATTATGAAAGATCACATTTGGCAATATACTTTAGTATTTTACTACCAACTATTCATACACTCTGTCATACTCATTGCATGTGTTATAACTGTGTAATGATTCCTTCTGGTCACATGACATCTATTGTTCTGTCCATCCTGGAGAGGGATCCTCCTCTGTTGCTCTCCTGAAGGTTTCTTACCTTTTTTCCCCTTGAAAGTTTTTTTTCTATTTATTGGGAGTGTTTCCTGATGCGATGTGAGGTCAAAGGTCAGAGATGTTGTGTGTGCACAGATTATAACGCCCTCTGAGGATTTTTTTTAATTTGTGATAAACAAAATAAACTGAATTGAAATGAAAATTGAATTGAAGTTGAATTCAGAGACAGTATTTTGCATGATGGCTCTTAAACTCCAACAGTGTCAGTATCAGTCCACACACTGAGGTCATCATAGGGAGAATCAGCATTATTCCTCTGAAGGCCACTTTCCTTTGGCATCCCGCGCATGTCATTGAGGTGGACTGTCAGGGGACATTTGTTCCTCTCTCCTCATATCAGTAAATCAATGAAAATGAAATACACTCAGAGGGGAGCTGTACCCTTGGCTCTTCTTCCCTGCTTTTCAACACGTCTGGTCATCGCTCAGAGGCAGGAACACAACAGCAGCCCTACGTCTCGTCATTTATTAAATCCGGCCTTTGTAAAGAAAATCTCATTACAGAAACCGACCATGTACTTCAAGTCTGGACTATCACGGATAATTTGTACCGTCGCCTGCAGCGAGGCACTGTGCCAGGACACATACTGAAGGAAGATGGTTTACTTGTAGAAAATCAATAAAAACAAGTATTCTTATAGAAGATCAGCGGAACAGGCTAAAAATGCTTCAAGTAAACATCTTATTACAAGGGGACTTTACAGGTTTAGGTGTTTGTACGTGTAACTATCTACTGTGTGCATGTCTAGTTAGGTGCTGTTTAACAAAGGCCTTTATAACAAAGTGTTCCCACTCAAGGATGAATTATTTTGGAATATATTGTAACAAAATGGTCCACGTGGAATTTCTATTAAAAATAATCACATGTTGTGACTCCTCCATCTGTGCTTTCATGAAGAAAATTGCAATCGCTTTCAAGTAAACAAGATTGCTTCATACAAGATTGCTTCATCAGACAAAATAAATGTACATCCGTGCAAAAAATAACTAGTGAGGGAAATCAAAGGCAAGCTGCTTCTGAGGAAAGGACCTCTCTATTCTCTAAAAAACTGATTTACTCATTTTTTATTTATTTCCTCCTCCTCCCCATGAACACCTGGGGGGAGGGGCTAATACTAAAGTGAGGGAAACACAGATACAATTCAAGAGACTCGTGATGCTGTATTTATTACCAGTTGTTCCCGTTAGTAATGTGTTGCACGCCTTCATGAGAGATATTTGAAACGATTACATCACAAGTTTGAGTGTGCAAGACTACTTGGCCTCTATTAATCATATTACTCGCTAACATTTGGACCATTTGTTTCATATTTATGCAGAGATATTACACCACGTAATCTAATTGTTGGCTAATGTTACTCAATGAGTGGTCTCAGGAGTATTAAAGTTGTCTTTTAATATGTAATAATTCTGTGTTGACCAAAAGCAGAGATGGATATTAAAACCACAACTCCTCTTTTTCCTTCCGAGTTGGCGTTAATCACCAGAAATAAAGCCGACGGGAACACACAGACACAGAGCACGCCAGAGCTTCCGGCCCGGCCCGCGAAAGGTCGCCTGGCGAGCCGAGCGGCGCCGTGACGACCGGCGCCGTGACGACCGGGCGCTGCAGCTGCTGGCGGGAAACGGGACGGAAACGGGCGACGACCTTCTGGGGAGCGTTAGCGGGAGTATCGATGTCACGAGGTCGAGGGGGCGGGGCACATCTAGCTTTAATGACTGCACACACTAAGTTCTTAGTCCTGTTGTTGGAGATTTGAAGGGCTGAAAGACAGAAGCTAGTGTTTATGTGTGTGTGTGTGTGTGTGTGTGTGTGTGTGTGTGTGTGTGTGTGTGTGTGTGTGTGTGTGTGTGTGTGTGTATGGTGCAGAAACTAAATCTGGAGCCACAATTGAATGACGGTTTCCCTTTTGATCGTCTCAGAGCATTGGAGCTGTATTAGATAAGGTGGGTGTGCATGTGTGTGTGTGTGTGTGTGTGCGTGTGTGTGTTTGTGTGTGACAAGCGCAGAGACACTGAATTTAAACTTACAGTTGCAGCAGAGAGAATTATAATACAGACTTTGATTCCTCCTCCCCAGCCTGAGAGTTATATTTGGAAGGAGTGACGCGGCGGTAATCTGTGAGTCGACAGGTTGTGGAGTTCTGCCCTGAAATGGAAAAATACCGTTTAACTGGCTGAAAGCACCGCAACACGTTTCTTATGGAGAATAATTCTTAGCCAACTCACGTTAGCCGGCTATTTTAACTGTAGCCGTTTCACATAAATATGTATATTAAACACATTTTGCAGCGTTGCTAAAAGCAGCTCACGCCTCGAGATGGGCCGCCAAGAACCGGCTGAAGGTTTCCCTGGTCTCTGCACCTCTATGAATCTTATGCCATCCATCATACTTAGTAGATTAAGTAAAACCCAGACAAATCAACGTATTACATCACTAAACAAATGTTTTTAACAAAGGAAATATTACTATGAAGTTTCACGCTGATTTGACAGAACCGGTTCCCTCGGCTGAATCCGCCTCGACCAGCGGACGCGTCCCAACGCCCACCTCGACGTGGGTCCCTGAACGCCACATGGTGGCTGTCAATCCATTTTGATTGTGTGTGTAAATATAAATATTAGGAGTGATGATCTGAACACAGGGCACACGCCCGTCTGACTTTGCCCTTCATGAATAATGAAGAGCGACAAGCCTTTAATGACTGAGCTAAGCAGGACTAATATATATATATATATATATATATATATATATATATATATATATATATTTCATATATAAATATATATATATATATATATATATTTCTCATATGTATATATATTTATATACAAATGTACGCTGTGAGAACATTGTTTGTATTCATAACACACATTTAG
Organism: Liparis tanakae; assembly: GCA_036178185.1. Taxonomy (NCBI): domain Eukaryota; kingdom Metazoa; phylum Chordata; class Actinopteri; order Perciformes; family Liparidae; genus Liparis; species Liparis tanakae. The sequence continues at coordinate 4,928,835 of CM070101.1, read as the reverse complement.
GATGACTGGGCCAAAAAAAATAAAGAAATGCAATATTTTTTTATAGAAGAATGAAAATGGGGTTGAGCTGTAGGAATATGGATTGCATCTGGTGCAACACAATGATGGACTGCTCTCTATTGTTTTCCATTGTGTACATGGGGATTGATTTGGTTACTGTCAACACACACACACACACACACACACGTTTGCCATCCATCTGTTTTCTATTTTTAGCGGGTATAAAATCGAGGCCCACATTCCGCTTCACTCCTTCAAGCTTAATAATCTGAATATTTTAAAGGTTTAAGCTTCCTCTTGTTGAGGGAATACACACCACCACAATCCAATTAGGTGAGCCCAGTGGCTCGCCCCGAAAAGTAATAAAGTTGACAACATAATAACCACAACAATCTAATCTCTGCGTGCTCACTGGAAGACGCGGAGTGCAGCGTTAACACCGAGGGGCGCAGCGTCACATTGCAGCATCGCTTCATCGCCTGCAGAGCGATTGTGTAGCAGGTTGAGGAAACGGAGGGAGGTTCACGTCCGTCGGATCACAACGGAAGTTCACGTAAAAGATCATTCAGACATCAGCAACTCACACCGGTTCAACACTTTCTGATCTATTCAATGACTGGATTATAAGTTTCCATCGAATCTCCGGCAAAATCAATGTGTTGTGGGGAGATGTTTGTGAGTCTGGCTCTGAGTGGAGATGTTTCAGGGCCTGATGGTGTGAATACTGTCTGAGAGGCTGTTCAAGATAACTGTGTTGGAGATACACACACTGGGTGTAGGTCTTGGCCTAGGATTTATTTAACACTTATAGGGAAGAGAGGATAACACTTGGCCAGTATCAGGAGTAATAAAACAAGTTCTTTCTTTCATGCTAATGTGCTCAGAAAATGAATTAACACCAAAAAAGCCACCTGTGCGGCCCAAACCGGTGACTTAAAAAAAAAATATATATATAAAGTATATAAGAAAAAAAATAATATTAAAAAACAAAAATATATATATATGTATATAAGAAGAAATATATATCTATGTATATATATATATATATATTTTATATATATATATATATATATATATATATATATATTTATTTATATATATATATATATATATATATATATATATATATATATATATTTGTGATTACAAATCACCATAAATAAGGCCGAAGGTGTTCTAAAAACGAGTTGGCACGGTAACACAGGAAGTAGATTCCCAAAAGTACCACGACAGTAGAACACACGACAGGAAATGAACAGACATCCAAACACATCACAATAAAAGCTTTTAGTAGAAATAGTTGTGATCATGCTCCAACAAGAACATTGAAATGTTGGAATAAAATCATGAGACTTGCGAATCATAAAAAGTTTAATTAATAAACGATGGTATTTATAGTTACTTTTAATTGAGTGCAATATATCGTGTTTTATATCAATACATGTTTGTTTTTTCCGGGGCGATCTTTACATTTAATCTAGTGCAACCATTAAATTGAATGTAGAGCCATAATTAACTAATTCCAGTGCAATAATTAAATTTCAATTTAAATGGATTTAATGTAATAAATTAACTTATTCCAGTGCAACATTGCATCATATGCATTTCACTTAGTATTTTGGAATTTATCTTAACCATCTGTAGATGTTGTTATTGGGTTGTTTTACTTTTGTAAAACTACTTTTCCCTCCGTCCTTTAAGTGCTCACTGATGTTGTTCTATTCAGGGACAATAAAGACTTTCTACTCGATTAGGATCAACTGTTAATAACGCCTGTATTTAAATCATGTGTCACAGCCCCACTGGTCGACCCATTTGGTTTTCTTTATGGAGAACATGCAAGTTCTGTGTTACTACAGCGTCATTTTTTTTGAAAACACATTTAAGGATACACTGAGCACCTCTCTCCTCTTCTCTCTCTCCTTATGGATGAATTTTCATCTCTCCATTACACATTATTAACTCTCTTACACTCTGTCATACTCATTGAATGTGTTGTAACTGTGTTATGATTCCTTCTGGTCACATGACGTCTATTGTTCTGTCCACCCTGGAGAGGGATCCTCCTCTGTTCTCTCCTGAAGGTTTCTTCCCCTTTTTTTCCCGTGAAAGGGTTATTTGGGAGTTTTTCCTGATCCGATGTGAGGTCAAAGGTCAGGGATGTCTATTTGTACAGATTGTAAAGACCTCTGAGGAAAATTTGTAATTTGTGATAATGGGTTAAACAAAATAAACTGAATTGAATTTCTCAGTGCTTATTTGCAATATTTGAACAAAACTTTTCAACCCCAGGATTAAAAAGAAAAGGCACCATGTTAAAGTTTCTTTTTGTGATTTGTATTTAAGGAGGAAGAGTGTCCAGCAGGCAGTGCTTTCTATATCTTGTCCTGAGCCAATCGGGTTGAAGATAGCGGTTCTTATGTGTGTCTGGGACAGATGGAGCGGGAAGGCTTATTTATCCTTTATGTTGCATTCACATGGCGAGTGTTTGAATAACTGTAATAATGTGGACAAAGGGAAAGGAAAAAAAGCAAAGAGGCTAAATGTACTGCCACGTCTTTATAAGGCTGGAAGGAGAAGCGCTTGAGAAAGAATACACGACATTAAACTCTGTGGAGCTCATCTGTCGGACTCTGAAAGAGACGATGGGAGGAAACGGGGCGCATGTGGCCTTCACGCCATCGCCTGATGTGGCTGAGAGGACAGGAGTGTTAAGTCTGGAGACGTGTTACCGTATATTCTTCTCCATTTAGTGCGTTGGGGTCCAGCTTGTTCAGTAAAGTATGAACTGAATGAATAGAAATGAAGAGGAAACATGCTGAAACAGTCATTTTGCCAGGAAGAGCTGCAGTGAGGTAATAAACTCCTGTAACTGTCAAACTTTTTTTTTTTTTTACGGCTCATTTACGTTCAGCGGGGAAAAAAGCTGAATCGGTTTAAAATGTTGGAATAAAAATAAACTTGGATAAAGAGATCTTGTGCTGCACAGAGATCTGTAAACTGTGGAGCCCCTCGACTTCGGAGAGATAAGGCTCGAGATGTCAGGAACTCCTTTGAAAACCACTTCTTAAAACTTCTTTTAAGTGATGTCATCCTATGCAGTTCTTTGGTTCCCCTAATGTAGTTTGTCTGTTGTTTTTTATTTAATATTTGTATCTTACCTTTCTAATTGCTGTGCCTTATATTCTTTGAAGAGAACTTTTATTATTATTATAATTATTATTATCATCCCTTGTTGGAGATGTAAAAAATAAAATAAAAATAATCGATACATTGAGAATTTTCTCTGTAAAATATATCTTGAAAGCGAGCCCGTTTATGGAGATATACACACACACACATATATATATATATATATATATATATATAAGAAATATAATTATATATATATAGATATATAAAAATATATAAATATATATAAATAAATAAATGTTAGCCCTTGACAATGATCACTGAGACTCAAGAACAATGGATGATCTCATTGTGCATGATGTCATTGACTGTTCATCTCCACATCAGATTGAAGTCGATATTTCTGTTTCTTCAGAGCGGTTCTTAATATTATTGACAGGAAAAGGTCATTAACGGCAGTAATTAATAAACAAAGCATCGGCAAATAAACCCTTTGTTTAGAGTAGATCAGGCGAGGAGATCAGGATCAGGTGCGTCTCCTCTCACACCTGATCCTCATCAACAAAGGGGCGGAGCCTAGACACCAGCCACAGCCTTCAAGGGCCTGAGGGGAATCTGATAGCAGAAATGGAATATCATATTCACACACACGTCACGTCTTTCTGTACGTCACAGGGGCCAAAGAGACGTTGTGTCTCCTTTGCTCATGGCCCCTCTCTATTGGCCCCTCTCTACTGGCCCCTCACTACTGGCCCCTCTCTATTGGCCCCTCTCTACTGGCCCCTCACTACTGGCCCCTCTCTACTGGCCCCTCTCTACTGGCCCCTCACTACTGGCCCCTCTCTACTGGCCCCTCACTACTGGCCCCTCTCTACTGGCCCCTCTCTACTGGCCCCTCACTACTGGCCCCTCTCTACTGGCCCCTCTCTACTGGCCCCTCTCTACTGGCCCCTCACTACTGGCCCCTCTCTACTGGCCCCTCTCTACTGGCCCCTCAAGGCCAGTTGAAAACTGGTCCCACTCTGTAGGCTCAATGTGGAGCTGAAGGCCAGCAGCCGGTTAGCGTAGCTTAGCATAGAGACTGGAAACGGGGGGAACAACTAGCCTGGCTCGTTGACGGTTGTTTTTCGTGTGTGTGTGTGTGTGTGTGTGTGCGTGTGTGTGTGTGCGTGTGTGTGGAGCTATCCAGAAAGACGTGATTACATTAGTGGAAGGTCATCATTCATCACATTGAAGTGATGGTAATATTGAACATTAGCTCATGATTAGCTGTTTGTTGCACGGATGAAACGTTCTTCATTCGTACACACGACTCGTACAGTTTTTAACTTTACATATATATATATATATATATATATATATATATATATATATATGTATTGTAGCTACCGAATTTGTAAAATATTCATATGAAAGTGATGTAACTGATTGCAAGTCGTGCAGCTGCTACGTAAGTACATGCATTTTAATTTACTGATGCATCGCATTGAAATGCAGATATACATAATCAGGCTTTATAATCTGTGTGTGTGTGTGTGTGTGTGTGTGAGAGAGAGAGTGTATGTGTGTGTGTCCTTTAGAGTACGGTAGAGACAATAATGACTGTTATGTAACGACTAAGCTTGGAAGTGGATCATAAGCTGGAGGGAACAAATGGAGTTCTTCAGTATATATATATATATATATATATATATATATATATATATATATATATATATATATATATATATATATATATATATATTTCTATATTCATATTTATACATTTATATATATATATATATATATATATATATATATATATATATATATATATATATATATATATATATATAGAGGCTGTGACATTTTTATTTGCATAGAATCTAAAACCACAAAATTGCAAATTTGTGGATTTTTTAAATATGTTTAAGCACTTTTCAAAAGTACTGAAGTGAAACCCCGTGTGAGCTGTCATTCCTCTCCGGTCAGGGCAGAACGGTTCCTGGCTCCTGAACAGCGACCGCACAGACTCCTTCCTGAGGTCGAGCGTCTTTAATGTCCAGACATCATAACGATGTCATAACGATGTTATAACAATGTCATTACGATTGTTTTTCCTCTTCTGCATAAACGAACCCAACAGTTGCTGCAGCTTGTTGCTGCTCTGGGAAACTTTATGTCTGTCTTTCTTTCAGTTTTACCTTCATTCTTTCTCACTGTCCATCTTTCTTTCTTTCCTTCTTTTGTCTTTCTCCTCCAAAGTGCTGCACGAGGTGGTTTGCATAACCAAACAGGAATGTTCTGTTCCTCCAGCTCCGTGTGACGAGGCTTTGAAAGATGAAGAGAGGAACATGTCAGGTACTCCAGAGGAAAGAGGTCCAGGAGAGCAGAGAGCCGGCGGAGGGAGGAGAGCTGGACCCAAACAACAACAACACCTCCTCCTATGATCCCAAATCAGAGGGAAACCATCTCGTTACTGCACGGCCGGGTGAGAGGATGACATTCAGACACGAATGCAGCGTCCATGTTGTCCTCCACCCTGCAGCACCGTCACGAGAAGCTCACCAGAAGGCCTGAGAAGCTTTCAATGAGATAATACTACCAGGAAGTAAAGAGACTAAATATGAGGGAAGGACCCTGAAGTCTATCTTATCTGTTGTTCAATAAAAGATGAGCACAAGAGAATCACTCACACACACACACACACACACACACACACACACACACACACACACACACACACACACACACACACACACACACACACACACACACACACACACACACACACACTTGTTTAAACAGTGTAATGGAAATCCTCTGTTAGGATGGAAGGAGAGAGGGAAGAGGAGACAGGAGGTCAAAATAGGAAAAGTGGAATGCAGAAAAGAGAGAATAAGTGAGGCGTGGAAGAGAGGAAGCAGAATATTAAAGGAATAGTTCAAAGAGACCTGTAAGCAGCAGGTGTACCTCATGAAGTGGCCACTGGGAGTCTCTATAGCTCCGTGCTGGTATGCGTCCTGCGGGATCCTCTAGTTCAAGTTGGAGACCTTCACAACAAAAGGAGAGAAAAGATGATCACTGCACTGCGTGGTTTCTCCGGACCGGAAGTGAATACAGATAAATAAAGATGAGGTTAGGGCTCCATGTGATGCTCATGTCTGAGCTCTTTACTTTGTTTATTCATAAATATCTGCAGTCGCTCCCCGGTGAGCGTCGCCTGGCAGCTCTGCAGCCGACAGATCGTCTCTTTGGATCATTACAGGAGTAATAAAAGCAGCGAGCGAGCCCCCCGAGGCCCCCGAGTCCCCCCGAGGCCCCCGAGGCCCCCGAGTCCCCCCGAGGCCTCCCCACGGCGTGCTGACTCACGCCGGTGAGCGTTCGATACCGACGTCCGGATGGACGACACGTTTCCCTCCAACATCACAACATCTGAAAGTGGCTCGTGGACGGTTGTTTTTATTTGTATTCATGACAATGAGGAGGTGAAGCGGACGTGTCACAGTGTGGGTCACGATGCAGACAAACAATGGAAACTTTCTCTTTGTGCGTGGAACGGTCAAACCCAACGGTCTCTGTCCGTGGTGCTGAAAACACAGCAAACACTCAAATGTCCTCCACATCAATCAAATGAGAAAATCAGGCTCAAGTCACATTGGCAGCCGGTGTGTGTGTGTGTGTGTGTGTGTGTGTGGGGCTGAGACAGTCAATTTGAGTTTTGAACGTTGGTCAAATGAGGAGTAATGCATGGTGTATGTGTGTGTGTGTGTGTGTGTGTGTGTGTATGTGTGTGTGTGTGTATGTGTGTGTATGTGTGTGTGTGTGTGTGTGGGGGGGGGTCTCAGAGTGCTCCATCTAGTAAAACCAGGAAAGGCAGATGTAGTGCAGAAGGTTTGGATCCCAGCTCGAGTCTGAGTCTCCTCCATAACCGGCCTGCGTCTCCTCCACAACCGGCCTGCGTCTCCTCCACAACCGGCCTGCGTCTCCTCCACAACCGGCCTGCGTCTCCTCCACAACCGGCCTGCGTCTCCTCCACAACCGGCCTGCGTCTCCTCCACAACCGGCCTGCGTCTCCTCCACAACCAGCCTGCGTCTCCTCCACAACCGGCCTGCGTCTCCTCCACAACCAGCCTGCGTCTCCTCCTGCCTGCCTCTGTGTTTGCTCCCTCACCTCCGGAGGACTTTGTGACGCTGAGCTGCAGCGACTTGTCTCCACGTCCAGTCGTAACGTTGCCAGGAGCGACGCTTTGCCCAAACATTATTTTAACAACCTTTTTTTTATGCATGATTATGAATATATATTTACATGGATGATTAATATGTGAAGTGGAAATAAATGCCATAGTTGTTCATACCCATTTTTAAGAGAGGATAACAACTAACGGTTTAAAAGTTTTTAACTAACTAAGTTTGCGTGTCGAAGTGCCCTTGAGCAAAGCACTGAACCCCCGGCTGCTCCCCGGGGGGCGTCACTGCTCCTTCATAACTAAGGATGGGTCAAATGCAGAGGATAATAAAAGGATATATTATTATTATGATCCTGCTGCTATTCGTATGGTGCTCTGCTGCCCTCTGGTGGACATCAGCAGTACTTTATGTTGCAACCTGACAATTTTGACAACTTGTCTTTTATAAATGTATAATACATACCTGCAAACTCATGAGGGGTGAAACAGGTAACAGCGGGGGGGGGGGGGGGGGTAGGTGAATTTATTGTTGTCACCACACCACATCCACGTTGTTTGATGACACCTCAAAGCTGTTATAACTAGTCTTTTGATTGTTCTGACCGCAAATCTAAATAATAATAAACATTTTACGAAAAAAGGGTCCTCTGAATAATTCAGTGATCGTGCCCTAATAATAGTAATAACAACTTTACATTATCATTATATATAATATGGTTAAAGTCATTCATGATCCAACTTCCTTTTTTTTACTTGTGTGCTCTGCTGAGCTTTGATTCTGTTCCATGATTCTGTTCCTTCGACGTGTCTCATCAAAGATGTTTTATTAAGATCACCACATCGCATGTTCTCCGTCTGTCACTCCAATCTCATATACGCCCCCCCCCGCACACACCCAAAACAAAAAACTATTCGGATCTACACTATTCACGTGGATGACCTGAAAGGTGACACGTTTGCAGGTATGTATATACATACTGCAGATGGTGGTTTTAATCTGAGCTTGTATATATGAATACATATACACACACATATACACATAAGTGTACATGTGCAGAGCCTGCAGCACATTTAGACACTAGAGTCCGTTTTAACATAAAAATACACCTGCAGGCGATCACTTACTTTCCTGAGAAAGTGTACTTTCCTGACTCCTCCTCCTGGAGACTCCTCCTCCTGGAGACTCCTCCTCCTGGAGAGGCAGATGATGTCATACATTAGTGCGTGTGCATGTTGCGTCATCACTCTGTCCATCCTGAGTTCTCACTGCAGCTTCCAGCTGCTGGATGTGAGATGAGATGTATTTGGCTTGATTGGTGTCGGTCTCTGAAGCAATAAAGGAGGACTTAACAGACGGGGACGCATTGTTGTTGTTTTGTTGTTGTTATATTTTAGGGAGACGGCCGAGGTGATAAGGATGAGCAATTGTGCTAAATGATCTTTTCTTCATTTCCTCTCGTGTCCCACAGCAACGGCTCAGCCAGATAAGAGCATCACCTCCTCAATCCTCTGACACACACACACACACACACACACACACACACACACACACACACACACACACACACACACACACACACACACACACACACACACACACACACACACACACACACACACACACACACACGGGGGGGCGGGGCAGAAAAGCAGTTTTTAATGTAGATAACATTAATCGGAAATAAACTTGACAGTTGTGGTAAATGAGTGTTCTAGGTGGAAACATCTGGTTATTAATGACAACCGGCCTACCTTTGAGCGACAAGTTTCAAGAACATTTATATTTTTAATAAAAATAATAAAAGTCTCGACTATAATTTCTAATGATTTGATGTATAAAAGTGAGTTTTCATGGAAACCACAAATGTCTGTGACCCCAAACGTTTTACCGGTAGTTTACTGAATATAATATAAACACACAGGAAATCACAACTCAATGTCTTACTGGCTTTTCCCAGATTGTCTGTATTGCAACAAGAGCGTCTACGCTCACATTTAAAGGGCCAGCGTGTCGGATTCTGTGGGAGAAATTAAATATAAAGAGAACTTTTAGAAAATGGGAATTGTTTTTGACCTTTGACCTCCCATCAGAGCCACACCGCTCCTCCATGTTTCTACAGCAGAGCAGCACAACGCGAACATCCATCTGCAGAGACGGTCACCTTCTGCGGTTCTCCGAGGGCCAACGCGGTTCTCCGAGGGCCAACGCGGTTCTCCGAGGGCCACTCAGCTGGTTACAACTCTGGTCCCGAGTGCTTCGCGGCTCTCGTCCTCCCAGTGTGAGATATCAAAACACAGTTTCCAGTCAGACACAGAACTCATTTCATGAGGAAAGTTTGACCTCAAACATCAAGGAAAAAAGACGAGTTTCATAATTGTTGCGTTAGTAAACTTAACAGTCGCAGTGCAGATGTTTGGTTTAAAGTGATTTTGGTGAAATTGTGTCTATCTGTGACCTGAGGGACTCAAAGGCGTCAGACTGATTTAATGTACGATAAAAAACATTTACTGAGGTCTAGAAACACGAGCATGTTCCTATCTGACTGTGTTTGTTTCTTGTGTACAACCTGAAGCTCATATTGTTGTTGCTGTCGTGTCATTGGTCAATATGTGTTTATGTTGAAGACAAACAGAACCGCTGCAGACGACACAACATTGTTCTGGACCCACGGACCGACTCACACGGACCTTTATACACATTCATCTGCTGCTGCTGCTGTTGTTGTTGTTGTTGTTGTTGTTGTTGTTGTTGTTACCTGAATACATCATCTCTGTGGAGGTGTGTCTTCTGAAGGGGAAACCAACGAGCCTCCCGGTGTTTACGTGAGCACGAATCAGTCGATTAGCACAAATATCAAACTTCACTCATTTCCACATTTTCTTCCCGGCCCTAAAGTCAAAATAAAACCTTAAATGTCAGATGAATAAATAAATATATAAATGAAGGCCGGTGGGAAAGACACGACACAAACCCCAAACCACTACGTATTAAAAGATTATTTTATTCACAATAGAAGTGTAACAAATATAGTTTATTAAAAAGTCTGCTGCTTATTCATATTTTAATCCATAAACTCAGAAGATTCTTTTTTTTATATAAATGTAGAACGGCCCATTTGCCGGAATGGAATATTTACATTTTTGTTTCGATAATAATATTAACACAATAAAACAGATTTCCCCACAAAATTAAGATATTGCATATGAACGCAAATTAAACTATGTGCAGTGGAATGATTATCAGCAATATTTTGTACAGAAACATCTGAGGTCGTTTTCACGCGGCTGAACCTTTGAAGGGAAACGCCGACCCTCTGAAACAAGTCACGCAGGCTTCATGACATTCTCCTTCTCATCTTCTCCAGTTCCTCTTCTCCTTCTCACGCACGACTTCTGTCTGGGATCGGTCGGCGTTCCCCTTAAATATTCACCAATAAACCGGCATTGGAACGCAAAACACTCGATCGACACAATATTCAGAAAAATCACCAAAAAACAATTAAACCTCGTAAAGAAATGAAATGGAACTCTGCGTATGGAAATGATCAGGAGCTGCACGCCGCTCCCCGTGAAGCAGACCTCACAACGTGCGCCTCCTCTCCAGGGAGGGAGGTCACACAGCCGCTGACAGACTCCGCCCCCATCAGGCCTTTAAGTCCACGCCCCCCTGATGCGGCCTCGGCTGCGTGGGTCCAGAGGGGTCCGCGAGTCAACGGTCACTTTCACGTCTTTATGATCCAGAAGTAGAGTTGGTCCGACACGTCTGAGGCCGAAGGGAGAACAAGTCCTATTGTTCTTGGTGTAGGAAAACAACAACAACAACAACAAATACAACCAGCTCCAGTACAATCTTTGGAAGATTACAAATGAAAGTTAAATTTCAATCAAATGCAGGTCGACGATTCATCAACACCTCTATGTGGACTATATATATATATATATATATATAATTTTTTTTCTATATATATATATATATATATATATATATACATATATATACATACATATATATACATATAAACTATATATAGATATAAATATATATATATATACACATATACATACACATAAATATATATACATACATATACATACATATATATATAAAAATATATATACATATAAACTATATATAGATTACCATCTTTAAATTAAGTTCTGCTCAGGAAGTACCAACACTAACCAGGAAGTTGTTACTCCATTACCTCCACCCACCACTCCTCCACCCCCATTGAAGGGGCATTAACTGCAGCAACAGTCTCCCTATCTATCATCTCATCATTTAACTTCCCGTCTGGACCACGAAACCACGCGGGAGTTCAGAACGGGTCTTTAACGTCCGACTTAAAAGGCTGAATGAAACATAACGCGGCCCCGCCTGATAACTGATGTGGTGGAACTTGTAAAGTGTCCGGATTCTCCCCAGGCGGCAGCTTTGAGTCGTTTCTAAAGAAACTAAAGATGTTTCTCCTCCGGCATTCACCCATTCCCCTTTTTGTGCTTTCCAAGATGAAAAAAATGGGAACAAATAATCATCGGAAGACCAAACTAAATAAATGCTTATAAAACGCTCTTCACATTCGACGGTACATTCATATAATTTCTATCCCCCCAGGTCCCTATTATATATATATATATATATATATATATATATATATATATATATATATATATATATATATATATATATATATACACCATCGAACCCACAGCGCCACCTGGGGGTCAGCTCCGAAAAAAAACTCTAGTTGACAACGACGGAATAAATTAACAGTCAGCAAAAATCAACCATTACAAGACGACATCACACGGATCATAAATGCCTCTAAACTCACGGAACCAAAACACAGACACGAGGACGCCGGCGTCGGCCCAGTTGCGTGAAGCACGGAGGGATTTCCTCTCAGCTCAGAAGCTACAAACTCGATGGAAGTGGAAGTGAAAGACGGACACGTCGGCCTTGGTCTCTCCGTGGGTCGGGCTGAATAATTACAACCAGGTAGAAGTAAATGTTTGGTTAGATTGATGCTCTTATGATACATGAGACGTCTTTAAAGCTGCAGAAAGGAACCCAACAGACCGTTTCTTAGAACAAACGGGGTTTCAGATGTGTATACTTGGATAAAACCCTCTTGTCATCCCTCTGGGAAGTCCAGAACATGACGTAATAGTCACTGATGTGCTGTGCACGCGGTTCCCACCAACACGTGGACTGCAGTAGCCATATCTCACCACTAGATGTCAGCGTAGTCCAGGAGATGGCTGTTGACTGGGACTCCTACTGGTTTTAAACCATTTAATGCTGAAATAATTAATATTTAAATCTGATATTGTTTCAGTTGGACTCTTGAGCTCCTTTCAGGCCAAAATGACATTAAATATTAAATAAAAAAGCAGAAGTTCTCCTTGAATCAGGGTCTGGTTCTCAATCTGAGGCAGGGGAACTTTACGCCTAAACCTTTTGTGTTTGTGTGAGCAGCTTCTCCCTCCGGCTCCTCGTCCGCGACCGTGAAGGCACTCGATTGAAGACTAAAAGGGCTTTTATCTGTGTTCTGTGTGGCATCAGGAGGAATCCGTGACATAAAAATCCAACTCATAACCGACTTCGACGAGCGCCGATGAAACCGTACGACGGGGAGAAAAACACTTTGCATGGACGCGGTCAGACGAGGGGGAGATGGGGGAAGCAGGGCGGCTTCTCGTGAAGGCGGAGCAACGAAGTCGAGCGTCTCCTCATAGAGGAGAGAGCATCCTACAGGCCGGAGGAAACACAGAGCGGTACTGAGCCCGTGTTTAGTGACATTTACATTGGCAGAGGAGGATTATTGTGGAGGGTCTACATTAAAAATGAACTCCCGGTCCGCTTGCTAACTCAAAGAGGAACCCCTCTTCCTCTTCATGCTCATTTACAGCTGAGGACTCGTGGACCTGCAGGTCAGAGCCGTCTTTTCTATCTTTAGATCAAACAACGCCGTCCTTTACGTTCCCCGTCATCACCGGCTGTTTTTAAAGCGACACGTTAAACACCGCAGGGGGGGGAAACTGTGAGAAACCCCAAAAGTGGAGATTTTGATCCATCCCTAGAAATAACGGTTGCAATATGTGAAGAAGAGAATACAATCCCAGCTTTGCGTGAACGTCGGATGGAGGGCGGCCGCTCTGTCACTCCGGAGGAAGAACGAGAGAGAAAGAGAGAGAGAGGCTTTAAAGTTCAGCGTCCCGCCCGACTTGACCTCATGATCCTAGGACACACACATGGGCGGTGGTGGTGGGGTGGTGCTGCGGGTGGAGGTGTTCGGTGCTCGTCTAGATACTGACGCGGTACAGCAGAAGGGGAAAGAAGCGTCCCGTTGGCTCGCTGCTGTCTTTCTGGGTTTCGGCCCCTGAAGCTCGGGGTCCGAGAACATCCATGTGGGGGGGGGGGGCGGCTGGATCCTGGTCCGGCCGGGTTCTCCTTCACTCAAAGCCGAAGCTACAGACGACAAAGTCACAGACGGGTGATGTGGCAACTGGTCCGAGCCGCTTTGGAAGAGTCAGGGTAGCTCTCTCGCGATGCGGGCGTGCGAGCACCGGCCCGGTGTCTCTCTCTCTTTGCTACCCGGCAGTAAATACGTTGGTTCGGCGACGACGGAAGCAAAAAACAAACTAAACTGGATTCTGGAGCAAGAATTCAGGCTCCGTTTCCGTTTGATTTCAGTTTTTTTCTGATTGTTGATCCCATTTATAAAAAAAGAAAAGAAAAAGAAAAAAAAGAAACGTGAAATCCCAATCAAGAGGCACCTGTGACCTTTGGGGACTCCAAATGGCTAAACTGTGGTCAGCCAGACAGCTGGAGGCTCCGGCGTCCGGGGTCAGAGGTCGACGCACGCGGGCCGCTCCGCTACTCCACCTCGTTGGGCAGCTCCGTCTTGTCCTTCCTGAGGACGGGCAGAGGGTGGGCCTCGGTGTTGAAGACCCAGTGGTCGAACGGGAGGTGGTCGTCATCGGAGAAGAGCAGGTAGAGGTACCTGAGGAGAGAGAGGGGGGGGGGGGGGGATACATTTAACATGAGGACATGGACCTGTTGGAACAGACTTCTGGAGACAAAGATGTTCAAGAGTTGTAGCTTCACGTCATTTTAAGACCCAACACACAGAATCAGAATCTAAAGGTACGATTTTTTCATTTTTTGTTAAATGATACGATTAAATAAACAATAAGATGACGATGCCTCATTTTTTGATCTAGACTGTTGAGCGCTCAGCGTTTTCTTTTTGCCTCACAAGATCATATTTTGTGCTCGGCTTTTGCAAATATTTATCGGCAGTCCTTCCAAAAGAAATATGAAACAGATGTGGACCTGAGAGCGAGGGAGAGATAGAGGGAGAGAGAGAGGTAGAGAGAGAGCGAGATAGAGAGAGGAGGAGGGGGGGGACGACGGGTGTTGCTCAGGCCAGCTTATGAAAAACTGAAGTGATGAAACTCTGCAGTCCAATGTCATCAGAGGTCATTAAAACACCGTAGAACTTTCTGGACAGTTGAGATGTCATCATGAAGAACGAGATCCATAAGCAGAACGTTGAGAATACGTGGAGGGGAAGAAACACGCCACGCGTGTCGTCAGACTAAAGAGGCTCCTCCTCCTCCTCCCTCCTCCTCCTCCTCCTCCTCCTCCTCTGCGCCAGGAGAAAGCAGTGAGTGATGGAAGGCAGGCGGCGGCGTGAGGAACGGCCGTGTCCTTGGCAGCGGCGGTAAAGATGGAGACTGGAAGCGGCTCCGCTCGCCGTGCCAGGAGCCGGCAGCATTAGGAGGATTAGACGTACGGCGCCGCTGCTAAATGGGATTGATATCTGCGGCTCCGTCGGGGATGTGACTGACGAGGCGAGGGGGGGGAAAACTGTTCATCACGCCTATAAAAGATGCTCAGAGCTCGCTTTGACTTTTTCATGAACGCCGCGTCTGCACGTCACCGCTGGAGCCCGGACGGCGAGCGGCGGTCACATGGACCGCCGGTGGGGAGTAAACGCTGCGTCGGACGACTCGATAAGCAGAAGGTTGAGAATACGTGGAGGGGAAAAAACCAGGGTTCTTACACATGTTGACCAGTGGAATTCCAGGACTTTAAACCAAATTTCCAAGACCAAACTGAAATCTTGGGTGTGTACATGAAAACTTTTTGAAAATGAGAATTACAAAGCATACAATACACCTTAAATGAAACAAATAGATGAGACAATAGTTTGATTAAAAGAATAAACATTACTATACAGGTTTATTCTTAGAAACACTTGTATATAAATGTTTATTCTTTTAATCAAACTATTATCCTTTATGTGCAAAAGTTTGGACTTGGCCTATGCCGGCTTATAATTTTAGTCTTCCTTTCAAAAACATATGAATTATTTAAAACTCGACGTGAATGAACATGTGATTATAACACATTTCCATGACTTTACCCAAACTTTTATGATTTTAGTTTTTTCCATGACTTTTCCAGGCCTAGAAATGACCATTTTAAAATTCCATGACTTCTCCAGGTTTTCCATGACCGTACGAACCCTGAAAAACACTCACTGCTTTTTCCTGGCGCAGAGGAGGAGGAGGAGGAGGAGGAGGAGGAGGAGGAGGAGGAGGAGGAGGAGGAGGAGGGGGAGGAGCCTCTTTAGTCTGACGACACGCGTGTTTCTTCTCAACGTTCTGCTTATGGATCTCGTTCTTCATGATGACATCTCAACTGTGCAGAAGGTTCCGTTGTTGTGGCCCCGTCGGTAACCTTGACTTCATGTCAACAGCCGTGTGGCGCGGGGGAGGACATAAAACACGATTGAGGAGGAGGAAGAGGAGGAGGGTGAGGGTGCTTGAGAGGCCGTACGTATTTCAGCGGGAAACAGAGGAGGACGAGTTGGGAGGAAGAAGATGAGTTGCATCACGGACGGATTTGGGATCAAAGTCAGACTTAAAGAAATGTCATAAATATATTAGATGCCTTAACATTTATAGTAAACGCCTTTTCTGACCTGCAGAGGCCCGACGTGGCGAGGACAGGACGGCGACGGTCAGGTGACCAGTAATAATCAAATAAAGGAGTTAATAAACCACCTCTGAATCTGTTCTGGTTCAACGTGTTGAAACTCGCTGGTCTTCTGGAACTGATCGAGTGTGTCTGGGTTCAGCGACGTGTTTTCACACTTTTAAAATGATTTTTATTAAATTAACTGCTCCGTGGAGGCTTAATCACATTTTTAATTGAATGGATCAAAATGATTAAAAAGGGGGTAATGTGTACTCGTTATATCTTTGTAGCTTCATGTGTGCAATTACGTCTGTTGTGTGTTTGTGTAACACACACTTGTTCACACTTGTTGAACTGTAGTGTCAGAGAGGGAAAGCCTTTGGTCACATCCTCAGAGGCTCTTCACCTCACCGTCTGATCACCAGGATACTGCCAGTACACACATAATACCCCCAAATACTGGAAAACATTGTATACATACAGTCAGTCAGCACTTTACTTTGTTTTCCCGCTTTTCTCGGTCGGACCTCGTTCTTTTTTTTTTGCACATTCACTTTATTTTTTTAGATTTAATTGCACAGTCACTTACTTTCTTTCTTTTATTAATATTTTTTTGCACAGTCACTTTCTTTCTTTCTTATATTTATATTTTTGTGCACAGTCACTTTCTTTCTTTCTTTCTTATATTTATATTTTATTGTGTTTAGTTTATTGGTGCTTATAAATTAATAAAGTATATTTGTATTCTATTCTATGCTTCTGTATATTTAGTATTAGTTTTTTAGTTTTTTTAGTATTTAGTTGTGTGTTTTATAATTATTTTTATTAATGCTCTGATGTGCACCGCTGCTGTGGTTTTTTAAATGTCCCCAGTGTGGGACGAATAAAGGTAAATATCATATTTGAAGCGTTAAGCTCCTCGTCGTCGGTGAAGGAAGAAGAGAATGGATGAAGAGCTCGATGCTCGTACACCGGCGTCGACGTTGATGGACTAGGATCCCCCGATCCAGAATCTTTTGAATGTAAAGATGTCGGCCATTTCATCTCCCCAGCTGTTGTTTTGTTGTTGTTGTTTACATCCATCCACTGGAGGCCGCACCAGAAGGCGATGAATGACCCTCAAAGAGTCTCTCAGGTTCACTCAATGTGTGGAGGAAGCCTTGGTAGTGCCCTTAGCGTACTCTCTGGAGCTCAGTCTGAATGAATGACGACATCATCAGACTGTGTGTGTGTGTGTGTGTGTGTGTGAGAGAGAGTATGTGTATGTGTGTGTGTGTGTGTGTGTGTGTGAGACATATCTCTGTCGGTTTGGGGATACAGGGGCCTCCAATAAAGTGCAATGGCAACATCATGAGCAGAGGTGAAGTGTGTGTGTGTGTGTGTGTGTGTGTGTGTGTGTGTGCGTGCTGCTCACTATGTGTGTGTGTGCGTGCTGCTCACTGTGTGTGTGTGTGTGTGTCTGCTCACTGTGTGTGTGTGTGTGTGTTTGTGCATGCTGCTCACTGTGTGCGTGTGTGTGCTGCTCACTGTGTGTGTGTGTGTGTGTTTGTGCATGCTGCTCACTGTGTGCGTGTGTGTGCTGCTCACTGTGTGTGTGTGTGCATGCTGCTCACTGTGTGCGTGTGTGTGCTGCTCATTGTGTGTGTGTGCGTGCTGCTCACTGTGTGCGTGTGTGCGTGCTGCTCACTGTGTGTGTGTGTGCGTGCTGCTCACCGTGTGTGTGTGTGCGTGCTGCTCACCGTGTGTGTGTGTGCGTGCTGCTCACTGTGTGTGTGTGTGTGTGTGTGCGTGCGTGCTGCTCACTGTGTGTGTGCGTGCGTGCATGCTGCTCACTGTGTGTGTGTGTGTGTGTGTGTGTGTGTGTGTGTGTGTGTGTGTGTGTGTGTGCATGTCTGTGTGAGACATATCTGTCGGTTTGGGGATACAGGGGCCTTGTCCTCCAATAAAGTGCAATGGCAACATCATGCGCAGAGGTGAAGTGTGTGTGTGTGTGTGTGTGTGTGTGTGTGTGTGTGTGTGTGTGTGCGTGTCTTACTTGAGCGTCTCGGCCAGGTAGAAGCTCTGCTGCACGTCGTCGTGGTTGGGCGTGGAGGCGTACACGTCTCTGATGCCGCTGTAGCCTCCTTCTACTTTACAGTGCTGCTCTAGCGCCTGAGAGGAGGGAGCGAGGAAGACGTCAATCACGCTCTTCATCTACTCAAAACATCGCTGGACCTCAGGGCGGACGCTGGCTAAATATAAAGCAAGTTAAATAAATTGACCTCCCGTAAGCTTCTGTCCCCACGTGTGTTATTTTTAAAGAGCGTGTGAGAAACGGCCAACCTGAAATGACTTATTCACTTCCCTCACAGTTCATTTTAATATCATCGCACCAAATGCAATAAGACAAAAAGCAGCTAATTACATTACAGTTCATTAGCAGACGCTTTTATCCAAAGTGACTCACAATAAGTGAATCAACCTCGAGTACAAACTAAGAACAACAACAATACAGAAAGTTACATTTCCTCAATGTAGTCAAACTACAAAAGTACCACAATAAGAGCCATTTAAGTGCTACTAAAGTGATAATCTGTGTTTTAATCCAGATATAGTCGGAAAAGGTGCGTTTTCAGCTCATGTCCCTTTGGGTGCGTTACCTGGACGGCCTCCCAGCCCCACTGCCTGTATTTGGGGTCGTGGGTGAACCTCCACATGTACATGTAGGTCTCGATGACCTCGGGGCGCAGGATGAAGTACTTCTCGTTCTGGCGCGTGGCGATGGCCTCGACGCCGCCGTCGAAACGGAAGGCCTCCGGTCCGAGCTTCAGAGCTGGAGGGGAGGAACGACGGTGAGATGGAGAGCAGCGGAGAATCGGATGTGACCCGGAAGACGCAGAACATTCAAAGCAGCTCGGAGGAACTGTGAATCAAACGGCCTCCATCTAATATTGATGCCTCTTCATAACCTCCGTGAGTAAACGTGACCATCAGCTATTCATGCTTATTACAGGGTTCTTACACATGTTGACCAATGGATTTCCATGACTTTTTCATGACTTTTCCATAACTTTTAACCAAATTTCCATGACCAAACTGAAATCTCGGTATAAACATGAACAATTTAGAAAATGTTGCGTATTGAGAGCGTACGCCGGCTTATATTCTGAGCGTCTTTCTTTAAAAAATATATTAATTATTTCAAACTTGGCGTAAATGAACATGTGATTATAACAAGTTTCCATGACTTTTCCAAAACTTTGATGATTTAAGTTTTTTCCATGACTTTTCCACCTGGATTCCATGACTTTTCCAGGTTTTCCATGACCGTACGAACCCTGATAATAATATATAATGACCGTCAGATTCTTACAAAACCAGAAGAAACAATTCATGTCCGCAGGTTCATCCGCAGGTTCATATTTTAGGTTTACATTCATCCATGTTTTTACATCATTTTAATTCATTCTCTGTTCTCCAGGGCTGCGTTTGACTCATGATGACTTGCGGGAAATACAGGAATTATGATATCAGCATCTTCTATCTTTCAGCGTGATATTTATAATAGAGCGGCACTATTATAAATATGGCTGAGCCAGTATTAAGAAACGGTGGGTTCCAAGTGTTTATTTTATGCGGCAACCGTGGATCTGGATATGAATAGGACTTTTAAATTGGCAGGGTTCTTACACATTTGGACCGATGGATTTCCATGACTTTACCATGACTTTAAATCAAATTTCCATGACCGAATTGAAATCTCGGTAAAAACATGAAACATTTAGAACATGTTGCGTATTGAGAGCGTACGCCGGCTTATATTTTGCGCGTTTTTCTTTAAACAAAATATTTATTATTTCAAACTCGGCGTAAATGAACAAGTGATTATAACAAATTTCCATGACTTTTCCAAAACTTTTATGATTTATCTTTTTTCCATGACATTTCCAGTCCTGGCAATGATCATTTAAAAATTCCATGACTTCTCCAGGTTTTCCATGACCGTACGAACCCTGAATTGGCCAAAAATCACAATCTTTTATTTACTCTTGATTAATCGGGTGGAAAAGGCCAAACTGCTGCTACCAAATCAAAACAGGCCGTCAAACCTAAAACCAGCGCGACCAACTAAAACGACCACACAAAACCTTTCGGTGCGCTCCGCCGTCTGCGTGTGCGTATTTACCGGTCCTGGCGTAGGACTCGTGACAGGTCCGGGCGATCTCGGCGGCCTGCTCCATCTGGTGGCCCGTCTTGTCGCCGGGCGCCCCGTCAGCGCCCAGGGCGATCATGCCCCCCGCGAAGCAGGTCAGGTGACCCATCTTGTGCTCCAGCAGCCCCCCCTTCCACTCCGCGATGTAGGTCAGCCCGCTGCTGGACTTCCTCATCAGGTTGGTCTCTATGGCCTGGAAGACAGAGGGACAGCCGGTCGTCACGAGGGTCCGGTCCTCGGGGGACGAGGCGGACGCCAGCCGAGCGTCCGTCCTCAGTCTGAGGTTTGACACCAGGCTGTGAATATACTTAAAGTACAGACTCGTGCCTTTTCCATTTAAAAACAATCAGGCTAACAATTGATTGCTTAAAAAAAGAAAAGAAACTAATTATACCTCTTAACCAGACAACGATTTACACCGCATACTTTTGAGATATCTGCCAGTACAACGTTTGAGGATACAGTTCAACCACAGCATGAGCGATGGATATCAGAGACTCGTCTCGTGGAATCTAAACTTCATTCTCTAAACTCAGGGTTCTTACACATTTTGACTAGTGGATTTCCATGACTTTTCCATGACTATTCCATGACTTTAAACTAAATTTCCATGACCAAACTGGAATCTCGGTATAAACACGACAAATTTTGAAAATGCCGGCTTTTATTTTGAGCGTCTTTCTTAAAAAAAAAATATATATATATATATTTCAAACTCGGTATAAATTATAACAAAGTTCCATGACTTTTTCAAAACTTTTGTTATTTAAGTTTTTTTCCATGACTTTTCCAGGCCTGGAAATTACCATTTTGAAATTCTATGACCTTTCCAGGTTTTCCATGACTGTACAAACCCTGTAAACTTTACTATTGAAACACTTTGGACTCACTTTGGACTCACTTCTGTGTTAATAACAGGTTTTAGTGTGTGTGTGTGTGTGTGTGTGTGTGTGTGTGTGTGTGAACCATTCATTAAGGCTTGTCGGCGTTTATTTGAGTCTCCTTTCACCGTGAACTCAAGCTCGGGAATTTAAAGATCGCACAAGGTGAGGAGTTGATATGCAAATGGTCTTTTAATGGATCAAGTATTCCTTTAATGGCACTTGGTTTATGGGGTTTATTTCTTTTAAATTGATTGGCAACGGTTATTTTAAAGAAATCGGAACACACTTCTTGTTGTGAGCAGATAAACATTTATAACTCTATCTAGCGTCTGTGTGTGAATAATTAAATATGTCCGTGCCTGGTGGAGCGTCTACATCTTGAGAACAGCTCACATCAAGCTCATTTGGGGTGTACTGACCCTTTAAACGCATCCCAGATTACAGTATAAGCAGCACCTGCATGGTTTATCATAGTACGTGATCATTCAGGACTCAGATGATCACCCTGCTGCTGTGCTTCCCCGGCTTCTCCTTGCCAAATAAATCAAGAAGGCCTTTCATCCTGGAAGATCAGGAGGGATTATGGGTAAAGAATCCCTGCACGGTTAACGCCGCATTTTAGTCGCCATGTAATATATTTCCCCCCCAGAGTGCGACGGGGAAACAATCGGAGCGTCGTCTCTCTCCAGCTGAGATCCGCCGCTTGTCACCGCGACTTAAGTCGACAATTTGTTTTCCGAACGGAGGAAAGCTGCGTGCCGTCTGCGTCGTGTGCGTCGCCACTTCAGGAGGCCGTTGATTCATCCGCTCCGAGCCTCTGCCTCCTCGCATTAAAGTGTTCGTGCCGTCGCCGTCTCACGTCGGCTCGAGCTCTCGCCATCTGGCTCCCGCAGGAAGGATTAAGGAGCGCCGGTGGTCGCAGCGAGAGGCGCTCAAAACCCCCGTGTTCCCATGTGGAGCGACACAAAAACTCAAACGGGGGATTGATTTCAGCCAGACACCGGTCAGCGTCTCAGTCGACCCTGAACATATTTATGTTGATTACGTGTAGATTATTGCTTTTATTATCTGGTGCTTCTACAGCTTCAAGGTTATTTGGGTTGCTGGATTCCTTTAACATCTCCCCTGCGGCGAGGAATGAATACAAGGCGCCACTTTCTAATCTCTGGCGCTGACCTCGAGTTTGTTGTCATCATCGAGCAGCTTTTCATCATCCTCCGCGAACGCCATGTTCAAACCCCCACTTATAACGTATATTCACAGTCTCCACGTAGCGTTCACGTTTCCGCGTCTTAATCTGTTGACGGTCAAATCGAACTAGGCGTCGATGTTGGGTCTCTTTCATCCACTTCTCAGCGGTAGAATTACAGCTCGTGGAGACGGGCGCTGCAGCGCGATGAGATGACGGGGCGGAGACGGTGCTTAACACCAGTCACAGATGGTGCGTTTAGGGACCTGCAGACAGGTGACGAATGATGATTTTCTCTATTTTAGTTGTACAATTACAGCCGTCGGGAGAGAAATCTCACAAACACAAAGAGGGTTTTCACCAACTCAGTTAATCCGTACAAAATAAAAGGCTTTTGAAGCTTCTTATATTCTCTTCTATTTGATTCATTGAACGTTCGACTGCAGCTGGCGAGGTAACAACCGACTGGATGGCAATAAAACAACGACACCCGTGTGCAGAGGAGGAGAAGCTGTTGCTAATCGACTAGCCATGAGAAACTTTTAAACTGTCTATGCATTGAATAGTTTAATGACATATCAGAGAGGAAGATGATGTCACCAAAGTATTACACTTTATGTTCTGTGACATGGATGTTTTTATTCTGTCCATTTTAACATAGTTCTCCCTTTTTGTATTAGCTTTGTCTGTTTTGAATGTGTGAGCCTCCTTGTTACATGTCTGGTTAGTATTGACAATGTCTAAGAGTATATTCACTATTAATGCTTGTGCACCTATTGAAACGTGTCAATATTGTATAAACCTTGTATATGTAATCTTATGTTTTTTCGGGCACATTTACAGAAATGTTTTAAAACTTTTTATTAATGTGCACTATCCCTTATTAAATTAGAACGGGCACTCGGTAGAGCTCATACCTTTGCATATCACAAGATTGGGCATTGAATTATGAACATAAAAATTGACCGTGCTATGGTAAAAAGAAGATTTTGACCTTTTCATGACCTTGACCTTTGACCCGGTCGATTCCAAAATCTAATCAAATGGTCCCCGGATAATAACCAATTATCCCACCAAATTTCATGCGATTCGGTTTAATACTTTTTGAATTATGCGAATAACACGCACGCACGCATACGGCGATCAAAACATGACGACCTGCATTTTCAATGCGAAGAGAAAAAATAACTATTGATATTCTGGTTTTCATTGTTCAAGTACCGGCCAAACATTTTGATAATGTCAGACATCAAGTGTACAGATCGCAATTTAGAAAGTTTAGATCAAAAGAATATCTGATCTTTCTTTCTTCCCACTCAAGATGCTTCTTGACTTCTCCGGTGAGGTTGATGTTTGAATAACGCAAATAAATATCTACAACAGCGAGAAGCCGTAGACACGCTGGGTTGACGCGTTGTAATTATTTCAAAGTGCTTCGTGCGATGCTGAGCGCCTCACCTTTTATCCTCTACACGCCTCCTGTGTCGACGTGTAGCAACGCGCCCAACACCTCGAGCTGAAACAACATGCGGCTCGGGCAGGAGAAGCAGTTCTTTCTGATTCCGGTGACTTTGGCTGGATGCCCGGAGCGATACGCCGGTACCGACCGTCGTTACCGCGATCAGCTGGAGGCCCATCGGGGCGCTACGAGCTGCAAGTCGTCGTTAATTAAAACCGTGCTATTCAGCGAATCGTAGCAGCTCCGGTGAAGGCAAGAATATATCTGCCTCTTGTTTCATCCTTCAAGGAGTCAAGGTCACCCTGACCCTGAGAGAGAGTGTGTGTGTGTGTGTGTGTGTGTGTGTGTGCGCGTTACCTGCAGGGCATCATAATACATCTTCTTGCCCTCTTCGTCCGTCTTGTCAGACATCAGCCAGGCCTTGAGCAGGTACTCGTAGAAACTGTCACCGAGGCCCCCCACGGACACGTGATCTGCAACACAGCGACAAACGCACATTATAACACACACACACCCACACACACACACACACACCCTACACAAATGCCACGTTAGATTAGAATCGCTGGACCATACATCGATCACCATGCCACGGCACGGGGCAGGATCTATGTGTGCATTATAAACAGAGCACAGCTACAGTGCAGCAGTGTTATTATGCGCTTGTGTGTGTGGGTGTGTGTGTTTGTGTGTGCGTGTGTGTGTGCATGCTGTCGTAGGTTGAGCGGCGCTTCGGCATTCGCCGCTTTTGATCGCCAGTGAAGGCTCATCCATATGTATGGGTCATTAACGAGAGTCCAGCCCTGTTGGTGGAGCGCAGAGATTAAATGTCAGCGGCGATCATCTCAGAGGGAAAAGAGACGGGGGCAGGTGGAGACGGGCTGGCGCCGGGCCAACAGGGGGACCTGCCCTCGTGAGAGTTGTATTGAAACTATATTGAAACAAGGGCACGGTTAAAATTGAGCGGTCTCATTTCAGAAAATTCACGCATTTTTGATGCCAACTTTGAAGCAGGGAGTCGGTGGAAAGCATGACTCAGCGTTTCTCAACCACACACGGCAACTTCACGTCTGTTTGGCTAAAACATCGGAAAAAAAACTGAAACGCAGCATTTCTGAGAGGCCGTGGTGGAGATATATATTTCAGATGATTTATTCAACAAATACATTCCCATCACTATTGCACGAGGTCTTTGAAGATGACAAAGCCTCTCTGGCTAAGACGAGCATAAAAGCATTTTTATGTATTTCTTCAACATTCCTAACTGGATATGTCATCATTTGCAGAAAACACAGCTACCGGCTCCGGTTAAGAGGGTCAGGCGAATGTCAACATTTATAACCGTGGATGTGTTCCCAGTAGGTTAATTCAATGTTTCATGCATCAGATGATACAAGCAGGTAGACCAGTGGTCCATATTTAACCATCTCAGCCCACAAATCAAGGCCTGGGTATCAAAAACAACTCAAGACTGGACTCTAATAAAGAGATCTAATAAACTCGGACGCATATCAATGGCTATAAAAACCGTAATCATAAAACTGGACCAAAAGATTTCTAATTTAAAGCCACGATGGGTTCTTTTTGTTGTGGGAATCGGGAGAAATGAAGAGCGGCGCCGAGTCTGAAGAAACCCGACGCCTCGACGAGGTGGAATAGCGATGAAAGCAAATGGAGCAAGAGAAGTTATTCCGTTGCCTCGTTTAAATGACACTTCCTGCTGATTCTTCCCTTCCTGTCACACGGTGGCGCGTGTCTTTTCCTATTGATTCAAACACCACCGTCTGACAACTGTAAATTACAAAGAACACGATGTTTCTGGACTTCTCTGTATGCAAAACGTCTCAAACAAAGTCTGTTTCTCATCTATTGTTGGTCTGCTCTACACTTCTTGGTGGAAGAAAGGAGCAGCTGTGCATCTGATGCTCAAAGTGTATCGCTGAGAGATGCTCCTGGTCTGTGTGGATCACATTTTAAAAGAGACGTAGAGCTGCTCTACATGCAAAGAGATAACTTGGGTTAGCATTTGGCGCTCTCTAAATAGATTGAGGCCCCGGGGGCTTCGTAGTTATTGGTTTCTATTTGTTCAAACCCCTCTAAAGACCCAGAGATGTGTTCACAAATTTAAATACAACTTAAAAGCTTAATACTTTAGCATTTTGGGAAACGAGCCTATTTGCTTTCTTGTTAAGAGTGCGACAAAAGATATTGTCTTGAGAATATCAGTCCTCCTCCTCTGATGTCGTCCATTATATAATATATACGGTTGATGCCACGAGATGGTTGGCATCGCCGAGCATGAAGACTAGAAACAGAGCCTTAAAGTTGGCATATTGACGCGTTATTTATATTTTTCTGTACAAAAGCAGATTAATCTGTGGGCTTTTGACTATTTCTCTTCAGGTGGTGATGATAAGAGCCAATGGTCTCCTTGCTGCAGCTTCAAATGAACCGCACAGATAACAAAGTGGTGTCAATCTTCTCATACAACTCTCTGCAAGAAAGAAGTTCCCCACCTGGTGATTTGATATATAAGCTTGTCACTTTGAGTTTGTTCTGAAGTCACATTTTTTCCCACTAGAGGTCAAAAATGACTTCAAGCCGCCTTAAGGCCGGATCTTGGTATGCAGCCCGTCGGTGTCACTTCAATTATATCTACTCAACTGTCAGTTTTCTCTGACATGTGACACGAGGAGAGGTTTTACTGACGGACTCCCAAACCACACCGTGCATACCGTGTCCAATTAAATATAACCCGTCTCTCCATATAGCTCCATATGTTGCTCTTTTTCCTGAACACTTATCAACCATCATCATTAACTGTTCAGCTAAATGGTTTAAAGAGTCTGATAATCGATTATACCCAATTATACCCTATACCGGTAATCACGATCTGTGAGACAGGAGAGCGGACACGCGGTTTAAAGATGGAGGTCGGGGTGGAGTAGCTTTAATTTAGACCTCAAAAAACAAGTGGCACCTTTTAGAGTACAGTAAATAAAAAGAATAATGATATATGTATAAAACTGGGATGTATAGAATAAGAGGGACAAGAGCAAGTTATACAAAGTATGACACCATAATTGTGACATAACTGTCTAAATGTTCAAAAACTAACTAATTAAAATGCTGACTATTTGTCTTTGCGTTTAGTCTATTAAAGGTAATTAAAAAATGTAAAAAGGGATATATATATATATGCATATGTGCGTGTGTCCATCTAATAGATATATTCAAATTGTTTGTTTTGTCAGAAGAGATCTAATTTATCCTGATAGAAGTTGAAAAAAGAAATTAAATATTCACAATTTAAAAGATAAACAAGCACATTTTAGCCTTAAAAGAAAAAATGTAATAAATCATCAGAATAGTTATTCTCCAATCTAATTTGTATCTTCCAACGCATCAATCTCTCAACTCATCCTTCCATCTCTCCTCAACAGAGACGGTTCTTAATAAAAAAGTATTCAGTGTTTCTGAGAGCAATAATAAGTTATAAATAATGACAGGAGATTATGATTGTACAATAATTGGGTTTGAGTTCATCACCTTTGAAACTGTAATAGAGGATGAGGAGCGCCGGTGGATGCTTGTTGTTAGTCAGAACAAATTACAGAGCAGCATCCAGCCCTCTGCAGCAGTGATTTGCAGCATTAGTGTTCCAGCGTCGTCGTGGAGACGAAAGGTCGAACCCCTGTGACATTCTCCAAGAGACAAATGCTAATTCCTATAAATGTTTCCGATATCAGCCTCAAAATCGAGGTGACGATTAACCCAAAGATTTCCGCCTGTAATCAGCGTGTATTCATGCTCCTCTGTCTCTCCCCGCTCCACCGTGAGCCGGTGGTGGTGGTGGCGTATGTGTGTGTGTGTGTGTGCAGGTGTGTGTGTGTGTGTGGCGACAGGGCAGAAACCATCTGGCCACAGGGTTTGCTTAACATCACAGCTGAGAGGTGATATTAAGCAAACACATTGACTGTTTACTCTCTCTGCAGCCGGTGAAGGGCCAAAGAACGCCTCTCACCTCCAGTCCAGGGTGATCCATGCGTTCAGAGCATTTAAACTAGGGGTCACCAACCATTTTGAAACCGAGTTACTTCAAGGGTACAAAATAATCAGATATATATTAATTCATATAAACTTCCCTGATAACACATTTGTATAAATCACCTTTTAATAATGAGCCGCCGCACGACATCCATGTGGTTTGATGAAACCTGAAGCTTTGATGGTTCTGACCAACATACTGATTAAGAGCATAGATTGTGCTAAAGACACGTTCAAGAATAATACAGATTTGAGGAACAATAGGTCCTTCCACTGACTGTCAGTGTTCAGGCCCTTATATTAATAAGAAGAGTGGTGATGTTTGCACGCGCAGCTTTTTTTTTAAAGCTCTGGATATCCTGTTAGAGACGGAATTTCAGGGTTATAGTGATATTTTATGCTCATTTGGACTCGATCACTGAGATAAAGATGAACTAAATCAATGTTAAATATACCCTTCAATGTAAAAACATATGACACTCATTAACAACTACTGACATTGACTGTAACGACCTGGACTTACTGTTCACTCTGTGCATCATTTACTTTAAACTAACTCATTGGCTGTCATCCCGGCTCTCTGAGAGAGACGTTACTTGCAGAGTGAGAAAGCCAGCGCGGCAGCCTCCCCAAGGTCCTAGTGCCCGGGGATTATGGCCGGGTTTTTTTTGGAGTGGCGCTCAATGTTGGCTATTTTTAGAACATGCCTTGCATGAAGAGACGACACATTGTGGACGAAGGAGAAGCTGAGTGTTGAGAAGGGGGAAGAGGACTTACGCTGGCCCCACTGGCCGCTGTTGGGGTTCAGGTAGTTGGGGTACAGCCCCTGTGGTTTGTCCAGGCGATTCAGTACTTTCCGGATGTTCATCACCTGTTAATTAGAGGGAGAGAGCACAAAGGAAAAGTTCACCAGCTCTGCTGCTGCAGATTCAGACACGTGATGTTCACATTGCAGCACCATCAAGGAAATAACAGGCTGCATGAGCGTGTTTAGGCAACAGGTGTTTCATCGCCGGATAGAAGAATAGAAGAATAGAAATATACTTTATTAATCCCCAAGGGGAAATTTGTTGACATAGTATCAGCGATAAACTAAACACAATAAAATATAGATGTAAGAAAGAAAGTGACTGTGCATAAAGTATAGTATGCAAAGTGAAATATAAAATACAAAATAAAATAAAATATATATGTATATATACAACATATATGTAAATACAGCAATGTAAAATTAAATAAAATATATATAAAATATATATATATATATATATAGACATTGTGCAAAATGCAAAGTGTGTGTATGTGTGTAGTGTAAATTAAATTAAATTAAACGAGTGCAGTGCAGATCAACAGTGTATGTATGAATGTGAATATGTACAGTGAGTTATTGCAAGTTTCTGGCCGTTGGTAGGAATGTTCTCCTGTAGCGTTCCTTATGGATGCACAGATCTATTCGGAAGTGACGCGTGTTGCTGTTCCTGTGTAGCCAAAACAATCCGATAAATGAAACGATGACTTCTCGCCATTATCCGATCCAAAATTTGAAGCTGCATATCAGTTACTTGTATCAGTATCAGTAAAACCCCTCGACTCAAAACATCACACAGGGAAATGTCTGTGAAAGGTTTGTATGAATCACTCTAAAAAGACGGAAACTGTTTCATATTTGATGTAATCAATATATCGATGGAGAAATAAGAGAAGGGGTGAACAGTCTGGTTTGAACTGTACTTATTTATGCCTCTCCAAGTTCTCCGGCACTACAGACACTAAGCGCATAGGGTGCGTGTGGAACGCACGATGCCGCCATCAACGGTTATAATATCGTCTATTTTCCAGCGTGTTTGTTACCTTCTGTGCAAAGTCAGGGTTCCCCGAGAGTTTGCTGAGGTGCATGAACTCCAGATGCAGCGTGCCGTACTCGGCCAGGATGCTGCTGCCGCCCGAAGCCCAGGGCCAGTTTCTGCCAATGCCGCTGGACCAGGACAGAAAGAGGAGGAGACGAGAGGGTTCGGTTTAACAAGACGGACGCACAGCTGCTCAATGTGTCACGTTATGCTGTGCAGTTCGGTAAATGAGTGATTATTCACACAATCGCTTTGTTCGCAAAGACACAAGATTCCACTCTGAGTCATGTCAGAAAGAAAGAAAGACAGAAAGAGATGGGGCAAAACCTGCTCGTCTCGATATGAAACTGACAGCTGAACGGAGGCGGAAAATCCTCAAAACGCCAGACTATCGGTGACTCGTAACTTGAATGGTGAAGACGACTCAAACTTTCTAGTGATCGAACACTTTGTGTTTCGACAGACGTCTTCAGCTTGAATAACATTAAACACACTAAAAGCTAACCTCACACTCCATAATAATAATAACAATGGGTACCATTTGAACCCCTCCCCCCACACACACTTGACTTCTTCATATCTTTGCTGGTGTCTCTAGGTCAGTCAGTCAGAGCGCATGGACCCCCCCCCCCCCCACCCTTCCACCATATGTGAGCGTCACCAACATCTGGGACGTTTGACAAGGACGGAAAACCTCGCCACAGGGTGTGTGTGTGTGTGTGTGTGTGTGTGTGTGTGTGTGTGTGTGTGTGTGTGTGTGTGTTCATTAGAGGCGCTGACGGATCACTTTCAGCCTGGAGACTGATGACGATGCTTCCAACTACTCATGAATACATATTACTAATTCATATACACTGTGAAACACACACCTGGATGTGTCCACTGCGACGATTACATGTGGAGCTGAGCTGCACACACACGGGAGACATCCAGCAAATGAGAAAAAGGAGGCACACACACACACACACACACACACACACATAATAATTGTTCCCCCTTCAACTCATCATGCTGCACAAGCCATAATTTGGTTCCCATTACATTTTGGATTTAATCAAGTCCAGCCGACACAGAAGACCCGCGAGCCGATCTCAGGGTCAGAGAACAATCCGTCACTGTGGATCGGATTAAGATTGGGACTGCGTGTTGGTTGGATTTAGGCCGATGCAGACATTAAAATAGGATATTAAAGTCCATGATTACCTGCCCAAAAAGTTTAATGTGTTGTATTTGTGCAATCCTCCCACCGGCCCCCGTGTTTCCATTTAGTATTATTGTTGGCTCCGCTGTGCAGCGACCGCTGGATCGCTTTCCGTTTTCCTCGAGGCAAATACCGACAACACAGGACACGCTGCATTTTGTTTTGCGGCCAATTTTGGAAAGCTACCGATGGCCAGCGATGAAACGAAAAGCTCCATCCTCTTTCCGTTATGGTTGCAGGACGTTTGGGCCGTAAATGGAGCTTTTATTTCCCCGGTAGAAACAAATGTAGTATATTTCCATCTACTGTTTAATGTTAGATTATCCAAAAAATGCAAGTCAGGGCTCAACGTTCAATAACATGTATAGACTGTGCCTTGGCCTTGAGAGATCACGCCACTAGGTTGCAGGTTAAGAACATGGGGCGGGGCTAGATAAGTTCTAGAACATTGCTTGTTTTCCACCTGTCTTTAATTAAGATAAGATATGAACCTGGGGGTCCAACGGGTCTGGGGTCAAATTTGGTTGATTAGGATTAGGATTAGGTAATTATGCCTGCATATGATTGGTCCACGAAGGCCGGTAACAATAAACTCCACCTCTTTTGTTGTGTATAAAACGTATGTTAAAATGCATGTTCGATAGACTTTCTCAATTCGGTGCCTGAAAGATCTCCAAACGGCCTGCAGGCGTTCGTTCCCTGACCTGTACCTTTAAGAATAAAACTCAATGTTCTTGTAAAGTGCGGTGTCTCTGGAGCGATCCTTTCTTCATCAGCAATTCCACCATCATCCTCCGGCTGACAAGCAGATACGACACAAACCCGAACTAAACGGCGACGCTGTCATTATTGATGGAACCGCTGGAGGGAAAGGAGGAAGGCCCGGTAGAACCAGCACCGGGACCGAGCCGGGCAGACGGTCAGCGGTAGGAGAGGTTTCCAGGAGGGAATAACGGTGCTCAGGAAAACGCTCCCACTGGGAGGGCCAACAGCAACACAACCGGACCGTTCCACATAGAAGCTCGTAATCCAAACCATACGGCGTCTTCTAGTGTTCCAGATATTTCTTTAAGAACATTATTCCTTCAACCTCACAAAACCATCCACTTCGCCAAAGTCAACTTGTAGGCAGGATCTGTCCGTCCACCTTTTTCAACCTTTTAGAAACCCTGTGATGCACGACAACTCTCTTCTCTGGGTCGAGTGGAGGTAAACACACTTCTTTGCAAGTCGCCTGTTCAGTCCGATCTCTCCCAAAGCCTCGCTGAGAGGAAACACTAAATCTCTTAGGGAGAACAAAACAATAGAGACAAGCTGCTGTGGAAACCAAACACACACCAGTGGGCAGATATAAATGAAATCCTCAGAGACGGATGGATAAGGAAGGGTGTGTTAGGTGCATCAATCTGGCCTACTTGGGCCAAATACGACACCGGGAATGAGCTTATATGCGACTTTTCATAGAAATAAAACACTCCTCTGACAAATGAAAGTTGAAGGAATAAGCAATAAAATAGACCCTCGAAGGGTTAAAACCAGTGGGGTGGTAGTTGGTCAGGTATGATCAGTCGCATATAGGGGCTAATAGATAGGGCTGTATGGCTGACATTCAGTTGTATCAACCTGTAATGGCCACTTGTAACCATCGTTCAGCTGAGACATAAAGTCTCTGTGAAGCCGACTGCATGTACAGAATGATAATTCAATTCAAACTAACATGATCTTATTACTTACTTTAACTTCTGTCTCTTGAAGTGACATCCTACTGACTTATCCCTGTACTGTATACACAACATACAGGAGAGGAACCAGCTGTACCACCAAAGGAAAACACAACTGACCACAGAGAGGGACAAACCCAACGGACCCAAATCGACAAACACTATCGGTGGGGGGCATGACCCCTCACGTGCAATGACAACAAATGACCCGTGGTTGGAAAATGGAAATTAATGATGGCCAACCTAATGAAATGGTTGGGTCAGCGAGCTTCTTCTGCTGGGGTGAAAGGTCAGGGCCGCTGAGGGGCACTGGGGCCGGTTCCATGATAGAAACCCTTTGTTCTCCCAGTAACATCCCGTACTGGGATAGGAAACTGGCTTTCATCCATTGACATACAGCGCAACACAACTGTACTGGTCCGTCTGATGGTGGTGGCCCACGAGCACGATCCACATCCTCTCCCTCTCCTACGGGATGTAACGAGAGTTATTAGAAGCTCTGAGCTATAAAATGTCGGTTTGATATATGAACTCTTTGCACAGCAGATCAAACCCAATAAATCGGTCAACGTTTCGAATATCTTTGATCGGCCCTTCGAACCAATGTCAAGACGTTATCTGGCGAAGATAAAGCAATGATATCTCACGCAAAATGGGAATTCATTCCCCCGGTTGACTGTTTCGTGACCTCGGTGGGTTTAGTTTTTCAGTCACGGGGATGAAGATTCATATCAACAGCTGGCTGAATAAATTTTTGTCCTCACGCAAGGTAGGACTTTCTTTGAGAATATGCAAGGCTTCGACGAATACATCACAGCAGATATTGATCAGCCGCCATCATCTCTGATCGGACTGATACGATGTTTGTTTAGCTAACGGGATCTAGTCCGCGCAGAAAGCTTTTAATGAGTTTGCTCAACCGGCATCTAATCCTGTTACATAGCGGTTATAATGGAGATGTGAAATCAATGGAATTAATGATGTTTGAAAAAAGATATTTGGGTAAAAGTTTTCCTTTTAAGTTTTTAAGCCAAACGGACATCATTAAAAGTAGCAGTGCGCGTGTTGGCAGAGGAAGTGTCGTTCAGCCCGAGCCACGCAGACGAGTCAGAGAGCTTTTAACTTTGTACAACAGTTGTTCACAGCATCGACATCTGTCAGGATCAATAATCTATAAGTGGGCTCAACCTCTACGGGATTCAGACCGGATAACAATGCTTCATAGCGACAGGTGTTACGGTTTAATGAGTGACCGCGTTACCTGGTGACTTTCAGCCGAATGTGTCCCGTGGTTGCTGGTAGAAGCTTAAAATATATGGTCGGCGCAGGTGATAAACACCAATGAGCGTGTCGATGAAATTGAATTGAATTAAGCTTTTTTGTGTTTTCAACAGCTGCCGTCGTTACGAGCAACCGCAGACACTTTATGCAGAGAGACACCAGTTAGCACGGTCACCTGTTCAACCCAAACGCAGACGCCGTCGCACTATTATCAGCTTGGTCGAGGTATTTCACGTCATGTACATGACCTCAGATGAACTGATTGACTGGCATGTGTTGTGTGTTCTACCAGCTCACCGATCTCAAAGTCTATTTGTTGAGGTTGCATTTGAGCTCTTTGGAGGTCGATGCCCCTCCATTGCGGTGCGTCTGACCGAGTTGCTGTTCAAAGTAGTTTGGGTATTAGATTAGGCGGGGTGTATTGTAAATTCTGGTACCAGGGTGCAGACCTAGTTTTTAAGGGGGGCGGTGACACCGCTCTAGCTGGAGGCGGGGTTTGTCTTACAGGTGCCGGGGGAGGCGGAGGATCAGCGCAACCGGGATCGTCTGACGCGGAGATCGGTCGGAGATCGGTCGGCTGCAGGCCTCCGGTGTTGTTGGAACCTCCGCGCGATAGTCGTTATTAATAAATGTTCTCGCTCCCGTAAAACAACCCGTGTCTAAGAGCCAGCGGCCTAAGAGCCAGGTCGTGACAGCACCGTTTCAAGAGCATTTCAACAATATTCATGGGAATGCCCGTCAAGACGATCCGACGTGACACAACAGTCTCTGCTCCGCTGTTCAGGCAAAAGAAGGCTCCATAAAACAAATATGGATCCAAGAGCTCGACCGTGTTGTTGAAGATCGATGCCGCTGTGAATTATGCAGGTTTTGCATCGTCCTCTTTCCGTCTTTCTAGTTTGTTCTTTTGAGGGTGTCCAATCTTCTTATAACAGGATTTGAAATGGCCAATCCTCGCTGCCCTCCAATTCATTTTCAGTCTATATTTTATCGTTATTTGTTGTTGTTGTCTCCTCCTCCTCACAACATGCCATGACCTCCGTTTCCCTCCTGCTTTACTCACCTTAATATCTCTTCCTCTATTGTCTTAAAATCGATTGTACTTCTCCTCCAGGCACAAAGAAAATGTGAATTGCAATAGATGCACAGTTAGGAACTTAATTAGAGGCTTTAAATCATGGCTGCCTTCCACTCCCTCAGGAGAGTGAGCGCAAGCGTGTGTAGGTGTGTGTGTGTGTGTGTGTATGTTTGCTTTCAGAATAAATCTCTGGCTACCCCGACTGCCAGACTCAGCAGCGAGACAGTGTTACGACCAACACTGGGATGGAGTGTTCGTACACCTGCAAGCCCGTTGTGTAGAAACACCTAGAACCAGCCTTAGTTTCTCCAAACTCATATTATAGAATTAAAAATTAAGGCCACAAATTACTACTAAAATGCAATTCAATTCAGTTTATTTGTATAGCCCAATTTCACAAATTACAAATTTGTCTCAGAGTGCTTTACAATCTGTACACATAGACATCCCTGCCCCAAAACCTCACATCGGATCAGGAAAAACTCCCAAATAACCCTTCAGGGAGAAAAAAGGGAAGAAACCTTATTAGAGCCCAGATTTGTCACCTGATATTAGTTAAGCTGTGATATCATGACTATTACTTTATGTGTCAGCCGTAATAATCAATAATTTATAAACTGTGTGGACATTACAAAGAACCTCCACCAGAGAGCGCCGACCAACTCTTCAAGGTACCTCGGTGCATAACCACTTCTTAAAAGGGATCTTAATGAAACAGCTGCTTCTAAATACCCTGCCAAAAGCCTTAATGACTCAATCTGAACCCATCAACCATAAGAAGCAGAATTAAATCACTTCTCCTGGCAACAGCATCAAGTGTCCCAAGAAGCTTTCCTGAGCCCGAGTGTGTGAACGTGTGTTGCTGGGACACGACACTGCTCCTCTGCAATACCTCCCACCCACCACTAGGGGCTGAGCTCAGGGCGGAGACCACACTGCCTCAGGTGACAAAACTATCTGGTAACACAAACTATAAAAGATTATCTGAACGTTTTGTTGAGAGGACTGGTGGTACCCTGGAAATGAGATCACGTTACCTTTAGGAAATAAATCATCGTTAATTTAAATTGATTTTGTTCATGACGTTTAATATTTTATGACTTCTTATTCTTCTTCTTCGACGCACCCTTTTACTTTCCTGTTGAGCACTCAAGCCATATTCTGCTGTTGCACTCCTAGCGCAGCTCTAAATAAAAATAGAGAAATAGCTGCTCTGAATGTTAATAAGCCGACATCAGTTTTTACGCAGCGCAGCAAGTTCATTTTCTCATCACGGCGAGAATAAAAGGCTTCATGACAGAGCGCCGCTTCGTGGGGTCACCCAGTGTGACAACCTCTCTAGTCTGGACTAATAGAGCCATTCTCCATCTAGGCCTATTAATCAAGCTCTGAGACCCCAAGAGCTAAAGATTGATTGCTTTGGCCTCAGAGCTGAAGGACTCAATCTGTCCTTTCTTTCATTTTTTTACATTTTATTCTGTGAGATAAGAAAAAAGTAGAAGTTTGCTTTAACAGTGGAGCTGCATTCATAGGACGACATTGTTTAGATCCGTGTTGAGACTTTATTTGAGTCGAGTACAATCTGTCATGGTCGGTGACGGTGGGCATCTAACTTACAGTGAGTGTGTGTGTGTGTGTGTGTGTGTGTGTGTGTGCTCATCAAGAATGAACAGTTCATTTGTAAGGAGCACAAATCTAGACACCTCAACACAACAAAATCACACAAACACACAAACACACACACGCCTCATCCCATTAAGGCAAGTCAGGATGCATTGAGTGATTTGGAAGAGCTTTATCTGTCTGAATGTTAATGGAAGAGCTATGGGACATACTGGCTGAAGCAGATAACGACCGGGTAACGAGTTTGTTTGTGTGTGTGTGTGCGTGTGTGTGTGTGTGTGTGTGTGAGAAAAAATGGATGTCAGAGGAAATATGGTAAGCAGTTTGTCTTCAGGGTGCTGCCATGGCTTTCCTTGCTAAATAGCAGCAACTCAATATTGAAGGAACTTCACGTGTACCAATATCTACTTTTGCTATGTTTCTATTACTTTATATATGACGTTGAAGCGATTACATAATATATATATATATATATATATATATATATATATATATTTTTTTTTGTACTTGAAACTGTTACTTCTTTAAGGGATAAATTGTCTAAAAGCATCCAATTGAATGAAAGAGTCCAATGTTTTGATGAGTTTTGACTTTTCTTGTCTGGCTCCATCATTCATATTGATTCAATGCGTTCCCAAAGCAAAGTATTCGCATTTAATACACAAATATTGATAGTATATTCTCTATGAATGTCTACTTTTGGATTTGATACCATTCATGTACATTTTAAATGGATTCATAACGGTCAGAACCTTTTCAACGTATTTTACTATATTTTTACTTTCCAAGATATGATAAATGTAAACTCCCAAAAAAAGAATTGAATAAATTATATTATTCAAATTGGCAACTGCTTGTGAGTCCACAGAGACACCAGATTTGTTGAGACAGGAGTGTGTGGCAGATCAATTGGACAACTCAATCGGATCTACACAGCATTTTACTCTCAGTTAGTGTCAATCAATGGGTTGAAGTACACACAGAGAAAGAGAGAGAGAGAAAGAGAGAGAGAGAGAGAGAGAGAGAGAGAAAGAAAGAAAGAAAGAGGGAGAGTCCAGGTCCAGCCTGTGATCCTTTATTTACCAAGTGGCCAAGAGGCTCTTTCAAGTTTCTTCTGGAAAAAAAATCCACTTCAATTAATAATTCTGTGGAGATTTTCTATTTAAATATATATATATATATATATATATATATATATATATATATATATATATATATATATATACACACACATTTAAAAAAAAAAATATATATATATATACACTGTATATACACATAAAAAAAAAATATATATATATATATATATACATATATATATACACACACACATTTAATGTGTGTTATTTCAGATTACGTTGCTGTGTTTCTAATCAGAAACAAACTAAATAAGTTTTTGTCTGACACAAGTGCAAACCCAGACAGAGACTCTCTTTTATGACGAGTATCTCGGTCTCTGAAATGAACACGGGTTTACTCGGCGGCGAGGCAATGGCACGTTTAAACCGTGGCCTCGTTTCTCGTCAGCTGGCTGGAGGGCAGACTGATGAGAAACCGCGGAGAGGGAATACAGCGAACGAGGCCGCGGATTGGACCGACGGCACCGTGTCCCGAAAGATGGAGAAGATACTGGGTCACTCTAGGTAAGACGGACGGACTGAGAAATATAAACATTTTATTATCTATTATTGTTGTTGAAAATGAAGAAAGGAACTGAGACTAAAAGAGCAAACGATAGGAGAGAGATGGGGATGAAGGGAGAGATGATAATAGGGCCTCATTTGCAAAGTGTGTCTTTGTGTTTCACAGATTCACTTCAATCTGGGTCAAGGTTGTACAGACAGTCTAACAGCTCCCAACCACGCCGCTCCAGAGGAGCTCCTCATGTTTATTTCAGACTGCCCATCTGTGAGGATCCTTCTGGAAGCCTGTCCCTCCAGCCCCGTCCAACAGTCACACAGCAAATGCAACATTTGGGCCACAATCTCCAGATCAAGTCTTTGACTTCTCAGTCAAACATGAATTGTTTTACATAAATTGCATGGAAAGAAAGCGATACACAAGTAATCGGTCCGCGTCCACTTACTTTCTTTAAGTTGGTATTCTATTGATCGCTGTTGGTTTGGGATGTATAGAGAAGGCAAATGTCTTAATTTTGCCCCGATGTAAATCAATCATCAAGAATCAGAATGTGCAGTGAAAAACATAAATTTAACTAAATGACTGGATGGTTCCATCTGACACACACACACACACACACACACACGCACACACACACACACACACACACACACACACACACACACACACACTGGGTGCAGAGTCCATTCACCCGTATAGACGGAAAGAAAATTAATTTGTCACAGCACCTTCATCGCCATGACAACCTGCCTTTTAATTAAGGTCTGACAAACAGCAGAGTGCCGCGTCTCTCTCCGGGGGAAGACTGATACAACAAGGAAACGCAGGGAGGAAGAAGAAGAAGGTGCTCGTCACCTGTGATTGACAGAGCAAGCGGAGGCTGGCAGGTGTGCGTCGGCTTTGATGTCCGTAGTGCGTCGCTATACGCGCGCTCGTTAAATAGTTCAGGAAAAACTACTAGAAAAGATTAACGTCACACAGCATTCGTTGTTGGACGGAGATTAGACTCACATTCTGGTTTCTGTGTGTAAAAAAGAAACTCTTCATCTTAATCCTAAAAACTTGAACGTAAAAACATCTTTGAAGAATAAAAACAAATGTTCTTAGCTGTCCAACTCATAAACTACCACTCACTTTACCACCAAGTTCCCGTTTAGTCTTTTTATACATATACTCTGATACAAACTAAAAAGGAAAGTGAAAGCCGTACTGCTCATCATCTGATCATGTCATCGTGTGCGTCTGCTTTTTATTGTTTTTCATGTCCTCCAAAGCACCAGCGCCAAACCGATGACATCATAAATAGTAGCTTGACATTGCGGATAGCCAGCCGCTGGCACTTAGTCCTGGATGAGAAACCCAAACCACTTGTGCGTCGTGTAAAAGTAAAACATCTCAGCGTGGCCGTGTGAGAGCGAACAGAGAGCAGCCTGTGCAGAGACCACACAGCTCTTTAAAGTATCAAACCGTAAAAAAACAGACTTAAATACCACCCGAGTGAAAGAGCGAGCGAGCATGTGTGTGTGTGTGTGTGTGTGTGTTCCACCTCTTGAGGTTAAGCAGAGCCCAGGGGATGCCAGTGGGCGTCTTGAAGGCCGGCAGCAGCTTCTCACCCAGCTCCACTGCTTTCCTCCGGTAAACCTGAGAGACAGACAGACGTGGTTAGAGGAGAAGAGGCTTTCACTTCTCTGGACCGACACCGAGAAAAGAACTGCTTCCACGAAGGGAAACGAACACACACGACATTCAGGGTCCGACCTCGTCCTCACGATACTGTGGGCTGTTATTTGACTGTAAACACACCAGATCACTTCCCTCAAGGAAGCCGTGTTGATTATCTTTATTATAGATTCATCTGACAATTATTTTCTTAATCAACTTATTGCTTTCAAACGTCCGTCATATGTCCAGATTATATTTGAATTCCCAAGATATTCAGGATATTATGCAGGGAACACAACGACATGAAATCCTCATATTTAAGAAGCTGAAACCAGCAAAACAAAATCAAACAAAATACAAAATAGTTGCCGTTACAATCGTAATAACTGTTAAATGTGCATCGTGCATTTTGAGCTTAGTCTCATGCATATTTATTAATTGTATGTCCCATCGTTAAGTTGCAGTAAGAGGTGATAAAAAAAACACATCCATAGATGCAGTTTCTCCAGCCCGACAAACACATTTTAGAGTTACCACCGAGCCGCGTCTGTTTCTGAAACCACATTTATTTCCCCTGGAATAAAACAACAACTCCATAATCAGAAACAAGTGCTCCTCGTCTCTGACGTCCTGGTCCAAAGCTTCTGTGTTCACACATGTGAGCGGACAGCTCCGGGGTCTGGTGGCGTTGGCTGTGAATGTGAAGTACTTCCAGGTTCGTCTCCGGGGGCAACAGGGTTCGGCCAAAGAGGGAATGGAGAGTTTCTCAGCGTTCCCACGAGTTCCTCTGCAGTCCACATGTTTATGGACCATTCATCTCCCTTCATCACTGAGCCTTGATGTAGAGTTATTCCACTACACAAGACAGTTAAACAATGATTTGATGATTTAGGAATAAAAAAACAGATGAGATAAGGCGATAATTTGAAGCTTATCTAATGAGGAAACAAGTCCATTGTTCAGAGAATAACTTATTCCAAATCCAGCTAAACATCCTGAGGAGACAAAGACTTCTCAATCCAAAATATAAATGCAGGTTTTGCTCATTTCTCAAAAGAACTAAGAACACCAAAAGAGTTTAGGTCTTTCTTGATTGTATTTGCAAATCAAACGCGGCACTGATGCGACGCGGCCTCGATTCGGTCGTAACGGCGCCGCATTATCCTCCGAAGGGAGCGAGCGCCAACCGCTTCTCCTTCTTGAATTGTGTGTTTCAATTACACAGAGGAGCATTCTCACCGCACGCCGGCTTTAAATATTTAAGAGCTGTGCGGCCGCCAGCCTCGTAACAATCCTCAAACTTTCCGCGTGAACACCTCCGATAACGCCTTCGCCATCGAGTCAAAGCGAGTCGGTGTTCTGTCAATTTTTGCTGCCTTGTCAGAATTTGCTAGCGCTGCATAAACCGGTTCATGCTACCCTATCTGATAGGATGTTATTGTACTATCACAATATGCTTTTCTTTCAAAGTTCAATGTTTCACTTTTCAATGTTAAAGTGTTTATCTTCAACACTAAATACCCTAATAATAAACCAGTGCTTTATTATGATAATGTGAACAAACTCATGTTTACAATAATTTGTTGACACAAAAGAAATAGCAACTGCTTGTCACTCATTAATCTACATGTCATTACTACATATTATTACTACCTGTACAATATACATGCTGAATGTACTTTTAACTAGGGAAATAATCCGGATTTTGAGGATGTCACTCCCCGTTATCAGACGTGCATCGACAGGGTGGCAAAACATTATGGGCGTGTCAAACAAACTCGGAAAACCGACTCGCCGCATGCGCAATACCACGAGGTATCGGTTCTGGACAAGTAGCATGGAATGACAGAAAACCGGAACAAACGCATCGATTCGGCGGTTTAAGCGAAGTCAACGACAGCGCTCCCCTCCGCACCTCGCTCGCTCGCATCCCTCTTTTGTTGCCGGCATTATTCTCTCCTACAGCGTAAGGAACACCTGTCATATACACAGAGGTGGTGCAGAGGCATCGCCATAGCGATGTGTCAGCGATCCGGCAAGCTCGGCTCCCGAAGGAACCGCGTGAGAGACGGGCGGCTCGGGAGGCTACTCGTCAAAACAACGTGGACGCTCGACAGCCTTCAAAGAGGCCGAGGCGGGGAGAGGCTACCGAGAGCTGGCCGAGGAAGAGAGGACGGGGGGGATGAGCTATTCATGTGGAATGAGGAGACACGAGCCAAAAGGACAGTGAGGAATTTAACATTGTGGGCGGAAAGAAGAAATGTCAAAAGGGCCCTGTGTTTTTAAACGTGTAAAGACGCCAGGAGTTGGAAGCGGGAGATCAGTTGGTTTTTCTGCACCCGGCTAATCCTCGGGCCGTCATCGGAGGAATTAGAAAACTAGAGATGGCAAGATAACGGCGAGCCGGATTGTTAATTCTATCAACTAATAACAATCACCATTTGGTTGGTACCAGTCAGCTGGCCACAGAAAACTGATCACAGGGTTCTTACACATGTTGACCGATGGATTCCCACGACTTTTCCATGACTTTAAACCAAATTTCCATGAGCAAACTGAAATCTCGGTATAAACATGAAAGATGTACAACATTGTGTGTATCGATTGCGTACACCGGCTTATAATTTGAGCGTCTTTCTTTAAAAAATATGAATTATTTCAAACTCGGCGTAAATGAACATGTGAATATAACACATTTCCATGACTTTTCCAAAACTTTTATGATTTGAGTTTTTTCCATGACTTTTCCAGGCCTGGAAATGACCATTTTAAAATTCCAGGACTATTCAATGACAAATTTCCACGACCAAACTGAAATCTCGGTATAAACATGAACAATTTAGAAAGTGCGTTTTTGAGCGTCTTTCTTTAAAAAGACATATCAGTTATTTAAAACTCGGCGTAAATGAACATGTGAATATAACACATTTCCATGACTTTTCCCAAACTTTGATGATTTGAGTTTTTTTCCATGACTTTTTGAAAAATGTAGAAGATTTGGCGTATTTGAGAGCGTACGCCGGCTTAGATTTTGAGCGTCTTTCTTTAAAAAAACATTCATTCTTAGATTTTAGTATTTTCCATGACTTTTCCAGGCCTGGAAATGACCATTTTAAATTTCCATGACTTTCCCAGGTTTCCCATGACCGTACGCACCCTGAGATAATTCACAGGTCGACTCATATTCTATTCTAATGAATGCCGGATGTCAAAGTCACAGCTCGAAAAACCTGCCCGAAAAAAAACCTGCATCTTGGATGTCATGGATTGTTGTCAACTTTAATCTCATGAAATGAGTTTTGAGGATGGATGTGTCGGTACGCACACGCGATCGCTCTGTACCCAATATCATTTCAAAAGGACTTCCCAGAAGGAGTGTTCCGGGGTAAGATTTGTGGCGACACCAAATTACCTCACTGTGTCTGTGTTGGGGCGCCGCGGCGCGGGAGCCGAGTCGTAACAAGGCATCACATCCCGGTGATGAATGCCTTTAATAACGCCGGGAGCACACCGAGGGGGGAATAAGAAACACTCCCAGGGACACACACGAGAATACATTAAACACACCCCATGTCCAAGGCCATCAAGCACACTGCCAACAAGCTGTAATGAGCAATTGAAACAAGCAGAGAGAGAGAGAGGGAGAGAGAGGGATGGAGAGGGAGAGAGAGAGAGAGAGAGAGAGGGAGAGGGAGACAGAGACAGAGAGAGACAGAGAGAGGGAGAGAGACGGAGAGGGAGAGGGAGACAGAGACAGAGAGAGAGAGGGAGAGAGAGACAGAGACAGAGAGACAAAGAGAGAGAGAGAGACCGAGAGACAGAGATGGAGAGAGAGGGAGACAGAGACAGAGAGAGAGAGACAGAGAGAGCAGAGAGAGAGAGAGAGAGAGAGAGAGAGGAGAGAGAGAGAGAGAGAGAGAGACAGAGAGAGAGAGAGAGAGAGAGAGAGAGAGACAGAGAGAGAGAGAGAGAGAGAGAGAGAGAGAGAGAGAGAGACAGAGAGAGAGGGAGAGAGAGAGAGAGAGAGAGAGAGCGAGAGAGAGAGGGAGAGAGAGAGAGAGAGAGAGAGAGAGGAGAGAGAGAGAGCGCGAGAAAGAGAGGGAGAGAGAGAGAGAGAGCGCGAGAAAGAGAGGGAGAGAGAGAGAGAGAGCGAGAGAGAGAGGGAGAGAGAGAGAGCGTGGCTCCATCCATTAGTAGATCTGATGTTAATCACATTTCACACCTGGGCATTTGTGACCAAATAGCCGTCAGGAAAATAAATTACGGTTGCGTTGTGTTTCTATTTGTGGACATAAAATAATTTGATAATAACACATTTCTCTATGGAAGTAAGTCCCTCTTGTTGGGAACACTTGTGGCCTCTGAGCACATCGTCATGCTGCCAACAGGAAGTGAGAGGCTTCATAAAAGGGGAGCAGGTGAGGTGAGAGCAGGAGGAGGTGTGAGCCGTCATCCTTCTACCTGTTAAGCCATGAGGAAATGAATGGTCAGAACACGATCTTTCACTGGAACCTTTAAAGGTGATGCGGTACGTTATGATGGATCACTTCCTCACATTTAAAAATAAAAAAAAACAGCTGATAGTTGGTTGTTCGTGGTCACTTTCTGCCGGCTGTATAGCGCGTGTAAATGAAATCCACCGTCACCCAACAAACCATGTGACTCTTGTTTAGGAATACCAGAAAGTAAGTAGTCAATAGGAATACCCGTCAAAAGCCACATTCACAATACCAAGTTCAATAGCACG
This sequence comes from Liparis tanakae, assembly GCA_036178185.1. Taxonomy (NCBI): domain Eukaryota; kingdom Metazoa; phylum Chordata; class Actinopteri; order Perciformes; family Liparidae; genus Liparis; species Liparis tanakae. The sequence goes on along the minus strand of CM070101.1, from coordinate 4,883,973 downwards.
ATACAAAAATAAATAATTACCAGTTTGAGCTCCGTCATAAATTCCCCAAAACAGCTGTACGGTATATATTCAAAAAAAGGTCACATGTTCTGGTTGTCTTCAGGTTGAGAGTCATACTGCTCAGATTACCACCAGGCCTGTATAAAACATCCCTTCATTTATGAAACCATTTCAAACAGCTGAATAAATGGAGATGATTCAGGTCAGAGAAGGACGGGTAGAAGCTCCTGGGAGGAAAAGAACAAGTAGAACGAGACAGACTTCTGCTTTGCCTTCCCTCCTCTTCAAGGTTTGGCCGTTATGTTTGCCCTTCAAAATAAGAGTGAACCACTCAATACATTCAATAGAAAACCTCAGATTTGAGCGGCTCAGGGGTCAACTATCGGTTTCTGGACTCACAAACGGTTTGAAGCCTCATGGCAACACAGTACAAATAATAATTGCTTCTTGATGTGGGACGTTTGCTGATAGTCACCAAATGAAGTGAAAGTGAGAGAGTGCATCAGGAAAGCCGATGCAACACAAACATGAGCGGAGTACTTCTTCAGCGTAGGGATCGGTTCTTCTCCACACCGTCAACAAGGAGACTTTCAATGAGCCGATAAACACAACAAAGAAAAGAAAGATGGTTATGACACTCAGTCACCGGTCACAGAATGACTGGGCGAGAGTCAATGGATCGACTACATCCTGTAGAAGCACAAATGCCATGTTTGGACAACATAAATAATAGTTTTTTAAAGTAAAACGGATATCTCTTTACAACCTCCCTCACTAATATTTCACATATACAAAGCCTGAACTACTTTTTGTAAAACGGATATCTCTTTACAACCTCCCTCACTAATATTTCACATACACACAGCCTGAACTACTTTTTTTTAAACACACACACAGCTAGCAGATGGGGAGGTTTTACTCCCTGAATTTGACAAAAAGTGCATTAGATTAGAATCACAATATAGCCGGAGAAAACAAAATGTCTGACGACCTCCCCTTGGACTTTGGGAAACGGTCACAGGTATTTTTTAAATAGCTTCAGGCATTTAGACCAAAAAAAGGACGTGAATAATGATAGTGGCCATTTGTCGTACGAAGTCAAACAAAACTATAAATCAAACCGCCACTGACGCTCCGTGGGTTTCGGTGTTGACGCATGCAAAAAAAACTACTGTCCATTTCCGCCTTTTATTATTCTTAAAATGTATTTCTTAAACCAACAAAAAAGAACAAACTAAATGTAAACACTTCCTCTCTGTGCTGTGGTAAAAAGCCATTGGCCACCCTGGTGCATGCTGGTCCTGTGCCTATCCACCTCTACATATAACCACAGGTGCCCAGTGTTACCCAATCAGTGAACTTAAAACTAAATATATTAAACTAAACTACAACTATCATAAGAAACAACTAACACATCAAAATATAACCTAAATCAGCAATAAACAATCAATATTATTTAAAAATAAAACCTAAATACAAATGTCAAATTAAATAGCTCCAACAAAAATAGAGAAGAAGATCGTTTATGTTATTAATCGATAATAGAAGATATTCATTTTTAGCAGCTCAGATTCTTTTTCGGGGTGAAGAATGAAGCGTCAGTAAAGGTCACACACGCAGACAAACGTCTCAAACGTTAACACAATTACTTTGGGATCTTCAGTTTCCCAAAAACACGACTGTAAAGTTGAGCCTTATTGTGAGCATTGGTGCTGAAGTGCAGAATGACCCACAGGTGGAAGCTGCCCTTCCCCCGCTCCACTCCCATCACGCTGAGCCGGGGCGACAGGTGTCGGTACGCGCGTGTGTCGGCCCGACGAAGATAAACGACGTGCATTAAGGATTTTATTAGGGTCAAAGTCGTGAATGGAATCTAGTTTAGGTCCGTTTGGAGCGAGGAGACGGAAGGTCCCGACTCCCGACAAGGAAGGTAATGTTTTACGTATGTGGGAATGGGGAGGGGTTTAAATGAGTGTGTGTGTGTTCACGGAATCAAGTTTCCAGCTCCAGCTCTACGAACATTAATGTTGGCAGTGTGTGTGTGTGTGTGTGTGTGTGTGTGTGTGTGTGTGTGTGTGTGTGCATGTTGTGTGTGTTTGATTATGTGATGCAGTCTGCAGAGAGCCGCCTGGACAGCTCCCTAACTAAGATGAATGACCCAGCAGGCAGGAGGGGACACGTGGCCCAGAATACAGCAGCCTCTCCTCCTCCTCCTCCTCCTCCTCCTCCTCCTCCTCCTCCTCCTCCTCCTCCTCCTCCCTTACTTGCATCTACCCACCTATGAAACTCACCTTTTCTCTTCTTCTTCTTCTTCTTCTTCTTCTTCAATGGTGCACGCTCACACAATCGGAAACTCTTTTAATAAGATTTATACCCAGTTATTTTTACATGCACTTGGCCAACAGCTATTTTTTTCTTTTCTTCAACTTCAAGAGATTTTTGTTGAATTTCCCACGCTTTATTCTTGGCTCTTTCATCAATATTTCTCTTGATAATAACACATGTCTACAGATCCGCTTCTTGAATGCCTCTTTTTGGAGTTCCAGTACTAAACAACATAACCTGCACATAGACTTCCAGCACCACAAGTACCCATCAGGCATAAACTACATGTTTATATTTTGGCTTCATAACCTCATTTATGAGGCCACCTACTACTTAATAATGACACTTTCGCAGACTCACAGAAAAATATGCTTCAAGCAAAGTATCCAAAGGTGCTTCCAGGTGGAAAGATCATATTAATGCTGCCGGATGCTTTCCCTCTGAACTGAGCATCACGGTGCACCATGGTTACCTTAGTAGGGGGGCGGGGCTGATGGATGACTTTAACTGAGATAATAATGTCATAATAATAATAATGTCGATTATAAATAAATAAAGATGTCTTCAAATCATTATTTACAGGGTTCTTACACATTTTGACCAATGGATTTCCATGACTTTTCACCAAATGTCCATGACCAAACTGAAATCTCGGTATAAACATGAACAATTTAGAAAATGATGCGTATTGATTGTGTACGCCGGCTTATATTTTGAGCGTCTTTCTTTAAAAATCACATTAATTATTTCAAACTCTGCGTAAATGAACATGTGATTATAACACATTTCCATGACTTTCCCCAAACTTTTATGATTTATGTTTTTTCCATGACTTTTCAGGCCTGGAAATGACCATTTAGAAATTCCATGACTTTTCCATGACCGTACGAACCCTGTATATATCCCTTTCTTTTTCACACTGGTGAGATGAAAGCAGGAGCGCGCTTTACGTTCTAGTCAGTCAGCACACGTGATGTGATCATCATGGTGAACGGACTAGAAGACGGCACCAATCTACACGACAATGGGCCTCTTGTGGACCCACTCCAGCACAAACACCGACGGCTCGCCACCAGATGCTCGACGACGTCATGAGCCTCGGCCACGCAAGTAATTGTGTTTATTTCAAGTGCGCATTACATTATGTGTTTCATTACGTTTCAAGTTGCATGAAGGAAAAAGAGTCCAGAGGTGGTTTGTTTCACTTCCTGAATTAACAAGTCCGTGCAGGTAGAAAGTGACTGAAGAGTGAGCCAGAGGACGACGCCGCAGAGTTGGCTGAATATAAGGCCTGCTGACACACACACACGTGCACACACACACACACGTGCATATAGTCACACACACACACACACACACACGTGCATATAGTCACACACACACACACGTGCATATAGTCACACACACACACGTGCATATAGTCACACACACACACACACACGTGCATATAGTCACACACACACACGTGCATATAGTCACACACACACACGTGCATATAGTCACACACACACACACACACACACACACACATGTGTGCATATAGTCACACGCACACGTGCATATAGTCACACACACACACGTGCATATAGTCACGTGCATATAGTCACACACACACACGTGCATATAGTCACACACACACGTGCATATAGTCACACACACACACACACACACACACACACACATGTGCATATAGTCACACACACGTGCATATAGTCACACACACACACACGTGCATATAGTCACACACACACACGTGCATATAGTCACACACACACGTGCATATAGTCACACACACACGTGCATATAGTCAGACACACGCACACACATGTGCATATAGTCACACACACACACACACACACACACACACACACACACACACACACACACACACACACCATTGTTAAAGTCGTTCCCTCGCTGTCTCTCCCTGGTCGAGGTTTGATCATTTGCTTCGGGGAAAACAAAAGATGGAGGGAGAGAACACTAAACATCAATCAATCTTTGGCTTGAGGAGACACATTTTCCACGATGGAAGCATAGCACACGGCAGGAGAGAGAGGGAAAGGTAAGGAAGAGAGAGGAAAGGAGAGAGAGAGAGAGAGAAACAATGAAAGGAGAGGAGGCTGTCAGACACCGCCGAGGCCCGTGTGGATGAACACTGATTGATACGTTGTCTGATATGCAAATTTGAGAAAAACGGTAGAAAAAGCATCGAGGTGCATCATACAAGAGACTCCTCTTCACATATTGTGTCCAGCAGAAATGATTCATGCTCATAACTGCTGCTCACAGCAGGAGAAAGCTATGGAAATGTGAGGTGACATGAAATGTAAGAAGATACCCGCAGCAGGGGGGGGGGGGGGGGGGGGTACTACTTTACATGGAAACCACACACTTTGGAAGAATATGGAAACGATATCATCCCAGTTCAGCTGGGTCGGATGATTGTTTTTCCTTCTTCCCTGAACGGCTGAATGTGTTTTTCCTGAGTACCTCGCTGGAGTGTTAAAAGGAGAGAGATAGAGAGAGAGAGAGATAGAGCGATAGAGAGATAGAGCTCCAGTGGTAAAAATCACAAATATTCTGGGATTTATGTTCTCCCAGCGCTTGCAGCTGTTCATGGATATAAAACACACAACCTGAGGGTAATATAGCAGCTGACTGGTCTTTACTGGATCATTAGACTTGTGAGCACTGAATATGCAGCATCTGGAATAATCAACCTTCTGAAGTAGTTATTAAAGCGGTACGAAATAAAAGAGAAATTACAATTTCCTCGCCTGTGTGTATCTCAGTCTCAGTTTCTCATTCTTTTGTTAGTATTATATTTTGCAATCCCACACAACCACAAACTGCAGTCTGAAAAAACAACGTGTTTTACGTCATTGGGTTCCCAGCATGCATTTGGTCAACTCTCATGAATTGCCTCAACTCCACCTCCTCGACCCGGCTGCAAGAATGGGCTCATGATTTACGAGATCCGATATTATAAGTCCCGCTGCTGCCCCCCCCCCATCCTACGGCGGTAACCGACGGTGACGACAGAGGCTCCGCGTCTCCTTCGGGGTTAACAGTGGAAGTGTTTCCTCACTGGACAGACGTCTGGACGAGCGAGGTCGTAAACGCTTTTTAAGAAAAGGAAAACAACAAAAAAAACGGCCTGGCTTCCTCCTCCATCTTAATATTATCTATCTGTGCCTCGCCTTTTTGTCATTTGCATATTGACACACCCACACCCACACACACACACACACACGTGCTCTTGTACGCGCAACGAGGGGCATCGACTCCCGATATCATTTCCTCGCCTCCCTGGTCGGCGCTGACTCGGCACACTTTTGACAGTCGGCTCTCGTGACGGCGCCGCTATTGAGATGAAGACGGACGGGCGAAGAGAATTTACATGGAGGATTGCCGACTCGGCAGGAAAGTTATGAAGTGAAGGGAGGAGTTCACTTGTAGAGGAGAGGGGACTGAAACATGGGCAACAACCAGAGGGAGGGGGTGTGGGGGGGGGGGGGTGGTGCTCAAACCTCTCTGAGCACGTGAGCGTGCAATTAGGCGTCCGGTCAGGTGGGAATCTCTTCAGAGCGAACACCTCACCCCCAGATTGCGTCTCGATCCAGCTGAGAACGATTGCAGTTGCACACCCGACATTTCGACGCGTCTCGGATGCATCTCGAGTGGCCACTCGTGATTGGATTCTTGTGCTTTCTGGCTCGCATTTGAATCAATCAATCTGTGTGCGTGTGTGTGTGTGTGTGTGTGTGTGTGTGTGTGTGTGTGTGTGTGGTGGGTGAAAACAAAGGAAAGGCTGACAAAACAGAAAAGTACACGTGTGCCCTGGCTCCTCGAGAAGAGGATTGCGGTGGACATTTGCATATTGGGGAAAAAAGTATTTTTTTTCCTCCAAGATGAAGAACATACTTCTGGACGGAGGGGAGGAAGAGGAGCATTTGAAACATCAACCGAACCTCCTGCACAGCAGCACGAAGCTCGTTGGTAATAAGTGCGAGTGGTCCTGAGCCAGAGAAGCTGAACTCATGGGCTTGGAAGCAGTTGCCATGGAAACATAATGACATAATGGAAGCAGACACATCTGTGATCAAAGAAAGCTGAAATAATGAAAGGTTTGCTGCTCTGTGCTCCTCACTTAACTTCCCACAAACGGTCTGATGATCGCTCGATGAGGACAGAACTTCACAATCAAAGCTTTCAGATTGCCATGTAGCTGCTGACCGACACAGCGCTGCTCGGTCCATTTTTCAAACCACTGCACCACGGCCACACTGGGAGTCGTCGGGTAGCGCCACAAATACAGCCCACGGTCACGTCGAGTCGACTGATGCTAACAATAACACAGGTTTCAGGAGAACTTACCTCCCGAAACAACGGGCTCGAAGTGGAAATGAGGAAGTTGACGGAGAATCAGAGTCAATAAGTGGAGAAGGGAGGGATGGATGGAGGGAGGGAGGGAGGGAAGGAAGGAGGGAGGTAGAGGAGCCAAGTGAAGTGGGATCAAAGTGTCCCAGTGGAGAGTCGGTGTTTGAGAGAACGAGCCTGAGCTGGAAGGTTTTTAATCGAGGGAAAATATCAGATATTCACTTTGAACACGGCCAAAGACCAGATCTGACTCCTCCCCCCCAGAGACCAGATCTGACTCCTCCCCCCCAAAGACCAGATCTGACTCCTCCCCCCCAAAGACTAGATCTGACTCCTCCCCCCCAAAGACTAGATCTAACTCCTCCCCCCAAAGACCAGATCTGACTCCTCCCCCCCAAAGACCAGATCTGACTCCTCCCCCCCAAAGACCAGATCTGACTCCTCCCCCCCAAAGACCAGATCTGACTCCTCCCCCCCAAAGACCAGATCTGACTCCTCCCCCCCAAAGACCAGATCTGACTCCTCCCACCAAAGACGAGATCTGACTCTGCCCCCCACATAACAGATTTGACTCCTCCCCAAATACCATATCTGACTCCTCCCCCAAAGACCAGATCTGACTCCTTCCTCCAAAGACCAGATCTAACTCCTCCCCCAAAGACTAGATCTAACTCCTCCCCCAAAGACTAGATCTGACTCCTCCCTCCCAAAGACTAGATCTGACTCCTCCCTCCCAAAGACAGATCCGACTCCTCCCCCTAAAGACCAGATCTGACTCCTCCCTCCCAAAGACAGATCTGACTCCCCCCTAAAGACCAGATCTGACTCCTCCCCCTCCAAAGACCAGATCTGACTCCTCCCCCTCACCTGGCATCGGTAACACAGACCCAAACCTACACCACAGCTTCGACCCAAACCGTATTCTGTGTGTTGCTCACGCCGCAGGTGGATAGTGACGAGCTGCCAGCCGAGGTTATGTAACCCGGCTCGACACTCGTTTAATCCATTTAGTGACAAACTCAACTTCATTCTCAAAAAGTCAGGGAATGAATCCAAACTTTAAACTGGACGCTTTGGGGTCTAAATGTCAAAGTCTCTTGTAAATGTCAGTCACTGCACAAGGCCTGCACATGCTCTCAAAGGCTCTGATAAAAAAGAAAGAAATGAAGCTCTCAATTCTAATAAAGGCCTTTTACAAACCGGGGGCAGGAAACATAGACACAAAAAAAACGCTAGCATACGCCGATGGATTGATGCCTTTATTTGAGTTGAAAAAGCTCATAAAAATCGAACTAAAACAAGACACACGACTCCGTTTGGCCTCGTAATATTCTCATTCTGTGTGAAGGACACATGGTGTGCATTAACATCCCAGGTAAATCGACTAAAACGGTCCACAAATAAAAAAATCGACGAGCGGCGTCGGCTGGAAGGAAGTCATCCCTCGTTGAGTTTTTGGCCTTTTCCGTGTGTCTTCAAAACACGAACGAAAAAAAAAAACACAAGCGTCTTTTATAGAGGAGGAATTCACAAGTGACAGATCAAGTCTACAGAGAACAGTTTCTGTTGGACGCAGGCGGCTGGTACATTTAGACGAAAGGCAACAAAATCAATACGGCTCAAAGAAGTTTCTCTGCCTCCGGCTGTTTTGGAAAAACACGCCACGACAGCTCTGAGGATTTTTACTTTAATAGTCAACAGAAGTACGTCGAGCCAAAAAGGATATCGTCAGTGTGAGAGCAATAAAGAGATTCTGACACGGCTATGAAACTTAATGGTTACCTCACTTGACTGATGGGACGGGCGAGGTACCGCCATGCGAGTGAAATCCCCTCGATGTGGGCGAAGCGGCACATCATGACCACGACAGGAAGTCTGCACGTCTTCTTTTCTGTGTTGCGTTTCGAGTGTCTCCGCCACACACACCTGCTCTTTTGTTGAAATCTCTTTCATAAGCAAACCTCCGCTGTCAGCCCGTTATGGTCTGTAAGCATTTTGTGAAGAAGATGTACGTGTAAGAATAGGGAACGTGCTTTCACCCGGAACGGCGCGTAAAACTCGTCCTAAGTATGTTTGGGGAAAGCTGTGTATTTGTTCACTTTTCAGGCCTTTGAGTCTTTTACACATTACATCATATAAAGTTAATATGGAAAACTTGCTCAAATTAGATCCAGCAGACAGAGCAAAGATAACGATGCTGCAGGTGATTGCCAGTGTCTTAAGATTAAAACAGTGGCAAGGAGAGCTGTGCTGACCAGTTTTGGTCCCCACCACCCGGAAGAATTTAATCTATTTATCTGCAGCTGAGCGTGAACCAGGTTGACTTGTTGCAGCGTCCACAGTCAGGCATAACGCAAAGGAAAGTGCCATCATGTTTTTTTATTTAAAAAATAAACAACCAGCCAGACAGACGAGCTGTTAGACTGACTGAGTGGAGACAAAGAGCTTCGAGGCGCCGAGCAGCACAAGTGTTGAACTAAGCCGCCTGCAGGAAGGTTAACAACTAAAACACTCTGATCTCCACAGCTAGACGGCGTGCTCACACACTGAGACACAACAACTTCTCCTTCAAAGCATTAGACGTGTTAGAGACGGATGCTGTGGTAGCCTTAAAAACACCATATCAAAAAGATATCTGAAGGGACTGCAGATGCACTGACTATATATATATATATATATATATATATATATATATATATATATATACACACACATATACACACACACATCTATGTATATAAACACATTTTACAAATATGTGTATATATATATATTTTACAAATATATATATACATATATACACACACATCTATGTATATAAACACATTTTACAAATATATACTATATATATATACACATATATATATATTTTACAAATATATACTGTATATATATATTTATTTGTAATATATACATATATATAATAAATATATATATAAATATACACGCACACACAAATATATATACACTTATACCCTAACCCTATATACACAAATATATATATATGTATTTATAAATAAAAATGTATCCACACACACACGCACACACACACACACACACACACACACACACACACACACACACACACACACACACACACACACACACACACACACACACTGATGTAATTGGACTGTAAGCAGCGAGTTGCCTGCTCGGGGTTTGGAGGCACGCAGCCGGCACTGAGCGTTAATACTGAGGAGACGGCTGCAGGGCCCGGCGCATTTTCACCAAACCGAATTTGGATTCTCTTAGCGTCCGAGCACAGACGAGACGGCGTGGACACGGTCGAGTTGAAGGCAGAGCCGGAGAGCGTCTGGAGCGGCAACCGATGTCAGAGAGGGGAGTGCAGCTCTGAATGCAATGAAAAGAGATGTTGTTCTCTCCTGCTGTAACTTCTCCATGTTTCACACAAATACATAATTATATGAATCAGTTCTGCCGTTAAATAAACAAATACAAAAATACGTCAACTCATCCTTTGAAAAGAAAAAAATGGACCTATTACATCGATTCCTCTCCACGTGTCTTGGCTCCGCCCACTAGGAGGTCGTGGCAACAGACATTTTAACAGAATGAGACTTCAGAGAATACACTGGTGTGTCCTCGCTAAGACCTCCTGAATCCTAGGAGTTAGTTGGACCTTCAGGATGGAGCACCGAGATCAATGTTCGGGTCTCAAGCCGCCGCCGACACCTACGAGAAGAGCCCCCAAAAGTAGAATCCTGAACCCCGTCTTTCCTGATAAAGACTTTCTTCTTTCGATGTTCGGAGGTTTAATACACATGTGGAGCAGGAATGAGCGTTTATTGGAACAGATTTATGGTAATGATGGAGGGCTGTGGCTCATTGATGTGTTTGTAACAACACCACGGCCCTCAGGAACAAAGTCAAACACAACTTCATCCACAGGATCAATCAATAGCGGGTGTCAGTGTCTCGGTGGGATTGGGGACAATAAGATCGGCCAGATCCATCCTTCAGACCCGACATACAGAGTACGCCCCGCCAACATTAGAACAGAGAAAGCATTTGGGTCGATGCTTTTTAATTAGAGCATTTACCAGATCCTTTTTTGTGGAAAAGCCTCGAGGCAGACCGATAACGCGGGGCTGCGTGGAGTCGGCTCGTGCGCCTGCAGAACTCTGGCGTTGGTTTTTCAACATGGGCGTTCAGGAGGCTGCCGGGGCCCCAAACTCACTAAGCCACCGCCACCTCCGATGCAGAAACGATTCATTCCGCAATACATGCTGGATGAAACTCATCTGATCCCTTTGGAGGTAAACCGACACAAGAAAGAAAAAAGAAAAGCAATCAACTTTAGGATAAAATGAAAAACAAACCACGCACACGCACACACACACACACACACACACACACACGCACACACACACACGCACACACACACACACACACACACACACACACACACACACACACACACACACACAGGAGGAATGACAGGAATACAATATAAGATATGAAATAAAGTCAAAATAAATAAATAATTGAAGAAATCACTAGAGGATGAATGACTGCCGAACAAGAGATGAACGGAGAGAAGAAGACAAACAAAAAGGAGACAAATGCTAATCTGCAATTCGATGACGCAAATGTGAGAGCAGAGGGAGAGACTCTCGTTCCGCTGCCTCTGTCACAGACACACGTGTGTGTGTGTGCGTGTGTGTGTGTGTGTGTGTGTGAGAGAGAGGAAGAGAGTATATTAACAAGGCAAATAGCTTATTTGCCTTATCTCCCTTGCACGGGGGGAAGAGATATCGTCCAATGAGAGGAGGGCCTGTGAAGCGGCTCCCTTCAAGCCGGCCGACAGGAAGCAGAAACAAAGCCAGACGTGAACTCCGGGGACATTTCAGTGTGTCGAACAATAACTCGCTGCCGATTAACACACTCCCTGGACATATATGCACACAGTCGGTTTAATAATATCACACACCCACAGATACTTCAAAAGAGATGTGTTTTTAGTCATTTCCACACTAGCAGATTTGTTTGGGGGAGGGTAGAATAGCCCAGAGAGAGACTCCCAGCCCGTGTTTCTCAAATGATGCCATTTGTCCCGAAACATAAGAAAACAGCGCGGTGTCCCTTTAAGGGCCCTAAAGAAAAAGGTCATGAGTAAATCACAGGAATGTAAACAGCGAACGCCTGAACGTTGCATCATCACCGGGTTAAAAATACTGCAGCTAATTGTATCTCGAGGATGACAACGCTACGCTGAAGCCCGGTGCGTCACTCACACCACGCTGCTGCCCCCCCACCTGCCGGGACTTCTTCTTTTGTTTTGACATGTTTTCTCACAAATCTCCACACAACTCGCAACAGAAGACGGCGAAAACCAACATGCCAGCTTTTTTCTTTTTCATCCAGTCTAAAGATGCTTTTTCTTTGAGCTCTGAAACTCTTTAATCCTTCACTCAACACTTCCTATTTTGGAAGGACTAAGGCTCTGTGGTAATAACACAGATATTAAAACATTTAAATTGTATTCCCGCCCCCCCCCCCCTTTAGAGTCATCAGTGTCACACAAAAAAAAAAAAAATCATCCACCAAACTCTCAGAATAAAGGATACCTGGGCTTCTGAGAACTGGACTGGTACCAGAGTTTAATTAATAAGCGGTATCCTCAGTGATTGTGATCTTTCTTTTATGTGGAAGGCAACAACAGGCTTGTTGCTTTCCACACGTTGAAAAAACACATTGAAAATAAATACATAGATATATATTTACTGAATTGTTATATATCAGTTGAATAATAAATCGTACAACAGCGATTTAGTTTTCAAAAAAAGCAGATCTTAACCCTCCTGTTATCTTCAAATGTACTAACATCTTTTACCCTTTTTGACCCCAGCAATTAAAACCTCCAGAAAATTATTAGAATTAATATTGTTTCCCAAGTTTAAGTGTGAGGTACTTTATGTTTGTTTGTTGACAACCTAAAAAGCCCTTTAAATAAATAAAAAAGTTGATATTTCTTATGTTTTACAGTGAAAAACAGCCTGGGGTCAAATTGACCCCAAAGAACACCGATGGGTACAAGTTGTGTTCAGGACATTGAAAACACATCATCACGTGAATTTTATGTTTACCCAGTTGTCCCCAATAAATTAGGAAAAGTCCTAAAAAATGAAGCAAAAAACATTTTGTCAATCATTTATTTAGAGACGTTAAACATTAAATGGGGTCAAATTGACCCCAAAGGTCATAGGAGGGTTAAAGATATGCGAGGCCTCGACAACATAATCTCCCGGTTACTTTACTTTGAAAGGACAATGACAAACGGCGGAGCATAAAGAGGTCAGGGCGGAGTGAGCGGCCATCGCTTCTCTTTCAACGTCATGAAGAGTCTCTCATACTTCTGGTGATAAACGTCACGCGCCAACCGTTGGCCTGTTGGACGCTCACATATCTGTTCATGCGACGGGAGTTATGGCCGCACAGCCGGAGCTCGCCCTGTTGAGTGTTTACGCTTTCCGTCTGCTCGTAAAAGATGTTGGGATACCGATGCTGTCATCTCACGCTGTGACAAAAGACATCGGCATGTTCCATCTCGATTAGGAAGAAGTCAGTTATTCACAACGAGGGGAGAACTGAACACGAGAATCCCTGAAGCTCCTGTCCACCACGAACCCATTCAGGAATAAAACTAAAGCCAGTTCGAGACGAGGCAAACCAGAAGTGCATCACAACATACTGGTTTCTGTGCTGTAGGACTTTCTGCTGAACACATCTCCTCATTCGGCGGCCCTGAACGCAGCACGGCTTCTGCCCTTCTGTTGTTGTTTTTTGTTTTGATAGCAGTTCAAATGTTACACAGCATGAATGCCTTATATGTACCAATATGGACCCATGCCCCTGTGTGTGTGTGTGTGTGTGTGTGTGTGTGTGTGTGTGTGTGTGAAGATACAGGACAAAAGGTGAAAGAGGAAAATAAAGCAGAGTGTGCTGTGGCAGTTCCACAGTCTGTCAAAGCACGGCGGGAGGACGGGCTCGGTGCCTCTTCCGACTGAGTGTGTGTATATGAGTGTGTGTATAGTAGCTACTTAAGAGGCTACAAAGTCGAGCACGCACACGCACGACACACACACGATAAAGGCTTTTGTAAGCAACAGGGAAGAAGGAGGACTCGGCCCATGTGTGACCCTGATGACCGAACCTCTTCTCCCTCTCAAGCAGTCTACTGCTGTGACAGTGTGTGTGTGTGTGTGTGTGTGTGTGTTTCTGGCTGTGCTTTGAGACAGCATGTTGTTAAAGAGTGTGTACCAATTGTAACAAAGCAACTGGTGCAAAGGGAATAACACACAGGATCCTGGACACATAAAATAGCCAGGATTGAAAGCCACGGGTGTGTGTGTGTGTGTGTGTGTGTGTGTGTGTGTGTGTGTGTGTAACACAACGTGGATTATTATTCCCGGTCTGCTCAGTAGGCTAACCTCATTAATCCAGACTGTTGAGATGAACGGGGGCGTGTCCAATGAGATTTGGTGCAACTTGAGGTTCACAACTAAATTCTATATAGATGAAAAACAACATTATTGGATGCTGATGCTGCTGCTGAGGTTTTGTAGTTGAGGGGCTTTGCGTTCAACATCATTTTGCATCGCTCTAACACACCAGAGTGAAATCGCTTCCATTGCACCATGGTGGTAGAAGAGGGCATTCAAGGTCTCCCTTTGAAAAGCCGTAGTGTAGATATTAAAGACGCATGTAATGGGAACCGGAACTGAATCAAGGACAGCTTCACAAATATAATTACAGACACAGACACAGCTGTCAAGGCCAGCTGATTTGAGAGAGAACAGATCCACTAAAGGTCTCCAACTACACACAAAGAGAATGAGTAAGAAAATCAGGAAATGAATTGTTAATGTGGAAAAGCAAGCTGAAGTCTTATGACGCGACTAACCTTTTCTTGAACACAGATTCTTTTGATTCAAACACAACAAAGGAAACACTTGTTGGAAAAAAGCGTTTAAAAAAAGGTCAACTACACTGTGACACTGATTTAAAAGCTGATATCACGGCGGTATCATGTGGATCTCGACGATTTAAATGTGACCAATTTTGAGGCGTTGAAAGCAGCAACACACAAGGATCAGGTTACGTGTTACACACAAACGACTCACACTGCAGTCTGGAAACATCCTGCAAAGCTCAAAGGATGACAAAAAACACCTTGACATGTGTATCATTTGTACATATTTGTATATATGTATCTGTGGTGTGCGTGCTATGAGCGAGCGTTTGGGAGTATAAGCGAGGCGTCAGCCAATACATGGAAGTGTGTGAGATAAAGAAAAAATATTTTAGCTGATTCCAAGGTGCCTTCAGGGTCAACATGTTTCATTACGTATGTCCTGCTTAATGTAGTTTATGTTTTTACCTTCGCATTGAAAATGTGGAAGGTAATGTTTTGATCGCTGTGTATTTGTATGAGTGCGTGTTATTCGCATAAGTGAAAAAGTATTAAACCGAATCGCATGACATTTAGCTGGATGATTGGTAATTATCCGGGGACAATTTGATTAGATTTTGGGATCGATCGGGTCAAATTTCAAGGTCATGAAAAGGTCAACATCTTCTTTTTACTATAGAAAAAGTCAATTTATAGAACATTTATATCCAATTGCCATGCAACTAATGCCAAAATGTTAATAATTCAATGCTCAATCTTGACATATGCGAAGGTATGCGCTCTACCGAGTGCCCGTTCTAGTTTAAAATATATTTTAGTTTCTCAAAAATAAGGTGCAGAATACGGAATCCACATTGACTCCACATGGCTCTCAACATGGCGGCGACCGATCCGGTGGCTAGCAGCTGAAAGTGCGAACGGCACAAACGGCGTAGCTAACGGCAACAGAGCCGACAGAGTCCCACAGCGGTCGGTCCGGACGGCGAGTTCGGACGGTAATCGTGGTTCGAGCGCGGCGCAGACGGGCGGCCATCTTCCTAATCCGGTCACAAAATAGTAAAAGAAGCGGCAGAAGAGTGCGAGTGTGACACATTTAAACATCAACACGGTTACATGCAGTAAAAGGGCTCACACTCCAGATAATTGCTGTTCCCTTTTATGGCCTTGTGTGATCAGTGATCCAATCATTGTAATCTCTGCATGACCTTTCCAATATCAACGCTCTCTCTGTGTGTGTGTGTGTGTGTGTGTGCGTTCCATCTCCGTCTACTGATCCACTGAAAAGTATCTTATTTAAAAGTAGTTGTGGTCGATCGGCCTTAGTAAACAGAGGAGCTCAGCCTCAAAGCGCCACATGACCGTTCTACATTTCCTGTAGATTATTAAACCTTTATTTTTGTATATCTGCAAGTGTGTAACTTATGACACAGCGATGCATTCAAACAGTCTACAGCCGTTAGACACACACAATGATGTGGTTATCTGTCAACACGCTGCTGAGTTCACGTTGCTAAATATACATCGTTACTTTCTTTTACAAGGTGCCATGTGTTGCGGTTTCCCAGTTTTAATACAAACAGCCTGAGCGTCTCCCGCGGTGACAGCATCGCTTTCTCTTTCATCCGGATTTTGTTACAGCAGTTAACGACTTATTGATTTCTGGACACTTCTCACTTCAAATGTGAGGATTTGTCACTTTCACCTCCTGCACATCATTAAAAATATTGTTTTATTTTGGCATAAACCTGAAAATAATAGAAATGTTACTGTGTCACACGTAGGGATGGGTCTCTTTTTTCTTTCTTTTCGATACCGGTGCTAAACCGGTACTTTTAAAACGATACCGGTGCCTGAACTGAAAAAAAAGACAATGAGGACATTAAAAACCTCTTTGGCCATATTCCCTGTAAAAGCCGTTATCATGGAGCACTGACAAAAAAAGGATATCAGACTGTTAACATACACTATATGTGTTCTCAATTATATGATGTTTGTATGTGTATATATATATATATATATATATATATATATATATATATATATATATATCTATATAT
Source organism: Liparis tanakae (assembly GCA_036178185.1). Lineage (NCBI taxonomy): Eukaryota > Metazoa > Chordata > Actinopteri > Perciformes > Liparidae > Liparis > Liparis tanakae. The sequence goes on along the minus strand of CM070101.1, from coordinate 4,867,272 downwards.
ATATATATATATATATATATTGTCACACGGTAGGCATGTAGGGAACAACCTCCCAGCATGCACCGGTACAAGTGAACATGTACACGTTTACATCGTGTTCCGCGAAGTCTCCATCGTGTTTTTTTTATAGGTTGCATCAACAACTAGCGCTGCCCGTCGGCACTACAGGACGGCGTGACTGTGCGTGTCCCCGTTGGTCGGATCCCACCACTTCCTCCTCTCCGTCCTCAATCCCTCTCCTTCCATCTGGAGCCTTGCTCCGTCTCCTCAGAGCAGATTAGACCGGTCGAAAAAGAGATTAAGATAGATATCCAGAAAATATCGGCTCTGTGTGTGTGTGTGTGTGTGTGTGTGTGTGTGTGTGTGTGTGTGTGTGTGTGTGTGTGTGTGTGTGTGTGTGTGGGGATATGTAAGGCGCTTTACTCGGGCCCAGCGAGAGGATAGCAGAACGGGGCAACGGGAAGGGGGCGGTTGTTTTTCCATTTTTGTCCCTCCAGTAAAGCCAATTTTCTCAACGACTGAATGGGATTTCCTGATGATAGTTTTCCGTCAGCTTCACTTAGTGCGCTGCCACGTGTGTGTGTGTGTGTGTGTGCGTGCGTTTGGCTAAGCTTGCGGTGGTCAGTAGTGCAGGTTGTTGAGCTGAACTGCGGAGCCAGAGGTCCGAGAGGGGATTAGACTCCGGGCGGCTTTGTGTCGATGAGCTTTCCCTGAACTGAGAGAGAGAGAGAGTTTCTATCGGAGCCAGGCCTCGATGGGAAGTTGTTTAAATAGCTTCATATAGATGGACCGCTATCAAATCCATCCAAATGATGAAATCACCATGTGTAGTTGATCCGTACGGAGCCCAAACAGTTCGGCATGCATGTGAACCGCGGATTAATTAGTTTAGGACGATATTTAATAAAATAAAAACATGCAATAAAGAGATCGTAAATAAGGATTCCTAGTTAATGTCACACTGGAACAACACGGATGTGTCCTCAGGAAGTCTCTCCTGGAATACATTCATTCATTGTGCACACAAATAAACAGTTGTGTAACAAATGAAAAAAAGAGAGAGAGGAGTCTCAGTCGTAGCGGGAAGTAGGCGCTATGTCCGACTGTTCCCTCCCTCCCCCGTAATAAATTCCTCGTTGTGTATATATTGTATAGTCTACATCTACATCTCGCTGAGGGAGCCGGCCCTTTAAGAGTCGACCTGGAGAAGTCAGAGCGTTCTCAATCTGTAAAACCTCGGCTCTCATTTCCCCCCGTCGGCCTTTTGAATTCCAGTCTCACTCCTACGATCACACATTTAGACATCTCAGTGTGGGCTTCTGCTGCCTCCTGGGTTTTAACGCCGTTGTTTACAAGGTACAAACTAAAACCGAAGCGAAGGAGGGAAAGTCTACCGATGCAGTTCTTTTCAGGAACGTGGAGCCAATCCCCACCCCACACCGCCTCATAGACCAGTGCTGTACGTGCAGTTGGAAGTCATCGGTTCATCAGAGTCACAAACCAAGAGGGAATCCTCAAGAACATGGGGAGGAACTCTGTTATGTAAGGATACATTAAAAACCATGTGTCCATGTTGGTGAACAGGAAACTTTTCTGACAGTCATACACGACTCCACCATTCGGCGGATGCTCTCAGGCCTAAAGTAATCTCCATTGCGTGTACTCTTAGCGGAACGATTCCCGATGGAGATCAAAGCCGAACCCCGTCTGCTGGTGCCTTGCTCCGTCTGCCGAGCACACAGACGTCACACACGGGAGGACGGAGGAAAACCTGCAGTTAAAGCAACACTATGTAACTTTTCCACCTTAAAATAACAGCTTGAAAGAAAGTGTGCCGCTACAATGACTTTTAATATGGCGATTTGCGCCTCCGCCATCGGGGTCTGTGGGCTGAATACCCCACTATGTAACATTTTTAAGCCGCCCGGTCCTTGGACCTGCTTTCTGTCATGATGACCAACGTCACATAGTCCAGTCCACCTCACAGGTGACTTTTTATTTACTCCGCTACGCGACGTAGAGACAGAGAGACATGCTGCTGTGGAGACAACCAATAACAGACCTTTAGTTTAATAAAAGAACAAAGACGTCTTTAAGAAAGGGACCTGACATTACTGCTGCTGTCATCTGGAGGAGAGAGAAAGTTACAGGGGGGCGGAGGAGATTATCTTTTTTATAACTCAAACTCAAAAGAGCCATATGCGTCACCGGAAGAGCCACATATGGCTCAGAGCCAGAGGTTCACCACACCTGAACTATCGTAACGGGGTATTTATGTCACTGAAGTAAACGTTAAATACCTGAAGGGGGCGCTACATGGGGAAAACTACATAGTGGGGCTTTAAATGTCAAGATATGCATCCGTCCCTCTCCACTTTCTTCTATTCTTCGCCTCTATCCGGCGGCCGCACAGCGAAAGTGAGAGCGGAGAGCCGTGGCTGTGGTCGTCTTCTTCTGGATGAAGAAGAGCAGCCGGAACTTCAGTCCCGCCGCAATCAGTGTGAACCACGCGGGGGGAAAAACACATTCCAGTTCACGGAAAAGTAATAATAAAAATACTTTGAATGCTCGACGGCCGCTCCAAAGAAACAGAGTGCTGCGTTCCGCGTCTATTTCTGGACCCACATTTTCAATTTGATGAATTATGAGTAACTAAGGAAATAAATAAAACGGGTTCACGTGCAGTGAGAAATAAGACGAGAGCGCACACGTTAGCGAGCCAGCGATTCCCCTGCAGCTTCCTTTCTCCCTCAATCTTCATCCCGCCAACTCATTCTGCCTCCCGTCAGTGTAAAATAATCACTTTCTCACGCCAGCCAACCTATTGTCTTACCCATTGTGTTCCCTCCATGCTGTATTCACGGACCACATTCCTCTTTCTCCACGCCTCTTAGATAATTCCCTCGCACGTCTCATTTAGGGTTATCAACACAGCCGAGTTATCCAGAATTCATACACGTTGATGCGGTTTGGCATCCCCAGGCACATGTGCATGTGGTTATTTCTCTCTTTTTCTTGGCTCCATCTGATTGCCGTGTGATGCGTGGTAATTGAGGACAAATGAGGGCGACTGAGACGGACCGCATCTCGTCAGACACCTTTCCCCTCCCAGAATTCAGACTTGTGCTCTTTTGTGGGGTATTTTTTTGTCGAGTCGTGCTCATTTAGAGCGTTTTGATGTTGTTCCAGAGCATTGTTTAGTTGTTTACACGTCCATGTAGAGCCAGAGGTTTGTATCTGGGGTAATGGGCCGAGGAGGCTCTGTGGGCTTTTCCCCATTCTGGAGAAAACCCAGTTTGTTAAATGGTATTTTATTCATTCCTTCAGGGCGAACAGTTATGAATCACTGATCACAATTACATTTAAAACATTCAATTGGTTCCAATCTTGCATCACACTAGTGAACCTAATCTTCTAAATCCATAGGGTCATTCATGTGTACGCATGCACACGTTGTTGTTGTTGTTGTTGTGAAGCAAAACGTCTGTTCCTCACTTTCACGAAAAGCCTCACAAACTTTGCGGCGGCTCTTGTGGGAACAGGAAGTGGAGGAGCGAGCAGCTGCCGGAGCCACCACCCAGTCAGCCGTGTGGCGCAGCGAGATATCGAAACACAGAGTACATCCAGAGTCCCCGCTGCTCCTCAAACCTGTGTGCGAGAACCGTTTACCCGCCTGTCAGTCACAACCCCCCCCCCCCCCCCCCCGGTTTCTCTGCATTGATCGCTGCTCGTCTCTCGTTGCGTTTAATGCCGATTTCTTTTTTCCCGTGTTGAACTCTGCCGACGCCGAATGCCGCATACAACAAGCGGCGCACTCGCTGGTAATATTCGATGGACCCTGGTACCACGCGTCAACAAGCACAGCAGACGTCAGGTCCGTCCCATAAAAACGGCATCGGGACAAAAGTGCACGTGGCAAAACAAACCCGCACACGCTCCTCTCCAGAACACGTCGACACGGCTGGTTGGCGCCCCGTCAAAGTGTAATCGCAGAGGGCGGCAGCAGCAGGCGCCCTCGTGTCTTTTAATGACCCGGATTACATTGGCGAGACTGAATCCTAATTAGCGCCGAGCGCTTCAAGGACCCCTTCAACTCCACTCGGAATCAATTTCCAAGCGGGATTATTAATCAGTAATTGTATGATTGTATTACGGAGGCCAAGTGTAATATATATAAAGATGAAAGCGTGGTCGTAGATCACGAGTGTGTAAAATACAATCTCAATGGAAGCCAATCGATTAGCAGACGGGATTGTGGAAGTCCCGACCCGCCGTCTGATCGCTGATGGATAAAAAGGAAACAAACCTCAAGTTCATCCGATTCCTGCTGATCGCGCCACAGAAATACACACAGGGTTCTTACACATTTTGACCAGTGGATTTCCAGGACTTTTCCATGACTTTAAACCAAATGTCAATGACCAAACTGAAATCTCGGTAAAAACATGAACAATTTAGAACATTTTGTGTATTGAGAGCGTACGCCGGCTTATATTTTGAGCATCTTTCTTTGAAAAACATTAATTATTTCAAACTCGGTGTGATTATAACAAATTTCCATGACTTTTCCAAAACTTTTCCATGACGGTAAGAACCCTGTACACAAACCAAAGAGGGCCAAGACAAATCAGTCAAGTGCAGATCTGTCCGGTGGCGAGGAGAGTCGCTTCCTGTTCCTCCAGACGCAGAGAGTGGCATCGCCCGCCAACGGACGTTCGTCACCCAACTCGACAGCAAGTGGCCAAGTACCAGCTCACTGGATTATTGTATCCATTCTTTATGTCCCGATTGATGAACTCCTACATTTCCCCTGCCATGTATCGTCTCATTAGGAGGACCGGTGTGCGTTAGCCGTGTCACGGGGATGTCTTTGTGTAAAGTGGAGTTAATGAGGTGCTGGCACAGCAGATCTTAGAACAACACAATGATCATCGTTAGGGGACAGTTCCTGTACTTCCTGTGAGCGAACAGGATCGGTCGTGATTTAAAGTGTTCACACCCTCGGCGGTATTTTCGCCCCCCCAAAAAGCTGTCAACGGGCTCATTGATGACATCTGCAGATCATGCTCCTAATTCGGTCTTTTTTTATTTACTATTATTTCACTGACACACATACATATATATATATATATATATATATATATATATATATATATATATATATATATATATATATATATATATATATACATATATATATATTTTATTTTGTATTTTATATTTCACTTTGTGTACTTTGTGCACAGTCACTTTCTTTCTTTCTTATATTTATATTTTATTGTGTTTAGTTTATTGTCAACAAATTTCCCTTTGGGGATTAATAAAGTATATTTCTATTCTACTCTTCTAGATTATAGAAAATCCTTGCAGCGGTCCACGAGACACCTGAGTGGAGCCCTGCTTCGGCTCCTGGGGCGGGTCTTTCTCTTTAATCTGCCTGGTTGTAAAGGGATGAGGGGGCAGCTGCCATGCCATCGCCAGATTACTCTGACAACTAAAGGAGATTGGGATTACCTCATCGCAGTCAAGCATCAGCATTGTTGTTCATTATAATCGTTACAGGGTTTGTGTGGAGGATGAAATCCTCCTCTTACAGCGAATGACGGGGGATCTTTTACGGCAGGGATCTGTTCCTTCAGTGGGACGACACGTGTGTGTGTTATCGCCTCCTGGCTTGATTTAATCCAACCGTCCCTTTGTGTTCCGTCTCTCTAGCTCTGGCTTTAACGTCCACGTCTGAAAGAGGAGAACTCAAACGTTCTGAAATGCATCTGGAGGATGTGCATTTTAAATTATAGTTTGCCTGCCGAAAACTACTTATGCAAAACAGAATAAAAACAATAAATAATTTACAAATCTGGCCTTTTAAGTTTCCTTTTTTTGTAAATTCCACTCCTCCCTCTCTTTTTCTTAATCACATATGTCTAACTCTCCAGCTGTATCATGAATCCACAACACACACTCATGGCTGCATAGATTGATCACATTTTTTTCTCCAATAGTGATCGACTCTCCTTTAATTCCTTTCCTACGACAATTATCACCTTCCTCCGCACTTCTTTCAGGTTTCCTTCTCTTCCCAGACAACATGGTCCTTCCTCCTCTCCCGCTGCTCTTACCTTTGATGAGTAAGGGAACTGGAAGCCTTTCATGGTATCCATCCCTCCGCACATTGTTTTACTCCCACCTTCCTGCGCTGCCTCCCTTCCCTTGGACGAGGTCACCCGCTGCGTTCGTTGAAAGCCTGGCTCTCTCGACCTCTCGCTCTCTTTCTGCCAACTCCCAAAAGCAGAGTCATACAATGCCTGACCGGTGTTCAATTAGTCCATTTTAATATTTGAAAAGAAATATCAGGGCCCAAAATGTAGCTGCAGTAGAGCTCTCCATCAGAGCTGGATTTACATGTGGAAGAAGAAGAAGAAGAAGAAGAAGAAGAAGAAGAAGAAGAAGAAGAAGAAGAAGAAGAAGAAGAAGAAGAAGAAGAAGAAGAAGAAGAAGAAGAAGAAGAAGAAGAAGAAGAAGAAGAAGAAGAAGAAGAAGAAGAAGAAGAAGAAGAAGAAGAAGAAGAAGAAGAAGAAGAAGAAGAAGAAGAAGAAGAAGAAGAAGAAGAAGAAGAAGAAGAAGAAGAAGAAGAAGAAGAAGAAGAAGAAGAAGAAGAAGAAGAAGTGGAGCGCTCAGCTGAAAACCCATAAAATGGATTTCTCTGCTCTCGAAATCAAAACAAGATTCAAGCAAACAAATAATAGTAATAACACGAATGAAGATCATTGAAAACTCGAAGCGATTAGTAAACGGAGACCGAATCAATCGGCAACTATTTTGGCAAAGGATGACTCTTCTATTTTTCAAAAACACAAATACACCCGGCGGTTCCACCTTCTGGACTGCCGGTCGGTCAAAACGAGACATTTCGTTTGTTCTTTCACCAAAAGTAAAGCCCGTCAGCGACCCCAAATCATCGGCCGGTCAGAGGCGCACCGCGGGCAACGGTCAGTCCTCCCGTCCTCCGAGGCCGCCGGTCAGCCGGCTGACCACGGCGACCTCTCCAGGAACACAGGAGAGCTCTGGGAGCGAGCGCCTCGCATAACGAATAAAACACATGAAAGACTTGAAAGACTGAAGAGCAGAGAGTCACAGCCGGCCTCGGGTGTTCCTCCCGTCAGAAGAGCCGCAGGCAGCTCCCGTCACGGCGGTGACGTCGCCCGTTTGAACAATTAAATACAGTTCTTTGTTATTTTTCTTTCAACCAAACTCACGGGTGTAGATTTTAAACTGTAGATTTTGAACTGTAGATTTTAAACTGTAGATTTTAAACAGTTAAACTGAATTTAAACAGTTAAACTAGATTTTAAACAGTTAAACTAGATTTTAAACAGTTAAACTAGATTTTAAACAGTTAAACTAACGCGTGGCATTTTGATATATATATATATATATATATATATATATATATATATATATATATATATATATATATAGATAGATAGATAGATAGATAGATAGAAATATACTTTATTAATCCTCGAAGGGAAACTTGTCACAGTAGCAGCAATAAATAAATAAACTAAATACACAAGAATAAAATATAAAATATAAAAAACAGGGATGGAAGATATAGATCTATACAAGTAAAAGTAAAATATAAAATACAAAATGTTGTGTGCAAAATGCAAAGTGTGTGTATGTGTGCAGTGTAATTGTAATGTGTGAAGTGCAGATCAACATGGTGTGAATATATAATAATGATGATGTTATTGTTACAGTTATTGCACTACGATCTGGTAACAGGTGATCTGTTGTAGAGCCTTGGCGTCGCGTTATAAATTGTTCACGTCGACTTGTTTTCTTTACGACCAGAGAGGTCGTGTTGTTGGTTTGTTTAACCTTTTCACCAGCAGGACGAGATGGAAACCACTCGCCCCCATCGCCTCGGAGCTGGGAGCGCGGGCCGAGGAATCAAGTCGTTCAATCTGGGAGCGCAGCGGCCTGAGGAGGTCGGCGCTGCCTTCTGGTTTGTCGGCGTGTGATTGGCTGGCGGAGCAGAGCGGTCTGGATTGAGACTTCATCACATGGCTAACGTCGACCCCTCACATTGACCTCGGAGGAATCACTCACAGCAAAAGGTGCTTCTGTTCCTCCTCTCTCGTCTTTATGGGAGAGCTCACTGGATTTATTCTGGCTTCATTCTTTTAGCCGGACGAAACAAACATGTTACAAACCAAATGGATCAATTCATCCTGGAAAGGGTTAATTGACAAAGTAAATACTGCTTCAGTTGCTGCTAAATATATTTTAGGCACACTTAAAGTTTTGTTTAGGTTTGAAGTTATTGTGGAGCAATAAAAACATGTGAGTCTTTAGTATTGGTGTTACATTGTGACTTTAAGAGAATCTGAGAATCATGACTTATCATGAATTATAGACTTTAGTTACATTTGTTCTGCCGTTAGATGTCGACAAAATTGGCATAAAGTAGTGCGGAACCACTTTGAAGTCGGTGAGTGTTCTTTAAATAACGACTACTGTTCCCGTTAGTTTTATTATCACCGTTATGAGAATGAAGCCGCGGCCCCAACGTGCAAAATAATGCTCCTGTTAGCCCCGCCCCCTCACTCTGCCACTATCGCCACGATGACGACGCTGTAGATCAGGACATCGTGTTTATCTGTGTGTGTGTGTGTGTGTGTGTGTGTGTGTGTGTTTTAAAGCTCAGATCGCAGCAGAAGTGTCGACAGCAGTGAAGATAAAAGTGACTCGGAGGGAAATGCCTCTTTTTTTTAAGTCTTAGTCACGTAGTTAAAAGACAGAAAGAAGAAGATATATTGACATCAGTGGAACTGAGTCTGAAGGCAACACTCCGCTGATGTCACAGCCTCTTGTCACCAAGTTGATTCACATATTCACCCGTACATCGTAGTAGAGTCAGACCCGCTGAATGTCTCTTTCCTGAATATAAAGAGAGTCTGGGAGGAATATCTCCACACCTCTTCCACCCCGAGGGCGATGGAGCGCCACCTTTCTTTTCCTCTTTAGTCTTTTAAAAGTGCAACATTGAATTAAAGGCAGTTTTGAATATCCATTTTATCCAAGCTGTGCCAACATTCAAAGACATTCCGGTGGGAGAAAACCCCCAAACAACCCGATACTCTATCGCGTTTCTTTCCCCGTGTGCTTAAATTCAAATGTGCATCCAATATATAATTCAAGAACTAAGAGGAACTACATTTCAGGGCAGCCATCTTCAACTACACACAGTGTGTTCAGCCCTAATTGGTATCGAACTAAAAAGACAGACAGACCCGCACTCAAAAGAGAGCGTATCTTGGCACCCGCTAATGGAATACATTAATCTCCACAGGCTATAAAAGGGGATATTATGAAAGACGTCGCTTTCATAATATCCATCGACGTCCATCGCTCCCTCTCGCTGCGTTGCTTACCTCTTTGCCAGACAGGTAGTAGGCGGACAGCAGACCTCCGACGAACCGGATGTTCACCTCAAACACAGACACTTCTGCATTCTGCAGCGGGGAACAAAGAGCAGAAAAAAACATCCAGATGTGAGAGGAGGAACACTGACAAAGGCGGCGCCCGTGAATATGAATGCACCCTCCGACAAAGGGTGGAACAGGAACACTCGGACGGTACAGAAATGTTTTCTGGGTCCTTCAGCGGGGAGGAGACCGACGTGAGCGTTCCACAGTGCAGACGGGTATTTGGGGATTGTAGCAGCAAACGGATTGGTTTACAGCCGAGTGGTCAGCAGTGTGCAGGCGTCCGTGGTTTGTCGTTTGTGCGTCTTGTCGGCGGCATTAGTTTGGTTGTGTTGGTTGGTTCCAGCCCGATGGCCCCGACTGAAACACCTCCGATACAACGGTTTGATGGATTGCCAGGAAATGTTGACTCCTAAATAAGGATTTGTAATCACTGTGGTGACTAGGGCTGCAACAACCAATCACTGAAATCAGATTTTGAATAAAGGGTTGAATTTTATTTTATTTTTATTCGATTAATCTAAAGAATGTATCTACAGATTAATCCATTATTAAAACTAGAACGGGCACTCGGTAGAGCGCATACTTTTGCATATCACAAGATTGGGCATTGAATTATGAACATGTTGGCATTAGTTGCAGCCAATTGGATACAAATTGACCGTGTTGTGGTAAAAAAAAAGATTTTGACCTTTTCTTGACCTTGACCTTTGACTCGATCGATCCAAAAATCTAAATAAAAATGGTCCCCGGATAATAACCAATCAACCCCCCATATTTCATGCAATTCAAAGAAGATGTTGACCTTTTCATGACCTTGACCTTTGACCCGATAAATCCCAAAATATAATCAAATGGTCCCCGGATAATAAACAATCATCCCACCAAATGTCATGCGATTCGGTTTAATACTTTTTGACTTATGCGAATAACACACACACGCATACAAATACACGGCGATCAAAACATCACCTTCTGCATGTTCAATGCCACGGTAATAATCGGTATTGAGCCCTCGACTCTCCCTCCTAACGCGTTGGTTTTCCCATGAGCCTCGGCCACACTTTGCGTGTCGCGCTAACTAGCAACACACACTGAGGTAGTTGCCTGGAGACCGGCCTGCTGGATGTGTGCTTGAGGGCATGTTGGCGTGCGGCCGTAAACATGTAGCTGGGAGCGCCGCACAGCGGTAGATACTAAATACTAAAAAAACAGTTTGGGATGAGTGTGCCAAATTTGGAGTTACTCTGTTGTTTTGTTCCTCAGCAGATTTGCTTTAAGAGTTGATAAAAAAAAATAGCAGTAAATGCTGATGGTGAGCGCTCTTATTTCAATCTGTCACGAGCAGTAAAGGGCTTCACGTCCCCCAAAGTAAAAACAATTAAAAGAATCCTCGATCCAAAACATTGCTTTAAATGTCTGCGATGAAGTACGGCACATATACAAATACAATGCCGCTATTTCTAGACTTTTGTCAGAGGGAATGGGACAAATCATGACGAAGAATGTCCGTTTGTAAAGCATTTGTCTCAGCAACGGAACAATGGGAGCCTCGTCTCCCGTCTCCATGAACAGATTCCGGAGTGAGATGCCGTTTTGTTTGCGCCTGACTGACGGCTCTCATCAGTCACCGCTGTCCGCCGGAGACGGGACAATAGAATCCGCGCTGCGGAAAAAACAAATTATAAGCCAGACAAAATGTATCCCGTCATCCCACCCCTCCCCCCCTCCCCCGAGTCTGCATGACTGATTGAGTAGTTAGATTGTGTTGCTAATCCTTGCTCATTAAAATGTGATCATTTCCTCCGCGACGCACAAAAGGACACACTTACGTCTACCTGCCGTCTGAATGCAGAGTGAAACCCAGACGTTCGGCTTCATTATTCAGCGCCATCGAGCCGTTTTCCCAGCAGCCTCTCTGCTCTTAGCGGCCCATGGGCGATTCGGACTGACGGACAACGACCCCGCGGTCGCATGAGTCAGCGGTTGTTCGACGGTATCTCGTTCCTGCGAGGGGGGGCTCGACGAAGTTTTCCTGATTGCGGCGTTAAATCTATTAAAAGGAAGCCCGGGGAAGTGATTGAGCAAAGGCCTTTTCCTAACACGGGGCTAATTACGGGGCTACGGCCGAATGAATCGATGAGATAATCACCGGAGTAGACCTCTGTAGATGAAAGTGTGTCTTATGATCTATTTAGAATAGGATCGGGGGGGCTCAACTGTATCTGCTGACCCGAGAGCTTCACAAAAAAGAAGAAAGAAAAGCAACCGAAACGCATACACTACCGTTCAAAGGTTTGGGGTCATCCAGACAACTTTGTGTTCTCCATGTAAACTCACACTTTTATTTATCAAATGAATATAAAATATAGTCAAGACATTGACAAGGTTAGAAATAATGATTCATATTTGAAGTATTCATTTTGTTTTTCAAACTTCAAGCTCAAAGGAAGGCCAGTTGTGTAGCTTATATCACCAGCATAACTGTTTTCAGCTGTGCTCACATGATTGCACAATGGTTTTCTAATCAGATACTAGTCTTCTAAGGCGATTAGCAAACACAATGTACCATGAGAACACTGGAGTGATAGTTGATGGAAATGGGCCTCTATACACCTATGGAGATACTTCATTAGAAACCAGACGTTTCCACCTAGAATAGTCATTTACCACATCAACAATGTATAGTCATTTTGTTATTCAAACTTCAAGCTCAAACGAAGGTCAGTTGTGTAGCTTATATCACCAGCATAACTGTTTTCAGCTGTGCTAATCAGATATTAGTCTTTTAAGGCGATTAGCAATCACAATGTACCACTAGAACACTGGAGTGATAGTTGATGGAAATGGGCCTCTATACACCTATGGAGATACTTCATTAGAAACCAGACGTTTCCACCTAGAATAGTCATTTACCACATTAACAATGTATAGTGTGTATTTTTGATTAATGTTATCTGTATTGAAAAAACAGTTTTTCATTGAAAAATAAAGACATTTTTATGTGACCCCAAACTTTTGAACGGTAGTGTATGTTTATGAGCTTCCCTTCTCTTCTGAGGCCCCCGCTCTTCGTAGTTTACGACGTCGAGCTGTGTTTCAGAGTGTTTGCGTTGTGAGAGAGGGCGTCTCGGGGGCGCCGTGAAGCCGGGGCACTTGCCCTTTCCTCTTGCGTAGATCTAAAAGGTGTTGCGTCGCTGCTGGTGGAGGAATAGATGGCGGCGTGACCTGAAAGGCTCCTGCAGCGGGACTCTTTGAGCGAGGCGTCGGGGCTGCACTCGCTCATATTTTGTCAGGTTCTAGATCAGATGAAGGGGAAAACACTATTTCAGCCGTCGGCCCTCGGAGAGCAGAGAGTAATGCTGAAGTCGTGTACGCGGCGCGTTTGATAAGGAACTCGGGGCGCGCAGGTTAACCGATGCGGAGCGCGGTCGGAGATCAGTCACGCTGACGGCTCTGGCGCTAAGCAAATTCCTCAATAACCGTTTTTGTATCGGATGTAGATAGAAATTAAGAAACCATTTATTCTTTGATCATCCGAATGATAGAAGCTGTAACGGCCAGACAGCTGGCTTGAACTCCCCAGAGCTCATGCGGAAAGTGTCAAATCCATCCAATTTAATTCACAAATGAATCTTATAAAAGGATACTTTTGGGCCTCAATGGTTTCACAATTTGTTTTTTTTTGCCCGGCAGCTCTTTGTTTCCTCCGCTCCTCTTTAACTCCGGTGAGAACCAATCAGTGTGTGGCGTGAAGGTTTGTTTTGCATTACAAATGTACAAACCCTCTTTAGCCCAAAGGTCAGCAGGAGAAAGCGTTCACACAGCAGTTACCAACAAGTTTGGCGGAGCAATTTCTTCCATCTGGCTACTGCTGTCGTTAAACTGTACGCTGGCATGCTAGTGTGTGTGTGTGTGTGTGGGTGTGGGTGTGTGTGTGTGTGTGTGTGTTCTTTGGCTTTGGTTGTATTGATACAGTCAATGTATTATATTTGTTTATGCACAGTCATTGTATTATATTTGTTTGTGCACAGTCATTGTATTATATTTGTTTGTGCACAGTCATTGTATTATATTTGTTTGTGCACAGTCATTGTATTATATTTGTTTGGGTCTTATATATATACATATGTTTCATTTTATATACATATATACTATATATATATTTTACTTGTATACATCTGTATCTTTCATCCCTGTTTTTTTATATTTTATTCTCGTGTGTTTATTTTATTGGTGCTGCTAGTGTGATGACAAATTTCCCCTTAGGGATTAATAAAGTATCTATCCATCCATCTATCGATCATATAGACATGTTTCATAAAGACATCAAGTGAATCTGTATTCTCTCCGTTCTCCATCCGTTACTCGTCTTTTGGCAAAGTGTCAGAGACAAACACGCCGGCTATTGTCACCACTTCTGTTTTCAGAAGACTCAAACAATCTCCTTTGTTAGTCAACGAACATTTGTCCTTGACTGTCACATTGTGTTGTTTCCATGTGTTTTTTTAAATGTATCCCTCTTTTCTGTGTCTCCAAATCACTTTAAAAGACCCCTTCCACCCCCAGGGCAACGGCAGCATTTACACATTTGAAATCTTTTCTAGAAATCTTGAAAGATTTTACTTTCCTGGATCATTTAATTTCCATTCGCAAAAGTTTATAGTTCCTCATACAACATTTGTCACGCTGTCACACGAGACGTGGTCTGTTTTTGTTTCAAATCTCTCAGATAAACCTCCCAAGTAAGTATTGAGGAAGGTTCTTAAACCATTTCCATAAAATAATAATTACCGTTTCTTTAAGAGCTCGGAAGAAAAATGATTGAGCGATTTAAATGGTCCTTTCCCAAGGTGGCTTCACGATAACTGCCTGGCCAATAAAAAGCACTTATCATAAAGCATATGCAGGACGTGTGGAGCATCACAGGTAGCTTTGAGGCTCAGCGCTACGCAGATGAACAGAGCGGAGGAGAAAACACCGGACCCCCTGCTGGGGGGGATGCTGTTTGAGTGACAGGACCACTGCTGCTAAACAGCGTCAGTGAGGCAGGATTAAGCACCGGGGATTGCAGAGGCGTCGCGTGTGAATGAGTTCTACAGTTACAGTCGGGAGGATTACAAGGACCATGCATTTTGAAACTACTGGCATGTATGAATGGCTTTGTACTGAGAAACAAAACTGTTTCTGAACTTAAAAACATAGACCTTCTGCCTGTGGACTGATATCAAAGGGCTCGGGGCCTTTCTTAAGCTCCTCCCACAGTGGGTAACTAGCGTAGCTCGAGTGGATAACATCGGTTCCTCCGGAGCGTCTTGCTAGCAAATTGGCTAGCTTTCCGTTAGCAAATTATTTCAGTAGCTAACGTTACAAAGGCAACTTTACAGCTAGTGCAGGGTTCTTACACATTTTGACCAATCGATTTCCAGGACTTTTCCAAGACTTTAAACCAAATTTCCATGAAAAAATGAAATCTCGGTATAAACATGTAAAATTTAGAAAATGTTGCCTATTAAGAGCGTACGCCGGCTTATATTTTGAGCGTCTTTCTTTAAAAAACATATTAATTATTTCAAACTCGACGTAAATGAACACGTGATTATTACAAATGTTCATGACTTTCCTAAAACTTTTATGATTTAAGTTTTTTCCATGACTTTTCCAGGTTTTCCATGACCGTACGAACCCTGAGCTAGCGGGCTAACCATAGCTTGCTTTTTTTGCTAACGACATGGCCAGCAAAAATTGATCCAACTATAAATATGTTAATCGGGGGATGACTGTAGCTCATGGGGGATGAGCGGTCATCCCGTAACCACAAGGTACCCGGGTCGATCCCCGCTCTCCCCATAGTTGCATGTTGAAGTGCCCTTGAGCAAGGCACTGAACCCCCTGTTGCTCCCCGGGCACTTCACTGCAGCCCAATCCTCCTTCATGACTACGGATGGGACAAATGCAGAGAAGAATTTCCCAAGGGGATCAATTAAAGTGTTAATTTCTTAGTTGGCTAGCTTTGGCAATTTATTCCCCAGCTAACGTGAACCATGGTTGAGCTAGTGAGCTGTAACTCAGCTACACAGCATGTATCTGGCATGGGTTGCTTCGTGACCTAAGCTAATGAGGTATATAGGAACAACACAGATGGGAACGTTTTGTCTTATCCGATGGACGCATGGTCCCACCTATGGAGAGCAGTTCAGTGCAGTTCACTTAATGGCCACCGGTCCAATTAATAAACATTTCAGAACATCCTTTATAGTAGCTTTAAAGTGGATCTAAAAGGTCTTTTTAACTACGATATTTCATATTTGATGACAGCGATAAATCGAGGCATGGGCAGGCCGCTGGTTAGCCGTCATCGTGCGCCAGACCTCGTTGAAAACATAGCTTTTTAAATGTGAGATTAATTATCAGCAACTGTTCACATGGAAACAATGTATCCTTGTCTGCTCCTATTAATTTGACATTCAGTTAAACATCAATCATAACGTTGTTTGAATGGAAACTCGACTCCTGGCATTTGCTGCTGGTGTTCTTCAACGCGGCGTTGGGTGGAGGTACGGCCACTGGCAGAAAGACTAAATCGGATTTTGAAGGATTTAGGAGTTCTTTTGCACCGTGGAATCGAAAAATGTATTGAGTTTTGTGTGTGAGTGTGTGTGAGTGAGTCCTTGTGATGATCAACCAAATTGATTCAGCCAAAGCCTTGACTCTATGCCACATTACAGTCAATAGAGACTTGAATAATTGATGTCGAGGGTAGAAGTCCAGCTATTGGACGTACGACTCAGTCATGGTGCAAGTGAACAACAAAATATATGGACAGATAATAGTCTGACAGATAAGTAACTGAAGGTGATTCACAGAGAAAAAGTGCAGCTTCAACTTGGTGTTGGTCGTAGTTTGTCATATGATGCCGTTCATTAGTCAACGTCCTGGACCACGCGCTTTCCCACCAGCACTTAAAAGAGACGTATAGTTTGGCTTCAATCCTAAATGCTAGATCACCAGCTGTCTGCCCGTCTGAGTTTCTGCCAGATCCGTTTGTAACATTTTTAGATGCGGAGGACTAAAAACATAATATGCTCCCCACTGATTTATACTTTGAGTCATGTTTATCGTTTTTTTTAACATTTTGCGGTAAGAAATTGGATGAAAAAAGGCCTTAATGTTGCTGCTTTCCATTTTTCATTTGAGTGCGTTACACAACCACAATTTGAAAGCAGCATTTGAAAATGTTCAGGCACATTTTTTAAACAAGAGTAAGTAATAAACGTCGGAAAACATTATATTCAAATTTAATCCAGAGACCAAACACCAATCAGAGGCTCCTCTAACTGGGGCGCATACGGCATTATATACAGATGATTATGGGTACAATCAAGGCATAATGTAATGAACATAATAAGCTCAAAATTGCTGGGCGTTTTAATATTTCATGTGATAAATGTTCCTTTATGGCATTATTTCAAAACGTAATGTAATTTTCTGATGCCGGGATGATTACATCGTAAGAGACAATTATCCGGGCTCCTAACGGGCTCCGCTGCTAACACACTTCCTGCATTATCACAATATTGAAAATAAAATTGGGTTTTAATCAAAACAGTTTCTTTTAGCCCAACAAAAAAAAGATGTAAATAAAGGATTTTTCATATCATCCCATGAATCACAGAAGTGTGTGTGGACAGGAAATGGAATACTGACTTTGATTGCGCTTCCACAACGCAATAAAATCCAGAGAGGCAAAGAGCCAAAAACACGTCTAATGGATCCATGCAGAAGTCCATTACTGGTTACGACTTTAATGCAAGCACGCACACGCTCAGACCCGGCTGCAGTGGAAGAGCTACTCGTCCTGGGTTTGACATCAGCCTGCTGCCTTTCTTTCTGTTTTCTGGTTTGATTATTCATCCTTTTTCTTATTTCACGCACATACAAATGCTAGTATGGATTGCTTAGCTTTCATAGACACACACACATTCTTACCACGTTAAAGTCGAGGTTCTTCTCTACCCAGTCCGTGGCAACATCAAACTCCTCAAACATCTCCATGATGTAGAGCGTATCCAGAGCGTCCACGATGGTCGCTCCCTTTATGCTGCCTGCAAAAGAAACAGATTAGAGAGGTTAGAAATCGATCACGGAGCGCGGCAATACACACGGTCGTGTCTTCAAAGGAGTGTTTTAAATATCAGGTGCTTGAGAAAAATCTGAGAAGAGAGCTGGATTAAACAAAAAGCTGAAAGTTTGACTCACAATTAGGGCTGAGCGATATAGAAAACATTTTTTATCACGTGATGTTTTTCCATATTGATCGATCTCGATTCTTAACACGATATGTAGTTTTTGCAGATGCTACGTGAGATCGAATACATGTCACAAGGAGATAATCGAGATCGATCAACATTTTATCGCAATCCAGAATCGAGATCGGAAAAAAAAAAATCGCCCAGCCCTACTCACAATAGGCATAAAGTACGAAGACGTTCACTCTAAAGTTCAACGCTAGTCAACGCCACACTGGGAAAAGCGATGAATAAACAGCAGAAGTTGAGAGTTCTGTTCGGGGGGTGAATCATTTATTTGGCTCGACAGATGGTGAGAGATGATCGGCACGGATGAAACGTCGGGAGGATTGCTCATCTCCAGAGATTCTCCTCATCGCAGGAGGGAAGACACCAAGCCAGCGTCCACAAACTAACACCACCCGACGCCTCGGCCCGCGTGGTGCGGTGTAGTGTAGTGTGTGTGTGTGCGCGTGTGTGTGTGTGTGTGTGTGTGTGTGTGTGTGTGTGTGAGCTCAATGAATCATTAAGCATGCTACTCCGATCGCTCGGCAAAGCTTTTAGTCCCGACATCCTCGTTATAAACACAAGACCTCATCTGATCACTTAGAGACGGGACGGGGAGGGAGAAACAAAACATTTGAAATGCAAGATGTGGCGGAGAAGAAAGAAAGAGGAACGAGACGAGGAGCGGGACATCGATACATCGGAGGAGGGAGAGCGGCCGGCTCGACGGAGAGAAGGGCAGGGGAGCCGAGGTGGGAAGAAAAACGAGAGGAAAGACCACGGAAACAAAAAAACTAGTCAGATCGGACAATAGAGTCAGAAAATGATGAGTCAAGATGACGGCCGATGTGGTTTGCTACCGTGTCAATCTGTGGGTTTATTTCCTGTGGAAGGATGCAAAGGCGTCGTGTGTAAAGCTTTCCACACACACACACACACACACACACACACACACACACACACACAACGCTGAATCACCAGCCGCAGGCAGAGGACCACGTTGTGCTCACTTCCTGCTCACATTATTGCTTTAAAAAGTTTTAACCAATGGGAACACTGTGTGAGTTAAGGCACTCTTTAGGTGTTGCCAAGTGTATTTTCTTATTTCTTCACCCCCTCCTGCTCCCAGGCTTCATGCTAAGTAATCCCTGTTATCCGACTAACGCTGGGAATGACGTGACGATAATGAGAAGGTAAAAGGGGCAGAGTCACTCGGCGGTGCGGGTGGAATCGACATCAAAGTGTGGCGTTTGGATTCAACACTCGATGTGTGAAATCCATCAGAAGTGGACCGAGCGTTAAATGTCTGGTGGAGCCTCGAGCGTGGAGAGAGCGAGCGCGTGACGGGACGCGACAGCAGGTTCAGTCCCTGGAGGAGACGCTCGTCCTTCCTGTCCCTCACATGGTCACATGGTCACATGGTCACATGGTCACTCCTGTGACGCCCGCAGAGCGACGGCCAGAGGACCAGACACTCTGCTCCCGGCCATTGTCTTGTGGTGGGCTTCCTTCCCCCTAACGTGTGTGTGTGTGTGTGTGTGTGTGTGTGTGTGTGTGTGTGTGTGGTACAGATGGTCAAAGAGCGACCAGAATATTAATACTAAATAGAGAAAAAAGAAGATGGTATAGCAGAAAGCAAAGACAGTTGTCCTGTAAAGGATGCTCATGTTTACATCAAATATCTTTACCGTTGTTTATTTGTTAAACTCTTAAATTACTATTATTATTATTATTAGGTATTATTATACATGCAGCAAGTTATGTACGCATCATTATTCCTCTGGATATACTGCAACGGGACACATTTCTGTATTTATATTGTGATATAATGAGATTAATGTTTGTCGTAGGAGAGCAATTCATCCTAAATACAAACCAGTTTGACACATCGATGTTCTTTCAAAGAGAAACGTTGTTGTTGTTGTTGTTGTTGTTGTTTTCTGCTATAAGCTTGTGGGCGATTCAATGGGAGTAGTATGAGTAACATGACAACGCTCGCCGAGAGAAATATGTGAAAAGTGAGACATATGCGGCTGCTCACGCGTGTGCACGTGTCCGCGGCCGACCTCATTCTGCTGCGGCGAGTTGCGCGGCGCTCCGGGGGCCACGCCGTGGCTCCACGCCGTGGCTCCACGCCGTGGCTCCACGCTCAAGGGCCGCTCGTGGTTGCGGTGACTCACCTTTTCCTGTTTTATGGATGGCCATTGGCTGCCTGCTTACTCAACTCTCTCTCTACCCTGTACCGCCCCCCTCCCCCGCTGATCTGCGGTCAGACATGCAGTTAGTGTGTGACATTTTACTTCTTTTCTTTGAGGGGGGGAGAGAGAGAGAGAATAAGAGAGAGAATAATCCTCAGATGTACGTGTGGATTGTCGAAAACAACGACTCAGAGCCTAAATATAAGCTCCGAGTCACGGTTACGCCTGTGAGTTTGAGCTGATGGCACAGAGAGGGGGGTTACAGCAGATTTGTACTTTCTACCATTTGTCATCGACTATAAAAGGAAAACATTGAAGTTCTGTTGTACGAAGCCGAAATAATTAAGCAATAAGGGACGAGAGGCTGTACTTTGACGTCAATAAAGTACGTGTTCAAGGGTGTTGTTAGGCAACCCTTGAATAGTACTTTATTGACGTTACAGTACTGCCTCGAGTCCCTTATTGCTTTTATAATACGGTCACCAGCGACATTATAAATAGTAAATAAATAGTAAGCTGCCTTTCAGCACAAAATAGTTGTTGCCAACCAAAGTTATGCATCGCATTTCAGTAGCCGAGAGAAAATAGTCCCCGTCCGTGTGAAAGTAGTCCCCTCCGTGTGGCTAACGGACGAACAGCATTGTTTACATTCGTTAGCCTAGCTAAAGGAGGGGAGATAGTAGCTAGTTCTCGCAATATCTCATTAATTCAAATTGCTCATCTGATGAAAGCTGCCTTTAAAATAACAATGGCAATGGGACACTTTCAATAAAATAATATTTATTAAATGTTTCGTAGGCACTGGGTCTATGTTAGCTACACATGCTGTTTACTAAACTAGTTACGAGCGACTTGGGACTCGATAGACTTACTTATCAGGGCTCTCATGTCTCACGCATTGAGCGTTTCGGTCTTAACTCATATTTCTCACGCTTAAAAAAACTCTGATCTATTTAATGTTTTAATGTGCCGCAGCGCCAACATGAGCCGCTCTGTGTGGAGGGATCCAGCTCAGACCCACGTCTCAACGCTCGCTGTTGGTCACTTTCCCGTAGCTGGTCATGTGATGTCACGCTTGCCTGTCTTCAAAACTTGAGAGCTCTGGTTTAACTTATGTTGATTTGTATATCTCCATTAATCATCCGTGGTAAACGTTTCTCATGTCCTCTTCGTCTCTGATGACATCGACCACTCTTCTCTCTTTGCGGGTGGCTCCGTGTTGAAGTGCCGTCTCCAGCTGGATTTCACTCCAACGCCGTCTTTCATTGAGATTTGGTGCCCAGTAGCTTTGCAGGGAGCCGCAGGATTTATTTGAAATGACAACTAACGGTCGCGCAAAAGCTAAACATTAGTTTTAGTGCGCATTGATATGAAACGCGCCCCTGTAAACAGGCCGTACTGTACATTATGGGCTGAATATACCACACCCCGTGACTCACTCTCAACCAATCAGAATGCTTGATTTCATCTACCCGTATTATAAAAGGAGTTGAATAATCTCTACGGACGGATACCTGCATATTAACTGATCGTTGACATCATTGTGAAATCTACATGCCAACCACCAGCCGGCTCCGGCTCGCCCAATGGGACGTGGGCCATTACGTCTAATTGCTCTTTCAGATGACACTGATCTCAGAGATTAAAAATGATCCGACATATTGGGTGACATCTTGTCCAGAAATGTGTGTGTGTGTGTGTGTGTGTGTGTGTGTGGGGGGGGGTTATGAGAACAAAGGCAGGATTAGAGCGGCGGCCCACGAGGTTCGTCCAACGATGACGGAGTTTGTTTCCGTTTGCGACGGAGAGCGACGGGGAGGCGGCAGATGGCTCAGTAGAGGGCGGCGTCTGTGACGCTTCTGGAGAGCACGAGTGGGAGGAGGGAGGAGGAGGAGGATGAGGATGAAGAGGAGAGAGTCTCGGACGCTTCTATAAAAGATGGCGCACAGACACTGGACTCTTTTAAGACCGGCCTATAAACCTTTTTATTCGGGACAGCGTTTACGACCGCGTTAAATCCCCGTCTTCCCTTTTATTAGTTTGTTTTCACTGCGCTCCACCGGCTCGGTGGCGCTACAGACAGAACGCGTTAGTCACAGAGCGGTCGAGAGAGGACAGGCCCTGTCGGACTTTCTGGAGTTGGTCGGCTCGTCGCAGCGGGAGGATTCGAACATATGGGAAAGGGAAGGGGAAAAAAAAAACGCCACAAACACCGCTGGGCTGTCAGAGTCATGTGATGTCATGTGATGTCATCGGGGAGCTCGCCTTCTACAATCTGAATATGTTCTCCCTGGGAGCGCAGCCCATGAATAGATACATTATTAGTTGTTGCAAGTTCTCTTATTGTTTATTTATTAGTATGTGTTTGTTCACATTTATTTTACATTTGCGTGACCACAATGTGTGTGCGTATCTTTTTTCGTCATCCGACGGGATTCTTTAGAAGATGCATGAAATGACGAGTGTTGTGTGATGCTCGTCCGGTTCGACGTCGACAATAAAAGCCGAACACGGGGGGGGGCGTGGGGGATGGATGGGAGGGCGAATGAGGAAAGAGCCCGGCGTCCTCAGAAGACAAGAAGAATCATTAGCGTTCTGTTGGCGGGCGGAAAATAAGGATGGATGGGAGAGAGGCGTGGCAGGGAAAACAAATGTGAGAGACAAGCTCCAAAAGTCATTAGCAGACAGAAGTCCTCCATCCCTGAGCCAGGAAACACAATCCGTTTAGTCGCTGCTCTTCCTCCACTCCTCTTCCTCCACTCTGCTATCTATCCATCGGTTCTCCTCATCCGGCTTCTGTCTTTACAGAACCTTTCAGTGCTTCCTCTCTCCTTCTGTAGCTCCTTTTCCTTTCCTTTGATTGCTACATCCATCCTTGTACACTTTGCCTTTTTTCATTCTCCTTTCCTCCTCAGTTTCAGAAAATTGGTGAAGAGGCGAACGATGGATGAATTAAAGCCACACACACACACACACACACACACACACATACACATACACACACACACACACACACACACACACACACACACACACACACACACACACACACACACACACACACACACACACACACACACACACACACACACACACACACACACACACACACACACACACACACACACACACACACGGTGCTAAAAACACAAGCTGGTTTAATTATAAGTGTGGATGACTGGTCAATGGCAACATTGATTCACTGCACTCCTTCCCACGCTGCAGTGTGTGTGTGCTGTGTGTGTGTGTGTGTGTGTGTGTGTCAGTCAGAGGAGTAATGCATTGTTTGGTTGTTCAGGACAAAATAACCTTCGCTTGACGCAATCAGGCGGCGAAGACAGAAGCTGGAGCGCTGTGATGTAGGAGTGTGCATGAGTGATTGAGAGCCACTAACAATGTGGTGTCACACACACACACACACACACACACACACAGTAATTTTCATAAACCGCTTCCCCCGACATTAAGCCGTATTTTGAAGGAAACGTTTATGTATTTAAATGTGTTTACAGCCCATTTGAAGCCATTCTCTTGCTTTGTTCGTCCTGTAGACACGTTTCCGTTCTCATCTTCTCGTCTGCGTTTTCTTCCGTCTGTCGTTCTGGACCGTTTACCGAGCGCTTTCAGCCGCACTGGAGACACGATAACATCCCGAAGCCACGAGAATAGCTCGGCGGCCGCGCTGCTCGAGGCAGAAGCGTCTTCCCTTTGGCAAGACGTGCGTATCACACAGAGAACAAACGCAGCGACGTATCCATGAAACGTGCAAAAGAAAAACACACTTTAACAGTACAGCTTCATTCAACAAGTATTCAGACTTCTGCATCAGCAAAACATTAGCTAGTGGCTATCTTAATATTTTAAAAAAATGTTTTAAAAATTCTTCTAAATCCCAAATCGATAATGGAAGGAGCACCAGCGGATAACTCTGAGTTCATGATGATATATTGTGTTAAAAGCATGAAACCAGATCAATGTTCAGACTCCAGGCGCACAACAAGCCCAGGTGTGCTCATGAAAAGCTTTTCTTCACGCCGCCTTGACGGTGTCTGGGAGGCCGTACAGTATCCAGATGTGGGGGAGGGGCTTCTTTGCCTTAAAAAACGAACATGAAGCGAAGAACAGCAAATGTCCCGCGGAGGTCGTCGCTCCGGGTCACGCGGCTCGCTCTCCGTCTCTTTCGCTCTTCATGCGTAAATCACAGCAGCCGGGCGGAGGGGAACCCCCCCCTCCCCCCTCCCCCCGACCAAACCAGCCAATGAGAAGCGGTGAGGGGCCAGGTTTGGGCACACATGATGATGATGATGATGATGATGATGATGATGATGATGATGATGATGATGATGATGATGATGATGATGATGATGATGATGATGATGATGATGATGATGATGATGATGATGATGATGATGATGATGATGATGATGATGATGATGATGATGATGATGATGATGATGATGATGATGATGATGGTTCTATTTGGCGAAAGCAACCTGTTGACCTAGTTTTGTAAAAAAAAAATAAGGCCCTAAACTTTATGGTGGATCCTTCAGCTCGACAAGGAAAGCGTGGTGTCCTCTCTCTCTTTCTTTCTCTCCCCCTCTCTCTCTCTCTCCAGCTTTACTAGGAGATTAATTATTGTTGACAAGGCCCCCTGACTCAGCAGATTTATCTTAAAACTTGCAGCCTCAGCCTCCAAGAGACTGACAGCAGTCAAAGTGTCAGTGATATTATAAGGAGCACAAAATAAATAAAAAAATCTATTCTTCTTTTTTTTTTTTAAAGGAGAATAAGAAAGATCCCCTCTTGAAGTTCATCCTCAGCTCACAGCCCAGAGACGTTGAAGATAGAAACGGGTTCCCGACGCGTTCCGTAGCGGAGCGATAACTCAATGCAAACTGCAGGTTTAATCCTTAATCCTGCAGTGTGATCCCGGTCTCAGAGCCCCTCCGCCCCGCTGGTGATCCCGTTTAGCCTCCGCGGTGAGTCGGCACACTGTACAGAGTGACGGCAGAAAGCACACACACACACACACACACACACACAATCCCCAAGTGTATTAACCTATCGGCCTCCGCCGCCGGATACTCGAGCGTCTACACTTTTTTTGTCAAGGTTACGGCGAAAAGGCATTACCAAGAAATGTTTGACAGGAATACAAAAAATAAATAAAGAAGAGGATTTAAAGTAACGCTGAGATAACGCAGCAAGTAGAAAACCTCGTTTAACCAGGCGTGGGAACTTCCAGGGATCGGGCAGACTGCGAGCTGCGTGCACGGGCGCGTTTGTGTCGATGAGGCGCCATCAGGGAGACGGGCGGGTTGATCCAGACCCTGGGGGAGGGGGGGGGGGGGGGGTTGTTGTTCGGGCTCTTTGATTAATTAATGTGGATGCTGGCTTCAAGCGCTATGACAAAAGGCTAGGGAGATCCAAGTGTGTAACACACACACACACACACACACACACACACACACACACACACACACACACACACACACACACACACACACACACACACACACACACACACACACACACACACACACACACACACACACACACACACACACACACACACACACACACACACACACACACACACACACACACACACACACACACACAAACACACACACCTGAGGGTAGGCTGGAGCAGAATTACTCCATCCATTTCAATTACAGAGATGGAGTATCTGATTCAGACACACACACATACATAAACACACACACACACACACACACACACACACACACACACACACAGCTGTGTGGGAGCTGAGGCTGCAGCCAGGACTCAATGTCAAATTACATAACCAACCAAATGACTTTTATGGAAATAGAGACGGTGCAGAACGTGTGTCTCCTCGACTGGCGGACGGCGAGCGTGTTTTAGCTCCGCTGGCGAGTCCTGAAACCTGAGATGACGCTTCCTGGTTCCCCCATCTGGATGTCACGTTTTGTTCTACTACATAAGATGAGATGAGTGAATATCCCTCTTGTGAGTTAAGATGTTTTTACATGTCTTGATAAAGGGGCGGTAGAAAGTGTCTACATGAGGACGACTCGGCGTCTCCCACTGAACACGGGTCCTTTGTCCGCTTAGAGGTGGACACGTGGAGTCATGTGACCGAGGTGTAGTTTGTTTACAGTCCAATGTTCGCTTCTTCTTTTGATTGCATTTGCGTTTTAGAAAGTCCTAAAAATGGTCTCATGCCTCACGAAATCTTGCTGAACAAACAATCATGAACGTTTGTTTTGCCACTGAGGTTTTTTTCTTACTCCATCTCAAATCCAATGGGAACATCTCACTGGTTTCCCCCCGTTTGGGGTTGGACTACAAACTAAATATATAAAAATGTTGCTTTGTGGCGACAAAGCAACATTTCTGAGGCTGGCGGGACTCAAGAAACAGAATTAAACACGCTATGACCTACAGAAGAAGCATGTTTCACGTATGTAATATGTCCAAGGTGTAAAAGTGTATTCAAGTGACAATTAGATGACAAGATACTGACACCTGGGCCGGGCCGGGCCAACACTTACATTTAAGTGATTTACTTCATATATACATCGTCTTTTCTCACCATGACACACAGTCCTCAAAATGCCATTAAAAAAAACTCGATTGTAAAAAAAAAATGAACAATGAAAAATGAACTTAAATGGAGACCCTGCAACTCTTCTGGTGGCCTCCAGTGCACTATATCATTTATGTGTTTGTTTATATAAAAGAGGTATTGAATGGACCCGACCCCATAAAGGACTCTCCATTCTTCTTGGCTGTGCTGTGAATGCGTCGCTCTCGTTTTAGAAGATTAAAATCGTCCGTGTGAAAGTCACATGACCGTATTGAATTGTTCTAAAAACACATCTGGACTGAGGATCCGGTTCAACCCGTATATTTGCATTATTTTTTTCACGCAGCTCAGAAATGACAAGAAATGATGCGACGAGGCCCACTTCAGGGGGGAAGGAGAAGCTTCTGCAACTCAACGACACGCACACATTCCTTCAGGCTGCAGCGCTCCTCTCCGACACAACGGGACACAAAAATAAAAAAGCTCCACAAAGAACAACAAACCGTAACAGCCGATCCAAGCCGACGCTACATAAAGCGGACATGTGAAGCTCACGTGTGACGAGGAGGCCTCGGTCCCGACTTCTGTTCCCCTGATGAAGGGATGCCGTGAGGAGAAAGTAGAAAAGGACATACGGCTTTTAAAAAACTATTTTTATACTTGATATTACTCTGGAGGCTATACATCCTGACATGTTCTGCAACGGCGTCACAGTAGACAGGAGCTACCCGTCGTCATCATGTAGTCTTACTTTGACTTTCTGAATCCGTTTGATTTCCGTTCGTGAAATCATGTCTGTGGTCATATATCTGGACGTGGCATGAAGAGGATTTAATATCGTCTTTGTTTAAAAAGGAAGATTGGGATAGTGATGGAGACTGAATATGATTTCATTCCTGGTATCTAATCCATCGTCCGATACCAGTTTATCTGAAAAGAACAGAGTATATGTGGGGGAGAGGGCTTTGAAACAAGTAGACTAGACTCAAGTACATTTATTTAGTTGAGCTGATAAAGATCAGTCGGATCATAATCTTCTTATCAAACCTTTATTCAACCAGGTGAATCCCATTGAGATTAAAATCTCCTTTTCGAGGGTGACCTGGAATTTGATTCACAATCTTTACACAAATCAATTTTCTCCAGCTTTTGAGACTATTTTGCAAGTTACTGAACAGGACAACCAAACTAATGTCCCCCTTAATAAATATTGCCCTACAATGTAAAAAAAACACCACATTTCAATCTCAAATGCATCGCTTTAAAGTTTCTTTACACGACATTAATAATCGGAGACGATCCAACAGCCTCCTGCGACACACCCGTACTTTACTTACATTATTAAGCACGTCTTCCGTTCTTCTCCCGTAGATCCTCTTGACGTCGGGCAAGTGACGTGAAAAATTGAATTAATCCCGAATAAAATATGACTCCTTGAAATAGTAATCCTGTTCATTTAGGGATTATCTAAGAGTAGAAGTCATTAACACTGCTACTCGTTACTTAAACCGGCCTCTCGCTGAACCCTCAGAGTGCATCACATGTACTTGTGAAGCGTCACATCGATCCCTCCTGATCTATGATTTCATATTCATGCTGTTAATCCGTTATAGTGCCTTCCACCCCGGCCTCGGTCCAAACTCATCTTTACTGTGGCTGAAATCTTCCAGTGAGCGCAGAGTGCAATAGAAGCGCCGGTAGCAAGGAGAGGTTACAGCGAGACGCTCGCAGCTGAAACGCATCGCCGTCGGATTGATGCGCTGGTTAACTTTGAGGAAACAGTCTGCATGTTGTCAGAGGGAGAGTCTGAGAGAGGACCATCGCCACGGCGCCGGGTCGAACTCCACCACGGGCACGTCGGCTTACAACGCCAGCGAGATTCAATCTAATGATCTCAGATGTTTCAGGAGTCGGGGCTGGCCACACTTTTCACCTGGCACTGAGCTCCTGTCCATCTGGAGGAACTTTATTTTATTTTTTTTATATATTTTTATTTTAACACAAAGAGATAGTGCAAATGTGATACATTTAGATTTGTTTCTTTTTCAACCAACAACCTCTTAATTGAGGATACACAAAACTAAACTAAACTAAACAAAACTAAACCAAATCTAATGAAAAAAAAACAAAGATTTTTTTTGTAAATGAACAGTTATATAAAATCAACGATACACGATAGCTACTCGCGATAGCTGCTCGCATCCTGGAGGTCAAGCACAGGCTCGGAAGTGTGTGTGTGTGTGTGAGAGTGAGTGAGTGAGTGAGTGAGTGAGTGAGTGAGTGAGTGAGTGAGTGAGTGAGTGAGTGAGTGAGTGAGTGAGTGTGTGTGTGGGGAACCAAGGAAAGGGTCTGTAACAGCAGGTCTCATCAAAAGAAAGTCTGTCAAAATATCGAAGAAAAGGTCTCCAGCAAGCGTAAAACCTATCAGAGCTCCCTCTAACAGAGAATTAATTTGTTTCTAATTTAAGGAAGAACAGGATATCGTGTAACCAAGCCATCTGGAGGAACTTAACGAGGTAGAGACTCGTCTTCCAGGGCGGGCGTGAGGGGTCGGACGGTTACGAGTGTCCGACGAGTGTCAGTTTCTCCTCAAACCGAAAACGTTACAAGAACAGAGACATTTCGGAGCGAGGCGGGAACCCTCTGGACCGCTGCGGGTTGAGGATGTGGAGGTGTAGCTGTTCATGAGGGTTAGGGCGGAGTGGAGCTCCGAGAGACAAAGACACATCGGAGCCGACAGGGGGAGCGATGGAGCTCATCTCCGGATATAGGGGGTTTTCATTTTAGTTATAAGAAAAGAGTGAACATACATACAGTCCTGCCTTATAAAACCTCAGAAAAACCTCTCGGGTCGATACATTGCAACTTTAAGTAGACATTTGCAGCCAGGACCGGCCCTTCAGTTCCCCGGTCGAGGTGCAATCCAATCAACTTTTTAAATCTGTAAACAATATGTTAGACTGCATGTCATTTTTGACATTGAAGAAAACCATGACCTGTGAATGGACACCAATACTGAAGAGGAGGATTATCTCCAGTGCTAAATTACTCCATGGACAGCTTTACAAATATAAAGTATTATCAACCTGTCGTGTTTATTAATATACTCTATAATATAGGATGTAATAAATATAAATAACTCCAATTGATATAAAAGTTGTGTTCCGTTAGCTTGGATTCAGTGAAGCCAATGCTGAAACGGTCACTCTCTCTAATGGCCAGCAGGGGGCGACTCCCCAGTGTTTCGCTACTGGACCTTTAACCTTTTCACTGAGTGCTTTCAGCTCATGAGGTACATTGGAACGCATTGACGCTTACAAAATGCCTTGTTGCGTTTTTTTACTTAGCGCCGCCCTCCCGTGTCAAAAACAAAGATGGCGTTGCCAAAATGCCTTCCGGTTGTTTTAAAACCTTACTTCCCGACTACGTCCACAAATTATATTTATGTCGAAGCTTACTTTAAACTTGTGTTACTTTCACCAAAGTGCAACGTGGCTATTTAATGGAAAGAAAAGGTAAACCCCGCCTCGTGGAGCAGGTCGACTAAAGTACCACGCTCAGATTTCAGCTCCCGGACCGTCCAGCTAGCAACGTTTTAGAATTCACAATCGTCCCGTCTAATTTGAACCTGCGATCCAGGTAGTTGTGCGTCGGAAAAAAACAGCGTTATTATTCCAGGTCAGGCCAACATGATGGTCATACATCACGTTCTAGAGGAGTTGGAAACGTTTGTGACAAGGCTCCGGGGCCACGCCGTCTTATTTACTGATGGGAGTGGGTCTGCGGGAGCAGCCGACCCAAACCTATTTACTTCTCTATAGCGAAGAGAGAGAGAGAGAGAGAGAGAGAGAGAGAGGCCAATTTCTGAATCAATATTCTCTCGGCCGCCTCCCTCTTTTTTCCTAACATTCACGTGTGATAAATTCCAATAATGAAACAGTGTCTGGAATTTACACAAAGCTGATTGAATTCCCTCATTAAACATTAGAAGGAAACCATTAAAAATGAGCCTGTAAATCCTCCACACTGTAAGCTACAGTTGACTCAGTGTGGGGGTCTTGGCACTTCCCCCAGGGGCCAACAAGTTATCTAGTTTAATCAAACGGTACGACAGTGAAAACACAGACTTTCAAAACTATAATGTACCACCTGCTAGTACTTATTAAGACAGGATACGAGTTGGACTGTTGACGCAGATAAATAAACAAACAAAAAACAAACAAAAACAAAAGCTCCTCTTGGCTTATAATATTATTTAGTAATTAGTATTTACCTCAACGAACCAGTA
The DNA here is from genome assembly GCA_036178185.1 of Liparis tanakae. Classification (NCBI taxonomy): domain Eukaryota; kingdom Metazoa; phylum Chordata; class Actinopteri; order Perciformes; family Liparidae; genus Liparis; species Liparis tanakae. Next base: position 4,836,420 of record CM070101.1, on the reverse strand, counting down.
GAATATTGTCTCCAGAAGAACACTGGTTAAAAAAAAAAGGGGGAAAAAAAGAAAAAGTGGTGTGCTGTCGGAGAAAGAAATGATGCTAAATATTAAAAGAGTCATCTTAATGCATAAACCGAACAAAAGAGCCAAGTGTGTGTCTGCAAACGTTCCCGTAACACATAGAAACTCACAGTGCTGTCATCCCATCACTTCTGTAGGTTGATGGTGTCACACACACACACACACGCACACACACGCACGCACGCGCACGCACACGCACGCGCGCTTAGCTATCGTACGTGACACAAATGATGCGAGCGGATGATGTAAGAGACAGAAACACATTCGAGATTTTCGGAAATAACTAACTTTTTTTCTTCTTTCTTTTTTAAGGTAAAAGTGTATTAGGGATTCTTCTTTCGTGTGCAGACAGAACACATTATTTATGCTGTGAAGAAAGCCTCCCAACTGCACAGAGCCGATTAACCAGAGCCAATCACAGAGCTTGGGACTAGAGACTAGACTTGTGAAAACTAATTACACTGTGGGTAATAAACTCGTGACGTGTCGCTCGTGTCCACTTAGGTTTCGCCTCGCGTTGTGAAACATAAAGTAGACGCGACCGCCGTTATTTCTGAGGATTGCGTCTGTTTTGAAAACTCACTTGCAAATGCAGTGTTGGTGAAGGTTATCGTGCTGAACGAAACATCAAAGTATGATGGAAGTTTGTTTATCTTCTGCAATAATCCAAAATAAATAAGGAACCGGAGCGATTCCAATGTCCTGGTTGGACTTTAAAACACGTCATCCTGCAGCAATCTAGTGGCCAGAGACCTCCGTCAGCCGGAAGTGTTGATAAACAACTGTTTACTTACATGTGAGCCGTAATTATTGAGGCAATGATGCGTTCAAAGACCCCCCAAGCTGAAAATAATCATTTTTATACCACTTTCAAAACACCAATTCACATTTTCAATTATTCCAGGCAGTTTACTTTGAATCATCTAGATTGTAGAACATATATTACTGTGACAGAAGAAAAATAAAATACAATGCTAGATTACAAGAAGAAGAAAAGAAAACACAGAGGAACACCGCATCAAGTACATGAGAGTGTGTTGGTGTTGAGGAACCGGTCTTATCAGCAGAGGAGGCATGGCGACCTCTTTCACACACCAATGCCATCTTATCTCACAGTGACACTACTCCACACAGTCACACACACGCTGACACACACACACACACACACACCTCATCTAAAAGTCATCTAAACAAGTTTTATCACGGGGGACGTAATTAGGCCAAGAGAGAGACAAACGGATCTTCACAAATTAGAAATCCAATTCCAGCTCTTATTAATCCAATCAGTCAGAATGAATTACAGCATTCATTATATGGAGTAGACACGAACACTCAATACAGATATATATTTATTTATTTGTTTACAATATCATTGCTTGTAAGATCGCGGCCGCCTCTGTTTACAAGCTCCATCAACAACATCTGTTATAGGGCTGCTTTCGTCCATTCACAGAATTAAGACAAAAACGAATATATTGCAGATTAAAAATGTTTCAACGAGTCGTATTGATCCTCTGCCGTCGCTACAGATCCGTGGGATCATCTCCGCTTAGCTTTACGTTTACTGTGGCGCCAAATTCTCAGTCCAGCTTCCACGCCAATGATCTCAGTCAACTGAAGGAGACCACACGAGGAGCCCCGCACAGTGTGTGTGTGTGTGTGTGTGTGAGTTGTAAGGAAGTACTTTAAAAAAGAGGCAGTAAGAGTTACTATCCTAGTTTAACTTAGTTTCTGCTGCACACACACCAACACACACACAGAGGGGGATCAAAGTGCATGTGTGCATATGCGTGCGTGATTTGTATTTCACAACAGAGATTGTGCAAAATGGAAGGAAAAGCGTCCCAGCCAGAATGAGCTGCCCCTCCGTCACCACGTGCATTAACTGCACCCACAACAACAACAACAACAACAACAACTGGCAAGCAGCGAAAATATTTAAATATATGATAAAGTTGACATTTGGACTCATCCATAGATGGATGACTCCAACTGACGAACAATTTGGCGGCTAATCTGAAAGGCCAAGGCAGCTGGTGGTAGAGACAAGATCAATCGTGCTTGCGTGTGTGTGTGTGTGTGTGTGTGTGTGTGTGTGTGTGTGTGTCTGTGTGTGTGTCTGTGTCTGTGTCTGTGTGTGTGTGTGTGTGTGTGTGTGTGCTCTCACTCACCAAATAGATTGCTGGAGTGGCCTTGCTTGGAGATGGGCCGGAGCTCATTGGAACCCCAGGCGTAGCGCCTGTAGCTGCCCCACGCATGTTTCATCATCTGATAGGGAGGAGGGAGAGGAGGAAGAGGAAGAAGAAGAGGAAGGAGAGAGAGTTAAAGAGGACAATGAATCATCGGAGCTGCAACAAAGACAATTACGTAAAGTTGTGGGCCCAACTGATACTCGATTTGCAGGGATCATACCATTTAAGAAAATCATATTGATAAATTGCCATATGATAGATTTCGGTAAGGATCCACGTCAACACAGTTTCTCCACTACTCTGAAAATACTTTGTCCATTCTGGTGCTTCATGTTACTTCTCAGCGTCTATAAGCTACCAGCACGCACAGCAGTAACGCTTTTGATGAATGTTTTCTAGATCAATGAATCATTCGGTCCATAAAATGTCAGAAGAAACAGTTAAAAAAAAAGTTGGCATGCGGAAATGTCTCGTTTCATTCTCCTCCGGCTCCGAGAGAAAAACACGACGCGGTTCTATTCAGCACAAGCTAAACTAAAAGAAAACGGGCAGTTACTCATTTGAAAAGCTTTCTGTCAATCAAGCCGTGTCTGCTGGTGAGTCTGTGCAGATACTCGGAGTGAACACCTGAAGTCCTAAAGGACGGTTATGTCACCGTGATTCATCTCGGCTCCATGCCAGTCAAATAAAGACGGTCGTCGGCTCTCCACTCAACACGTCACTTTGGTATTAGGCGTAGTTTTATTTATCCAAGAGTGACTTTAACAACACGTCCTCATAGCTAAAGGAGAGAACAGTTGCCAGAAAAAACGATGTGGTTAGGTTAAGGAGAGAAATAAAAGGTTTGGGTTCAAGATGAGGGCGTTTGTCATGTGACAAAATATGTAGCGCTTCACACGGGACACGGACGGCGGTCTCCTGGGTGAAAGTCCTGCGTTCTTTCTTCCTCCTCCTTTGCTGCGGTTATACACAGGGTTATTACACATGTTGACCAGTGGATTTCCATGACTTTTCCATGACTTTTAACCAAATTTCCATGACCAAACTGAAATCTCGGTATAAACATGTAAAATCTAGAAAATGTTGTGTATTGAGAGCGTACGCCGGCTTGTATTTTGAGCGACTTTCTTTAAAAAAACATTAATTATTTAAAAGTCGGCGTATATTAACATGTGATGATAACATATTTCCATGACTTTTACAAAACTTTTATGATTTAAGTTTGTTCCATGACTTTTCCAGGCCTGCAAATTCCCATTTTAAAATTCCATGACTTTTCCAGGTTTTCCATGACCGTACGAACCCTGTACACAGACATGTATACACAACAGTGACCAGCTGCACAGACGACCTCTATGAGTCGTGTTTACATAGGAGGATGCTCTGGAAGCTGGGGAATAGTTTGTTTTTACAGTTCGACTGCACAAATCAAAATGTACACCTGAGATCAATAACAACAAGCAGTACAACATCTTTCAACGCGCACTCTGCCAAAGGACCTACTCAAACTGTCGGTCAGTCGGTTATTAATGGCGTGGCTGATTGACGCGAGAAAAATAAAACCCGAATATCAATCAATTCACTGTGAACAGAAACACTTTCCTCCGCCGGGTCCCATTATCCGCCGTGGAAACGGCCCAATTTCCCCTCGGCGACAATCACTGAGAATTCATCTAATTTTCATCCGGTGCCGTCTGGGGTCTCGACGACAGCCCGAACACCAGCTTCCAATCCTACACCCCCCACGCTCAATTTCAGCCTCGGCTGTAGCTCCGCCTCCAGCTCGGCATTCGCCACTCCTGCTAATCCGGGTTCCGGAGCTTTCTAGAACCAATACGCTTGTATTAGACACACTAAGACCCCTTATCCTCGCCCCCTTCACACGGAGAGAGTCCACACACACACACACACACACACACACACACACACACACACAGGATGTCAGCTTGGACCTGAAGATAGTAAACCCCAAAGTTAAACATGCGTTCAGCGAAGTGATTGTGAATCTCTCCAGGGTGTGTGTGTGTGTGTGTGTGTGTGTGTGTGTGTGTGTGTGTGTGTGTGTGTGTGTGTGTGTGTGTGTGTGTGTGTGTGTGTGTGTGTGTGTGTGGCGGGGGGGATCACATTACTGCACCCACTCTCAGCCCACATATCCTGTTGCAAGTGTAAACATGCACGTGTGTGTGTGTGTGTGTGTGCACAGTTAATTCTGTGTACTGCTGCTGACTCACCCGGGGAGGACAAACGCCGGCGGAGAGAGAACCGCAACGCTTCGCCGTGCTGATTCTGGATTCAGGAGGCCGCAAACGAACCACAGCGGGCAGTAAACACGAGGGTCGGCGTGACCCAAACGAAGCGAGCCGAGCAAACCGGTCAATAAACAAGCGATTTGGTAAACCCGGTCAAGCAGGAAGCCGCACACACACACACACACACACACACACACACACACACACACACACACACACACACACACACACACGCACGCACACACGCGCACACACACACACACACACACACGCATGGATGTGAGCAAGAGGAACTTCAGTGAGGTGCAATAAAATATGGATGAGTTTCTTATACCCACTGGCAGGGGAAAAAAAGATCACAAGACCCTTTGAAGGCTTTAGTACTGGACTAAGGTATCTGGTTCGGCCCATTGGCTCCATAACAAGTGGTTGTTTTTTAACTTAACGGATTCAGAATATAGCCAATAAAATGTGAGTTAAAGAAGGAAAAAACGCCCTTTTTAAAAGATCCATGAGCCACGGTGATGTCTGACAATTGCTTGTTTTGTCCATGCAATAGTTTAACCCCCCCTCAAAATTATTATATGAAAGTTTTTTTGTAATACTAATCTAAAATGTTTGCTTGATAAAAAAGATCAGAGAGAGTTGATCGAAGTGAATGACCACTAAACAATGCGAAGCAAACTGTTAACTATGGCTGTGTACGATTAATACAAGAATCAATTAGTTGTCAACTAATAGATAAATATATATATTTATTTTAATTTTTTATAGATTATTTGGTTTGAGTACTTTTGAACAAATTGACTCGGGCTTCTAAAATGTGAATATGTTCTGGCTTCTTTACTCCTGCACAACAGGACACCGAATATCTGAGAATTAAAAAAAATCTTTGACATACATACATATAAAATACGACGTGTCACGTGTCAGAATTGCTCCTACTTTGACGCTGCACAAGGACCAGCGCTCAGACTTGCATGCAGATACAGATTCTTCTCTTTGCAGTTAGATTTAGTACAAAAAGAAACACGGTCACATGTCGAAGAACACCTGAAACAGGTAAAACACAGGTGCTGAGTGACAACCACAAACATAGTTATTAACATACTGGGAGCGTGACCCACGCTGCTTCAATCAAAAGAGGGTTTCTTTCCCCTGTTACACGATGAAGGCTGAAGAGCCTGGAACATGAATAGGCTCTGATTTCCTGCAAGTGGTTATTAGATGGCATAAAGGAGGACGTGAAACTATGCTAGGAATGAAGCACAATCAGCACAGGTACCTCTCACCTACATGCGTCACAGTTGTACAACGTTACACACAGTATAATGATAAAATGTCTTTATTTTAAACACACACTCTCACAAACGTGCATAAACACAGAACAAAAGCCACCGCGCGGAACAACTCCCACACAGCGCCGAGCGACGGCAAGAGAAAGCGCCGCTCCGTTTAAACCCGCTAATTAAAGCCAGCGAGCCGGATAATTACAGCTCCTATACGCATGTCACGTTAAAATATACACCCGAAGAACCGCAGCACGTGGGGAGAGGAGGGCGGAAGCTGATCCGGGGTCTGTTTGATGAGGGCAAACTCGAGACGTCAGCTCGCCCGGAGAACTTAAGTACGCAAATCTCCCGGCTAACGAACTAACGAGCTAACGAGCTAACGAGCTGATCCAACCGGGTTCGACAGAAGATCAAAGACACGTCAATCCAGTCGGGTCTGTTCACGCCCTGACGGCCCTCGAAAGAAATCACGGAAAACACGCGTCTATTGAATCATGTCAAATGTTGTCAAAATGTACTTGTATGGGAGGATTGTACTTTTTGTTGTCCTCCATCACAATTAGTAGGCCACTGATGTCATTCCGGTCTTCCTGACCACCTGAGGGCAACTCAGACACTGAAATCTTTTAAGACTGGCCTAAAAAACATTTTATTCAGGAAGGCATATTTCTTACCTTGAGCATTGTCAGCTATTACTTTTTTCTTTTAATTACTTTTTTTTATGGGTTGCTTTAACTATGTTTTAATCGGTTTTATTTGTTTTTACTATCTGTGTGGCACTCTGAGATTCTTGAAGGAAGAGGGCGATAAAAATATAATGCATTATTATTATTATTATTTCAAGCCTCCTTAAGTCAAGTCAAACAAATGTGCATCAAAATCCCTGTCCCTATTATCTTCTATAAACTGGTTTAAAAAGTTTCAAATGACTCACCCTGCACTGTGTGGCGTTTATTGTACTTAAAGTGAAAGGCGTGTTCTCTAATTCGGTGTGTAAACAGTGTGTGGCCCACATTGTGGCGTTAACTCTAATTGGATTAACTGCTCAGGATTCTCTGGGCTGACCGCTATTAGGATCTGGTGGCAGACCCCGGATCTCATTGCAAACTGGCAGCGCGGTTCAGGTGCCGTGGTTTTGTTTCTAGGGCACCGACATCAGGTCCAATTTAGCGGGAGGATCTAAAGTACACGAAGACCTCCTCTCAGTCACACGTCGACGACCACATTATTTGGTAGAGAAAGGCTGCGTGAGAGGTCGTCTACTACTCCTTGCACACTATCTAGAGATATATATATATATATATATATATATATATATATATATATATATATATATATATTTTATTTAATTTTACAGTGCTTTATTTACATTTACATATATGTTGTGTATATATACATATATATATTTTATGTTATTTTGTATTTTATATTTCACTTTGCACACTTTACTTTATGCGCTGTCACTTTCTTTCGTTTACTTATATTTTATTGTGTTTAGTTTTATCGGTGCTGCTACTGTTGTCAACTAATTTCCCCTTGGGGATTAATAAAGTATATTTCTATTCTATTCTTCTTCTCCTCCTCCTCCAATTCATTCCTATTCGAGGACGTCCCTCTGCTCCACCTCTCCTCTCAGCCTATTGATCGGCCTCAGGCACTGAGCTAATAACAGTGTTGTCTTCGCTGATGACACACACACACACACACACACACACACACACACACACACACACACACACACACACACACACACACACACACACACACACACACACACACACACACACACACACACACACACACACACACACACACACACACACACACACACACACACACACACACACACACACACACACACACACACACACACACACACACACACCATTCTCTACAACTGTTTCCCGTCAGCAGGAGAGCTAATTGCGTGACACCATGCTAATGTGTTGCAGCAGGGAATAAAAGGAATACACTGTTGAAAAATGAAAATTGATGTTCTCGTAATGAGCATGCAGATTATTATAAAGGTTAAGCTTTAAAAAGTTCCAACAACTGCCAGAATACTTCAACAAAAAGACAAGCTACAGTTTGATGATCAAATATTCAATCAATAGGGCTTATTGCCGTGTCACTATAACCCAAACACGCTTTTAGATGCACGTTCTTTACGTCAAACTTCCCTAAATAACTAAAACCAGGAAACGGGAAATGCCGACAAGACAGTTTCTCCTCTGGTCAGACGGCCTTCAGACATGTTGGTTTCCGATTTGTGTGCTTAAACTATGTCAGTTTTATTCTCCGGGAAAGAGAAATGTGAGGAAAAGAACCCTGAAATAAATGACGCTGGAAGAATTACAAAAGCAGATGCAGAAAAAATGATGTGAATCATACACACATTATGGCCTTAGCGCTCACAAAGGCTTTAAAAAGGACGGAGCGGTGAGAGCCAACGAGAGGGAGGAAAAGTGAGAATGTTGCTTCTGGGAGAGGGGAGACGTTGGACAAAACAACAAGGGAGTCTGAAGAGAAAATGGTTTAGCCGCCTATGAAATGTGCATTTGGAGTCAACGTCTTAAAAAGGAAGCAGGAGCCGTCAATAGCACATTACTGCTGCCTTCACATGGAACAGGCAGGCCACGCTTTTCTAAAAGAGAATCATTTGAGGCTCGGAAAAGGGCGGTGCACTTCTCTTTTCATAGTCCACGGTGTTATTACTCGAGTGAAGGAGGTTTACTTTTATCCTTTCGCTTCCCTCACTTCAGATCTCATCATCAGGAAGAGGACTGATGTTTTAACGCGGGATAAAAACTTCAACTTCTTAAAAGCAGTTCAAAGCGTATCCAAAAAAGAAAAAAAGACAGCAAGGTCAAGAAGTCCCTCAGGGTGGGGCGAGAAATCTCCCACAAAGTAAATGTTTAGTGGGAGGAATTAAACCCTGGATGAGACGCCGCGGGAGGGGGGGGACAGGCGCTTCCCGGGCGCGGTGACAAACGGCCTTCCGCCGACATGAAGTCAAATACGCGTCCGCCGCCAACGAGACCACGGCGAGGCCGACCCAAGTGGCTCGCTCCCCGGGACGAGCATCGGGGAACGGCCAGGTCGTGGCGGAAGTGTAGTTGGAACTGAACCCTCAGATGGTTTGTGTGTCGGGGGAACACGCTTGAGTAACGGCTTCATGACAGCTGCACTCGGAGAGAGAGAGCGTGAGACGAAGAGAGAGAGAGGGCAGTTTGGAGACAATGTAGTTGTTGGGCAGATAAGGACTCACGACACCACACACACTACCCTATTTTTTTATGCCTTATTTTTTTGTCTATTTTTTGTTTGTTTGTACATAATGTACTTACTGTCTGTGAGTGTGCAGTACCTTTTGTGTTTTTATGTTCTATATGCACCATACCTACCAGAAAAAAAAATTCCAGATAGGTGTAAACCTACTTGGCAAATAAACCACACACACACACACACACACACACACACACACACACACACACACACACACACACACACACACACACACACACGGTTTCTTGAGCTTAAAAAAGAACATGAAAGAAATCCATGAAAAGTAATTCATTGACTTGATGTTCAGGTAAATCGGATTTTAGCTGAACAACAAAGAATAGGCGGTTGTGATATTAATAAAAGCACAGAAGTAAGTAAGTAACATTTATTTGTATAGCGCCTTTCGCAGACCAGGGTCACAAGGCGCTTCATAAAAACAATTCACAATACAACACACACATTAAGAAGTACATACACATTAAGAAGTACAAGCACAACGTCCTCTCTGCTAAAGCTACTGCATGTTCTCGCGTTGCCAAGGTTTGATTACGCTTTGTGACGTTTTATTGAAGCTTAATCAAAACCGCAAACCACAGGAAACAGTAGGCCCAGCTGACAGCAATCTGTCACATTTACATATGGCATACAGGCACACACAAGAGCTTGAGCAGAACATAAAAAAACCTTTTAATTTCCTCTTCTGTTCCTTTCACGGCAGTTATTCATGTAAAGCGTGTGATTTCCTGTTTATCTTGTGCAAAGAAAACAGAGGGCGAACAGCTGTTTTTGGCTCAGCTGCACTTTGGCAGGCGTTCGCCAGAACCGATCCGGAGATTGCATCGAATACGACGGGATGACTCGCCGACTCCTTCAACGGCGTGCGAGCGCCCGCTGATGCAGCCGCAGGTCCGTCGCCTCCCGAGAGAAGCGGGGACTTGAACCCTCCTGTTACCTTCAAATGTACTAACATATTTGACCCCAGTAAATAAAAACCTCCAGAAGGTTATTAGAATTAATATTGTTTCCGAAGTTTAAGTGTGAGGTACTTTATGTTTGTTTGTTGACTACCTAAATAGCCCTTTAATTATATAAAAAAGTTGATATTATTGACGTTAAACATTGAAAGGGGTCAAATTGACCCTAAAGGTAACGGGAGGGTTAAGAGGAATGTCGAGTCGTCGGGCGATACGACGACTACGCGGTACGATCTCGACGACGTTCCCGTTCACCTTTGCAGGAAGTTGAGATCCAAGTCCACGAGTAGAGGTCGGAGAGCCGAGCCAGAGCCAAAACGTGGTGACTCGTCGGCGGCCTTTAAGGCCCCGAGGAATAAAGGACAAGAACAAAAAGAGAGAGTCGTGTTTCTGATTTGGGCCGAGCGGTTCCAGGTGATCTCCTTCTTGTCACACGGCGGTCGATTCTTTGTTTACCAGGCCTGTCTGTGTTTATGCTATCCTAAATGTAATCTCTCCCTCTATGTCCACCCCCTCTGTCCATGTGGGAATGAAAGAAGCCGCGTACACCTCTGCAAAAATATAAAAATATGACTGCATCTCACTGCACGGTACACGCAGTATGCGAAGGAATTACTGCATTATTACAGTCACTATATATGGGGGGAAAAGGATGAGGAAGAAAAAAATATACAAAAATAAAGCTAATTTTAAATCACATGTCCTAGATACCACCAGTATACATGTAAAGCAATCTATTGTAGCGAACACTTTTTTATTTTTTTTATCCCAAGGATGTAAAGGAGGGGGGGGGTGGGTCCAACACATTAAACATCATTTTGAAAACGTGCCAGAGCCCGGGGGCTGCTTCTCTACGGGAGGAGAGGAGGACGTCGAGAGGCTCTGCGCACCATTACACCGCTAACACAGAGACCCCGCTCAAAGGGCTCGGAAAATAAGGTCCTGTGTACAAGACGTTATGAAAAAGAGAGAGACGCGAGGGCCAATACAATCACTCATGTCGGTGGAGGGGATGCTCCAGATTACGCTACACTTTAGCAAATAGGTTCACTTCAGAACCAACGCTTCAACACATGTTTCGGCTTGCCGCAATACAAAAAGCAATTAAACAACAAAGTGTTTGGAAGTTAAAGAGGTAGTTATCATGATGTGTGTAAGATCTATATTATATTGCTGGGAAAAAAATCTTCTTCTAAACAACTGGATTTATTCCAGTTCTCAAGAACTTAATTTTACAATATTACACTAAAGACACAATACTGACTTCTTTACACTGAGTAGAGCTTTAAAGCATCTCCGCTAACGTTATGCGTTAGCTCCTCAGGACAGCTGGCGCTAAGCAACACCGATTACTTGTCCATAAAGTAGTACAAACGTACTGCAACCTTTTTAATATTTCAAACGCTGTATGTAGCCACCCAGTCAGAAACTAAAGTTAACTGTGCCACCAAAAAATATTTTTTTAAAGAACTACCGTCAGGTTTTCTAAATGTTGGCATGGACTTCACGGTATTCATTCTGCTGACATCCCGATAACAGGAATGCCAAAAAATGGAATGCAGCCGCTGTAAACACTTTTACTTTGGCCTGTATTTGAGGACTCAAACTGCAAAGGTGCACATGAGTGTGTGTGTGTGTGTGTGTGTGTGTGTGTGTGTGTGTGTGTGTGTGTGTGTGTGTGTGTGTGTGTGTGTGTTAAAGTCTAGCATGCAAATGAGTCGAGGCAGAAATAATTAGAATTACAAATGTGTGAGAATAATGGCCAGTAAACCAGGTGAAGCAATTTCCTCTGTGAGCCGCAATTTAATGTTGGGGGAAATGAAATTTCTCTCCGCTGTTGGAACGGCAACCGAGACACGAATTTGGAGAATTGAAAAAGGCGAGAAGCGGAGGACGCCAAGCCTGCCACAAAGGAAGTCGGGCTGAAAAGGTGTAAACAGGTGTAGACATGTGGCCGTAGAGGCAGACGGGTCAAAGGGAAAGAACTCTGAGCCCAAAGTAGGCAATCAGACACTTTCACATCACTGATGCTCATTTCTCAAACAGCGGCCCTCCTGCCTCCAGGCAGACGTGCGTTTCCACTTTGGTATAAAAATCAATTTGGAGGGAAATGACCTGAGTGATGTAACTCATCAGCGCCAACGTGATGAGGGCTTTTGTTGCCGTCATTAAGATTAGAATATGATTTCATGGAAATTAACTTGTGCAAATTGTGCATCAACATTCAACTATATAAAAAAAAACTTTAATGAGAATAAGTGGACAGTGTGAAGTGGGTCAACCAGCTGATTTACTTGTTGAACATACTGCAATTTTTGGAAAACAATGGGTGCAACTGGCCGAGAACAAAAAAAAGAGTTCTTTTATGCACTGGTCACTTTTGAAGTTTTTAGTATTTTGATTGCATGTCTTCTTTTAGAGTAGTGGAACGAATGCAAAATACACATGTAGCTGATTATTTCACGACACTGTGCATCTGTAGATTTCTCCTAAAGTCAACAAAAGAGAGTGTGGCTCAGGTATGCAACGAGCCGGAAGGCGGAGTGAGCCATGACACCGAGGTCAAGCTGTTAAACCCAGAACAAGAAAACAAGTTTGTGTTGCGTTCACAACTCATTCTGCGTTGGAAATGATCTGTAAAGACTCGGCCCAGAGAAGCCACGTGCCGTCTTACCCACGCCGTTTTGAAATCGACTAACGGCGTTTCCGCCTCGTCTCCTCAAATGTTCCCACTGCTCGAGAGACAATACTCCCCCCCTCCGCCTTGGGAGCAGTTGTTCATGGATCAGCGAGGGATTTGTCAAGCGGTTTAGGATTTCAACAACCGCATATGGGTCGGAGTCGTACCGCTGGTAATAAGGAGGCAGCCACCCGCAGTCTCCGCCGACAGAAAAGTGGGTTTCGTACTTTATGTCCGCGGCGGGCAGCTGCAGCTGTCGGCAGCCGCCGGCCGGTTTGTGAAACCGCCAAGACGCCCGGTGACGAACCTCCGAGGACGACTGCGAGCTGGAGACGAGTTGCGTGGCATTTTCAGAGTTTTTATAGCTTGACGATGTCATACTCATAACTCTAGTCAGAATGTGAGTCTGATACCGCTCCGTTGGGCTGTGATTATGGGGCGTGTTTCAACCGAACCCGGAAAGAAAATGCCTCTTCGCTCAATTGGATAGAGCTCCAACCAATCAGAGCAACGGAGTATGTGACGTTATTGTTGATCATCTGTCCGTCGTCGTATAAAGCCCGCCTTGACAATTTGATTGCTCCGGCAATATCTGTCCGCAGATAATTTCTCCCCAATGGAGCGATGCCAGACCGAACTTCCCGACTTCAAATGTTGAAGGCGGGGCTAAGTTCGGTCTGGTATCCAGGCTAGAGTTTTTAGTAAGACAAACGAAAAAGAAAAGCCGTGAATATCCGGCATAGCTCTTTCTTTGTCAAGCTTGTGTTTTAAAACACACACTCTTGAGAAACTCTTCCCCGGAGTGCCTCTTCGTCCTGACATTTTGTGTAAAAGTGTACACAGTGAGTAACAAACTCAATTTGTATAAAGCGCTGTGATTAAAAGAAGAACAAAAGGTTTAAGAGTTTATCTAATTGGGCGTTACGTTTAACATCTTTCTAACAAGCCCTGCAAGCGAAGCTCCAAAGCGATTCATTCTGAAACGTTTGCGGCGAGACAAGAAGTGAAGCCGCTCAACACAACGGATACACAACACGGCGGCCCGACCCAACAAAGAGGAAGCGATTCAAAGTGGCACGCGGCCGGTGATCATTATCTTCTGAAAAATAGACAAACGGCAGAGAGTGGAGGCTGGAGTGTGTAGAACAGAGTTTATTTGATCAGTCCACAAGCCAGCATCCAGCTTACGGGTCATTTCTCACACCCTAAACCGGTCGGTTTTTTACAGGGTTCTTACACATGTTGACCAGTGGATTTCCAGGACTTTTCCATGACTTTAAACCAAATTCCATGACCAAACTGAGATCTCGATTTATACATGAAAGAACATTTAGTATTTAAACAATGTGAATTCAAAAGTTTACAGTATACATTTAATGAAACAAATATTTTATTTAAAGAATAAACATTTGCTTCCCGAGCTATGGCAATCAAACTTTCCAGTTACGGTTACGGTGCGTTCACTTGCAACGCGAAAAAAAAAAATTGCGCCACCAGTATGAGAGCGTATGCCGTCTTATATTTTGAGTCTTTCTTTCTAAAGAATATTCATTATTTCAAACTCTGTGTAAATGAACAAGTGAATATAACAAATTTCCAGGACTTTTCCAAAACTTTTGTGATAAAAGTATTTTCCAGGACTTTTCCAGGCCTGGAAATGACCATTTTAAAATTCCATGACTTTTCAGACCGACCTGCGACGCAACATCGCAAACTAATAAATCGATATTAGCCGAAGGCCGTCTGGGGAGGAGAACGATGATATCGAGCAGGAGGGGTCAAATCTACATGACTTGTTTGGTTAAAAACCCATTTCTGGCAGCAAATCAAATTCACTTCTGCCGTTTTCTAGAGAGGGAAATGTGATGGATACATTTTGGCCTTTTTATCTAACAAGGTTTACAAAAGATCTTCATTAAACAATGACTTTCATGGCTCAGGGCAAAGTGATAAACACTCCCTCTCAAACCCCTGGGCGTGTATGTATGTGTGTATATATGTGTGTGTGTACAAGTGTATCAGACCACACACACATTTATTGATTTGACCTTTCCCCTCGGTGTGGGAAGCAGCCCAATTTGCTCCGACCCCGCCTCTTGACAAAAGGCAAACTAATGAAGACTTTGTGAAAGGTAGATTGATTTTCCTTCCCCTCCCTCCATTACGCCCGTTGCCCGCTCCGATACAGCGGGAAGCAGGGAAGGCGGGCGGCGGCGACAGAGCTCATCGCTCATTCGTTGAACAAGTTGGCAGGGACGAGAACCGAACAGCAGAGTACGCCAGAAATGATGCGCTCCATTCAAATGAATTGGGCCGGGAGATAACCACCGAATACGATATGGACGAATGAAAAAAAACGTTGCCAGGATCGGTACCGTGGGCTGGGGTGGAAAGACGCTCGCCAGAATAACGAGCTCTATAGTCATTAACCAACCAGGGGGGGTTGGTTAAAGTCAACAAACGGTTGGTTAACTGTCCATAGATCAGTTAAACAATGGAGTTAGTGATTTACATGTCTGTTAGTTGTTGGATCTCAGCCAGGAGAATTGCTGTCTGCTGATAATCTAATCCCAGTAAAAGAGGCAATGATCAATAACATTTGCATCCCACCCAACCAATCAGCAGCCAGGGTTCTCCAATTGTCATAACGCTTCACTTTCCCATCCACTACAGTCATCAATGGGGTCTTAAACCAGACACCATGCGAGGGAATTTCTTCATGCTATATTCAGATTGTCAAATATGTTCTTGGTGATGATATTTTAACTTGTGATAATGTCATAATTATACCTCTTCTCCACTACAAAGAGGGCCAAACTAGATTCACTCCACTCCAAAGCAATTAAGCCACACATAAAAAAAGGGATAATAAAGTGAAAATGCCATTTTCAAATTTTCGCAAATGTAGAACCTGGATAGTCCCAGACATTATTGTATTATAGTATTTGCAATGTAATCTGCTACGAATAAAAGACTGCCTTCTGAACTAGAGTTTAAAACTGAATATCCGACACAAACCCTGAAGAACATTAAAACAGACTAAGATCTAAAAAGATACGTTTTGCTTCATTAATTTACCCGACCATTTAGAGGTTCAAGCTCGTAGCTGTTAAACCACGTAAGTGCATGAGTACACGCAGTTTATTGTGAATATACTTCATTCAGTGCATTACTTTCACCTGATTAATTTAGTTCAGTGTTTAGAAGCGTATTAAAACAACAAACGGTATCCATTTGTACCACTTCTGAAAAAGGTCTTGTGGCTGATTATAAAAACACCTCTTTTTATACGTTGCAGATTGTGTGCGTGTGCGCAAAGGTCCTCCACTGTCATTCTCTTACATTATATACAACTGGACTGTGGTCCATTAATTCTTACAAAAGCCTTTTCTCTGAGGCTATTTCTTGTCCGTGTCATGAAGATCCACTGTAAGAGATAGAGCCCGTAGAAGTTCCCAGCTGGAAGTCTCTGAGCATCTCTGTTACCAGCTGGGTGGCCACACAATGCATCATCTTTAGAAAGATGATACACATTAAGAGTCAAACATTTGAACTATAAGTGTGTTGAAGAAGTCCAAATCCTTACTTCTTCTTTTTTTTTTGGAGGGACAGATGGCAATGTACCTGTACTTGTTTAGCCCTTTTCTCAAATTCTGACCACTCACAGCTCTCCAACACTACATGACATCATTCACCCATTCATACACTGATGGGAGGAGCCACCTGTCCATCAGGACTAACTAGCATTCACACACCGTAGCTACAGGAGCGATGCTAGGGTTAAGCATCTCGCCCAAGGACACGTAGACGTGGACTAGCGGAGCCGGGGATGGAACCGCCAACCCTCTGATTGAAGGACGACCTCGCTCACAGCTGAGCCATGCCTTGAGAATTCGATGAGTGTGCGGGTTTTGGTGGATCATTTGTCAAATTAAATACAGATCCGTGTCATTAACCGTGTCAAGCAGTCTCATGACAGACAAGTCGTCTTAATGAACTCTGTCCCCTGCAATGAAAAGTCATACAAAGACGGGAACTGAGAAGTACCTGTGCTGGTACAGAACTGGATGAGGTCATGCACCTCTGATCCGGCTGCTATATGAGAGTTAAAGTAAAAGACAGCACCTGGAGAGGGCAACGTGAGGCCTTCGGCTTCAGAGGGAGGACAAGATACTCCCGCCTTGGTGTTGTGCAAGCTGACTGGGCATTGGTTTACTGGCTCACTTAAAGGATCAACATCTTTATTAATGCTCTTTGACAGACACACATGACAAAATAATATGTCTGGCTTGAAAAAAGTCAATAACATGCAAAAAAATGAATAATATTTGGACAGAAAGGCGCAGTTTGCTCTGCTTGTTGCTTCAATTGTTGCCTTTTGGTAGAATTGGGGTTCACGGTCACAACGGTTAAATCAAGTGAGGAGAAATTCACCCCCTGTGTGTGTGATACAAATCAGTGTGGTCCTGTCACCTCTGATGGGATGGATGATGGTCAGATGGTTCTCCATCAAGCTGAATTAAATGGATTCAGATCATAGACTGCATTTAATGTCACCGCTACGCTTTCAGTGGTGAATCGAGGAGACCTTTTGTGCTTTAAATTCAGATCCAAAGGCTTTCAATGCATTTAGGGGCATGGAATTTGTTTGAATTTTAAAGAAAAATTAACAACCATATAAGCTTTGATAAAACAAATAACCCGATAGAGCTTCAAGAAACCGCATAAGTAGATACAGACCTTTCCATCTCACTCTCTCCCTCCTTTTGTGCCTCTACGTGTCTTTATGCTCGGCCTTTTCTCTTGTCAACTTAACGAATGTGTGTCCAACACAGTATTTCCAATTAAGCTTACAAAATGAGCTTTCATAAAACGTGCATATTGAGACCATTAAAACGAATGAGAATCAAAATGTGCAGTAAACAACTGTGCATAATGACCAGTATCACAGACACACACACACACACACCCTCACGCAGACACACACGTTTGTCAGAGTGGCTGCAGGATGCAGGCTGAATAATTTAGCGTGTGTACTTGGCTCTCTCCCCGGTAAATTGAACTGGGCACTCAGAAGCACACGGCCAACACGCGTGTCTGGAAGAAAAGAGGCTAATTAAACTGGCCACATCAAAACTGGGGTTTCAAACCACTGAGTTCAGAAGGGTACAACATACAAATGTGTCATATTACACATACAGCCAGGGTGCAGCGGGTACAACTAAAATATAGTGGAGCAATAGTGAAAATGGTGGATGAGTTCTTGAGCAACATATTTTTAAAAAATCTTAGAAACCTAAAAACGGGAGAAATTCCAGATGACTAATTGTATAAATGTCAAAACAAAGAGAATGGAGAGTTATGGCTTCGGGGATTCTTATTTTTCTTCTACAAATTTCACCACTATGCCACAACCCTCCAGCTCTCGGCCCCAGAGAACTGATCCGTTTGCTGTTGCGTAATTTACCACCTTTCGGGTATGTTGACCTTTCCTCAAACTCACGCTGTCACGTTGCTCAACTTCAGTCAATTTTTAGAACCGTAATCACGTGTCAAACAGACAACTTGATGATGAGCAGTGACCATAGACAGGGAGTAACATTCATGAACATACACTTAAAAAAGGTTCTTGACCATCGGAGAATTCACAAAACTCTTAATTGTAAATGTAGAGATGAAGACGTAGAGGTAAACACCGTTGGCTACGTCGGCGCTGTTGAGAGCCGCGTGGCGGCAACAGAAATGCTCTGAAATAACATTTTGGTGC
This sequence comes from Liparis tanakae, assembly GCA_036178185.1. Taxonomy (NCBI): domain Eukaryota; kingdom Metazoa; phylum Chordata; class Actinopteri; order Perciformes; family Liparidae; genus Liparis; species Liparis tanakae. The sequence goes on along the minus strand of CM070101.1, from coordinate 4,817,915 downwards.
CATTAATTCAGACGGATAAGAGGAGAAATATTCATGTAATTTTTTTCAGAGAACATTGAACAAATCGCTGCTAAAAACTCATATCAAAACTAAACATTTCCAGGCGCTCAGCTGATGTATACATGCAGGCCGCTAGAGCTTGTAGAGCTTCAATGCTAGTCACACAGAAAGAGGAGAAGAGGAAGGAAAGGGAGATTGAAAGATAAATGGAGTATGTGACTGACAGCCTATGATTCCCGGCATTAGATTGATTTGGATTAAGGAGAGAGAACCATTGGACCGGGAAAACAGGAGCGCTGGGGACACGTTGGTATTGAATATCTCTAAAGGTGCGAGTTTACTCGCTCGACCATTCACCGTGTTCACGCCATAAGCATCGAGACGCTCCGCGAGGGGCGGGGCTTATCTCTGTATCTCGTCTCCGTAGAGACCGTTATCATTTCCTTTATCCACCACGGAATAACTAACCACTAGTTCTGCTTTATACTTGTTGTGGACATCCCACACACTAACGCCCTCGTGTTTGGGGTCATGACATCATCGTAGGCTCACTCAGCTCCGTCACTTTCACCGATGAAGTTATGTTACGTCGGAAAGACTTCCGCTTCCAGCTACGAGAGCGGAACATCTAAACGCTGTTATTGTGTTCATAACATTATAATATATAATATATGTTATTGTGTTCATAACATTATAATATATGTTATTGTGTTCATAACATTATTGTCCTTCTTGTTCTGATTCAACAGCGGCAGAGACAGAGGAGCAACTCAACAGCTGATTGGCCCAAGTTGCGAGTTTACCGCCTCAAAGTTGAACTATTTCAACTATTAAAAAAATAAATAAATAAATAATCGCATCGCTTTTGGTGTGAAGGCCCCTTTAGGTGTTCCTCGGCCTCCATCCTGGCTACAAGGCCTGGTCACAACACTCTTCAACCCCTCTGGAGGCTCACACACAAAAAGGACTTTTCCAAAAGTCGAGCCAGCTCAAACTTTCTTGGCAATCGGCCCGTTTGTGCCGACACCTAGAAGTTTGCTTTCGGAAACTTTTTGGCAGGATGTGAAACGACAAATTGATGTCCTCGGCCTTTTGCACGGGCCGTTTATTCTTCAAGAACGTCCTCTTCGAGCCTCAGCGAGTGGAGACAGGTGGGTCGACCTCTAAAGCGAAACCGCTGAATGAATAGGAAAACCGAGTGCACGGTAACACAACCCTGAATAAGAAAACACGTTAGGCGATACACGGCGAGCCCAAATGACAGATGTGTACACAATGGGTTGAATTCTGGCTCACGTCCCAGGTGATGTCTGCAGGACAAATAAAAAAAAACAGCCTGTTGGGAATAATGCCACTCTGTCCCAAAAAGAGGAGTGCTAGATGAACACAAGTCTTAAATTCACAAGCCTGTAAGCAAATGCTCTTTAATGTCCCAGAATAACACTCGCTGGCTGTAAATCCTGTTGCTGTCCTGCGGCGGACTATAAATGTTCAACATGTTCTGCATTTACGGAGCTATTTAAACTGATGTAGGGAAAATCTGTCTGCAGTAAATGTGTAGACGACAATAATATGCATCACTCACAAGAAAACAAATCATAGTATTGAGTATGGCTATTGGCTAATACAAGAGTAATTAACCTTGAACTTTGCACATGCGTTAACGCCTCTAATCGAGACACGCCTAACCACTAAACGGTGTTTACCTCTTTAAGTGCTCAAATATCCCCAATTGTGCTCTTTCTCCTCCCTCGCCGTTTTACTGTGAGCCGCGTACTCTCAGGTCCTTGAAGCACACCTATCAACACTGGTTTAGTGCAATAACAGACAACGACAAATTCCTTCACGTTGAGATCAGTTGGCAAAAAAAAAAAGGTAAGAATGAAGTATGGCACGCAGGTGTGCCACAGATAAAAGGTGTGGTCCCTCTACTTGGCGCCGGTCCAGGTCAGGTTATACAGACGCTTGTTTTAAGTTTATTTTGTCTTTGCAACTATTTAATGGAGGCCATTCCTCCTCCCTCTAGCTTTGATTAAGTGAATAATTGGATGAGCTATTGGCTCTGAAGTCAGAGTCCCAAGCTTCAGTGCCGTGACGTGAATCCCCAGCCAAACAGAATATGGGAATGCTCCAGTCACCAGGAGAATTTAAAATCCACTCGTTCACATTCGATAGAGCCGCTCAAAAGTAGGCGGGCCTTAGAGTTCAGCGCGATGCAGTCGTCTCCACGCACACCTCTCTCGCCTGTTGCTGGATCAGGAAGAGGAAGAGGGATGAAATGGAAAAAAAGGGTGCAAATTTTCCACTGACATGGTAAAAAGACAGGGATTTGGTGCAAAAATACTGAGACACATATTTGCCATTTACAAGAGATGATTGAAATAGAAATACAGGGACTCGGGATTCAAAGTGGAAAGTATTCCTCATTCGTATTGGGTCTTCAAACGATGACTTCAGAATGTGATTGACTTCTTAAACCGTCGACACGTGTCACTGGCCGGTATCCAGCTCCACATATTCAAATATTCCGTTTTCAAATGGTTCGTTTAGTTTTAGAAATTAGATAATCACACAGTGCATGATTTTCACGAAACGGCAAAGATGTGTAAACCGTAGAAAAAGTTTCAGGAAAAGCAAGGCTCTACATCTTCGTCTTCATTGACGCCACGTCCTTTAGATGGATGTCGCTTGGTCGTAGGATCCCGCCACATGACTGAAGCTTAAATACCGAGAGAAGAGAGAGTGGGACTAGAGAAGTGAGTTGATATCAAAGCGCCTTCGCCCAGGACGCTGCTGCGCCGGGACATTTTAACACCTCATTGCCCTTTGCCAACCTCTAGCACTCTAAACAGCACTCTAAAAACAGCCTTGGAGCTAAATGCCAATTTGTCCGTTAATATCACACGTACCCCTGAAGCAATTGTGAATGGAACCAATAACCTCTGGATGCTAATGAGCTAGCAGCGTTAGCTAATGCTAGCTCTGAGCGAGACGAGACAAAGTCGAGAAGACGGCGCCTACGACAAATGGCAGTAGATTTTGCAGGTGTGTGTGTGTGTTCCGAAGTCCTATGAGACTAAGACAGGGTTCTTACACATTTTGACCGATGGATTTCCATGACTTTTCCAAGACTTTTCCATGACTTTAAATCAAATTTCCATGACCAAATTGAAATCTCGGTTAAAAACATGAAACATTTAGAACATGTTGCGTATCGAGAGCGTACGCCGGCTTATATTTTGCGCGTTTTTCTTTAAAAAACATTAATTATTTCAAACTCGGTGTAAATGGACATGTGATTATAACAAATTTCCATGACTTTTCCAAAACTTTTATGATTTAATTTTTTTCCATGACTTTTCCAGGCCTGGAAATGATCATTTTAAAATTCCATGACTTTTCCAGGTTTTCCATGACTGTACGAACCCTGCTAAGAAGCCAGTCTGCTCAGCAAACATCTCTGTCTATAACATGAGGAATGCTAATAATCCTGCAATCCTCCTACAGCCTGCTAATGATCCCAAAAGCTCTGCACATGCGTTTTCTGAACGCAGCTTTTCTAGTTTGCCGTTCTTCTTTCCCGTGATCTCTCAAACTCTGTTTGCCGTGTCTCCGTTCATCCCAAATACTGATTCGGATAACGGCCGGGTTAAAAACTGGGATCTGATTATCTCTCCCATAATGGCCGTCGCACACTTCCTGCAGTTAAAGGCCTCGTCGTGAAAGAGGAACGCATTTGTGCTCTCCGAAATGCTGGAAGGGTTTTAATGTGAAACACATGGGGGGGAAGAGTGGAGTTTCCATTAACAGCAAACATCAGCACTAGGAAGTTAACGTGGTAAAGCAGAAAACAGGTAGGCATCTCCGGGAAATGCACAGTGTCACATTTACAAAAGTACATTTCAAATAACACCTTCTCTCAAATAAAAGTGGAGAAGGGCCTTGACACTATGTGTAGGAGTTCATAATTAGAGCCTAAAAGCATTCAAATAAATGCATAACCCACTGTAAAAGCATATCCATTGTATTTATAGGATCTTTTTGTGTGTGTCAAGAGACTCGGCGAGTGAACGAGAGAGACAAATAATAGAGAGTGAGAGAGAAAGGACAAGAGAAACCAAACGGGGGACACTCAGCCGGGTGCGCCAAATAAAACACGGTCACATAACATTTGTAGAGCTACTGGAATCCGTCAATAGGCAGCTGCCCACAGCAGGAAGAGGAGAACACACACATATATAGACACACACACACATGCATATGGACACATACACACACAGAGAGAGAAACCTGTGGTGTATTGATAGGATTGGGTAAAGAAAAGCTCTAAAAGCTTTCATTTCGCTGGAACTGTCATGCTGTTCATGCAGGAGGTCTGAGGGAGGAAACATAACATACAGCGCCTCAACACTTCCCGTTGCCCTGAACTTAAAGAAAATCCATTTCTCCTTTTTGTCATAGTTCTAATTTCTATTGTGTGATGTTGGGCTTGCATAACTCGCAGCAAGACTCTCTTTGGACTTGTTATGTTGACAGTGTAAGTGCACATCCACCAGTTTATGTTTGGCTGCTGTCGGCTTAGAGCGCTCCCGAAGGCTTAAAACAACGAGTTGCGAGTGGACTGAAGCCGCAAACGGAGGCGGTTACAATGGTGCGTGGAGGGAGTCGGACGGGTTATTGGTGATTATGTTGTTGACGATTCATTTAGCTATTTTAAGGCACTATAAGTCCGATGGGAGCTTCAGGCAGAGCTGACACCAACAACAAATGTTATCTAAAGAAGGCGCTGAAGTCATTTATTTCGGGTTGTCTTAACGGTAACCGTTTTAATGGGTTGTACAGCGACCTTGAGTGCCTTGAAAGGCGCCTTATAAAAAAAATGTTTAGTTATTATTATTATTACCGTCGCATTGAAAATGCGGAAGGTAATGTTTTGATCGCCGTGTATTTGTATGCGTGCGTGTTATTCCGCAAGAAAAAAAGTCAAAAAGTATTAAACCGAGAAATTAAATTTGGTGAGATGATTGGTTATTATCCGGGGACCATTTGATTAGATTTTGGGATTGATCGGGTCAAAGGTCAAGGTCATGAAAAGGTCAAAATATTATTACATGTCCATTTTTATCCAATTGGCATGCAACTAATGCCAACATGTTGATAATTCAATGCCCAATCTCGTGATATGGGAAGGTATGCGCTCTACCGAGTGCCCATTCTAGTTATTATTATTATTTAACGATTAATCTACTAATGTAAACCACTGATTTTACTCCCAAGAAAATTTAAATCAACAATTCAATTGAAGTTAATACAATATGGGTGTGTATATTACAATATGCCACAAGACAACAAGACACAGCACTATCAACACAAAGGTCTATCACAGACACTGAGCTGGAATCAGCAACGTCTCCCTTAAAAAACACATATTTCTATGTCATATTTAAAAAGGGCGCAGACAGAGAGCCCTATGGTTTTATGAGTGTGCGTGTTCATGCATTTACAGCTTCGAGGTCATCGATTATGCTGCCCGATGACGTCTAGCTGGCTCACAGTTTGACTTTTATCGAATGATCTAAGACACATTTCAAAGTGCTATGATTCAAACCAACACAGCCTCAAAACATGAGCAACACATTAGGGTCATTTAACTTCCCCGGCACATTTTCAGTACATTAAAAAACTCCAATAGTCACAGTTGTTTTTATTGCCTTTGTGCGTCACAACACACAAAAAAGCTCTTAAATGTGTCGATACATGAAACGCACAATGCAATTCTGTCTCAGCTTCCTGACATTCCGAAATGTTAATGGACAACCCTTTATTCAAGCATTTATCACAGGATAAGCTAGAACAAATAAAGTAAGTAAACCATGACTTTTTACTGTAGAATAAAATATAGTCCCACCAAAGCTGTGGAAGCTCTGCCTGCAGCCCGAAGGTTTATTTACTTACTTACTTATGCGTCTCTAAATATGGAAACTAAATGTCTCCAAAACATTATGATCTATTTAGATTTGGGTTTTAAATACAGTACATTTCTGTCAATGTTTACTTTAGCTTTACACAATATCATGATTTTTCTTTTTTTTAAATGACTAAAAATGCTTTGCTTTTAACAAAGTGCTGCAGGAAAGCGCTATGCGTGTCTTTCAGTTGGTGTAATGTAAATTAGATGTATAGTTTCACGAAGGGCCCACCTACACTTTAAGGCCTTCTTGACCTGCAGCGCAAACACAAGGAAATGGTGATACCGATGCATCTAATTTGTTTTGCGCCAAGCTTTCTCCAAATCAATTCTCAATGACTATGCATGAGCCGGCTCGCAGCTGGAGGGTGGATCCAGTAACGGCGCTAGATGTACCTCCGGGATGGACGCGGCCCACGGGCAATAACACCTCACATTCCACCGTTTCAGACCCTGGCGTGTGGGATGCTACGGCCACCTTTTGGCCACAGTCACTATGAAGTCTATACTCCCCCCCCCCCCCCCCCCCCCCCCCGGCGAGCCAGGAGGCAACGGACATGTGACCTGGAATGAGTCGATGTATCCTCATCCTCGGCCCCTCCCCCAAAACAACCCCCATCCACGCCGACTTCAAAAGAGCCGCGTTGTAACAATCCATAATGTATGAAATTAAAATATCTAAAGCCTTACGGGCTATCCACTCGGACTATATATTTACCGTGACTTTATTATGCTATTATAATATACATTATTGGCACCCTGGCCTTAGGCTACAGATACTGCAAGATGTGTCTTTACAGTGAAGACTGTGGACATCCGGATTTATTACAGGAGCCGACAATCTCTGGTTAATATCCAAACTCATAACTTTGACCCTCCGCGGCTTCAACTAAGCTGTGAAAGTTTCATCCAATATCATCATTCAAGAACGAATGCAATGATGGCTTTTTCATTTGAAAGCTTTCCCCTGAAGAGAACATTACTAAATCCTGAAATCAAATTAAGTGGGAACCACCACATCAAAGGCCTTTCTGATCCAAGACACTCATTCGGGTCTTCTGGAATCAGACGGACTGTCCATCGAGTTATTCTCACCTGTTCTTTATCAACTCAAACCGGAAAACAAGCCGATATCATTGCACGCACCCCAACCAGCACGTTCTTTCAATATAGTATGAGCCATGCAGCTTTAATGCCACAAGTGGCACATTGCTCTCCCGTGATTTGTGTAGATTTAGAAAAGAACCAGATGCTAGTTTCCCTTTTCCCTGCAGAGCGGTTTAATTAAATGATAATGCAAGAACAGATGCAACACATTTTTTTAATAACTCAACTGCCGAGCATGCGTTCTGTTTGAAAACGACCATGGAGGCCACACCATCGCTAACTCGCTGCATGAACGTTAGCGGATTTTTTGAAAAACAAGACAAAGCAAAATTAGAGAGGAAACATACAGATAGGAAAATGTAAAACGCAACATCCAAGTCTCCAGTATCACTGTTACGGAGCGTTTAATCACGACTCACTCAAAAATCCACTAAGAGAACAGCCTGGAAGTTCACAGACTCTGGTTTGATTGCAAGAGAGTCGATGAAGAGGAGCCGTACGCTATGATTGGCCAGTCTGTGTTTGATGGGCGGGACTTAGCGAAGGTTTAATTGAATTTCTACCCAAATGGTCAAAGTGTTTCCATTAGACATTTTCTGCTTGGCCTCTTATTCTTAATTAGTGGCACAAACACAGCAACTGATGAATTCTCGATAACTTACATGACATGTCATTTAGCAGACGCTTTTATCCAAAGTGACTTACAATAAGTGCATCAACCTAGAGTACAAACTAAGAACAACAAGAATACAGAAAGTAACATTTCCTCAACATAGTCAAACTACAAAAGTACCATAATAATAGCCATTTAAGTGTCACTGAAGTGCTAATCTGTGTTTTAATCCAGATATAGTCAGAAAAGATGTGTGTCTTTACTAAACATAACCTTTGAAAAGCACTCACACAAGTACATCCGTGTACATGTAGAGCCCTCTGCAGGAGTGCTGGTCATTAGCCACGGCTATTATAGCCATCAGACAATTAAAGAAAGCACCTAAAGGGGTAAGCATGAGTCTGACACACACACACACACACACACACACACACACACAAAGAAAGAAAGAACAGAAGCAGGACCAGGGAACCAGAGACAATTAGTTTAAACGGTCAATACCAAAATGGGACTTATAGGCTGCCAAGTTAAGCCGAACAGACAGAATTTATTTCAGGCTCCGATGGTTGCCGAAGCAGCAAAATAGCTTATATTTGTGCGCTTGCACACACACGCACACACACACACACACACACACACACACACAAACTGTGGAGAAAACAATCACGTTGGGAGGGTGCAACAAATAAGAAAAAAACTGATCTGTAGCCTAAAGACGAAAAAAGACGAGAGGGAGTGTGTGGATATTTTACATCTCCTGTCTACATGTTAAGATTGATAACATTGTATGTGATGCAGTTTATGAGAGGTCTCAACACAATGTATTGGTGTACATTTCCAGCTTTGTGGTAGAATTACACACCGATACACTCTGTGTGACTGGACACATGCTAGTTGAACAGGTGTAGCGGGTTGACCAGGGAGGTCACCTCTTTCCTATGTAGAGATCAATGTCCTGCCTTTGTTCTGCCCTATATATGGACTCAGGTTTCATTTGCCTGTGCTCAGCATCACTCCCTGAAATGTAAATAACTATCCTCAGAGAGTTGATGAAATTCTACAGCAAGCTGAGCTCTTCCTCCGATGATTCATGTTCAATAAAGAATTCTTTGAAATTGATCTCCGACTCCCGCCTCATCTGTGACCAGTCTGTTCGACGAAGATCCACCACCGCAGGAGATGGAGTGGATGTTTCATCTTTGCTTGCCAGTTGGCTTTGGCCCAGGAGGAGAAACCTTTACAACTAACCAGCCTCTAATCCACGACTCTCTGCGAGTGTGTGTGTGTGTGTGTGTGTTTACAGATCCCCCTTTGTAAGCGTGTTTTTTCTCATTTCCAAGAAGAAGAGTTGCTGACAGAGGTGAGCTGAACGGAGTAAATGCTGCAGACGCGCCGTCCTTATGGTCGGTCAAATGACCATTTGCATCTCATCTGCATACTTAAGAGGCAACCAGCTCCAATCTCGCTCTCTTCAAAAGAAGAACGCTGCCACAACAATAATAGCCTCAGGAGGGGTTCTCAGAGCAAATGTCAGTTTGTTCCAAATGATCACCAAATGTCACCAAACGTGATCATGGACGGTGCATCGTTGGGCGTCCTGTAACCACGAGGTAGCCGGTTCGACCCCCGCTCTCCCCAAAGCTGCATGTGGAATTGTCCTTTTGCAAGACACTTAGGGCTGCCGACGAATCGATAACATTTGATTATTAAAAGAGTTGGAAACGAATGTCATCATCGATCCGTTGTGCCGCGCGACTATTACGCCACTCAATAAGTCACGGAGATGCTCGAGTACAAACAGAAACAGCCGGGTGTGGAGCAGAGCGGAGGAAACACCATCGGAGAGACCCGTCGTTCTGAAACACACGGCGGAGGCAGAGGAATCCGCACAACCTTCGTCATGCAAGGACCCAAGTCATCCACTAAACACACTTTTTTTTGAAGTGTGTTAATTAAAAGATGTGCAAAAGCAACATGTCATGGCACGGGATTACGACGGTGATCAAGAGTTTAAAATACAGAGTGAAAATGACGGGAAGTAAAGTTTGTTCCGGAGACACACTTTACTTTGATATTTCACAACTTTCCATAACTACAGGACAAACGCCAAAATACAAGGCGTTGTCAATTCCTTGGTCGTCGGTCTGGAACTCCAGCACGGATACCCCACTTCATACAGGAAGTGAGAACATGACGCACAAGGAACAAAGCCACAAGCTAACCTCTGCTCCGCGTCACCGATCAGAGAAACTCCCGTCAGCGATGGTAAATCCACGAGTTCACTACCACACACACACACACACACACGTTACCAAAGCAGTTGACCTTAGTCGGGTGGGGGGGGTCACTAGTTTGTCCATCAACCTCATTCAGACTGACCGCTAACCGGGTTAAATGGGTGAAAACGAGGCGTGAAATGAATCAGAAAAACTACACATTTCACATCATGCAACTTGTGAAAAGATTATTCTGAACAGAACTCTTTCCCATCGCTGACACATTTCACAAATTCCCTGATGGAGAAAAGCATTGCTCGAGATAGATATATATATATATATATATATATATATATATATATATATATAATATTCCAGGGTTGCAACCCTGAGATGCAATCTACTTGGAGCTGGTGAGGAACATGTTCCTACCGGAGGGGAAAGTAGTTTACCGTGTCGAATAACGCAGGTGTTCTCGCAAACCAGCATCGACCGACCCCATCAACCTTGATTTCTCCCGTTTATCAGCAGAGGGGTTTTTATTATCCCCCCCCACCACCCGCATCACCACCAAGCGAATACCCAGCCCTCTGCGGGGAGGAGGGTCTCTCTAGAGGGCCTCTGATTTGAAGCAGAGACACAGATTGGGCTGATTGTGGGATTGTGGCGGTCGCTCGCAACACGCCGTTAGTCTCTCCTTTACAGCGGCGGCCCCCGCAGCCCGTCTCCGCGCTCGCCACAGACACCACGCTCGGACCGCCGCCGCTCTCCCTTGATAACTGGGTCAGACGGTGGCGAGTTGGAGTAAGAGGCGCCTGCTACAGAGCCTCGTCTTCAAATAATTCAAGACGCTGCCATTGAATAACACGGGGCCAGCCAGGGTGGAGGGGGTCCTCCAGAGCATGGCGATGTAGCCACTTCCTGGGGAACAGTTACGGCCTTTACTGAACTGAAAACCTCCCTAAAAACATATCTGCAGATGCATGTTTGTCTAAATATCACGAATATATATATTTCAGGGTTCTTACACATGTTGACCGATGGATTTCCAGGACTTTTCCATGACTTTAAACCAATATTCCATGACCAAACTGAAATCTCGGTTTATAAATGAAAAAGTGAGAATATTTAGTATTTAAACAATGTGAATTCCAAAGCATACAGTGTACATTTAATGAAACAAATGAATAAGAGACTTAAAATATTTTATTTAAAGAATAAACATTTGCTTCCCGAGCTATGGCCATTGAACTTTCCAGTTACGGTGCGTTCACTTGCAACGCGGAAAAACAAGAAAATTGCTCCGGCTTATATTTTGAGTCTTTCTTTCTAAAACATTCATTATTTCAAACTCGGCGTGAATGAACAAGTGAATATAACACACACGAATATAACTCATTTCCATGATTTAACTTTTTTCCATGACTTTTCCAGACCTGGAAATGACCATTTTAAAATTCCATGACTTTTCCAGGTTTTCCATGACCGTAAGAACCCTGATATTTGCATTGCCACTTGTCTTACGCCTGCAAATTGTCATTATAATTCACGAGCTAACCACGTCCTATGTTGGTGTATCCAAGAGAAAGAACTGAGATCAACAGATCCCAGTTACACTCAAAGATCCCACTGCAGAGGCTCAAGTTGTGTCATGGGGAAGTGAAAAACTCCCATGTGCTGAAATGTGTCATAACTGCTGCTTCATCATGAGAGACGCATGATGCAACACCGTTTGGTTGTTCATCCCAACTGTGAAGCCGAGCGGGTTGGTTGTTAAATATTCTGATGTGAGCAACCGTATTATAATAACGGGAACACGCGCGTCTCGGATGTTGAGGGAGGAGTGACATCTGTTGACACGGAAGGCAACGTTTACGCAAACATCCCCGTACCGGTTGCTTCGCTGCAGAGACGATGCGGTCGGCTGAGATTTAAAGTGAATGAACCGCCTGAAAACTTGAAATCCTAAAAAGGAAATACACGTCAAACCAAAACGATTTACCTTGGATAGACTGTCAAGAGTCGCCTGGAGCAGTACACTCTTCCCCCCCCTCTCCCCACAACTTGTTCATTAGTTGCTTTGTTAGGTTGGAGTTTTGCCAGAAGTTTTCCTGTCATGGAATATCATGCATGGACCGCTGTGGTTGTACTTTGAACAGAGATGGAGATGCGGACGCCGCTTTAACTAACCTCTCGTCGCCCTTCGAGTGGCAACGATTTGAATGCAGCACCCGATTGGTGAAAACACACATTTGTACGGTATATAATATACACATATAAAATGTAATTGCATAGATTTCCAATATCAGTATCAGTGCATCCCGACCAAATTATTACGTTGACACTTTTGTCACGGATTCAACCATCACTTTCTTATTTTACTGTTTAATGTCTATTTTTACTACTGATGTCAACTACAGAGCACCAGCTAATGGGCATGTTTTTAAAAGAAGCAAGTGAACAATATGTATTGACCTGAATGCATCAGGGATGATAAGGCAGCTGCAAACATTTTCTTTTAAAAAAGCAGCACCAATACAATTTGTGGAAATAGTCAGCCTGAGGCCTTCGGACGTTTCCCTTTTTTCCCCAGAATTACATTTATTTAATATTTGGCCTTTTAAATGAAAACAGCTCGGAGGGAGGCAATCTGTGTTCCCACTGCAACATTAATAATAATAATAATAATAAACAGATTGCAGCATTGAGAAATAATGGAACCTTGCTGTGACAATGCTGTGTCGACTTCTCCCGGCTCGCAAAGTCACAAAGTTCACATTTGAACTTCAAAAAGACGAACGGAGAGCTGGGAGAGACGAGATTTGGGATTAGGGGTTGTACTAGACTCAAGGTTTGATTGAAGATAGAAATAATCAGATGTTACTTAAACACCTTTGGTGTTGAGAAGACAGTATTTGTAAATGAATGCTTAAGTCCTCATACCTTAGGATTGTGCGTTTGTACTACCTTCGCTAAAATGCCCCGAAAATCCAGAAATGTCCCCACTGTGGGACCAATAAAGGATTATCTAATCTAATCTAATGACAAATACATTAGATTTGGGATCTGGCCTATGTGATCGGTAGGAGCATGCACACCATCGGTAAACTGTCATTTCTGCTTGGTATGGCCCCATGGTGTCTTTAATACCGCGGTCGGCAGCGTGACCTTTCAGTGGCAGGTGATGTCCTCTTAAGGTCAGAATCGTGCCCCAATTAGAATTTCTAATTGTGTATCTTTAATACCAAAGAAGTTTTTTCGGGACAGCGTTTGCAGCCAGACAAAAACCTGAGCAACACATATATCAAATATAACCGATTTCATTGTCAGTATCAGCCCCCATAGCCCTGTATACACCAAAGAGGCTGTTGAGGGAAGTCATATCCACCTTCACATCGGCTCTGGGCGATACTGACCTGCGTTCTCATGATTTTTAATGAAAGGCAAATATCAGTCCATCTGAATGCCTGACACCAGCCGTGTGCTCATTCAGGACACATCACCCGTAGCTGCTCACACACTCAACGGTCCTCTTCCTGAGTCTAGCACTTAACCACCTGAATAAGTAAATAGAAATCCCCTCACTGAGCAGATGTACGGCTACTGCTCTTCAAAAAAGGGCTGTGGGAAATCTCCTGTTTAAAATCTAAATAAGATTTAAATATGAATGTCATCTCCATCTAGATTTAGTTGGACTTCTTCGTGAGGATATTTCTTCGCGTCTGAGCTGAGATCACAACACGGCAGATCATGCAGCAGTGTGACTTAGCAGCCTTTGCAGCCACCTGACACCCCCTCTGAGACCTCACCACTGGGTTTTTCACTTATTTCCTCCTAACACCCACACGCGGTGCAGTGAGAGCAACAGAATAATGCAGGACGTGCTACCTGTTGGTGTTTTTCTCTTCCTGCCGCAGACTACAATGCTTCAATTTGGCTTTCACTGGAGTGGATTCATTGGACACTGGGGGCCACACTATTACATAAGAATAAAAACAATATAGGCCTCCCGGGTCACTGTGACACTACCTCTATAAATACATAGAAGGCTGAATTATGACTCAAATGAGTGAATCAGCATACTTGGACAAGCTTTCAAATGAAGCATGAATTTACAGTTTTTTCTGAAAACACCTAATCTTCAGGTTAGGACCTGCGGAGTTCACTTTGAACCATCATTTATTGAGATATGCAAGAAGCTGATCACCATCTTCCATATCCGAGAACATTCAATATTTAAGATGTTTATTAACAGCACTGTTGCCTCCCCCATGTGTTGACTGATCAGAGCAGGGTTTGAAACAGGCCCTCATTGTCCCGAAACCGGAAACTTGAAAGACAGGTATCGCATCCCGGAGGGGGCGATGGATTCTGCACATATTCCTCCCTTTTTTCCACGGGAACCGACTGCTGCTCACGTGAAAACGCCACGCCGAACTCCCGTTGAAAAAGCCGTATAATCACGTGGTAGATTCACCCGCAGGTGTAGGTAGACCCTCAGCGAAGCGCCACTAGATGTTACACACATGTCGGCTACCAGAGGCGATCCGCTGCGGTGTACAAGTTGTATACTTCGTGAATGCTCACTGCCGCCGCGCGAGGTCTCGGCGAAGAGGGATTTCAACAAGCGAACACTACGGAAAAGTTCACATTTCACCCGCGTTACTGCACCTTGGTGGATTATAAATGCGCCGAATTGTAAATGGGGAATGTGGGATTGTGAAAACTACCGAGTCGTGTTTTACCATGTCTAGCAACTACCATAAACCCGAGGATATAGTTTTAAATGCATGTTTTTGGGGGGCGAGTTTGGTGGGACGTTTTCCTCCATAGAACGAAGAGTGCGCGAGCTCAACAGATCCTTACCTCTTTGATCTTAGCCCGCTTGTCCTTGGCGTCGGGGTCCACGGGCTCGTGTCCAGTCGCCCCCGGCGGCCGTTGATACTCAACGAAAGGTAAATTATTGACATCGTTCCCACCTTGACCCACACGCTCCTTCGCAACTTTATCCTTATCGTTTAAAATGTCTTGTTTTATCTCGTCGGGCCGTTTTTGTAGAGTATCCTTGGCCTCTAACAGAGCTTTTTCGTGGTCTTTCTTTATCTTGGCCAGGACCCTCTCGTCGCTTCCAGCCGATCCCGGGTCGCTGCTGTCCGGACCGGTGCGGGTGTTGGTCTCCACCGCGGAAGAATGAAAGAAAACTCCGCTGAGCAGCTTGGACGAGTCCGGGAGGAAGAAAATGGCCCCGAAACACAGGGTTATAAAAGCGCTAAACACTAATAACAAGATGAATTTCTCTGTCAACCTGAAAGAGGTCGGGCTGGCAGACTTCCGATTCGGGGTCGCGGTAAAAGGCAGAAGAGTTGCAACTGGCATTTTCCCCTCTTCCTTCAACAACTCGAGCAAAAAAAGAAAAATGAATTAAACGGTCAAATGCACTCGAGACGGACTCACTTTCGGGTTATTCCATTCAGAAATCCATTTTCTGGTGATATAAACCGTGTCAAATGCAACGTTACTGTGGTAAAAAAAATATCTCCGTTAAAAAGTTGAGGAGTGAGGCGCCTGCCCATACCGGAGACTCTCTGCAGACAGACCGAGTCCACGGGCTCACACAGGAAGCAACGGCAGATAGGCGTGACTGACAGGCGCGAGGAGCTAATCAACTTCTGCCCTGTGACTGGTGGAAAACCCCGGGGGGCGTGGCATCCCAACGGCTGGCTATAAAGTCTCTGACAGCCGCGGCTACCGCTCCATGTTTCACAAACCGTTCAACAAGACACAACACGCCTGAGTGGTGGACACAGTTATATCTTTTAAAGATATACATTTTTTGTAATGTTAATGTCAAACAAGTATAAACCCAAACAAGTAAATAAACCCAAACCAACAATGAAGTGGCATTACTTATTAGCTGCTTTGTTTGCCTTTTCCTTGGATTCTGTAAACATGCAGATGATTAGCAGGAATAATGTTTACCATCCCAAAATGTCATTATAGAATGCTAACATTGGCTAAGTAACCCTAAAAGCCAGTTATTGAAAGCACAAATACAACATATTGTAAAGCACTCTGAGACAAATTTGTAATTTGTGAAACTGGGCTATACAAATAAACTGAATTGAATTGAATTGAACATAGTAGACCAAAGGTATAAACATAAATAGGCTACAGTTTTGAATTGTACTTTACTTGAGTATTTATATTGTATGCCAGTGTGTGTGATCACTATAGTTTTCAAATTAAGATTGTACAAACAATACGTAATACCTGTTAATGAAATATTTTTTCATACTGTCGTATTATTACTTCTTTTAATTAATCAGACTTTTTCCATCACGGCCACATTCAGAATAAATTAACATGGTCATGGTAATATATGTAGTGTCTATATACCACATACAACTACTTCCTGGCACACAGTAAAGATTTGCAGCACACCTCATCTGAAAATAGTCCATGACAAACTATTAACTCCTGTTTTAGAAACGTTAAGCTAATTACCACAGTGTATGTATTTGCTATTTTTTTTAATTACACCTTCAGGAAATAATAGGCTTGGGGCCGGAATCCATCGACTGGCTGGAAAGTATTGAGAAATATAATAAATGCTTGCATAATAACACATTGTTGCTTTCAGTCTTTTCATGGGGATTTGTTAAATCAGTGAAATATCATGCGCGAGGAAAGACAGTGAACTGGCTTTAGCCACGACATTCCTCCTCGGCTTATCGTCTGACCGTGTCATGTGTCTGGTCACATGAAGGAATGGGGGGGGGACACCTTTTTCGACTATATCTGGATTAAAACACAGATTTGCACTTTAGTAGCACTTGAATGGCTCTTATTATGGTACTTTTGTAGTTCGACTATGTTGAGGAAATGTTACTTTCTGTATTCTTGTTGTTCTTAGTTTGTACTCTAGGTTGAAATGCACTTATTGTAAGTCGCTTTGGATAAAAGCGTCTGCTAAATGACATGTCATGTAATGTAACCAAACGACTAATTACGGAGCAAATCAAGTCGAAAAAGAAACTCCTGAACAGTGAGCAACACAACTGAGTCATCCTACACCATGTGTTGTACGTCAAATGAATTGCTTACTTACGCTTCTAAAGAAGCAAACCTTGGACTTGCTCATGCAGAGGTGTCGCGAGCTGCTCCCCTCAATACACAGTACCATCGACAATCTCTTCTATTACTTTGTACGGGCTGCTTATTATTATTCATGGGCTTAATAAATGGACCCCAATTGCACAACACACACACACACACACACACACGCACTAATGCACACATCGCCTTCCTGATGTGATCCACGATCTTTGTTGCGAGGGATAAATGCCAATCATTATGATTGTCTCTGTTGGTGACTAATAATGGTGTGAGGAACCAGTCAGTTGTACGCATGAAACATGCAATTTCTACTTAAATAGAGGTAGGAATTACCTCACAAATACTAGAGTTCTATCCGCGAGAGAAGGAAGAAGAAGAATCAATCGTACTTGTTCGCTGCTGTTACAGATACTGATGAGTGCGCGCCCCCCATTTTCAAATCGAATAAATCATGTCGCTGTGATTTGAATGTGGAAACTTATTTTGTTGCTGAATATTTATATTTATATACCCATACATCACCGGCTATATTGTTTATGACAAATAGCTGCCTGTGACAGACAGAGAGAAACAAATTCCGACCGGATGCTTTGTTAGTTATCTAATGGACTCCACCTGTACTTCACCTGCTGGATGCAGTGATGGAAAGCCTAATCTTGGGATGACAGCTGCATGCAGCATTATTGACATTGTAATTCTGGGATGACAACAGGTCTAAATGGGAACACGCATGATTACTTTTCTCACTCTGCTATTCACGCGGAAGATAAAATCTCGGATGAGATGCGCGGCATCGTAAAAAAATCGAACGATGAATCTCCGGCGGGCGGCGACAGCGTTTTTTTGACAGCCGCCATTCTTTCCTGCGTCATTTCGTCAAAGTTGGCTTTTGCGGTGGGATTTGTCGTCAACCCGAGAAGCTGGTGAGGATGTATGTATCGGAATAAAACCACATTCCCCCAGCGGTGTCACAGGTTTCTCTTGGTGTGGAGGAATAAACAACTTTTGTGTACAGTTTGTTGTGACGCTGGTAACACCTGGAGAGAGGTAGCGGAGGGGGAACGCACTTTTAAGGCTCAAAACAAAATCCCCTTTGTATCCTCCAAAGTTATTGGATCCTAAATCAAGTTATTTCAGAAATGAAGAGTTGTATTGTTTGTACTCGTCCTTTAACGTATAGAGTAAAACTATCCACATGGGACTGTATGTAGCCGTTAAAAGTCGGACGGTGGACATTCTTTGTCCTCGTAAACTATAATGACAGTGGGCCCCAGGTCAGTATCGGTCGTCATCCGTACTAATGCAACGCTGCTGCAACTGAGAACATCTTTGTCTATGTAATATATCAACGATCTGACATTCATAAGTACTTTGCATGTGGCCGTTGAAAGCGGATACACACGCGACGCCTGCGGCGCTGCCTCTCTGATTGTTCTAGAAACCTGCCGGGTATAACCGATGTTGCAAATCAAAAGAAGAACGAAAATCGTCCTTCAAACTGCGAAGTATAACGGTGCTGTAATATCAATATCTAGATGTGATATCATGTCATGTGCTTGGTATGGAAGGCAGATACCAAGATGAAGTCATAAATAGATCCCCCATTAAATCACCAAAGGTTAATTTGAGCATTGTTGGCATGTTTAAAGTCAAAGTTACTTTACTCGTACGACACCATCACACGACGACAAGGCAATGTGACGACAAGGTAAAAGCTCCTCTTTTATGGAACCAGCTTCCACCTTCAGTCCGGGAGGCAGACACAGTCACCACATTCAAGAGTAGACTGAAGACTTTCCTCTTTGACAGAGCTTATAGTCAGGGCTGAATCAGGTTCACCTGGTCCAGCCCCTGGATATGCTGGTATAGGCTTATAGCTGCTGGGGATGTTTAGGATGCACTGAGCACCTCTCTCCTCTTTTCTTTCTCCTATGGATGAATCTTCATCTCTCCATCACACATGACTAACTCTGCTTTCTCCCCGGAGTCCTTCTGACTTCACGTCTCATGGGGTCATCGGACCCTATGAGACGGCATAGATCCATCTGCTGATGGACCTTCGATGGTTGGATCGTGAGTTCCTGTCGCCAGCTGTGCCACTGCCCTGCTGGGACTCCGCCCACTCCTCCACTTGGGAGGTCTCCAAACTCTCCATCGTGGAATATGCCTAAATATGAACTATTGATAAACTCTGTCAGATTCCTTGAATGTATTTTAACTCTAAATATGTCCTTCTGTACACATTACATCTATTGCATCTGTCCATCCTGGAGAGGGATCCTCCTCTGTTGCTCTCCTGAAGGTTTCTTCCCTTTTTTTCCCCCTGAAGGGTTATTTGGGAGTTTTTCCTGGTCCGATGTGAGGTTTTGGGTCAGGGATGTCTATGTGTACAGATTGTAAAGCACTCTGAGACAAATTTGTAATTTGTGAAACTGGGCTATACAAATAAACTGAATTGAATTGAATTGAATATAAAGACGGAGAATTCCTGTTTTTGGCCACTCGGGTGCAGAAGAATCTCCAGCTCTGACATATTACACTTATTTTATAATTGGCAAACATCTCAGTGGTGGAACCAGCTCCCCACTGACATCAGGACAGCAGGAAGTCTCTACATCTTCCGCCGAAAACTGAAAACGCACCTTTTCCGACTATATCTGGATTAATCACAGACTTGCACTTTAGTAGCACTTGAATAGCTCTTATTATGGTACTTTTGTAGTTTGACTATGTTGAGGAAATGTTACTTTCTGTATTCTTGTTGTTCTTAGTTTGTACTCTAGGTTGAAATGCACTTATTGTAAGTCGCTTTGGATAAAAGCGTCTGCTAAATGACATGTCATGTAATGTAATGTCAGGCGCCATCCAGCAGTCACAACAACATCAGCATTCATTTGAAGCCGTGAACACATGTCCGCTATTCACTCTTCTTTTAGCCACCGAGTGGACGTATGACTCTTTAGCTGGGAAGTATTTGTATTTCTTCCTCAGACAACGCTGCCAGCTGGGGGTCGAGCTCTTTGCTGAACACAGCTGTCGACTGCTTTGGGAAAAAAACACATGCACAAATGTGGATGGGAGCGATGAGAGGAAAATTAACTTTAATGAAACCCAAACAATGAGCTTCAAGTGGCTAAATGTGTAAGTAGACACATATTCCTTGTGGCACATACGCACTTCAGTTCATCAAAGGGTGGAAGCAGAACCACAGGATGTTCTGTCCCCCTTTGGACCTGTTGGATTTTCTCTTTACCGTGTTATCCACTTTGAATGGTTTAATGGACGTAAACAGAACTTCGGCATCATCTGTTGATCACTAAATCTGTGACAGTATTTAAAGATGTGAGGCAGAGTTTGGTTCACTTACCGAAGAATGAAGGCTAGATCTGGTCTGGAGAATGGCTATTTCTAGGGTATTTCTGGGGTATTTCTGGGGTATTTCTGGGGTATTTCTGGGGTATTTCTGAGGTATTTCTGGGGTATTTCTGGGGTATTTCTGGTACGGAGAAGGGGTCCGATCCAGCTCAAACGTGCGGTTTGAGTTTGGCCAACCCCCCCCAGGTCCCTCCTGGTATTCACACTCATTTCTCTTATGTAAGTCTGAATCGTGGAAGTTGGCGAGGCGACGCTGTGGTTTCCAGGTGACACTTGAAGGCCCCTTTGCAAGACACAGGGAGGAAAACGGAGATAGTGAATGGACAACATCTAAAAGGTGAAATTACATTAAATACATTTTTATTTTCTATTCTGTTGATAACAAGCATGCAAAAAATGAACACACCATGACACTCCCACATTTAGGTTGTATGCTTTATTTGATCCAATCTGTTTTTATTGATGACCTGTAGTCTAAAGCATGGCTATAGCTGTGAGATGGGAGTGACGAGTTTCGGGCCTAGAAGCATGAATTCCTGTTTTTCTATCTGGATTATTTCTGGCTAAAGGTCACAAATCAATCTCCAGGTTTTTCCCCCACAATCTCATCATCGCACTTCATTGTTATTATTTTAAAGGTGTGTAAGTGGTGATTGGAGAGGCAGCTTCAAATTAGATTTTTATTAGACTAATATTGCTAATATTGTCAGCTCAATGTGCCCTGGTAATCCTCTTTCAGCCAATTTACTGATGTAAAATAGGCCATGCAGTCATCACAGCTGTTTGACGCCTCTCTCTCTCTCTCTCTCTCTCTCTCTCTCTCTCTCTCTCTCTCTCTCTCTCTCCACAGTCCAAATATAACCTCGCCCCTATCTGATTTAACCACCGTCGTCTCATCCCCGGGGCGAAGTGGACTCATTTGAGCAAAGAGAGAAAAGAAGAGTAACAGGAGAGAGGAGAATAGAAAGTCTGGGGGAGAAGAAAAGAAGGGGATAGAAGGCTGGAGGGGTATGAAGAAGGGTGGTAGTGAATAGAGAGTGTGATGGAGAGATGGAGGAGGGGGGGGGGCGAGGTGCTCAGTGAACGAGGTCACTAATTGGGTTGAGACTTGTAGCTGCTCCGTTGCAATGCATTCTCCTTGTTCCTGGCAGAGATCTAATTATTTTGAAATTCTTTAATACGAGCAAGAACAATATGTTAATGTGGAGCTACAGGAGGCTGGGGGGGGGGGGGGGGGATTACAGGAACAAAATAACAAGAGGCCACCGTTTGCATGTTTATTCACACTTTTGGGCCAGAGTCATACTGTTTGATCCTTTGAATGTTTATTGCCTTTGTCTTTACACTTTCTCTTTTATTCAAGATTAGAAGAGAGACAAGATGACACACGTTCTATATTGATTGCTGGGGCCACAGCTGTGCCAACTCTGATCCTATTGGCTGACTCCGATCCCGCTCACATCATGTTCCTGTTGGGACTTCCTCTCCCGGGACGAAGACAACATGATGGCAACAATATCAATTTTTTTCTAAAAGGAAGGAAGAAAAATCTGTTGATGGCAACACGACCATAAGGGGAGCGAATCGTTATGTCACACTCTAAGTGGGCCCATCATTTATTAAATATTATCATAAAGAGGACTTAAAACTAAGTGATTGAGACACTCTTGTTTACAATATGAGGTTTTCAGACCCGGAGGTCGCCGCCTACAAGCTAAAATCTGTTAATATGTCACTTTATTAAGTTTGAATATGCTTCCACGATATCCCTGGAAGCTCTATTCGTGAGGCAGAAAGTTGAGGTTCAGTTCAGGATGGTGTTCTAATTTTGAGAAGAGAAAAAAACAAAAAATAGAAAGACTCATAGAAAAATTACCTGGAAATGATACATAAACATGAGACGTCAACTTGAAACTAATAATTTAGTGGAACGTGTGTGCACACTCAAGGACACTTTTGTTTTAACATTGCACACGTAACACAATACTTTTAATGTAATATAAATAATTCAGCCCCGATGCATTATTGAATGCATGCTTTGTTTTAAATGCAGTGCAGCGTGAGCCTGCTGGCATTGAGCAGCCTCAAAACTCAAAGCTCAAAAACCAAGGAATACATGAAACAGATAACAGAATGTTAATAAGATGCTTTTTTTGATTTAAATGCACACACATAAACATAATTACACATTCATGTGGAGCAGTGCACGGACATGTGAGTCCGTGAAAGCTTGCGGCCCAAAAAGGTTTGACCATCTGTAATAAATACATATATCTGAGCTCATCAGCTCTGTGTGCTGGAGGAAAACTCTGTTTCAACAGGACTTTTAAAAAATATATATTTCCGTCTTTCTCTGGTCTCCAGCTGAGCTCCCAGGAGGCCACTTGACTTAAACTGAACATCTGATCCTGGTCTCTTCAGCACTTTATCACTACCTGGTGCAATATGTTTAACTATTTTATTTTTATTTTTATTTTATTTTTATTTTTATAATGCTCATTTTTTATAATGCTTATTTATATTATTTCTATTACTTGTTCTATTTTATTATTCGTTTTTTTTATTCACTGTGAGCAATGCTATTGGAATACTGTAATTTCCCCACTGAGGGACTAATAAAGGATCTTCTTCTTCTTCTTCTTCTTCTTCTTCTTCTTCTTCTTCTTCTTCTCCGACAAAGTTGCTTTCCCATAAAGCTATTCTGCACTCTCAGTTACGTTTAGAGGGGAAATGTGTTTTCTCCTGGATAACAGTCGTAACAGGCGTGATTCGAGGGGCGGGGGAATACGAAGTGATGCCGCATCGTGAGCCTGCTAATCGCCTAATAATTGGACGTGATGGCAAGAAACGTAGGCCGACGGTGATGAATTGCCGGCAGCAGGGCTGCGCGCACAGCTGGTAGGAGGCAGATCCCGCATGTGCCGGGGTTGGTGAGCGAGT
Source organism: Liparis tanakae (assembly GCA_036178185.1). Taxonomy (NCBI): domain Eukaryota; kingdom Metazoa; phylum Chordata; class Actinopteri; order Perciformes; family Liparidae; genus Liparis; species Liparis tanakae. The sequence goes on along the minus strand of CM070101.1, from coordinate 4,794,580 downwards.
GTGTGTGTGTGTGAGTGTGAATCCCCGCTGGTGTTACACACGGACGCATTGGTGGCCCACACATGACTGAAAGGCACACACACACACATGCGTGGATATAGGATTTTTCATACAAGGAAGACTCTCGCATGTCAAATTCAAGCATGTGAGAATATGTGAGATGGAGGGGAATAACTGGAGCCTTAGGGGACACACACACACACACACACACACACACACACACACACACACACACACACACACAGACAGATTTGCACACTCACTTGTAAGGCAGTCACATGGGAGAGCCATTGTTACACTATGCAGAGGGGATCTGCACACGGCTATACCGCAGACCGCTGAGGGAAGCTCTCCTAATCCACTCCCTACGGGAAGCGGCAGTCACGCAGTTTCAGGGTATCGGAAAAGGAGAAGGAATTCCTGCCGTTCTCCTTTTGTTCTTTCATTGTCATTTGCACTTCATTGTCACTGTCGCTGGTCCCCCCCCCTCGAAAGAGTTGTCATTCCCGCAGAGTGGAGCTCCATAAAACTGATAAAAAAACGACACTTCCACTTAGCACGGATGATTTTTATTCCACCTCAAGATTTCAAAAGAATTGCTTATCAGGGATGGCCATCTCCGTTGGAGGAAGGAGACGGAGGCTGCATGCGGACGAGAAAGAATCTCACCGCGGAAAAAAAGTTAGGCCACTTATATATAGAATTTGCCTTGAGGCTATACTTGCTTCTAAGTCACCCCAATTTGAATGGCACACCGTGAGGCTGGAGCAGAGCTCTTCTTGAAAACTATTTTTGATCAGCGTAAATTGTGGCGTGACAAATGGAAATGTGTGTGTTTCCTGTGAAAGAAACAGAGAAATCCACCAAAGACGCCGATGCCTCAGTGGGCCATTACCAAACTCAGTATAATGTTGCGTGTAATCATCCAATATGTTTTTTTTCTTAAATTGCACTGATCTGCCTCTGGTCTCAAATATTGCCGTCTGATTTTTTTTTGCTGTTGAAACAAAACTGAATAAGCAGGAATTTTCAATGCATCATGTTGTTTTCATCACATTTCAGGAGACAAGGCTAAAAAAAAAAAAGGATTCTTCTTCGTGCAAAATTCCCATCTTGGGGCTTTTGCAGATGTGCTCGCTCGCTTGTCGTGGCCTCCGACTCTGAGTGTAAAATGATTCAGAAGTAGCCCCGGGACAAGATTTGCGATAGAGTACATTTTACAAATGACAGTGAAATAGAGAGGAGCTATCCCTGAAGCTCAGGCTGGACTCAGTGATCCACAACACTCTTTTTTGATTGTCGAGGGCCGCTCACCTCTCAACCTGCCGCTCAGACACTTCCACTTCCTGCTACCTGGATGCCTTTTGCAACCCTATTGTTTGGGACACTAAAATAAACATAAATATCATAAAATGTCACTCTATTTTTTGCAAAACGATTTTTTTGGCCACTATTAATCTAAACTTAAAACCCCAGAATTCCCAATGTCAGGACCATGTATTACTTTAGATATCTGCTCTCTGCCAGGAAATGTCAATCAGATATGAAACGGGGGAAATACAGACACAGATATTTGATAAAAGCTTAACGGGATCCAGCTGAAGGTGATGTGGGCTCCATCTGAAATTCTCGTTGGAGCTTTCCCCGGGAACTGGGATTAATGGGCCAGGTCCCATCTTTACTACGCCGGCTACAAAGAGGTGTATATGACTGGGTTTTGATTGATATGAAGTAAAAAAAGGACGATTCACATATTGGGGGATTGATAGCGAGCATTTTACAAATCCTTTTACACATGTATATATATATATATATATATATATATATATATATATATATATATATATATATATATATACACTACCGTTCAAAAGTTTGGGGTCACTTAGAAAAAAGAAAAAAAGCACTGTTTTTTCCAATGAAAATGACATTAAATTAATCAGAAATACTCTCTATACATAGTTAATGTAGTAAATGACTATTCTCTGTTTTTTAATGAAATCTCTACAGAGGTGTGTAGAGGCCCGTCTCCATGTTCTAGTGGTACATTGTGTTATTGCCTTAGAAGACTAGCAGAGGGGTAGACACCCCTTGAAACCCTTTAAAAAAAAAAAAAGATAACTTTTTATTTAGCATTTTCCACAAACAGATTATTCCTTGACATTGAAACCCTTTTTATGTGAGCGCAGCTGAAAACAGTTATGCTGGTGAGAGAAGCTCTAAAACTGGCCTTCCTTTGAGTGACAAGTTTGAAGAACAGCATTAATATTTCAAATGAAAATCATTATTTCTAACCTTGTCGATGTTTTGACTATATTTTGTATTAATCTTGTATTCATTTAATAAATAAAAGTGTGAGTTTTCATGGAAAACACAAAATGTTCTCGGTGACCCCAAACTTTTGAATGGTAATATATATTTTTAATATTATCCATGGATCAAATGACTGTGAGACCACTCGTAGGCTCGCAAATAGTTATCACCAGCCTGCAGTTTCACTCTCAACTCGTGGCTTTGGTTTGACCGGCCTCATTAGTTTGATAGTTATTGGCTCTCATGTTCAACCTTTGAGGTTGGCACTATGTCCACACAAAAAAATCAATACCGCTTCATCATTTTTATGCAGCACAATAAAAAACAAAAACAGATGAAGGTGTTAACATTCTAGCATGGACAGAAGCATTACCGCATGTTCCTTTCTAATAAATGAGGGTGTTATACTTCATGAGCAAGATTCAAAGGCTACCTTGTGATCGTCAGGTCGCTACCACAACGCTGTCCAGTCAAGAAGTTATAAAATGTCTTATTACGCATTTGGTTGTTTTTAGCTTCACCCTCCTGAGTCACTTCTGGTGGATAAAAGCAAAGATGACGAAGGCAAAAAATCAAAGATATTAACGACTCAACAGGCCGAAGTCGAGGCTTCAGAATGGCATTCAATCAACGTGTGACGTCCACTTCTTATCCACGGTCTATATTTTTATATGCCATTTAGCTGACGCTTTTATCCAAAGCGACTTACAATCTTCTTACATTCGTACACCGTAGACGCAGCTACAGGGAGCTATTCAGGGTTAAGTGTCTTGCTCAAGGCCACATCAACTAGGGCGGGGATCGAACCTCCAACCCCGTGATTGAAAGACGAACATGCTACCCACTGACCATAGCCACCCATAGTGTGGCTGTAGTGTACGTCCCGTGTCACACTTGTCTTGCAAATAAAATGTGCATCCAGACATTTCTCGTGCACACATACTGTGCAGTACGAACGCACTACATTAGTCATCACACTTAGTAGGAACAGCATGTCATTACTCAGCTTCAATCACAGCCATCGTGTGGCGTGTTGTCTTTGGCATCCTCAACGATTGTGTACATGAAGTAATACACAAGCTCTGTAGCCTGAAAGAGCAGATCATCCATCATCCGACTGACGGCAGCTACACCTACGTGAGGCGAGGCTCTGCACACATGACTGGTCACGCTGCACTATGGGTGTCATGTGATGCTCGGGACATCCCCACTACATTGTAGATCGCTACAACAGCAAACGTGACGCTCTCCGTCTTAAAGCCATTGAACATTCTGGACAGTCCTCCATGCCCACTGAGCCACACGGCGATGGTGGCTCGGTGGGGAGCAGCTTCGTCCTTCGGAGGATCGCTCGTTCGATCCCCCGGCTCCGCTAGTCCTTGTCGATGTGTCCTTGAAAGCACTTAACCCCAACATGTTTCCTGTAGCGGTGCCGATGGCGTGTGGATGTTAGTTCGTCGTGATGGGCAGGCGGCTCCTCCCATCGGTGTGTGAATGGGTGAATGATGTGTGATGTCTTGAGAGGACGGGATCGTGAAGTGAGGCGCGGACGCACAAATCAAGACGCCAGGCGAGGGTTTCACAATGGTCGCCTTCTTATTTTAGCATGTTAGCGCGCTAGCATTTCCCAATTAGCTTTAAACACAAAGTACAGCTGAGGCTGATGGAAGTTGAATGGATTTTGCAGGTGTTTGGTTATAAAGTGTTGGACAAATCTACATTTTGATTTGCTATTGAAATGGTAAGGCATCGCCAAAGTTATTGCAATTAATCATGACGAACTGAATCATGTTTTATATACAAGATATTGTTAATATTGTTTACTTTAATGATTTGTATACGTTTTGTTTTTCAAGGCGCCCCATCTGTAACGCTCCTCCGTCGTCCCTGTGATTCTCAGGCGGATACAAAAAGGGCAACACACTGGATTTAATTATAACGTTTTTTTTAATTCTTGCACACTGTGCTGGGGTCGGGTGTCCTTTTCCCGGTCGCGTCGGTTCTCCGCTGCGTCGCCAGAGACACAACCCCAGATTGACCTCAGCTGAGGCTGATTACACCTCATCCCGGCACGATCCCCGAATCGGCCCCTCGCTTCGTCCCCTCTGCAGCTGAGCCTAACCACGCCGCTCCGCCGCCACACCAGCCAATAGTTTTGAAGGACCACAAAGGTCAACCTCACTCTCCAAAGTCAGTATGATTGAAGCTCTGGGGCTCATAAATGTCCGTACCTAATTTAATGGTAACTAATTCATCAATTGTTCATATTTTCGTTTTGACTAAAGATCAGTCGTGCGGTCGTTTAACCACTAGAGGAAATATTGGAGAAGCAGTGTTAAGAATATGAAATACATACATAGTACCCCATGTCCTTTACTTTGCATTAAGGCCCCCGAAGCACCATACCTTGTGTCCTTCTAGGGCAGTAAGGCCTACTAAAACACACTCATGCTCACACACATGCTCTGGAACATCTGACATCGCCTCATAAGAAGCAGACAGGTACAAACTCTTCTTGACCTCGGCCAGAAGATGGCACATCCACACAGGGAGGATAATTAGGCATGCTAGGGAGTACTAGGCACAAGATATGCACAACCCCCCCATCCACACAGGGAGGACCATTAGGAACTCTGTGCACCCCCCGCTCTGACCTCACCTTGACCGCTCGGTCGTAGAATTGAGATTTAATAAGAGCCGTACCTGTCACCGCCAAATAACTTGTTTATGAAAGCAACAGATAGTTTCAAAGCCTTTTTAGTTTCTATTATGTTAAAGACACCAGCACCTCCTTAGTAGAAACTGCACACTTCCTGCTTTAGATAGAGAACAACACACACACACACACTGATTATGACAATGGCGAGAAGATCAGAGCCCAGAGGGACGTCTCCATCTATATTATCCAATCACGCTCTTAAAGATTATAAAGAGTCACGTTCTCCTTGAGAACTTCAGTCTGTTATCGAACGATGCCTTGAGCTGACTTCATCCAGGCTCGTGCTGCACGTTAAATATTTTGTGTCTTTGGACTTTTTGTTCTACCACACTTGATTAAATCCACTATATTTTGAATTTTACTTTGCCGTCCCAGTCATCTTTTCCAGACCTTCGACAGCAGTATTCCTCCAGAGACTCCTTCCCGGTGGCTCAGGTTAATGCAAGACACCCCCATACAAGCGAAAGCCTCAACTGGATGTGTTAATTAATAAACGTATGGAGGACTCAGCCCTCATTAGATCTCTATTTTTCAAAGCAGTGTGTATTGTCACCTCTCTGTTGGGTCATCTGTGATCACAGGCGAAGCAGATCTTCAGATGTCACTGATGCAACGACCACGAGGCTCCAGCTGCTGACGGATCGCTCCTAGACGGGAGGCTGCGGCCTTCTGAACAACAAGTCGGTTGATTGTGTCCGAAAATCCCAGATGTCAAAGAACCTTTTGTCTTGGACATTTTTCTAAATTCTCGATTTTTCCCTCCGCAACCATCAAAGGCTCAAAAAGAGGTGGATTATGAATATATGAATGGAGATTAGCATTATGTGAGCATTGCAAAATAAAAAAAGATGAGTCAGTGTTCATCTTCTGTGAGTGTACAGGACCAAGTGAATTGTGACATTTGTTTTAATAATGCATTGTTTTAAATCATCTCCTTTCTTTGACACTATTTTCTCCTCAGTAGTGGAGAAATGTTTCTTTTTCTTGAAGGCTGCTTTTTGTTTTCTCATGCATCTATTTGCATAATAGTTATGGCATTAAAGCAAAGAAACAATTAAATCAACCTGTCCAACTCAGACAGGTGCCTCTCAGGTCTTACATCCAGTTATCCCCAATACAGATTAGATTTTTAAAGGGCAATCTAAATGTATATTTTGATATGGTAAATCAATATATTTGAAATGAAAAGAAAAAAGATCGCACGGTTCAGACGACGTTGGAAATCCACGTTAAATGAAGTGTGAAATGGTGCAAGGCTGTTTGGAAGGTCTTATAATAATTAAAAAGAAGCTGATGACGGGGACTTAAAGGTCACATTGGATGATGATTAAAAAAGGATTGACTGTTGATCAGCTCAATCTGAATATCAAGATTAAATAAAATATACTTTCCATGTCCTCTAAAGGAATCTGAACTTGTGTCACAGAAGATAAAAAATGCAACAACACATACACTTCTCGCACACACAGTCACGCACATACCACTCGCACACACACGCCTTCTGACAATGCTGACATATTGCACAACCCCCATAGCCAGTGGTCCCCAAACTAAGGCCACATTTGCCCCCCTGAACAATACCTGAGGAACATTATGATCTGGCCACGCAAATCCTAAACTAGCCCCTCTCAAATAAAACGTGAAGATCCCGGAAAGGGTTATTAATATTTGGTTATGTGTGGCTTTCTGTAAAACAATAAATGTTTACATTTAGGCACCCCTACGATCGTCACACTTTTTCTGTTACAAACTGACCCCGGCCCTGATCAGAGAAGGGAAAAGTTATGTTGCTTTCAGGAAAAAGTTTGGGGACCCCTGCTCATAGCCAATATCCTCAAATGGACGGCAGAAATTAATTAATATTTAAAATGGATCAGCCTGATCTGAGAGACCCTGAACCCTGGAACGCTGATGTCAACATGTCTGATGCTGACGCTCCAGGGCCCCTTTAGTGTCTGTTTGAGACACACCAATACTCCAATACTAACCAATCAACTTTATCATAGAGCGCTGCAGGGATGCACGTTTTTGTAGGCCAACCTGGAGGTTAGCGTCACACTAGTTCCATCAACAAACAGCTAATGTTTTTTTTCTATTGGATTTTAGATAATTACAGAAAATAAGTAAGATAATGAACTGAGACTTGGTTTAAAGTAAGATATTCATTTATTAGTCCCACAGTGGGGACATTTCAGGATCACAGTAGTGGGTGTACATTAGAGCATTAATAAAAATAAAAGATAAAAATAAAAACAGAAAAAAACAATACTAAATACTAAAATACAAAATACTAATACTACTACTAAAACACAAAATACTAAATACTAATACTAAATTACTAAATACTTAAATACTAATACTAAAATACTAAAAACTACAAGGGGGTTAGGGTTAGGGAGGAAGTGCACATATTGAGGGTGAATGGCTCAAACAAACACAGGACTTTCACCCAGGAGAGCTATGAGAGATCAACATTGACTTCTTTCACCTCACTTTTCCTAAACAAGTACTTCTGTTGAACGCTGGAAGTTTATTTTTAAGTATTGAGCGGAAACTGTACGTGTCCTGTGAACACACACATTTAAAAAAGATGCAATGCATTTCATGGCAAAACCAAAACTGACTTAAAGAGGTACCAAGAGCCTCGACTTTACAAGCTGGGATGAATATATGTTGGGGACAAATGCAACTGTTTAAGAACAATAATAGATAATAAACAAATCTCTGCTTTATTGCACTTTTGGGTTTATAGCTTCAATACAATTCATGGACGCAGCTCTCTTGTAGAAGATTGTACATGTGTCACAATTATTTCATTGTGGCTGCAAGAGGCATCGTCAGCATCAGTTAAGCCAATAAACAAGCTGTTGCAAAAAGAAACACCACAGTTGCTGAGTCAGCGCTATTGCAAAACGAAGCAGGTGTGTATGTCTGGATGTGTGTGTGTGTGTGTGCGTGTGTTTGTGTGTCTTGGCTTATTTTCCTATTGACTTCCACTGACTTGCAAAGGCTGACTGCAAGGAGACTTACTGTGGACAATACACAATTGATCTCTGAGCTGTGATATCTCTCGGTGAATGGAACAAAAAATATTGTTCCATTTTCTTTATTCAACTAAACTGAACATCAACTCAACAGGGGGTGGATCAGAAGACACTGATGTGACACTGTTGGGGTTGGAGGATTTGCATACAGCGAGTGTGCATGCTATATTTACATTCATCTCAGAATACAGCTGAAGCTGGCTGACTGAGCGACGTCGTGATTGGTCGACAGACACTTTTACAAACTAATTTGATCCGACAGGGGTTTCAATCTGGACCAAATTAATGGACCAAACAGTCACACAGTGTAATTTATTATTAAAAATTGGGTTTAAAACAAATATGATACTTGCATATCTCGTTTTGGACACAGTGGTAGAGATCTGTAGTGTATACGGATTTCAGATAAACGCTTGTTAATAACACCACCTGAAGAACCACAGTGTACTCAAACACACACACACACACACACACACACACACACACACACACACACACACACACACACACACACACACACACACACACACACACACACACACGCATACTTGTAATCTTAAAGGTAAGGATAGATACTGTGAGAAGAGGTTACAGCCCACATTTAGAATCTGTCATTCTGCATTTAATCATAGAAAAGCCCATAACACTTCACACACACACACACACACACACACACACACACACACACACACACACACACACACACACACACACGGAAAGGCACATGCACACACACACTAACACACAATTGTAATCTTAAATGTGAGGATGAGAAGAGGTTACAGCCCACATTTAGAATCTGTCATTCTGCATTTAATCATAGAAAAAGCCCATGACACTTCCTCTTAAACACACACACACACACACACACACACACACACACACACACACACACACACACACACACACACACGCTCACACAAAGGGAAAGCCTTGGTGATTTTTCATCATGATGATCCACAATTAGCCAGGAGGGTGATGGCTGAGGCGCTGCAACATTTGCAAATGCAACAGCATTTCTTTGGGATGGATGGGCCACACTGTCATGAATACTAATAAGAGAGAGGAGGAGGAGGAGGAGGAGGAGGAGGAGGAGGAGGAGGAGGAGGAGGAGGAGGAGAAGGAGGAGGAGGAGGAGGAGGAGGAGAGGGAGGAGAGGGTCAGAAGATGTATGTACAATATGGAGAGACATGGAGGGAAGTAGGAGAGCGCTGTATTGAAATGAGGACATGAGAGGAAGAGGAAGAGGATGACGAGGGGAGGACAGGAACAGCGATATTTTAATGCAGCAATGACAAACAGGATCTTCGCCTGAGGACTGACAAACACCCACGCACTAGGTACAGCGTATTCTCAGTGGGTGCTCTGTCAGCACAATAGTCTGAGGAATGCTCCACATGAAAATTAGATGCACACTTTTAAACTTTTAAACTGTTAAATGTGAAAGAGCGGGCAAAGTTCTCCGTTCTCTCCGCCTCACGATGGGAACGTGGGTCATCGCGTCCGTGAGTGTCACCGCCACGGTTATGTTTGAGTCGGCACATGAACGCCTCGCTTAGAGCTGCATGGGGAAAGGTTGTGGTCTGGGTTCACATAACTTGAAGGAGACACACACACACACACACACACACACACACACACACACACACACCTACACACACCTACACACATGCACACACACTTCATTTAGCCTTCAAGGCCTTTGGCTGCAGATGGACAGGAGCTGTAGTTCCTACGGCCGCCACCAGAGGGCTGCGTCACTTGACCATAAACAGTTGGGGAACTGATGCTATTACGTGTATTTGTTGTGTATTTGTTGTGTATTTTTTCAGCTAGTTTCTAGGTTCAACTCAGTTGATAAGGAACTCAAGGTAACTGCTCAGCTGTCGTTTCAATAGCTCTTTTTAGGCAATTAGGACGACCGTATTAAAAAACAAACAAACCGGGAGTCTAGCGTACGTTATGTCGGGCCGTCATAATGAGATTTTAAAAAGCGCTATTTAAAGTTTAAGCACAGAGCGGAACCAGAAAGCCTCTGTGGAGCTCTTTAGAGAAGAGAGATGCTCTCTTTGTCGTGACAGCTGACTGTGAGCGTCAATGTTGTTAAATTAGGTCGTGATGAGTGGGACAGAACAGAATACTTATATTGTGAGGAAAGAGTAAATATTATTATAAGTATTTTCATTTTGTTAGAAAAAACGTGATCATTTGTCAGTGGAAACTGGAAAATGTTTGTATAAAAAATATATTTATCAGGATTCAGGGCTCTAAGCGGGACCTTCGTTGACTGAAGATGACGAGCAGACTAAGTAGATTACGATTATTAATTCATAACACTGTTATAACAACTCCTTCTGCTGGTGAAGATCGTTTGGAACGTTCTTGTACAGTGAGCACACCTGTGTGATCTCTGTGACCGCCATCATCTGGTCATCAGACGAGTATCATTTCCGGGGGGATAAAAAACTTATTTTTTTGGGTCGCCAAATTTTATGGATGGAGTTATATTTCATATCGGTACTACTCGATTATATACTATAATTTCTGTGAACTTCATACATAAAAATTAACGTGTTCGAGCCGTCATTGTGCGCTTATTAGCATATTAGCATATTAGCATATTAACTTCTATTTGCATTTAGTAAAGCAGAGCTTGCTTCTCTTTTGGTGTGAACACAGCATGAAGGAGAGTGAACAGATGGCACTCCAAAAATAACCTTCAAAATAAAAGCACATGATTTCATTCTGACATTTTTATAGGAAAAGGTGTTCCTAGACTCTTGGTCAAAAGCCAAACTCTGTTAACCCACCTTAGAAAAAAGGAGATTTAGTTAAAGTTTGTATGATTCAGAAAAAGGTGTTTCTGTTGACGATGTGATTTTACCCTTCGTTTAGTTTCTCTAAAAAAAGCTGACGTAAAATCAAAGAACCTCCCTTCCGTCCTGATTTTTTTTGTTTGTGGGCGACTCTTACTCTACTTTAAGTTCCTCGTGATTAGCGTCGGCTGAGTGTCTCGTGTGCCAAATGAAAACCTAATCTGTGGCGTATTTATGTGAGCATTTACTTTTTTTGATTAGCTTATTCAATAACCTCCACATCCAGCCAGAGATGCTCTAAAAAGCTTTGAGCGAAGCGCTACGCAGCTGCCGCCGCTCGGCTCGCCGCGCCGACAGGTACTCAAGAGGGGCATTTATTTCACATTCAGAGGATATCAAGCTCATTCAAAACCGACACCCCTTCCCAAGTGTGGTAGATTAGTAGTCAAGTGCAGCGCTGTTTTCATCAAGCTTTCAACAGTGCGGAGCTCGCACAGCTGCCTGCACTCCAGGTATTTCGTTCTTTATTTTTCGGAGACATTCACCATGTGTCGAGCTTCGCGACGCCTTTCATTCTCAGAGGGTAATTGGCGCAGAATTGTAATTGCGGTTGTGAAGCTTGAAAATAACAAACGCCGTAAACGTGCCTCCCTTTCTCCGTCTGTCGATAAATGAAATGTGATTTAGTTCTTTATGAATTCCTTTTTACACAAGCAAATGTATTTACATGTTTTACTTTTATTGGAATGCATTCACCGCCAGACAGTTGGGACACACTCATGAACGCCTGAACGATGGAGTGAAATACAACACCGTGGTCCCGCAATAGGAAATGTGATGACCCGTTCAGGCTGCTCAATTATTATTACGACTATAAATTGAGTGTGTCAGCCACCGTGTAAATGAATGCATTCGTTTTTTTTAACTGGCAAAAATAAACAACCGGTCTGGGAAAATTATTGAACAATATGATAATGAAATGTGACAAAATACAGAGTCATTTAATTTTACTGTGTAGACAAATATAGACAAAATAGGCTGGCTGTAAATGAGTTATTGTGTGAACTATCAAGCTGAGAGCTTAATGTAATTAGAATAAAAGTGTTGGATGTTTAAAAAATTTAAATCTAATTTGATAATTTAATGTGAAATATATGTTTTAGTTGGTGAAGCTAATCCGGATGCTCGCCGGTCGATGTGAAGCTCGAGCTGTTTTTTAATTTTTCATCATCTTATTGGAATGAGCAGCCAAATTATCTTTTCCATGGCGACAAGTATTACCTAATGTCAAAACAGCATGTTGGCGCTTTTAGCAAAGAGCATTTATTTGGCATTTAAAGTGTATTTTATGCAACGCAGAACATAAAAACAGGGAAACAGCCTGGTTTAATTGAACTGCTTTAAAGTGTTAACTCAAGCTTAAGTCAAGGCATCACAAAGACGAAGCCTCAGGGATCCTTTGTTCACGAGATCATCAACGACCAGAAGAAAATGACTTATTAATCCTAGAGAAAAAAAGGAAAAGAGAATCTCGAAACCTTTAAAAAAATCACCGAAAGAAGTTGAAGTGAAACACAACTATAGAGGGACGCCGAGAACACCGACTATAATTAAAAGAATGAAACAAGCCGAACTGTCACTTTAATTGTGATCACTGAATGAAGTTAAACTGAAGGTTGAATGTATATATACATGCATATTTTATTTTGTATTTTATATTTCACTTGTATAGTTCATGCACAGTCACTTTTTCTTTCTTTCTTATATTTTATATTTCATTCTTGTGTGTTTAGTTTATTGGTGCTACTGTATCCACAAATTTCCCCTTTGGGATTAATAAAGTATATTTCTATTCTATTCTTGAAGGATGACGACTGAATAAAGAAATCAGTTGAAGTGAAGGTTGAATCATAAACACTCAAAATTACATCCACAACACTTTTCACGTTAGAATGAAAGCTATTGAAGTGCAACGGCAACAAAAGCTCAAAGCTCCGTCTCTTGGGTAGTTTAGTATCAGGCTAGCTGTGGGCGGTCTGACAGTAAGGCGCCCGCTGGCAGCCTCTCGCTGTGATGGGGAAACGAGAGAGAGAGAGAGAGGGAGAGAGAGAGAGAGAGGAGAGAGAGAGCTGCTGTGATGCTCCTGCTCCTCGCGGCGAGCGTTCCCGCCTAAGCCGGAGTGACACGCCTCTCCGTGATAACACTGTCAGTCGTCACGCCGCGAGCGCCGAGGCTTTGAAACGTCCACAGCCGCTCGAAGTGTTTGACGTCGCCGACGAGACTCCGACGACGGGATCGGATCGTACCGAGAGAGAAAAAACAGACAGCGTGAAAAGGAACGCGATAAGGTGAGGCGCGCGAGATGAGCCGGATAAGGCGGCTCAGAATATGAGAGAGTAAAAAAAACAAACAGTTAGTCACTTCACGCTTATCACGTCGAGTTTCGTGAAACGAGCTGAGGCTTATTGACCTTGTGTTGCAGCTTTGACCTCTAAGCGTGCGATAGGAGGCCGATGAGAACCACATTCACACCGCGTGCTCTTCGAATCGGGAATGCAGACGAGTCTCACGGGCGTTGTTTATTTCCGTCGAGTGGGTTGTGAAAATAAAAAAAAGCTCTTTGCCTCTGGTGGCAGGAATGGTTTTGGTCTTTGCTGACGAAGGAATTCCGGAAAAGAAATGGGCGGTTCAGGCATCTCAATTCATCCGTTGCACAAAGCCGTCAAGTTCTGGGAGAGAATTTGACGGTGACACGGACAATTTACTGGTCAAATTCACACGCACACATATTCAATCCCATCGTCGATGGAGTGTCGAAGACGGGCTCGTACTCCCCCGGGAGAGAAACAACGGCTCATTCCACATTTTACTGCTGTCGCTAAAAATATTGATAGCAAACCACAAATTATTAAAAAAGACACGTTCTCCTCCCGGTAGGATGGTTGACCTTTTAGTTTAAAGAAAAAGAAGCACTCGTTATATTTGTAGACCGACCTTCGACTATTCGACTATTCTTAGGCCACATTTACACATAGCCGGTATTTACAGAAACAAATATTTCTGCCCCTCCGTTTTCAAAAATATCGTTGTACACACAAGGTTGTTTTCAAAAAAGTTTCTGTTTATATGAACCTGCATAAATACGCCGCATATGTCCGAATAGCGTGAAGCATCTTTAGTCGCATACTGTGACGTTTGACAACCTAAAACTCTGTTTGACCTCGTTCACACGCAAACACACACACAGAGTTTTCAGAAATCTCCACTTAGGCCAGAGTTTTTAGAAATGATTGTTTTCTGTGATAAAACCTCCATTTTTGTGTAAATGAAAGGCCAAAACGCAGGAAAATATATTTGTTTTCCCATCGTGTGAGCCAGGTCTAAGTAGACAGGGACTAATTAGGGAATGGGCAACAGGTGCGACGGGCATGGAGACCAGGTGAAGGTAATGAGGGACTAACGAGGTGATCAGAGGCAGGTGAAGGGAGTTGGACTGACGAGATAGAGAGGCCACATTTACCCATCGTGTAAACGGGGTCTTAGAGTGAAATCTAGACCGGTCCTCTCGACACAAACACACATGAGTCTTTGGGACATTTGATCAGAAGCTTTACCAACGGGTCCAGAGCGGTTCAGTTTGCCTCAAATGAAATCAGCTCCTTCCTCAGTAGATACTTAACGAGGTTTCATCGGCATCTGTTGCTTTGAATAAAGCCGCCGGGCGACTCCTCAACAACGTTGTTGTTGCCTGTGACACGGTTCATCACACACAGGTATGAGGACACGTTGGAGACAGCAGCTTTATGAATGAATACGACACACTGAGCCTGTGTGTCGGCTCCCAGGATGAAGAGATGCAGTCAATGAATGTGATGCTAGTTTTAGAGCTGCAACAAGAAGCGATGACCATCTGTCCACTGTGGCTATCGCTACCTAAACATCATGTCACCAGCTCTGACCACTTTGAAGAGGAGACCGCCGGCCGCTGTCATTGGTTGAGGAAGAATAACGACCCGACTAAAGGTACGATCACACCAGACGTGACTTGTAAACGTCTTTGGTTAAGACAGAATAAAGTTTTAAAGGTCAAAACCAAACCGTTTGTTTATTAGTTATATACTGTATTTACAACATACTCATATTGTTAGGTATAAACTGTGTTTACAACATACTTACTCATATTGTTAGTTACATACTGTGTTTATAACATACTCACTCATATTGTTAGTTATATACTGTGTTTATAACATACTTATTCATATATTTATTTATATACTGTGTTCATAACATACTTAATCATATTATTAGTTATATACTGTGTTTATAACATACTTACTCATATTGTTAGTTATATACTGTGTTTATAACATACTTACTCATATTATTAGTTATATACTGTGTTCGAAAAATACTTACTCACATTTCCAGTGCCGCTACATTGTAGTTTCATCAGGAAAAATAGAAATATAATCTAAACTTTTCATGTCAACCCTTTCTTGGTTCACCAACATGAGTTGATATTCTTGATAACAACTGTGTAAAACTGAATCCACCACAGAAAATGGAATGTCACCAATCCATCAGTTCAACTCATGCAGCTGTCTCAGTAAACCAGAATGCAATGCGGCCACTAAACTTATTGTTAATAATAACTGAGATAAAGGATTTAAAGATATCTTATAGCTAAACAAAGAGGGGTTTGTTTTCCTCTTAAGGTAAATGGCGATCCCGGACTCCCCCATATGATTTCACCGCCCTGCTCTCTGGCCTGAGTTTTGTTAATCAGTGGAATGACCTCTTGTTGTTCGGATGCAGGCGCACCGACTGTCACTTTGAAACCGGCACAATCTCGCCAGGCGCTTTGTTGTTCAGGATTGCACTCTGCCGGATTACCACGGAGGGATGGAGTACACGCCATCTTAAAACTCATTCCATTCCAATCCACAGAGGCGGTGGAGTGACCTCTGTGTTCAAGCTGAATGTCATCAAGAGGGGGTTCGGCTTCAGATCGGGCCGCGGAAATACGCACGCTTTCACCTTCAGGGTTCTCTCTCTCCAAGTAGAGGACACTTTAGCTAGAATCTCAACCAGTGGATGATTAATAATCACCCTGGTTATCCAGTCAAGTCATAATTTTTGAAGCTTCTGTAAATAATGAGATAGATTATATCGCTGCTTCATAATTCCAGTGAGACGTTTGTCAGCTGCGTGTCCAGTAAAATCACCCAAATCCATCAAAACTTGTGAAAACGGGGCTCAATCAATCCGTTCCACAGAGTGATTTAAGGTGTGTTTTTATTCCTGCAGCTGTGGAGTGTTTTAATGACCATTTGGAAGTCATTCTTCGGGGTAAATGGCTGATAACGATTTAAATGCACCTCAATTTTGAAATGTTCTATTTCACAAGGAGCTCCTTTTTATTGGTGCTGATTTTCTAATTCCTGAACCCACACAATATGTCTATGGAAAATATGCAATACTTCCAACTTTAATCTTTTATTGCCTCCTGCTCACATTAACCTTTCCTCTTAGTCTTCTCGTCCTTGTGTAAAAGTTTTAATTTAAGATATTATGTATAATTAAGGTGGTTGCTGGACCTGAAATGTGGCTTCTGGCCTGTTGAGTGTCTTTTTCCAAACCGCAGTACTTCACTGCCTGTGAAGCTGCACTACACGCACATTAAAAATGGATGTCCACTCTCTCAGATCGGTGTTTTTCGGGGCCGTCTGATAATCTCCTAAACGATGCCGCCGTTCTTTGAATCACGGCCATTTGTTCCTCATTGATGGTGAATTTAATTTTTGCAGTGGCTGCGATCGTTTATCTTTTTGCTGGTTGTTTGGCGACATGGTGCTTTCATGTTTGCTTTTGCAGTCACTTCTAACGATTGCCCAAATGCTAATCCCAGTATATCACTGTATGTATTCCCCATTGGGATACAGAGGATTATCACTCGCTCCCATGGTGAGCGAAACGCGACAAGGCCGGTTGTTGTTTTGCTCTCTCAGGTATTTTCAGG
Organism: Liparis tanakae; assembly: GCA_036178185.1. Classification (NCBI taxonomy): domain Eukaryota; kingdom Metazoa; phylum Chordata; class Actinopteri; order Perciformes; family Liparidae; genus Liparis; species Liparis tanakae. The sequence continues at coordinate 4,777,669 of CM070101.1, read as the reverse complement.
ATGGCTGTTGTAGCCATAGTGGAACCAATCAGGGACAGGCCAGGTGGAACCAATCAGGGACAGGCCAGGTGGAACCAATCAGGGACAGGGCAGGTGGAACCAATTAGGGACAGGGCAGGTGAAGCCAATTAGGGACAGGCCAGGTGGAACCAATCAGGGACAGGGCAGGTAGGTCTTTGTTTCGAGGGTCTTTCTGTCGCCCCTCTGCAAACCAGGTCACAGTCTGAAAAAAATATTTTGTATTTCATGTTGGTTTCATGTTTTCATTGAAGCTCCAGTATCATATCAGCTATATTATCTTTCCCTCCTCTCAATTCATTCTAATCATTCAAAAACAAAAAGTTAAATGTTTGTGGTTATGTGACAGTGTCTCCTTTATTCTTCAGACTTCCTATTGTTCCTATGTACACACAGCTGCACGCGTTATGTCATAATCACATACCTCTGTTGCTTATCAATGCATCGTTCCACAAGATGAGATCGTCCGCTCCGAGCTGTGATTATTTTATTTTTTTCATATGCAAAACTGAATTATTATCTGCTGCTGCGAGTGGATGCCGGGTTTGGATTAAAATCTCATTTTGCTGGATGGTGCATTGTCTTCGGTGGCTGGAGGTGGTTTTCGTGTCGAGTGGACACACCGTGGCTGAGCCCTATCAGAGTAGATCATACCGCATCGCTGGCATGGGGCTCTATATTTAATGAAGTTACGGGGAAAAGTTGGCGGACGGAAATATCTCGTGGTAGAACCGAACCATCCTTAGTGGAAAAAAGTGTCCTGGATCCACAGTAGGCCTAAAGATATGTTGCAAAAATGTGAACTCCAGCGCCATGCCCTTTACCAGGTGTTTCATTATCTGTTAATGAGACACCATGGCCTCTCAGGCACGTCTTGTATTTAGGAGATGTACTGTTGTCATAGCGATGAGGAAAGCATCCCCCGCCTGGTGGCACGGGGGCCAAGAAAGGGGTCGGATTATGAAGCTGTGTCGATGCAGATTGGATTCCTCTATTACCCAGAGCTTCGTCTGCAGAGAGAAGACTTTTCCTATCCTCCGAGCCTGTCCCCCCCCCCCCCCCCCCCCCCCCCTGTTATCTCCCATTGTGTCCAGAGGGAGCGATTGTGCGATCCTCGTATAGTTTGTGTAATCCCACTCGTATCTGCTGTGACACCATTTGGCCCGGAGAGAGACTCTGATCTAGTCCACGGGGGAAACCTACATTGTGTTCTAAAGTGGGTTTGTCTGGGAGGATGTGTCGCTACACGCGTTTGTACACACACACACACACACACACACACACACACACACACACACACACACACACACACACACACACACACACACACACACACACACACACACACACACACACACACACACACACACACACACACACACACATTATTGAATAATGTATTTGTGAGCGGTACAGTACTGGTCCAGCACTCCTGGAGTCAACAAGCGGTAAGTGTCCTTCAACGCTCCGAGCAGCGCTCCCAGGGACCAAGAGGGAATTTTCAGAAAGGTCACTTCACTGGTACACTGTACAATTTTTTTTAAAGAGCTGCAGATCAGAACAAAGCATATTAAGTATAAAGCTCCATGCTCACGATGACCATGGTAATGATTCGTTCGGGGCGGATGATGATGGTTTTATTGACGGTACACTCAAGGTTTCCTCTTGTCTCTTACTGTATTCATGCATTTTATTATTTATTATTAACCTGATTCCTCATGGCTATGTTTAAGTGGGTTTTATGTTTTACTTAGCTCCCGGATGAATTTGACAATAAAAATAAAGTTGATGATGTACACTACAGAAAAGAGTAATACAAATAATAAATAAAAGGTATAGAATGTGGTTTATAAAGGAATGGGCAATAAAAACTTTGCCAGGGCCAAATACAGATTATTGTCTACAGATTTGCAAAAGTTTGTGATGGTGATTATGGTCGTGGATGAAAAATGTAATAAAACAATGATAATGTTGTTTGTCTAGGGCGCCTCGGCGTACGTAGAGCGTGACATAAATGTTTAAGAGAGAAGCCTCGGCAGGAGAAGCAAACAATACGTCAGGTGAAATACTTAAGCAGCAATAACGTAGATTTATTGGCAGTTTATGGATTGACAGATGTAAAAATAAAGCGGAAGCAAAAAGGCATCAGCATCTCTAAGGCCAACACAATAAAGCAAAACGGCCACGCTAACTAGGACGTAAAGGTCACACTGAACTACTGTTTGCAAGAGGAAAAACAAGACTGAGTTTCCCGTCCAGCCACAGAACAGGAGAAAACTGACACAACTTAAATGTCAGACAACAGCAACACAGCTTCCCCCAAAATGACTCAAATGGCGGCCTCCACTCAGAGAGAGAGAGAGAGAGAGAGAGAGAGAGAGAGGGTTCGTACACTCATGGAAAACCTGGAAAAGTCATGGAATTTTAAAATGGTAATTTCCAGGCCTGGAAAAATCATAAAAGTTAAGTCATAAAAGTTTGAGAAAAGTCATGGAAATGTGTTATAATCGGCGTATAAATACGGCGAGTTTGAAATAATTAACACCTTTATTAAAGAAAGACGCTCAAAATAAGCCGGCGGACGCACTAAATACGCACAATTTTCAAAAATGTTCATGTTTATACCGAGATTTCAGTTTGGTCATGGAAGAGAGAGAGAGAGAGAGAGAGTTAAGTCAATTTAAAGCGGTACACTTTAGATTTGACATGGGTGATTGTTTGATACCTGCCAGGGTTGACGTCAACATCAATTTAAGAAATTCACATGCATGATATTTTAAAACGTGAATCTTTTTATGTATTTAATACTTTTGACAAAAAGTGATGCCCTACCCTGACGTGACAATCATGTTGGAGGATGGTAAATCCAAATATAAACAACTTTGTCCTTCACAACCCACTTTATCTCCCCAATAAACGGATCTGCCTCCATCCCTCAGATGAAGTGACGCTCCGCTGAGCTCGTGGGTGGTGAAGCTCTCTGACCTCCCGCCTGCTCCGGCGAAGCCCTCCCCTCCCCTCCAGGAACCGGGAGGGTTGACCGAGTGTCGCCCCCCCGGGCCGCTCTCACACTGCAGTGATAATGCATGATAATTACTGTTGCATTGGGAGTCACTTTGGCAGCGAGGGCGAGAGAGGATGAGAATTGGATCGGGAGGAGATCATTGAGACGTAGAGACTGGTAGACGGAGGTGGTGGAGTGGGAGGGGAGGGATGAAAGGAGGCTAACGGGATTATGTTGCTACTGGCAGAAGACTTCCTCGCCTTGGCAACGCGGTGACAAACATACTGCAATATACTCACAAGTATCACCATTTATTTAATTTCCACTCGGCTTTGCCAAAGAGGGATGAGTGGTACTGAATCGTATTGGGTGGGAGGTATTGAGGCCTTATGAGCTGACCGTAAAAAAGCCTCTCTCTCCCTCTCTCTCTCTCTCTCTCTCTCTCTCTCTCTCTCTCTCTCGAACGCTCAAATTCCGTTTGTACGAAATGAATTGCTCCGAATCCACTTGACTGGTGAAAGGAAACGCCCGAGGCTCGACTCGCCATGATGAAACAGATCCTTGAGTAAGTTAAAGACAAATGGAAATAATTAGTTCTGCGATTCCCTGGAACAGTGCTGCTCAGGTTCCCTCCTCGGGTAAATTAATTATGATCAACTACCAAAGAGGTTTTTATACTCGATGAAGGAACAGTAGAAGTCGTGAGTGCAGATGGTTTTATAGCTTTCTTTGCATTTAATCGACCAACAAATCCAGTGTGCACTGCATGCCAGCTTCTCCTTTAGTCAGACCTCATTACAAAGAACACAGATGACACGCTACTGGGCCGACATGTGCAACCAACCGTATGGATTTGGGCAACATACAGTAGCTGTTTTCAAGGGTGTCATAATCACTGACATTTACAATTTAATTAAATATATTATCAGAATCAGAATCGGTTTTAATAGCCAAGTAGGTTTTCACAAACAAGTGACTCATACACAAATGGTACATTACAACACAAAACAATACACAACAACACAAAAACTAAATTATATATATATATATATATATATATATATATATATATATATATATATATATATATAATTGTGGTCCCTCTCATGCTGGAAAACCCAAATGTCACATTTAGGCATGAATTCCTAGATTGATAATAAACACAGAAAATAGTGTGTGTGTGTGTGTGTGTGTTGGGGGGGGGGGGGGTGAAGGCACATCAAAGACGTCCCAAAAACCCTTACGACTTGCACTTTAGTTTGGAGTACTCACATATTTTGGAGTATTCACATATTTTGCAGCGATTCAAAGGTCTTCGAGGATGTGTGGTATCTCCAATCGAGCAGTAGACGCTCTTTTCTCACATCAGCACCTTGAAGTGGAGATGAAATACAATCAGTGGAATCACCTGGTGTGTGTGAAGTGGTGTTTGTTTAGTGGGAATAACAACCCACAGTCATTTTCCACGGCACAGAATTGGACACCACTGAATAAAAAAAAAAGAGGCATTTTTAACTCTCTTGAGGCCGATGGTGTTGGAAGTGCCGAGAGCTGCCGGGAGTCAAGTGAAGCCTTTTGCTTCACATGAGACGGTCAGACTCGCACCCAGAAGCAGGAGCGTTTTCCTTCCTCCGGAGGTTTGCTTTTGAGCTTGCTTTTTAGGTTTGCTCAAACCTCGGCTGAATACACAGAGCCAGCAGCTTGTCTCACGCTTCCTTCCATCAAAGCCTCCTCAGCAGTCTGATGCTCAGGTTCAAAACAGCTGCTGGCAAATTCACACAGAGAAGAGGAAGAAGAAAAGAACTAGCGCTGTAGTCCAGCCCGAAAGGCAGCCTGCCAGAGATCAGCTGCGAGGGTAAAGCCTACTGTCGTTAATCACAAATGATACGCGAGGGTGATGGCGACCTTGAGGGTTGAGAGTCAGACCAGCAGAAAGGTCAGAGCAGTGTAGAAACGCCAGCTTCCAAAGAACATTGAATATTTTCGTTTCCAGCATCTATATAGTGTGTGTGTGTGTGTGTGTGTGTTTGTGAATCTGTACGTATAGGCAATACCAACGGACTGGTGTTGGGTTGCGTTGATGTGCGCTGCAGTCAGCCGTAGCCATGGATCGCTCAATGAATCTTACTCCATCAACTTGTCCACAAGAGACAGGACATCTGCAGCTATCGCAGTATATTGATATTCTCCACATCCAAACCACGTGTACTGAGGTGGTTTTTCCATTTTACAAATGCTTATCTTGTTTTTATTGTTTCACTTTGATTTGTCAGTAGTTTATCTCACAGCTTATTGTATTTTAATTGTCTGTACAGCTTTTCAAGGCATGCTTTGTGATATTGGGCGACAATGGACTTAGAATATGACGATAACGTTCAGGTTGCGTTCAAGAGTCATCCGGACAATCTGTATTCTACTTTTTTTTCGAGTCTGAACTTAGTCTTCTTCTACTTATCTTTTCTTGAGATTGTTTTTAACATCTTCAATTGAAATGAAAACGAGACGTATTTTAGATTTTTAGCCACACTCAAAGAAATGACTCATTGGATGAACTCACTTAACGTGTTGCCAGGTTTTCTATCCAATAATTATATGCAATTCCAACTCAAATTTAGCACATCAGTGCAATAAAATGTAATTAAGTTTGTCCAACTCATTTGTATCAAATACATCCAAAATAAAATAACGTATTCATTCAATTAAATTAATTTGTGTTTGTACAACTCAAATTATAAATTGGAAATTATTCTCTTCCATACCACAGCAGTACTGCCCAGACTGGGAATTGAACCCACGGCCCTCTGGCTTTATTTTGAGTTGATATGCACAGCATCTAACCTAAATACATCTAATAAATGAAAGTATTCATACATTTTGTGTTACAGCCATTAAATATAAATATCTATTTTTGTAATTGATTTATTTAAATGTATCGAACAATATTTAAATGTGTTCGAGAAGGCCTTGAATCTGTTTTTTTTGTGCAACAACTACTGTAGTTCCAGACAGACACAGGTATCATATGCGTTGTGATCCACGCCGCCATAACGAGTCTCTGTGGTTTCCTTCACGTGTCCTACCTGATATCTACAAATTACTCCATCTTACTTCCTGTTCATGCATTTTTATACAACAGAAAAAAAAGTTGCATGTGCCATAGGAACTCACCTGATGGACGCTAATGAAGGACCGGTCATAAAGTTGACGTCTGACCTCGGCGGCACGGAGCGAAAACATGATGCGAGCTACACTCACGGAGTAATTGCTTTTTTGGGTTTAATGAATTCCTCCCGCGGACAGTCCCTCACCTTGAGGGGTGTTCTTGCATATGTTTAAGAAGGCAAAAGTTCCCCCAGTCTGTGAGGAGAATAATCTCATTGTTTTGGTTTTCTCCAGAAAGTTGGCTGAACGATGGATATTAATCCTTCTCACAGATCTCTGCAGCTGGAACGCAAAGCAAGAGGACTGAACGTTATAGTCAAAACGTACTGAATGTTAGGTGGAATGTTCCACTCCTTTAATAACCAGCGTCGCTCAGATATAGAATATATTAATAATGAAGTGTGACGGCTCATATTTCGTAGAGCTGCAACGCATGTTTCTCATTTTAACTGCAGAACAGCGAAGGATAAAGCCCTCAGGTCTATTAATTTCTTTAAACTTGGCTTATTTTACATTTTATCTGTTTTTTGGCAAATGAATTACACACAACTCTCAGTCTAGGATGGGTGGTGAGAGTCTGTAACCATAGCATTTGATGTTAATCATTGTTGACATGATATACATATTTCTGTCTTTAAATATAACGCTCATCTTCAATACCGGTATGTATTGCGACAATCGTAAACAACAACGACAGTTTGTTGGACGTCTTTCCTTCAGCGTTGTAAACTGTGCTTGGTATACATCTCCTGCTCGCGGTTTTCTTTGAAATCATATGAAAATGTGTCTTCGTATTCACTGGATAGCTAATATTTTAGAGTCATTTTTAAACTAATACGATTAAAATATAAATAATAAGTAATCAGATAGGTTTGGCTTGGTAAATAATTAAACTTAGCTAAACTGGTACTTGGTTCAATTTGCAATGAGAGCTGGATTTTATATATAATTAAAGTGCAAGGAACAGTGGTTCATGTTTTCAATATAGCAACGCATTACCAACAATGAAAAATGGACCCATTTGTATTATTAGCGCAGCAATTTATAGAAGTGTTGGTGTATTTAAACCCTCGCAGCTTCACTGTAACAATAAGTGGTTAGCGGTAGTGCTTTTAGAGAAATGTTTATACCTAAAACTAAGAACAATGAGCCGGTAGAATCCAGCTGTGTGTTTGATTAATACCCCTGGTTCTCCCTCTCTGCCTTCTGGGCTCCTACAACCTCATTTCCTCCAGGAGAAAGGAACGCCTAACGCAGTCTGACAGTCATTGTAACCACTTTCCAATTTGATTATTCAACTACTTTATTAATTCAGGAGCAAATCACTTTGAATACTGAGCGTCTACTGTCAGGCTGTTTTGTGGAAAGCCTGACCAGCGCAATCAGGCTGTAAGTGCCCTCAGATATTTTAATATATTTTTTTAAAGTCAAAGAAATAATCCTTGTCAGGTATTGTGTAGGTGTAGGACAGGTAGTTGAGAGTCTGGAGGTGGAGCCTAGGCTTGTTTTGTGACTCTAAATGAGCTACAACATGTACACTTAAGATCGTACTTTGACCAACAATGATACAAAAAAACTCAAGGTATTGGTGCTTCATGGTGTGTGCGTGTGTGTGTGTGTGTGTGTGTTTGTTATATGTGTATATTTATGTATATATATATATATATATATATATATGTGTGTGTGTATATATATAGGTGTGTGTATATATATGTATACATAGATTTATACATATATATATATGTGTGTGTGTGTATATATATATATGTATATATAGATTTATACATATATATATATATATATGTATATATATACATATGTGTATGTGTGTATATATATAAATATGTATGTATATATATAAAAATATGTTTGTATATATATATATACATACATATTTATATATATATATATTTATTTATATATATATATATATATATATATATATATATATATATCATTGTATCTTTAAGCGTGGGGACTTCAAAAATGAAAAAAGTTTTAAGATTTTAAAAGTGATTGCCTCCAGAACTCGTATAGTTTCAACGTGTTGGGCTCAAACAGCCAAAGACACGATTACCCTGAGTCACACGCCGTAATGTCAGAGTAACCTGCAGGTCTCCAGCCACCGGTCTAAATGGTCTAGGGCACATATCAGCTCAGTAAATCTGAAATGCATTGAGGAGTAAGGTTGTGTAAGGCCTTAAAACTGAGCGATACAATTTTAAAATCAATTCAACAACTAAGGCAGGGAATCAGTGTCTGGAGGCGGCACAGGGTGATGGGCTCAGGCCTCTCGGTCCCAGCAATAAGTCGAGCAGCAGCGATTGGTACCAATTGGAGAGGGTAGAGGGAGCTCTGGGTGATGCAATACAATAATCAATCCGGAGATATATAAAGCATGTGACATTTTTATAAATCCACAATTTTAAAAAAAGATTACCAAATTTGAGAACATTTAAACTTCAATAAACATGGCTTTGCAACTTTTAATTTGATCATAACAGCGTTGCATTCAATATTAAGTTCCTCCTAAATACCGAACACTTTTTTGCTCTTATTCTCCTTTTTTCTACTCTTGAACTCACAAGCCAACGTTTAACTTATGCATGGCAACATATTGAATACAAATGTATGTATTTTTTGCCTGCTAAATAAAAATAATCATAGAAATAGCTCCTTTAAGGCCCAGTCTCACCAGGAAGTCTTCAGTCTGAAACAAAGTGGGCCAGCTGTGGGTATCGAACCTGCTCCCATCTGGTTGCTGCCCACCTCATCCTGCCTTCACAGCTCTCCCAGCAAACACTCACAAACCAGCAGTTATGCACATTTCTGCTGACTCCTTCCAGCAGAGCTGTCAATTTTAAATTTCCTTTGCCCTGACATTCCTGGACCCACAGAAATTGATTTCCCTCGCCAGTTGGAAGTCCTTGACGATGCCGATCCTTAATTTCCACGTCATTCTTTGATTGACCTTGGGCTCCTCGAGCTTGTTCCACTCCTCCTTGCTAATATCCCCCCCGCCTTCTCTCAGATGAAGTCTTGGTGTCCGGGGACTTGGCTTGGGCTTCATTTGAAAACACAGCAGCTGCTTCCATCACCTTGATGTTCCAACAGGTGGTTTTCTCCGCGTTGCCTCGGGGGGGCGATGCAATCAGGCGGCGCTTGTAATGGAGAAACCTTCCAGGTTTTAGCCCTTTGTAGATAAAGTCTTTCATCTTCGTGGGTTTTGGGGAAATGAGTTCTGGCTGGTGTGTGTGATGGTGTTCATGCATTTCTACGCTACACATTATAATTAGGCTTTTAAACTCATTTCCTTTAAAGGACGATTAACGGTACTCTAATGCCAATGGTCAATACTCTTGAGGTGGTTATTGATGTTCCAACTCATCAGGAGATTTTTTAAGAGTTTGCAGTTTTGGCGGGAGTCGGTCCTGTCCCAAGCCACGCCTCTCTGGAGGAAAGTTATGTTCATGGGTTCAGAGAAGTCCAGTGACACCCAAACAGAGACACAGTGCATCTTTAACCATGACAAAGGGCCCCCTCCAAATCGACCCCCGGCCACCGTGGTTGGGACCTAGCGGTTTTACAGCAAGTATGACCTCATAAAACACGTTTATGGCCATAACTCAAGAACTGAAATATTAATTAAAGCTGCGAGCATCGATGCACCTCGCACCTTTGCGCACATCGGGGTGATAACTTTGAATCAATACCGTTAACGTTTCAACAACACCTTGTTTCACGTTAACGCCTCTATACGGTTCACGCTGCATTTACTTGTGACTTTGAATTTAGTGTTGTAAATATCCAACCAGCATCCACAATGTGAAAAGGGAATATTCAAAGTCTGTGACCTTCCTTTTTAAATTTCAATAGGAGTGGTGGGAAAAGCTACTCTTTCTTTGGACCGCAACACATTTTGAATACTTCATATTTGATTAAGACAAGAAGACAAAAGGAACCTTGTAGGAATGTAGAAATTGTTTTATTTTATTTCTGTGTGTCTCCCTGTAGGAATTTGGTTGTTTGTCAGTGCTTTGCTCAACCGTTGTTGTTTTTATAAGTTAGTTTTCTTTGGGCCATACTATTTTCTTTGCTTCTATCTCTTGTTGATGCCCACACTATTCACTTCTCCTCTCTGCTTCTCCGCTCATTCCTATTTTCACTCGCATATGAAAAGCCTTTAAATGCATGGTATATGTAAAGGCTACAAATGTTCAAATTTTTGCTGATGGGCTTTTTATTTTCCCTTTTTAATCATCCTTACATCACCCTTCTTCTTAGATTTATATTTATGGCTAAGGCAAATATTCATCTACATGCATTTTTATACATTATGACAAGCCCAAGGTCGTTCTTAAAACTTGGCAGAGCTGAGTCCTGATTTATGCAGTTTTAAAACTGGTAACATCACATGCTAACCCTGTTCCAGCAGGGTTATATCTCTCTGGACGGAAATCATTTAATTTGAGACAGAACGAAACACTGAGGTTTAAAATGCTCGTAGGGAGCGGTTTCTGTATGTCACCGTGATCTAGACGGGAGACTGAGTAATGATGAGTATTAAACCTGTGAGACCTCCAATCTCATTTCTTCCCTTTCAGATGGAAAATACAATTCATCCCCAAATGTGTTTCTTGTATTCCTGGAGAAAAAAAAAGTTTTAATACAAAATAAAGAAAAGAAAAACATTTCATTTAGGATCACAACACTTTTAATATCAATGACGGCTGAGGACATGTGTTGATTTGTTGTTGCACTAAACAAAGAGAGGAGTGCTTCCACATCGAGGATAAACAAACACAATGAGCTGAGACTTTGAGATCCTGGTCGACGTTATCGTCTTTAAGAGGTCGGTTTTACAGAAAGTATGACATGAAACTCGATGACCAAAGGCATCTATTGGAACCCACTCCTCTCCTCTTCTCAGCTGTTTTTATTTTAATTTTTCCATCCCACTGTCCATCTTTTTACTCTTTTTACTGGTTTTTAATATTTTTCCTGGCTATACTAGCCCATTGCACAGACTGTCCTATGCATATCATTTTGCACTATCCTCGTGGATACCAACATCAACACTGACACAATCAATGCTCACTAATATCTGTAAAAATCTGTCTACACCCTACTCCCTGTGAACATGTCCCCCCTATGTGTGTTGTTGTCATACTGTGATTCTACTGGAAGTTGTGTATGTATGTTTGTGAGTTAAGTTAAGTGTATAAGCTACTGGTTGACCTAAATTTCCCTCGGGATTAATAAAGTATCTATCTATCTATCTATCTATCTATCTATCTATCTATCTATCTATCTATCTATCTATCTATCTATCTATCTATCTATCTATCTATCTATCTATGTCTTCCTCGGGTGCCTATATAACACAAAGTTGGTGAAACTTTGGCAGGTAGAAACTGGCATGGTCCTTTTCAAAGGGGCCCCTAAATGCCTCATCTCAATCCGTCTGAATGTAAAAGGGTTCCTCGAGTAAATCTTGTGCGACTGGAAAGCCGAGACTCTTCCTGATTCAATGAGCCCACTGGTATTCATGTGCGATGGTCTCCTATAGGAGCCATTTCATTATCGCGAGACAATTAAAAAGAAACTTGACGTCACTGTAATTATTGTTGTGACCTGGAGGATAATCACAGTTTCATGAAGAGTCACAAACTCTCGAGACCTGGGGCATTCAGAGGATGATTTTAAGTTCTCTCCTGCCCCACCCAAAGACAACGATGGGTGGATGTGGGTCTCTTAGGGGTAAACAAATGAAAATGCAGATCTCCTGGATTACCACCTTAATTAATTGTTTTTGTAGGTGTAATAGCCCAACTGTTCCATGTTTGGCTCAGTCTGGATAATGACTGTCTTGGGGTTTTTAAAAGGTAAAAAGTGTCCGTAAATGCCCTGTGAGCTCTCCTTGTAGCTGAAGCGTTGTGTGCTGCGCCCCACAACGATCACTTAGCTAAAGGAAATTCACAAGTTGTATCTATTCACAGTTAAAGCCATATGTTGTTGTTTTTTACAACCAGGGTGTTTACAGTTTAGTTGTTATGCTTAAGAACATACTCCACTAGTTAATTGCTGAAATCTAACGGTGCATCCACATCAATGATTGTTGATCAATGAACCAGGATTGTTTATTAATAATTAGATTGTAGTATTATATATTTTTTATTTGTACAAAAAACAGGCTCTTTGTAAACAGACTGTAAACTACAAACCAATTAATTTGTTTACATTTATTTTGAGCTAAATCCCATAATCACTTTTCATTACATAAAAATATACTTAAAACTAAATCCTGCCTTCACAAACATTATAATAATCAGTTATTGTTGTTTTAGCTTTAGAAAAATGTTGATTTAACTTCATATTGACTAAGGAGACTGTACTTTGTGGTGCAGTTGATTGGACTATCTATATCCAATGCTATACTTGAACATTAATATACCTATTGAAATATTTTATATTATTTAAAAAAAAAAATATTGTTAAATTTCATATTTTGGGGTTTTTGGGCTCTTAATTGTTCAGAATGAGCAATCAATAGATGTCACCTTGGGCTCTGCAAAATGTGTCTTGTGTTATTTATTATTTTCTGATAATTTCCAGCCTGTAGAACAAATAATGCACTTGTGTGAACTTGTGTGAAAGTGACTTTTGTAACTTATAATACAATCACGATATGTTTCCCACTATAATGATGATGATGATGTCAGGGCTCTCAAGTTTTGAAGACAGGCAAGCGTGAGATTACCAGCGTTAGGAAAGTGACCCACGGCGAGCGTTGTCGGGGGGCGGGGGGTGGGGTGGAGAAATACGATGTGTGGCGGGAGTGCGGGAGTTAAGACCGAAATGCGTGAGTCTCACGCTCAATGCGTGAGGCTTGAGAGCCCTGTGACTGTGTCTGCCTCCCGGACTGAAGGTGAAGCTGGTTCCATAAAAGAGGAGCTTGATAACTAAAGGCTCTGGCTCCCATTTTACATTTTAAGACTCTAGGAACTACAAGTAGCCCCGCATTTAGTGAGGCAGCTCTCTGGTGGGGCGATACGGTACTACACGCTCATTAAGATATGATGGTGCATCACCAGTTAGGGCTTTGTAGGTTAAGAGAAGAATTTTTTTAAATGATTCATTCATTCATGAGAACATTCACACCATCACACACACAATCACACAAGATCATTCAAACACCCTCAGACACTCACACACACACTCACACATTCACACAATATCCTATCCAGTATTTAAAGAATGATCGAGGATTCCTGTGCTTTTATTTTGAAAGACGTGACCTCGTGCTTGTCCCACATCCTGGTCATTGTCTCATCCATGTTGCAGACGTGTAAACAGTTCTGTGATCTCTTCTCCTCTTTGAACGTGGAGGGGAAGAATTAAATAAACACTTTTTATATGACTCTATATTGAAGAGTCATATTTTTGGATGTCTCTTTTTCCTGATCCAGGATTGAGTCAGTGATTATTGAGGATGATATTTGGAAATTAAAGGCTGAGTTTTATACAGTAGTTATAATACTGTTTAATAATAATAATTGTTTGATATTCATATGAATCAGAAAATCAAATGTACCTATACAAAAGCATACATTATGTACATGTTATTAATAAGCAGGATGTCTTCATGCAGATTTAAATTCCATTCAGACGTCAACAACCATATTTATCAAAACACAAGAAGAAGTCAGACAACCACAAAAAAAAAACAACAAATAGAAAAGAATAAAGATGTTTTTGTTGTATTTCTATTTAGTTTCTGCTGGAAACCCTGATCATTCCAGACAGACAGACGACAATCGCAGAGAAAAGAGGATGAAGACCTCGAGGGAACGAGGCTGTACGAGTACGAGTATCTGTGCATCCCTAGTTAGAAGACCAGGAGGAGGAGATGAGGAGGAGGAGATGAGGAGGAGGAGATGAGGAGGAGGAGGAGATGAGGTGGAGAGGATGAGTAGGAGGTGATGAGGTGGAGACCACACAGGGTTGAGTCTAAATATTTCCCCTTGAAGGACGTGAGAGAAGTGATTAGTTTACTCCAACAGGAGAGATGATCAGAGGAGAGGAGTTTATACCATCATGACAAAGACCAGGATAGAAGACTGGGAGGAGTTTCTCCTTGAAGGAGCAGCCAATAAAGGAGTAGATGAGAGCTGCAGCTTCTACATCATAGAAGGAGACCAGACCCTCCTCATAGTCCACAAACACCCCCACCTTCTGAGGGACAGATCTCAGGGAGAGAAGAACTGGAGGGTCATCAAGAGCTTTGTACTTGTTTCCATTTGTCAAATATATAGTCCAGTAACCGTTCTGAGGATTCACTGTGATGAGTGCCTTCCTGTTGACCGACTCTCTGGCCACTCCTAAAATCCATTCAGTCTTTTGTTTAACTTGAACCTCATAATAAAGTTTTTCTGAAGAGAAACTCTGTGTTCCTAAAACACCGGCCCAAGGAGAGAACCTCTGTGGATTGTCGGGGAGACGTGGCTGTGGTACCCGAGCACGTTTTACTTGTTTCCCGTCATCAGACAGGATGATGTTATGATGAGCCGTTTCAGGATCAAGAGTCACGTCCACTGCAAACTTCTGGACCCTCTTCATCTCAGCTTCAGCAACCAGCGTCTTCATCTTTTTGCTGAGCGTCTCCTCCAGCTGAGACACAGCTCTCCTCACAGTCCCCTCATGTGATGCTGGAGGAACACTGACCTGAGACCAGTCCTTGGTGGGTGGTGGATGGTGGATGTTGAGGGACTGGACACCCTGGAGGAGGTGGAGGTGGTCTTCAGAGAGGGAGAGCTTCTCCACCTCAGTGCTCCTCTTCATCAGATCAGAGATCTCCTGTTCCATCTCTCTGATGGCGTCTTCCGCCTGTTTCTTTGTGCTTCTCTGCTTCTCTTCTATCGTAGTGATGAGCTCCTTCAGTTTTCTCTCCACAGACTCCTTCAGACCAGTGAAGACCTGAACACCTTCTGCTTTCTCTCTGTCTGCATCTTCCTCACTGAGCTTCACGTTGTGTTGGACCTCCTGAATCTTCAGTCTTCTCATCTGGATCATCTCCTGAGTTTCAGCCTCTGTCTTCTGCAGCTCGACCTTCTTTCCTTCACATTCTTGTTTCAGAGGAACAAGATTGTGCATCTTGTGGTCCAACACAGTGCAGAGCATGCAGACACACGTCTGGTCGGTCCTACAGAACAGCTCCAGAGGTTTATCGTGCTTCAGACACATCCGGTCCTCCAGGTTCTCCACAGGGTCCATCAGCTGATGTCTCTTCAGGCGTGAAGCTGTCAGGTGAGGCTCCAGGTGAGTCTCACAGTAGGAGACCACACACACCAAGCAGGACTTCAGGGCCTTCAGTTTGGTTCCAGTGCAGACGTCACAGGGAACTTCTCCTGGTTTGGACTCTTGTTGCTCTGAGCTGCTGCTGCTGGCTTTTTGCTGAGTCGACTGTCTGAACTGAGAAACCATCTCAGACATGAAGGTGTTGACGTGCAGCTCAGGTCTTGAGAAGAAAACCTTTTTACACAGTGGACACATGTTCTGGTTGTTGGTGTTCCAGTAATCATTGATGCACTTTTTGCAGAAGTTGTGTCCACATGGTGTTGTGACTGGATCAGTGAACACATCCAGACAGACGGAGCACAGGAACTGGTCTTCAGATGGCAGAAAGTTTGAAGCAGCCATCTCTACACACATTGTGGAAGAAAATATATTTTTTTAATTCAAAATAGTTTTGTTTCTATCTGTAAATATTGTTCTTTTAAGTATGTGAACTACAAACGGCAAAGATTATGTCCAATTCCTGTTGTGTAGACCACTTTATTATTGAAGAGCAGCTCTGACAACAGAGCTCTGCTTACTGATGACTAACACATCACATGTCCTCCAGCTGCTTCACAATAAAAGCCTTAAACTCTTATTGTGAAACTACTAGAGGAGATAGAGGAAGTCATCAATGGACAGTAACAAAAGTGGGAAAGTCAGTGTGAGACTAAACTGAAACCCACAGATTCAGTTACTAGTTACTAAAGTCCTCCTGAGACAGTTTGAAGCAGTTAAAGTGAGTTTCTGTGTCGTGGGACTGTGGACAGACAGCCAGAGATATATTGTTAATAATTCATCAGGTATGAAGCGATAAGAGAGGAACTTCCTGCCCCAGTAAAGCTAAAGTGTGTTAATCCTGGAGATCACAGGTGTGAATGTGATCAGATGTACTCACCAGTGTTTGAAGAGATTCTGTTGAGTTGTGGAGGAAAACCTGAAGACGTCACTTTGAATCGTCTCCGAGAGAAAAGCAGAGACTCGTCTCGACTGCAGTGTTTCTGACTCTGAACTTAACTCTTGTTTCCTGAGTGTGACGTAGCAGCTCTCCTCCTCAGGTGGCTCCGCCCCTGACCTGCAGCTCTTATGAAACACAGTAAAGCTGCAGGGAGCGGAGGTGAAACAGTAGAACCCTGAAGATGTTCATGAAGACAAACCATGTTTCATGTACAGCCGGCAGGAATAGTTATTTAATGTATTAAAGCTGATTAATGTCCTTTCTGCAGGACACAGAGACACAGTGATAATAAAGACAATAGAGACACAGGGCTCTCAAGTTTTGAAGACAGGCAAGCGTGAGATTACCAGCGAGGGGGGGGGGGGGTGCTAGTGAGCTTTTTCTGATTGGCTGTTGTGTAGCCCATTTCTTCTTTTTGATTGGCTGATAAGTGACATCTCACGGCAGAACTGCAGGCGCTTGAATGCTCCACGGTGAGCGGCTCATGTCTGCGCGCATCGGCACATTAAAACATTAAAAAGCTGAGAGTTTTTTTAAGCGTGAGAAATACGATGTGTGGCGGGAGTGTGTGAGTTAAGACCGAAATGCATGAGTCTTGAGAGCCCTGTGATGTAGTGTTTCTGTAATACTTGATATATTGCAAGATAATCATCTACAATACATCATGATGTGTGGAACAGAAGAAGTAAACAATACTCCTTAACTCAAAAAGCAGGAATGATGCATTTATTCACTACATTGTGGTGTCAGTTTCACAGAACTTGACAACTGAGATAAAACAATGGACAACAAAGTGACGCTACACATAGAGATGTGCCATCCTTCTAATAGGAAATTGCCATAAACTGGCAGAAGGCCGAACCACCAGAAAGCAGAACAGTTCTAATGTTTTAAGGAATGCTACAACTCATTAAAATCGGTCTAATCTGAATTGAAAAAAACCTTTAAATAACCCTATTTATTTAAGTTTCTTGCCAAAAACTAAATTGTACATATGTACTCTTCCCCAATAACGAATTTGAACTGAATAGAGCTTGAAAGCATCATAATGTAACTCAACATAATGTACGCTGAAGTTAGCGCTTAGCTAGTTGGCTAGCTGCTAACGGCTTACAGCCCACCCGACACACCTTACGCCTGGCAGTTAAAAGTCGGAGGAGCTTTATTGTGGACTAGTGTAAAAGGTAGTAATGTGTTTGTGGGACCCAGGCGGACTCTCCTGGACCAACACTGCTCTGGTCTGGGAGCAGCCGCTTGAGAGTCATGCTAAACGTTGCTAGCATGGCGAGCTAGTTTCTTATCAGCCCTCCTAAGTCCTCACACCACTGGTTAGTTTTTCCCCAGCCCTAAACAGGAAGTGTTGATGGATCAAATTGTCGTGACCTCACTGGTCCTGAGGGCCGCGGAGAGGCCGAGCTTGACATGGATGCGACGCCGTATATAGACGCACAACTCAGGAGTTCACATTGTTTCAGACACACACCCCTCACACACACTTTGGGAGGCGGTGTTGGCTCCCATCCGGAGCCGTGATCAGCTGACGTACAGCGCCTGGATACTGTGGCCCTCACAGCCTGATCTATGAGGCCATTATGGTAAAAATGTCTGTCTAAGCATTCCTGGGGTTGAAAGGACTGACCGGGATATTACAAGGATTACATTATACACAAAGTGAAATGTGATGGCAGCTGACTGAGAGAGAGAGAGAGAGAGAGAGAGAGAGAGAGAGAGAGAGAGAGAGAGAGAGAGAGAGAGAGAGAGAGAGAGAGAGAGAGATTTGGAGTTCCCTTATAGATGGCCCCCTCCCTGTCCAGATATTTTAACTTGTACACACACACACACACACACACACACACACAAACACACTCACAATAGTTATGCTTGGCGACAGGCCAAGCCCCAGATTTGTGTGTGCATGAACTGCATTTAAAGTGGATGTGACATTACTGTGTGTGTGTGTGTGTGTGTGTGTGTGTGTGTGTGAGAGAGTGTGCGTGTGTGTGTGTGTGTGAGGGAGAGAGGTTTGCCTCATACACTTTGATAGATTGCAGAGTGCTGGCAGTCTTTTCAGTGTGAAGGAAGCTTGGCAGAGAAGGCAACTTATTCCAACTCAACGATCACTTGATTTACTGTTACACAGGATCCAATAATATCAAAGCCACGCCGGATGAAGGGAGGCACGCACACACAGGACTGTCAAACTAAATCAAGAGAACAACAACAACAACAACAAAAAGACAGAAAGTTATTTCAACAGTGATCAGCCATGAGCTCCAAGATACTAAATACAACTGATTCATTCTGTAATAAAGTAAGTCGACAATGTGCGTACTTCACAGAATCAGCTTCATGCGGCGCACTTATTAAAAAACTATTAAACCATCCGTCATATGATCCTATAGACTCAGCCAAACAAACCAGACAAATCTAAAGAGATTAATGTACGGCAGGGATGGACGAGACGGCCCAGAATGTCCTCACAATATGTTTTGGATGTTAATCAATGTCGATTATGATCATATATATATATATATATATATATATATATATATATATATATATACATAGATACATGTATACATACATGTATACATACATACATGTATATATATTTATATATATGTATGTATATATATATACATATATATATTTATATATATGTATGTATATATATATGTGTATATATATGTATGTAATGAATGCCCAGTTTCCATATTTGTTTTGTAACAATATTTTGATTGGCTATCTTCCACATTTTTATTTCATTATGGTGGAGACATTATATATGGAAACAAAGTTACTGAGATGTTGTGTTGACATTGCAAAACGCATTACTTTAAGTAATCACAGATGCAATATAAATATACGAACCCATCTGATCACGTTACGATGCGCTATGCTCTACCTGCATTACAATAATTGTATCCCCTCTGCCATCTGCTCTCAGTCTTTCATGGGTGATTTTAATGCCTCTGTTCAGAATGATTATTGTGTTTTTGACTTTATTAATTAATCACCAGAGTTGTAAGGCTAATACCTTTAAGAGTTTCTCCTGATCCAGTTATTGAATGAAAGAAATGCCAATACTGAACATTATAATTCCATCGTTTGTTGAACAGAAGCTTGACATGCGCTTCTCCTGAATAATAATTACAAGAATAACATTAGTAGCAGCCTCAACAATACACGTGTAATCTTCATTAACTAATTTGGTCCAGAGAGGACAGGAGAGCCCGCCTGAGCTCCTATAAATAACTGCAACGCTAAATCTATTCAAAACCAATCAAAGACAAACTGGTGAGGAGCCAGACAATCTGCAGCTCATCCGTGTTCAACCAGGCATGAAACGGCCATAAACTGTTATTATGGGTGGAAAAGAAAAAAGAAAAAAGGTTTCTGTTTTGTTCTGTTCAGCACTTTGTTTGAGGAAGACGATCTATAATAGAAAATACGATGATTCTGTTTCTAATTTAAAATATTGATGCGTTACATATGGTGTTTTATGATCATAGTCCAACTGATACTGGCTTCGAGAGGATGATCTCAATATTTATCGCCGTCGATTGACCATGAAATGTATGAGTGATACATTTTGCAGTTGAAAATGAACTTTAATATGCAAATGAGGTCAAATTAAATCTCCGTCCTGATATTTTATAAAACTAATACACCCATGATTATCAAACATCAATCCTGATGTTTGTTCCAGTCCCAGTTATTATGAATAAAAAGATAATACCAGATAATTTCATTTGGATTTCAGATATAATCTATTTTTAAGTATCACATAATATTTGAGCTGAACGTCCCTCAGGTCTCCAACTAACCGTGGTACAATGTCAATAACTTTCGGTGTTGTTAATAATGTGACTAATCCATAGGGCGATATTTAAATCTGTTGAGGGGTCTAGAACTACACACCAGAAGCGATGCAATTTTTCTCGTCGCCCAAAACGCGTGAGTTTACTCGCTCGACCATTTGCCGTGTTCGTCGAGACGCTCCGTGAGGGGCGGGGCTTATCTCTGTGTCTCGTTTCCTTAAAGACCGTTATCATTTCCTTCATCCACCACGGAATAACTAACCACTAGTTCTGCTTTATACTTGTTGTGGACATCCCACACACTAACGCCCTCGTGTTTGGGTTGATGACATCACCGTAGGCTCACTCAGCTCGGCCAATTTCACCGATGAAGTTACTGTTACGTCTGAAAGACTTTCGCTTCCAGCTACGAGAGCGGAAATCAAGAGCTGATTAACCCGAGTTGCGAGATGACCGCCTCAAAGGTAAAATGTTTCAACTCTGAAGAAAATATGAAGAAAGATATCGTTTATCGCAGCCACAAGCATCTGTACGATGACTTTTCATGGGATTCGGTCGTGCACAAAAATTGTTAACGCTTTTGGTGTGAACGCACCTTTAGCCCTGAAGCCAGTGCTCCATGTATTCTGTCTCAGCCACACATAAAGAAAGTGACCTATGTATGACCCACGAGACTCTGTCTCAGTGGTTCGATCCCCGGCTCTGCTCGCCGTGCCGGCGTGGTCTCCTCGGGCCAGACACTCAACCCCAACGTGCTCCCGCAGGTGTGTGAATGTTCAGTGAATGTTCGCACTAATGGGCAGTTAGCCACTGCCATCAGGGTGTGAGCGGGTGAATGATGTCATTGAGTGCTATAAGACTATAACAGCGACATACGAGTACGTACAGGTCCATTTAGCATGTCTCAGTATGTTCCGGAGACAGACCCATAGGGGAATATAGACAACATCACATTGCACAGCCGTCCTATGTATCGGTCTGTCATCTCTGCAGCCATGCGTACAGTAATATGTGTAAAGTACATCCATGCACATCGTATATCAAAAAGGTCCAGCGATATAACTGATGTGTTTTCAGTTAGAGGAGTACATGATAGATCTAACGCATTCAGGCCCCTTCTTTTAGTCTTAATTACATTAAATGTCACCGTGGCTCTGCTTGCAATTCATAGGTGGTTCTGCCCACGCAACAACTGCCTCGGGCCATTACCTCACTCCCATGGCTATTAAAAGTACTCAAAGTATGATACATGTCCATACACTGGAGATCGTAGCTGAGGTGTCACGAATTACAGCGTCTTCAAAATGGATTAATCACCGCCGCTGGAGACTTGCAACCATGGTGACTTGCTGTAAAGTAGAAACTTACCCCGTCATGACCTGGCACGCGACCAATTTCATCTCCATTCATTTCATGTGAAGAAGCGAGCGCTTCGCTTCACCGTGCACGCCGCGACGCGGCGGAGCGAGGTGCACATCGAGCCCGTGAAGCGTGGGGCGGGTTTTAAAAAAGAAAAGAGAAATTCACCAAATGCAGATGTGCAGCAGGTCAGTCAAACAGTAACCGATGAAACGGGTCCACAGAAGACTGCAAAGCCTCCAAGTTTAGAACCAGAGCATAGAACCCTAAGGTCAGAGCATAGAACCTTGAGATCAGAGCATAGAACCTTGAGGTCAGAGCATAGAACCCTGAGATCAAAGCATAGAACCTTGAGGTCATGTTTGCTTGGTTCTCCTCAATAATTCATTGACTGCTGCAGCCAAAACAGCAACACATGTCCGCTGAATGAGGATAGTCATAGATGCCTAAATAAAAATCAAAGAACTATTTTATTCACTTAAATTGTTTTCCTTTTCAAAATCAATAATTTGCACTCGTCCATTGTGATTATTTGTAGTTTTTCCCCATTTAATGAACGTGTTTCAGCTTTTGGACTGTGGCTCAGACTAAACAATCATTCCGACATGTTGAAGATGAAACTTTTTTTTTTTATCCACAGTATGACAGGCAGATTAATACATACCAAAAAATCTTTCTGAATTGCATCTTTCTTTCTGTGTAAAAAGAGGTGGTTTCTACTTGCACAACCAAATCAACAGATGTAACGCTGACATTGAATGTCTGCATGACCTCACAGCCCACAATGAATTGATGGTTTTCCCAGAGCAACCGAATCCTGTCCGGAGCTGCAGGTGTCCGTTCGGTCTTCAGCTGGAAGACGGCAGGAGATTCTTCTGAAAGCACAGCAGCAGAGCAATAATAATGTGAAACTCCAGGGTGCTTCTCTGTGTCCTCTTCCTCTGAATGCAGGTGGAAGCCAGGAGAGCACATCGGAGGGGGGGGGGGGGGGGGGGGGGGTAAACATCCACCGACCATCGATCCAGAGAGCTGTTGGCTGTGTCGCCACTGGACGCTCACACCACGCTGTTCCGATGTCATCATTCACAGATATTGAATTTCTAAAACGTAAACAAAGCAATCTGAGCCGAGACAGTCGTAGCCGGCTTGAGACAATCAGTATAGCTGTTGAAGAAAGCCTGTAAAAAACAAAAAAACAAAAAAAGAAGAAGAAAGAAAACAAAAAATCCACTCCAATAAATCAGAAATCAAAGGAGAGGCGCAATAGAGTTGTTTGCGACAGCGAGGAAATGATGAAGTGAGGTGAGAGAATGATGAATGAAGGGGGTGGAAGTGGGTCCCAGGTGCACAGCGGTATGGCAGGTGAGGACAAAGCCAGACAGGAAGATGTGTGATGATGAGAAACCGGTTATATAGCCATAGAGGGAGAGAAATGACAGGCTGGGGGAGAGAGGGAGACCTAATAACTGTCGGCCCGGGAATATCTTCCATGTGAAATGATGGGATATCCTCCGAGATCACGGCGGCATGGAAACACATCCCATCGAAACTAATTTAGACCCTGCTGGGTCCTGGCTGTCTGGGAAATATTTCAACGCAGGAGTTAATAAAGATGTCTCCTCAATATCTGCTTCATATCTTTAAAAAATATATAATATAATATAGAAATAGTGCAGAATTTTTTTTATTTAAGTGAGTTGGTTAATGTTACAGGTCAACGAGGAGGGCATCAACCAGCAGATATGTTGAGGATTGATTAACGATAAAGGTTGTTTTTAAGCATTGAGAATCATTTAACCCACATATTACCTTTGGGGTCAATTTGACCCAATTCAACGTCTCTAAAAAAATTCTTGACATCATTTTTTTTGCTTCATATTTCAGGACTTTTTCTAATTTATTGGGGACAACTGGGAAAATATGAAATTAAAATAATGATATGTTTTCAATTTCCTGTACACAACTTCTACGCATCATTTTGACCCCAAGCTGTTTTTCACTGTGTAGAACATATAAGAAATATCAACTTTTTTATTTATTTAAAATGCTATTTAGGTAGTTAACAAACAAACAAAACCTGACACTTAAACTTGGGAAACAATATTAATAGTTTTCTTTACTGGGGTAAAAGATGTTAGTACTTTTTAGGGTAACAGGAGGGTTAAAGAAAGCCGGGGGGGGGGGGGGGGGGAGTGGGGGGAGGGGGGGAAGGGGGGGGGCTGGATCAGTGTGGATCAAATCAATCACAGCCATCTTGGACATCCCTCCATCCCTCCATCCCTCCATCCCTCTCTCTCTGCAACGAGCTGTGGCGGAGCGAGGGATGAAGCACACGATGTTAGAACAAGTACTACCTGCGCTGTGACACCTGGATGATTTATACCTTTTATTGAATGATTACATTCCGTATGTTTCCACAGCTTCCACACATGACAGAAAACAGGTTCAACCTCCAGACAGATAAGAGCTCAGTATCACGTCGGACACAGAAGGGATTATTTCTGCTCCTCGCGGTGTCATCCGGCTATTCTTCAACATTGAACGTTTTGTACTCTCCGGAAAACATGCTGTATAATCTAAAAACCAGCAGCCGTGCAAATGGTAACTGGTTTTTAATTGGAGAAAAGGAGAGACGGGCCTGGAGGCAGAAATATGTGTTTTGCCATGTGTGTATCTATTGTTTTGACACAACAATAGATAGTGTGTCTATTATTATAGAGATTGCTATTTCTTTTTTTCTTTTTTCTTTATATTTTATTAGTTTTCAAAATCTCACATACACATATTTCATTTTTTCAGATTCTTTGTATAAAGAGAGGTAAAATACAACAATAAAAATAAACACATATGCAAATAAAGAAACAAAAACAATACCATAGTAACAAAAATATAAATAAATAAAGCAGGGAGAAATCATTTTTCATAGAGTAAAGAAATACATTTATCTGTGACATAGTTGCACCACTTTTGCCAGTGTTTAAGAAATGTTTCTGTCCTTTGGTTAACATGAGCTGTGATTTGCTCCATTCTATTTATTTATTTCGATAGCGTCGTCCGAACACGCACACAAAATGAATATCTGGATAAAATGCTCCTTTTTCCGTTCCAGCGGGGGGAAAGCCGAGCGAGGAATAGACTGCATGGAGTGTGAAATCCCAGAATTGAAATTTAATAGGTGAGATTCAACTTGTTTGGACAGCCACAGAGCATTTTGGAAATGTTGTGTTTACCCTCCGTGGAAAGGTTTATTAGCGGGAGTAGATTTGTGCTCCGTAATAAAAGCAGAGATCCGTGGGCCATAACACAACAAACGGAGCCAGCAGGGAAGAGAGGGTGAGGGATCAACACTCACACAATCATCTCACACACCTTCTGTACACTCGTGCATAAACTAGAACAACAAAGAAAGGCGCGCACGCCCATATAAGTCAAAGGCGACCTGCTTGTATGACAAGATCTGACGTATGACAGGAGCAGAGAGACGGATGGGAGCAGATTGATGGGAGACGTGTTTATTATCCTGTGAAACCCACGGCCGGTCATCCAGAAAATAGAAAGCGAAAGGTTTTTTTCGAGAGAGGCGGTGGATAAAAGGTGATCCTCCCTCGCTCTGGATCCCCCGGTGGTCAACACGCGGCCCAAATAAAAAGCAGCCTGAGTGCGGAGGCAGGACCGCTGGAATACAACAACAACAGCAGCAGCAGCAGCGCTGAAGTGTGCGCCTTGTTGACGTCTGAAGTATAGACCCACAACAAGAACACACAAAATGAGCCTGATGCTTTTCAGCTAACGCGCAATAAAAGTGAAATTATATTACGTTACATTACATGTCATTTAGCAGACGCTTTTATCCAAAGCGACTTACAATAAGTGCATCAACCTAGAGTACAACTAAGAACAACAAGAATACAGAAAGTAACATTTCCTCAACATAGTCAAACTACATTCAATGGGTCTTTAACGAAGCTCCAAATAAAATTTGCAGAAATTGCTCTATGTGTGGCCAGGAAATGCATAGCAATGACTTGGAAGTCTGATTCCCCCACTCTCATCGACAGATGGTCTGTGGAAATGAACAGTTGTATTCCTCTTGAAAAAATCACATATAGTCTTAGAAAGAATTACAAGTTATTTTTGAAAATCTGGCAGCCTTATTTGGAGTACATGGGTACATCACTAACGGTACCATAGAACTTTAACTATTTGAGCTCTGAATAATATTATGCATTTGTGTCATTGAGGTGTCTCCCTCTGTGCTGTGTCATCCTATGCACCAACCTTTTATTTATTTGTATTTTTATTTGGGTGGGGGGAATTAACTATTTACTTCATTTATTTAATTAGTTTTATTTCATCAACATGTGTATATTTTTATTTTTATTTTCTGTAATGTTTAATGTAATGTGCTCTGCATGAAAAAAAACATAGTCCAACTACAAAAGTACCACAATAAGAGCTATTTAAGAGTCACTGAAGTGCAAATCTGTGTTTTAATCCAGATGTAGTCGGAGAAAGTGCGTTTTCAGTTTCCGGCGGAAGCTGGAGAGATTTTCTGCTGTCCCGATGTCACGATGTCTCGAGCCAACACTTTTCGGGTTAAATTTATTTTTCCACTTCCAGAAAGCATTTGAGCTTCTTCTTTTTTTTTTATAAATGATGCGGAAAATGTGAGATATCATTATGGGCCGACACGTTTCTTCGATGATGAATGTTGGTTTTAGTGGAAATGATTTGCACTCGACTGGAGTCGATCCGAAAAGTGCGAGCTAAATTCCGGGGGTAATTGTACGAGTACAAAAAGCTTCGCCGAGCCGGGGCCGTCCCCTCAGACGGCCGGAGGGCCGCTGCGCCGCTCGGCCTCCGTCACGTTGTTCCCCATCTTTGCAGCAGCTGCTTTGCGGAGGAGCCATTTCTCCTCATACAAGAGACTTCCGTTTGGGATGTGTTGCATATTACCCCAGATATCCACTGAGACTGCACATTTACACCCAGAA
The DNA here is from genome assembly GCA_036178185.1 of Liparis tanakae. Lineage (NCBI taxonomy): Eukaryota > Metazoa > Chordata > Actinopteri > Perciformes > Liparidae > Liparis > Liparis tanakae. The sequence continues at coordinate 4,751,017 of CM070101.1, read as the reverse complement.
CGGGCCCAGATGTTGGTACATCAGGCCATTTATACGCTCATATGGAAAATGGAAAATGACACGCGGCGCTGGATGGATAATCATAACAACATCAATCCTGCTGTCCGGCTAACAATTACTTTTCCCATTCATCAGAATCAAAACACATTTTGCTTGTTCAGATGGACTCGGCCGGGGGGGGGGGGAGTGGACAACAACAATGGCCGGGCTAACAAATGGTGTAAGCCGTGGAATAGGATTCAAATAATCGTGACCTTTGTGACCTCAGCCGGTGTATTTCTCGTTGATCTGGATCGTCAGAAACAATAAATACACAAAGTGTGACTCTCAGGCCAGATGTTCCTTTCTCTCTCCATCTGAAATGCCTCTAACTTATCACGGTGCATTCATGGCTTAACCCTCCTGTTACCTTCACATTTACTAACATATTTTACCCTCGGGGTCAATTTGAACGCAGCAATTAAAACCTCCAGAAAAATATTGGAATTAATATTGTTTCCCAAGTTTAAGTGTGATGTACTTTATGTTTGTTTGTTGACTACTAGGGGATAAGGCTGGCAGAATCGGTAACTTCTTTTAATTCACTTCTTAAATACCATTTTTATAGAATAGCTTTTTCTTTTTATGCAGAACTTTGGTTCCCCTAATTTAGTTTGTCTTTTTTTTTTTGTGTGTTTTTTTTATTAAAATTTTAATATATACTTTTAAATGTAATATTGGTTTCTTACTATTCCACTTGTTTTGCTTTGACACTCTGTAGAGCACTTTGTAAACATTGTTTTTAAAGGTGCTATATAAATAAAGTTATTATTATTATAACCTAAATAGCCCTTTAAATATATAAAAAGTTGATATTTCTTACATGTTTGACACAATGAAAAACAGCCTGGGGTCAAATTGACCCCAAAAAACATCAAGGTTAAACATTGAATGAGGTCAACTTGACCCTAAAGGTAACAAGAGGGTTACACCAGAGGAGCAAAGTGACTTCCCGAGCCCTGACTCTCCCAGTGGGGATTCTGCAGGGATTAGATGTTGTTGTTTTTACACAATTATGCTAGAAAAAGGTTGTTTTTCTCATCTCCCGTGAAGACAGACAGATTAGGTCTCCGTCTGTCGCGGCACGCCGTTATGTAAAGCAACGCTGTAATCGCTGTTGTCGTGTTCTACATGTAAATACTGTCACATTGCTAGTGGGGAGGATGCTTCTTCAAAGCAGAGCAGCGGTGCCTCCATCCAATGAATTATTGAGGAGAACCAAGCAAACATGACCCGGGCGCCGCTCACATAGAGGTACAATGAAAGAGCGCCCGTCTGCTCGCACCCGGGGGGAATGTCTCGGAGTATAGATGTATAATACATGGATGCAAATCTAATTTGTGTAGCAGGAGACACGTATGTGCACCTCTGAGCTCCTCCCACGTGCACCAGTGCAGCTGGCGATGTGCAATCCCAGACACGTGCACAGAGTTTAATTATCTCTGCAAAATGGACGCTTTGACAGCGTAATCGTGGAGTATGTCGTAAAGGTAACAACGGTGGACGGATTTATGATGTTTTGTTAAATTAATTATATTTATTTAAGCTGAGGCTTCGTTCCAAAGCGATTTACGATAAGTGCATTCGACCGAACGACAATAATCAAGAAAGTACCATTTCTTCAAAAAAGCCAAACTAGAAAAGGCTATCAGTAAATGCCATCAGTAAATGCTACGCTACTAAAGTGCTTTTTTTCCCCATCATGGAAAAGTTATTGATCTCCGATTTCTAATATGATTTCATTTCATTTCACACATAAAAGTCACCAGAAAAAAACGCAAATTTGACATCAAAGGTGCTAAACTCTACATTCGGAGCACATCTGTTGGTTGCCTCTGAACACGGCGACTCAGCCGATGATGCTGAGCGTTGCAAACAGCCGCAACGCGCCGAGATATCACCGTGGTTACCTGACGGGGCTCCAGAGGACGGCCGCCACGCTGCCGCCACTCGATCGTCCATTTCTTTCTAGATGCCCCATCACATCCATATTATCCGTCTCCAACCATCCATGCTTGGTACAACACCAGCTATGTGTGTGAATACATTCACACCGAATGTATTTACACACGAGGGACTAAAACAGAAGTGTCAGAACACACTAGTGACTAAAACTACGTGCGTCTGCTATAGATGTTCTGATACTTGTCAGCCAAAAAGAATTTTCTTCGATGATATTAGTCAAATCAACACATAATCACATGGGGCATGACACTATTACTACACTGTGCCATGGGATCCACATTTGAATTATAAAGGGATTTTTTCAATCGTCTGTCAAAGACAAAACGTAAACGGCCTGATGGAGACGTCCCCAGTATTTAGAACAAAGTCCTCTCCACCCCACTGACACACAGGTGAGCACCAGGTATTACCCCGAGCAAGATGAACGATGCCAGCTCAAAAGATTCTATCAGGTATGAATATTTTGTGTGTATTTTTGTGTGTATTTTTATTCAGTCAATCAAATCAAATCAAATACAATATTATTCTATATAATATCAAAAAGAGAAAGATTGAAAAGGTGTAGGTAGAAGCAAAAAATGCTTATAACTTCCTATCCTAAATTGAAATAAGAATTTGTCAGAAAATGTATATAAAATAAATTTAAAAAAAATATATATATATATTTATATATACTACCACATACCTCTTCCATATTAATACATTTTTAATTACATTTATAACTCTCAAGATTTTTTTTATAAATAATTCCCTTGAAAACCAAAAAGGAGTATTGATCCACTGAATAATCAAACAATGTCATATCCATCGCTTAGACTCATGACATTCCATTTGTTTAGTAATAACCAATATTGACCTCAAATATTGATCCAATCCAGCCACTATATGCATTCTTGCAGCGCCGTTGCGTCTGTAATATTTCCCATGATCCTCCTCTCCCTCGTCTCCCGTGAATAGCCCATCCCCCCCTTCCCCCCCTTCTCCCCCCTCACTCCTCACAAATGCCCTTTGAGACAGACACAGAGATCTTTATTCATTATCATAATCACAGTCATGTCTCCTGAATGCTTTGCCATTTAAAGCCCAGGCCGCATGCGTCATGGTGACAGGCCGAGCCCTGAAGAACAGAAGTGAACCTACAGCGCCCTGAGATGGGGCACATGTTCTTCTTGAGATCCAATCAACAGTTACAGGAACCGAATGGGCTGGTTCAGAGAGGCGCTGAAAGAGCTGATTAATCATATTTCTTTTTTTTAGGTTGGAAGATTGGGGCATCTCTGTGTGGTTTTCTCTGAGTTATGAAAGAGGAGGATGAGCAACGACTCTCCATGCGCTGTGATGCCGTGGAATGATCTCAGATGAATAATCACATCCCCAGAGATCACGTCGAGACGGAGACGGCTAAATGTTACACGCGTTTATTGGAAGATCTGACTCGTCAGGCAGGTCCTTGAACCCAGCCGGGCGGAGCGTTTCATGTACAGTACATGACTGCACTGAAATATTTTTAGTAAGTCAAATAAATGTGAAAAATATCACAGGTATATTTTTTCCCAGGCGAGAAATACTTTTAGTTTACATAAAACATTTGTAATATGAAAAGTGACGAATCCAGACGCGCTGGAGTAAAGGCTGCATGATTATATTCAAAACTGAGATCATGATTGTTCTCATTAACATTCAGGTCATGATTATCACGATTATTCATGAATTCTGGGACCATAATATTCTTTTGGCAGTTTAACATTTAAACTAACAGCTCTGAGATGTTACCAAAGAGTCTGGATAAACAACTGAGTCATTAAAACAGTTTGTCTTGATCCAAACTGAGGCTCTAAGGAAAGATCCTGAAGCTTTTCAGACACATCGGTGAATTCAGACTATATAAAGAAAATCGACTTAATAATAAATAATAAACTGTCAGGCTTTGGGTTCTATGCCATGACCTCAAGGTTCTATGCTCTAACCTCAGGGTTCTATGCTCTAACCTCAGGGTTCTCTGATCTCAGGGTTCTATGCTCTGACCGCAAGGTTCTATGCTTTGATCTCAGGGTTCTATGCTCTGACCTCAAGGGTTCTATGCTCTGACCTCAAGGTTCTTTGCTCTGACCTCAAGGTTCTATGCTCTGATCTCAAGATTCTATGCTCTGACCTCAAGGTTCTATGCTCTGATCTCAAGGTTCTATGCTCTGACCTTAGGGTTCTATGCTCTGGTTCTAAACTTGGAGGCTTTGCAGTCTTCTGTGGACCCGTTTCATCGGTTACTGTTTGACTGACCTGCTGCACATCTGCATTTGGAGAATTTCTCTTTTCTTTTTTAAAACCCGCCCCACGCTTCACGGGCTCGATGTGCACCTCGCTCCGCCGCGTCGCGGCGTGCACGGTGAAGCGAAGCGCTCGCTTCTTCACATGAAATGAATGGAGATGAAATTGGTCGCGTGCCAGGTCATGACGGGGTAAGTTTCTACTTTACAGCAAGTCACCATGGTTGCAAGTCTCCAGCGGCGGTGATTAATCCATTTTGAAGACGCTGTAATTCGTGACACCTCAGCTACGATCTCCAGTGTATGGACATGTATCATACTTTGAGTACTTTTAATAGCCATGGGAGTGAGGTAATGGCCCGAGGCAGTTGTTGCGTGGGCAGAACCACCTATGAATTGCAAGCAGAGCCACGGTGACATTTAATGTAATTAAGACTAAAAGAAGGGGCCTGAATGCGTTAGATCTATCATGTACTCCTCTAACTGAAAACACATCAGTTATATCGCTGGACCTTTTTGATATACGATGTGCATGGATGTACTTTACACATATTACTGTACGCATGGCTGCAGAGATGACAGACCGATACATAGGACGGCTGTGCAATGTGATGTTGTCTATATTCCCCTATGGGTCTGTCTCCGGAACATACTGAGACATGCTAAATGGACCTGTACGTACTCGTATGTCGCTGTTATAGTCTTATAGCACTCAATGACATCATTCACCCGCTCACACCCTGATGGCAGTGGCTAACTGCCCATTAGTGCGAACATTCACAGAACATTCACACACCTGCGGGAGCACGTTGGGGTTGAGTGTCTGGCCCGAGGAGACCACGCCGGCACGGCGAGCAGAGCCGGGGATCGAACCACTGAGACAGAGTCTCGTGGGTCATACATAGGTCACTTTCTTTATGTGTGGCTGAGACAGAATACATGGAGCACTGGCTTCAGGGCTAAAGGTGCGTTCACACCAAAAGCGTTAACAATTTTTTTGCACGACCGAATCCCATGAAAAGTCATCGTACAGATGCTTGTGGCTGCGATAAACGATATCTTTCTTCATATTTTTCGCCCCGAGTTGAAACATTTTACCTTTGAGGCGGTCATCTCGCAACTCGGGTTAATCAGCTCTTGATTTCCGCTCTCGTAGCTGGAAGCGAAAGTCTTTCAGACGTAACAGTAACTTCATCGGTGAAATTGGCCGAGCTGAGTGAGCCTACGGTGATGTCATCAACCCAAACACGAGGGCGTTAGTGTGTGGGATGTCCACAACAAGTATAAAGCAGAACTAGTGGTTAGTTATTCCGTGGTGGATGAAGGAAATGATAACGGTCTTTAAGGAAACGAGACACAGAGATAAGCCCCGCCCCTCACGGAGCGTCTCGACGAACACGGCAAATGGTCGAGCGAGTAAACTCACGCGTTTTGGGCGACGCGAAAAATTGCATCGCTTCTGGTGTGTAGTTCTAGACCCCTCAACAGATTTAAATATCGCCCTATGGATTAGTCACATTATTAACAACACCGAAAGTTATTGACATTGTACCACGGTTAGTTGGAGACCTGAGGGACGTTCAGCTCAAATATTATGTGATACTTAAAAATAGATTATATCTGAAATCCAAATGAAATTATCTGGTATTATCTTTTTATTCATAATAATAAGATGCAATTCAGAAAGATTTTTTGCTATGTATTAATCTGCCTGTCATACTGTGGATAAAAAAAAAAAAGTTTCATCTTCAACATGTCAGAATGATTGTTTAGTCTGAGCCACAGTCCAAAAGCTGAAACATGTTCATTAAATGGGGAAAAACTACAAATAATCACAATGGACGAGTGCAAATTATTGATTTTGAAAAGGAAAACAATTTAAGTGAATAAAATAGTTCTTTGATTTTTATTTAGGCATCTATGACTACCCTCATTCAGCGGACATGTGTTGCTGTTTTGGCTGCAGCAGTCTGACGCAATTGATATTCAATGAACTTCTAGCAGACATTTACCTTTGCTCAACATTTGTTTGTTGATAGTTGACCATCATGCACCCCCCCCCCACACACACATACACAATCAGGCTGCTGCAGAATGCAGCCTCTTGCTTGTCCTTGTCAGACTGACCCGCTGTGCTGTCTGAAGGAAACAAGCAAACGGAGAGAGGAAGGTTGTGAAGAGGAGGAGGAGAGGTGACGGAAAGCTTTGTCTGAAAAGACAATAACACTCAAGGAGGGAAACATGATAAATGCCACGCCGCCAACACAAGTGGCTATACATTATTTAAATGTTACACACAGTTCTTGCTGTGAAGACAGAAGAGAGAACGTGAGCACAGTGTGTGGTGACCTTGGCAATGACCCAAGAGAGTCGTATAGGACCTGCTTTATAAGGTCTCAAATATATACAGAATTCATGTTAAAACATTTAATATGTGTCATTGTAGGTGTAGATTGGGTGTTTTAGAGTTTTATAATCTTAATGTGATTTTTAAAGGCTTTCCTAAGCTGGAAATGGAAATGCTTCATCAGAATTGTTTCATCCAACTTAAAATATTACCTTTTATAGGTTGACATAACATAAATGTCTGATACAATTTGACATTCCTGATTAGCCTGACATAATTAAAGTAAGTTATCTCGATTTAAAACTGCTCTTTAGTTTGGAAAGCCTTTTATTAAAGGTTATGTTTCCTATCACAATAGTGATAACAATAGGCATGACCTTATATAAATATATATATATATATATATATATATATATATATATATATACACACATATATAAATAAATATATATATCTACATATATATAAACAGTATATCCATATAAATATATATATATATATAAATAAATATATATATATTTATACATACATATACATATATATATTATATATACAAATATATAATATATGTATATAATATATATATATATATAATATGTATATATAATATATATAACATGTATATATATATTTATATTTATATATATATATATATATATATTGATATGGATATACTGTTTATATATATGTAGATATATATATTTATTTATGAAAGTGTTTCCATAGCAAATAGAGGAGCACCTCACATCGAGGCCCTGACTAATAGTAACAACACATGCTGACCCTTTTATTTTGCTCTTCTGGATTGATGTTATTGTGGTTATTGTGAACTATCAGCTGTAACTAACATCTCTCAGCCTTTTTTAAACAGAAACCCAGCACGGCCCTCTTTTGACCACACTCCATCAGTCAGCTTTCAGATTAAAGAAAAGAGCCAACAGCTAAGAGAAAACAAGACTAGGTTTGGTTATCCATGGATGATGATGCTAGGAGGGTCAAGGATGAGTCGGGGGGGCATGGACCTGGCATTCATCCTGCTGACATGAACCGTAGCAGGCTGGGACACACTGCAGAGGGCGGGCCTCCGTCTGGTACTGGAGCTGTGTCCGGAGGATCGCCAAATGCTTAGGAAAGAAGAGAGAGAGAGAGAAAGAGAGAGAGAAAGATGTCTATGTCCCAAAACAAATGTGACAAAGAGACCATGTATGATAATGTTTTGGATATTCTATATATTTCTTTTGTCAAAAGAAAAGACCCAAACTAAAAATGAATAGATCTTACAAAGATCTTACAAAGGAGCATCATCTGTGTACACATACACATACACACACACTGACACATCCCCCCGCTGCTGGAATCACTCATTGGAGCACCGCATGTTCATTCTATTCGTCCACAGCTGAAAACATGTGGCAACAAATGCACCACTTGGCAACTGACCACTGGTCAAACTGGTAAAATCCTATTTCGACAACATGCCAATGTATTGTCCAAGTAAACTGTCGAAGGTTGGGAAAAGATGACCAGGACGGTAAAGTAAAATTCAAAACAAAGTGGATTTAATCAAGTGTGGTAGAACAAAAAAAATCCAAAAGCCAACTGCAACTTAACTATCTAAAGAATAAAAGAGGTTTGGCCGTGGTTTATTTTCTTTATAGACTTTAATGAACCTGTCTGATCCCCTCTGATGATCTTTTAAATCACTTCTTGAACCCCACTGGTGGAGAAGAACAGTCCGGCAATAATCTGATATTAACTGTCCGTGACTCTCCTTCTTTTTATCTTTTGCTTTGATTTTTTCAGCTTTTCTTTCATTTTCTTTTCCTCCTTATTGCCCTCCCTTTATTGCTCTTCCCTGATGGTTTTCATTCAAGTCCGATTTCATATTTAGAGTTGAGGAGAGTCGGTTCAGTCGCACATCTGCCAACTACAACTTCTGAGGAGCAACTTAGTTTATATCTATATCAACTTTGATAAACTTTGGGTAACTTCTTACCACAAAGCTGAAATACTGAACACGGTCTTTATGGAGCAGCCCGGTGTTTGAGGAAGTGGTGCGCATATATTATGACATTTCCTCTGAGACAAAACTGAAAAGACAGTCTGGTTGTGGGTCAGTGAGCGATAAAGAGGTAGGACAGCATCTGTCACTCAAATAAACTCTTATTTCAATCAGGAAAAACTTGGTTAGAGTTTAACAATAAAGTATGCAAAATTGGACTACTGGTTATTATTAGATATGTTCTCCCTCACAGCTCTGGGATCAGCTGGTGATGATAGTCTTTTTATGATTTAATTCTACTTAACATGGACATGCTCATGGGATGCTGTCGCTATGAGGCCGACACAATGTGTCATGACTTTTGTGGCTCTTTTTCAAGCTTTGTTTGAATTACATTTTATTTATCAAAGGTCTGAGATTTAAACAACGCAAAGCATTTTTACCTCACGACCAAGGAGTCAGGACTCAACTCTCACTTGGTCCTTAAAGCCCGGAGGCTCCATCTGGATTCCCAGTTGCTTGTCAACATGTTTCCTTCTCGTTTCCTGCGACTGAACTGCCTCCCAGCAGAGCCCTCAGCCTCACTGGAGCTTTGGGGGAAAGCTTTACTTCTTTACATCTTTACTTGTAGCTCAGTGGGGTAAGTGGGGGTCATCCTGCAACCCCAAGGTTGTCGGTTCGATCCCCTCTCTCCCCATTAGTTGCAAATCGAAGTGTCCTTGATCAAGGCACTGAACCCCCAGGTGCATCACTGCAGCCCACTACTCCTTAATAACTAAGGATGGGTTAAATGCAGAAAACACATTTCGTTGCATGTACTCTGTGCAATGAAAATAATAATATAATATACTTTTATTGTCATATTACATATAGTTATATACATACATGAAATGTATTCTCTGCAAAATACATTCAATCCAATCCAAACTATAGCAGCACTTGAACTTCTCCAGCTATAAAGTTTCTTCGATCATGCTTTGGCCTATTTTGAAGTACGATATGCATCCGAGTGGACGGAGTGTGTGCTTTCTGAACGTTCTTTAAGTTTCCATGCGGCAGTCTCATTAGAGCTAATTCGGGATGCTGAACCACAGACATGAATCCACATGTAATGATTTTTTGTTCTTTATCAATCCAGCTATTCACACTGTTTCCCGGTGGACACGGCGGGTCATCAATGCTGCAGACGGGGAGGAAAAAGAGCATGACATCATCATTATGACTGAAGATCTCTATCCGCAGGGAGCAGAGCACCGAGAGCCCATTCATCATGATCAGGTAGCCGGGGAGGAAAGCATGACATCTTCACTGTGGAGTCAATTTAACCTGAATAATGGGCAGTAAACACGGCCGGGGGGGATGGACCGCATCTATAGTTAGATTAGAAGAGCCGGAATAATTCTTCTAATTTAACAGTTGAAAACAAAATCAAAGCGATTAGATGTTCCGTGGGCCAAATAGGAAGGTTAAATTGTTACTTTACAAAAACTGATGACTTAAATTACCTTTGCATTCGAGAATGCGGAAAGTTTTGTTTTAATCGCTGTGTATTTATTTATTTATTTGTATGATGCGTGTTATTCACATAACTCAAAAAGTATTAAACTGAATCACATGAAATTGGATGAGATGATTTATTATTATCCGGGGACCAATTGATTCGATTTTGGGATCGATCGGGTCAAAGGTCAAGGTCAAGGTCATGAAAAGGTAGACATCTTCTTTTTACCGTAAATTGTTCTCCAATTGGCATGCAACCAATGCCAAAATGTTCACATGACATCAAGCTCTCTCATGCCAAGTACCCAAACAGTGCCCATTCTAGTTACAAATGTAGTCATCAATAGCAATGTTATTTGAGTTAATATATAATATAACATAATACCAGTGTTGCAAAATGTAACGTTTGTGAGGCAATAGGAAACGTTGTTGAACTGAATCAAATACATGACGTTAAAATTCTGTAACAATCTGACCACGTCTCATGTTTATTTATTTACCCTGTAATTCAGTGTTCGTCACTCATTCAGCACAACAGAACATTCCCGTTAAACCTGTAGCACCCGATCTCCGCCCCATGTCAGTTGTGTATTGAGTATTTAATTGTGTATTTAGTCATTTTGCCTGTGATTGTATTGCTTTGGTAGAATAATGTGAGCAGGAGGAAGAGAATGTACAATACTACGTAAACAAAGGGAGGGATGAGTACCGAGGCGAAGAAAAGACAATACCTTTGAGAGCGACTCGTACAGAAAGATCAAGAGCGAAGAGGCGGGATTAGAGAACAAACGGCGTCTCGGAGGCATGGAAGGTAAGCGGCAGCGAGCCAGAAGAGAGCGGGTCGGAGTTCACGAGATGTTGCTGCGCTGGCTGTGCCGAGGGCCGAGGGCTGAGCCAGCGTGGCCAGCAGTGATGAATTTGTCTTGTCGGGATAAGCCAGACAAACAGAGATATGTATAGTGTGTGACATCACCTCCTCCGGCTGCAGTGAACAATGACATGTCCCCGACTCGCTGCGGAGCACTGGCTCCAGAGATCTGGCAGGACACATATGCTGGAGGAACACACAGCTGTTTATTTAGTGTGTGTGTGAGTGTGTGTGTGTGTGTGTGTGTGTGTGTGTGCATTATCATGGCATATCTCTGTGATTTAGTAGAGGCTCTGGGGGGAAAACAACATACTGCTTACGGAAATAAATATATATTTATTTTTAAAGCTGCAAAATGCCAGTAGCTTTGACCGCTTGAGGGCAGGAAGTAGACTCCAAAATAAAAGTGTTTATATTACATTTAGCTGACGCTTTTATCCATAGCGACTTACGATCCTGTTACATGCATACACTGTAGACGCAGCTACAGGGAGCAACTCAGGGTTAAGCGTCTTGCTCAAGGACACATCGACTAGGGCCGGGATTGAACCTCCAACCCCGTGATTGAAAGACGGACCTGCTACCCACTGACCATGTCAATGTGTTACGGCTAATGTGTTTCGCTGTGGCATGGACGGACCAACAGTCGTACTACACAACACCAGGGTCATCAGAACCGTGACCTCTGACCTCTAAAGGCACTACACACACCCTGATGGAGTCCAGTACAGACCTTTAAGATGATATGTTCTCTGTTGCTCTCTCCCCATGTATAAGTGCCATTCCGGTTCATAATGAAAGGCATACAATGTTCCAGAGGGATCATTCATACCAGCAAAATCACTTCCCGGTATAATAATCCTCTATATTTGTACGGCATACGTCGTCCATTACTGCTGTCAGACTTTGACATTTTCCCAGCACGGCTTCCTTTTAGTGAAATATTTCATTGTATTAATACATTAACGGCAAACCGCTCTGCTTCAGCACAACGGCCCAACACAAATGCACTGAGGGGGCAGCGGCTCAGACTAAATACACACTGTAAACACAAAGCTGTACCGAGGCGTTTATTGTTATGAAAATTACGTTTTATAGTCATTTATCGTGTATGACTATTTTCATTATAGAACCATGTGTGACTCCTATAGATGGGAGGTGTCCAGATGTTTACAATACACAGCTGGGGGTGGACTTGAGATTCACACATTGCACATAGAGAATAAACTGTCTTCTGCAAACATAACTAGAATATTACACAATGGGTGCATTTAGGGAACATAATTATCTGGTGCAATGAAACAATGTACATTGAAATTGCTTCCCACATTTTTGATGAGAGCCAGGAGAAAGGGGGCGGGGCAAGACGAGTGCTTTGACCCGAGGCTTTAGTGTTGTTGCGTTCTCTTGCAAGCCGTACCAGAGACACGTTTACGGTTCTCTGAACACCAATTATTCCACACAATTAAGTACTATTTAGTCAGTTTATATGACAGATAACATTGTTTTAATGCCCTGCTGACATGTTTAATACACAGCATCAGGGCTGGAAGAAACAATTATTTTCATAAATGTTTTGATTATTGTTGTAAAAAGTGAAAAATGCCTGTCACGATTTGAGGTGAATATTTTTAAATATCTTGGTTTGTCCCATCAACAAACACACAACTAATTACATTTTTAATTAGATAAAAGAAACACATATTTGGAAATTGTCACATTTTATCCTGTCGACTGACTTATTAATCAATTAATTGTTTTATATATATATATATATATATTTATATATACATATATATATATATATATATATATATATATATATATATACATATACTTTTTTCTTTTTCGTTATATGTTGTATAATGAAAGTTGTCTGATAATATAACGGTATAAAAGCTGTTGAATGTTTTGCTTTTAAATAGTTTATACATATTGCCTCGTGAGATATTCCTCTACATGTAGAATCGCATGTGATGGAAAACGTCTGACTGCTTTTAAGTTTTTCTGTCAGTCTGCATGAGGTCCTTGTTTTAATTTTAAACTGAATAAAAAAGTATGTCGAGATCCTTTGAAAGCCGTGTCTCTATTGGTCTCTCATGCTCTCCCAAGGAATAATTGCCTATGAATTGCTTGAATTTCTCTAATCAAGTACTGCAGCAAGCAGCCGCCGCACTGAGGATGCTTTAAACAGTCGTGTGCATCTTTCTGAAAATGAATACTGGGATATTGTGATCCACAGAAAGGGCTTTGCTCTCTTTAATCATCCGTTGTCGTCTTAAAGAGGCTGTCGAGTGGTCCCAGCTCTCTGGCACACATCTTTTAAAGAGCTGAATCAGAAGATACAGAAGAAAATGAAAAAAACGAAATGTCAAAAGTCAGAGTTTCTTGCCAAGATGGATGTCCTGTTGCACAATGCACCGTATCTGTGTGAAATTCCCCGGGGGTCGTCCACACTTTGCTGTAACAGACGAAACAGCTCAATCCTTTTATCGCGGTCGGCGCCCGCTGGGCCTCGAGCTGAAGATCACCTGACGTAAGTGAGCCTGACGGTCACTCATCCGACAGCAGAGAGATGACGATGAGATTCACAACATCTTGTCCTCTTTATTAGTTAATGCTTGTTGGACATTACAATAATCAAGTTGTGGGAAAAACAACATGTGCAAAATAATGAAGGGGGATGATCTCTATTTAAAAAAAATACTTCTTAAGGGTTCTATCACACCAGACGTAACTCTCAAAAACTATTCTCTAGCAAAACCATTGTTTTCTTATGGTACGGCTTTCATGCATGTTTTTTAAATTTTCTAGTGTTTTTCAGGCGCGCATAAAATAGAAAATATCCTAAAAAATATCCCCACAACGCTCATCAATGTCCCAGTCGGATCAAGCTAGAGGCGGGCTTTCATTCTTGTTTTCGTGTTTTATGAACAGCGGGAAATTCAAAAGAAAATGGCAAACTCAGACGAGACTCATTTTAGCGGTATTTAATTACGAAGATCTTTATCATTCTAAATCGAAACACGACTCCATCTGACTCCCTCTCAACCGAGAGTACAACTGAAAGCGCTCGTCATCGAGATGCAACTCGGGGAATAGGCGGTGGTATTCGGCGTACTCTTTCCTTTTTTTATATCGTGAACCCAAAACTTCTAATCCCAAACCACCTTTTTTGGTGCTTTTTCCCCTTCCTCATCCCACAACACGGCAAGAGACGTCTGCTTGAATCCATTTTGTGAATAAAGTTTTTACAAACACCGTCCCACCGGGCTGCGTCGTTACATGTCACGTCTGGTGTGATTGTGCCCTGCACCAAGACTTGTACTTTGTGTAATGACAATAAAGTTGAATTTAATCTAATCTAATCTAATGATGTAAGAAAGTAGAAGAAATATCACCTTAAGCAACAGCGTAATGAAAGGTTGTTGACTGGTGGAAGGAGTAATCGGATACTTTCCTTCAGTAAAGGAAGTCTAAAAATACTTAATTCCAAGTAGAATTCTGAATTGAAAATGTATTGTAGTAAACGTATTGTCATCGGCACATACCGGTACTTAAAGTATCAAAAGTCAAAATGTGTATGTGTGTGTGTGTAAGGTCTGTGGAGCTGTGTCCATCGACACCAACAGATGAAAACAAACAGTTCCTCTCCAGGGTGCAGGCGCCGGTCGGAAAGGCCTTCACGCTAAGCATCCGTCAACGGAGGGAAGGCGCGGCTGTCGGCGAGCATTAATGCAACGCTCTTGATGTTTTAGTAATGAGGACACGCCGTACACAACGGCAACGACGAGGGGACGCCAACCGGCGGCAGCGAGGCATTCGGCGATCAACCGGAGAATCGGACCAACAGAGGGAATCTGAGATGGAGGCAAACAGGCTGGAGGAAAGCAAACAAACGGAGGTCAAACAGCCAGACGGTCAAACAGAGGACGTCATATTTATCTATGCTATGCATTATGTGTGTGTCATTGATATTGATAAAGCACCTTTTGCCAGAAACTAGTGCAGTAACATACACACACTTTGCATTGTGCACACTGTCTATATTTAATTTAATACTGCTGTATTTTGCACATATGTTGTGTATATATATATATATATATATATATATATATATATATATATATATATATATATATATATATTTTGTATTTTATATTTCACTTTGTATAGTTTATGCACAGTCACTGTTTCTTTCTTTCTTATATTTAGATTTTATTCTTGTGTGTTTAGTTTATTGGTGCTACTGTGTCCACACATTCCCCTTGTGGATCAATAAAGTATATTTCTTCTTCTTCTTTCTTCAATTTAGCTTGTGTTATGAGGGCTGGATGAAGAGTGTTGTAATGTTCACTCTGGTACTGTGAAACATGTACATGCATTTATGCACGAATAAAGTTAGAACCATCGCACTAGGTTTATTGAAAAGTCAACGTTTTGAACAGTTTTGTTCGGCATCGAGTAGTTTATTGAAAATTGCAGCACCATAATTAGATTTCTTACTGGCACCTGTCCTCACCTGGATGGCCTTACATACATTTTGCAGCACGACTTCTGGTCGATTATCAGGTTCTCGTTACTTGTTCCCTGCGAGGTGGAGAGATTCCAAAAAGTGATAACTGAGAAGTGAACAATGGCTCTTCTCTTCACCGCAAGTCCAAAAACAACATTACCCATCAGCCATTGCGCCTCACTGGAATGCTAGAATAGTTTGGGCCGAAAATCCTCTTTGTAGATATAAATGTCTCTTTCTAAGTTTGAGGAAACAGAACAATTATCAGTGTTATTTCAAACACTTTTATGAATATTGTATAAATAAAATTCCCCTGCATCCTACACATTTATATTGATGTTTAAATTCGATTTCATAGCAGTATCTTATCAGTGTTGCGAGAGCATATTTTTCTATTGTTTTCCTCCACACCATTGCAGGGCTTCTAGGTGTTACAGTTATTTCTTTTCTGAAGTGAGATGTGATACAAAAACAAAAGCGCATCCTGACACCTTCCCCTGGGCCGAGCTGTATTTGCACACAAAAAACACCCAATTGTGTTTACAACAAGGCGCCTGGCCGAGTGAACACTCTCTATTCATTAAATGTGTTCACTCTCCTGGTCAGCAGTCATCGGAGTGTCAGCTCATCCCGTTATCTCCACGTCACGTTTATCTTCAGCTCCACTTGAGTCTAAAACGTCAGTGGACTCTTCCGGCTGCACTTCGGGGTGTTTGTTCTCGCTCTCCGTCTCCGACTGCTGAGAAACACACGAGAGATCAAACAGTAACAAAAAAACTCAAGCAGATTTGATCAGATTTCGAGGGAAATGAAGAGCCGCACGAAGAAAGGAAATTAAACTAGCAGAAAATATCAACTATTGCTCCCCCTAAGATGATTATATTAACATTTGGGATAACAGCTCAACAGGGTATGTTATGTTAAGTGTTGTTGAGAACTGAAGAGTGTAAAAAGCATCCCAGTAGCTAGATAAGAAGGTTGGCATTGTACATTTCTGTGTGGATGTGTTTTAGAACCAAATACCAAACATTGTTTAGTATCAGAAACGCAAAAAAAGACATAGTTGGAGCTGTCTCACATTACTGTCACAATGATGTTGAGTAACTGGAGTGAAGTCGACGTTTAGATACAAACCGCCTCCTGGGGGAAGTCCTGCTTTGGTTGAACACACAGTCCTCAGTGGAGATTCTCTCCGTTGTTCTTATTATAATAACACATTAATAACTTACAGTCTGTTCTGACTAATGCAAAAGCATCCACATTCACCTTCTACGGGGTTGGTTATTACACTCCACGAAGTAGCCTAGTGGCTCACAACCCTTTACTCACCATGCCTTCTACTCTTGCTTTAAGTCACTGAACTTCTGCCTTCATCTGATTGTTTTGCAGCGTTGATAAAAGGATATAAAGATAAAAACCTGCCTACACTGCATTTTAGTGATGGCATATGTGAGAGGTAACCAGGGGTAGTAGTGTTCGAGTTATAATAACCTTTTATAGACATACGTGTTCTTTGCATGTAGTGTAAGTATTTAGTTTGGTGTAGGTACAAATTCGAATACATCTTACATTTTTTTCCCCCACAAATGTATTTTGTAATGCTCCACGATATAAGTGGTTTGTTTACACAAGCTGCTAAACTTTGCCTTGATAAAAATGTGATCATTCAATACCCTCATATTTCCCAATGTTAAGACATATGAGTGCATAGAATGATCGATACTAACCCGATCTTGGCGCTGTATGGATGAGACTTTAAAAAAGTGTTTTCTACTCTTTGTATTTACAATCTGCCCACTTTGTTTCGAGACTGCTGCGAAGTAATTTCCCTCGGGGTAAATGCAGTCGTAGTTGATCGAATCTTAAAGGGACCGAGCGTGTCGACGGTTCGACCAGATCGAGCAAACATAGTTAGTTCCCCCGATCAGGACTTCACGTAACAAATACACAGACATTTTTCAACTGAGCGAGTTGTTTTACCAAAGCTGCAAACTCTCCCTACAGTAAGCGCTATTCAAATGAGCAGCTGTTATGATTGTGTCTGCGTCGAGAAATCAAACTGTTTATGCAAAGCATGTGCAAATACTGTAACCTGCCTATTAGCATCTGGGAGACTGCAAAACGTTGCATAGAGCCATGGTCAGAATACGTTTGAGACTCATACCACTCCTGTAGTGAGACCTCTGTCCCATTGACAGCATACACAGCCTGAATGAAAGAAAGCACCTCAAGTATGATTCTCACCTCCATGTCTGTTTTGTGTTTATAATTATATAATTCATCTTAAACCTAACTGGCAAGAACAATGTCTTCCTCTCATGTGAGGCGAGTTCTTTCCAACCTACAAGTCTCATGTGCCGGATCCAACTAATTCAAAAGCGCGTCCTTGAGGCTCGACAGAGGACAACGGTGAACTCTCCATTTGATAAACATTGAACGTTACGCTCTCGTCGTTCTCCACTTGCAGCTGACAGTGTAAACTAACTGCGTCACGTTCAAAGGGCATAGGAACTTTCGAACTGCAGCCTGTGCATCTGTGCGTGAAAGTGAGGAGACGGAGCTGACGAAGCACTTTTATGTTTGGAGGTGCAGTATTGGGTTTGGGAATGATACTAAACAAGCCAACGGAGAGGAAGGTAGTTCTGTTTCTCTCTGTTTCTGTGTTTGAGTCCACAACAACCCTCTATGTAAAGTTTAGAACTCGTACTTTCTTTGTGCTCTACTTTAGAAGACCCTACATCTGTCTCATTACTCTGGGATGACAGCAACGCTTAGGGAACAGTCCCACAGGGAGCAGGACTCAAAGCAGACTCAGAGGCACGGGAGTAAAAACAAAAGGTTTAATCCGGTCAGGGTTCGGTACTCATGTAATCCATCCGGGGAGACAAAGGTATCACTCTCACGAGAAAACACAAAGGGTCATACGCGAGGAAACCCTCTGGTAAGCTCACAAAACATTTAGGCAACATTTACACGATGGGAAAACGCATATATTTTCATGCGTTTTGGCCTTTCATTTACACAAAAAACGGAGGTTTTATCACGGAAAACGATCATTTCTAAAAACTCCGGCCAAAGTGGAGATTTCTGAAAACTGTTTGTGTGTTTGCGTGTAAACGAGGTCAAACAGAGTTTTAGGTTGTCAAACGTCACAGTGTGCGACTAAAAATGCTTCACGTCATGTGAGCGTCCTATGGGACGTATGCGGACGCCGTATTTATGAGGGTTCATAGAAACAGAAACTCTTTTGAAAACTACCTTGTGTGTGCAACGTTATTTTTGAAAACGGAGGGGCAGAAATATTTGTTTCTGTAAATGTGGCCTTCGAGACCAACCGGCCCAGAACCAGGAGTAGAGACAGACTAAATACTCAAGGAGGCACAGGTGGAAACAATCAGAGCGGAGTCTGCAATCACACCAAGGGCGGCACACGAAGGGGCGGAGCCTGAAACGAGAGAAAAGAGACAGAAACAGACTGACGAACACTACCCAGAAGGTCTGGGTGTAACACTTACAACTCATTCTCTACAGTGAAAACAAACAATATCTAGGAAATAATGTCAAATTTTATTTTATTAAGCATGCAGTGAACAAGCTGAGCCAGACATGAGCTAGTTCACTGCTCATGTCTGGTTAAATCCTGACTTTTCCGAATACACTTATTTTATTTCAGTATTACTGAGTGGTATTTGACTCTTAACTTCGAACCTCTGTTTGGCTAAACTTGTAATTTCAAAGCGTAGTTTTCCTAAATGTCTCATTACAAAGTCTATCCCTTCTTTCCTTGTGCATGTACTGTATTTGGGAGGATGGAACGAAAGTGTGAATGTTAAGCGGCTCATTATTCATGCAGAGACAAAAAGGTTAAACATAATTAAACATGCAAATGACCCCGTGTGCTGTTTACATACACTCCCCGAATTGGTTATAGCTCTCCATCGTGCTTTTTGAATCTGGAAATGCCCTTTTGTTTTTAAAATGACAATCCTGAAGGAGATCTTAAGCCCTGAGATGTGGCGCTAACAGAAGGAGCTGAGTGCATCGAGGCTACTTTTACATTACATTACATTACATTACATTACATTACATGTCATTTAGCGGACACTTTTATCCAAAGCGACTTGCAACTTGAATGTACAGTCAGAGTGCAGAGTGCATACATGGAGACGCTGCCGAGGGCAGTAGGCCTACATTTGTTTTTTGAAAAGCTGAACACCAAAAAAGATGAATTGAAGATGGATATCTTTGTGATATTTGGAAAATATTACATTTATTTGTATTTCCATGAATTTTGGTCTTTTGAAAAAAGAAGTTTGATACAATCTTACACCATTGTAATCCAATTATTCAAATGGTAAAATACTAACATGCCTCATATTATTGCAGCCCAATCTTTATCAAATTTTAAAGTCAACGTTATGAATAAAGGTTTAGAGACTAATCGTAAAACCCTAACGTATAACACTATACTTACCGCCTGTTTTGTATTTCTTTAGTTTCATACAACCAGGGTTGCAGCTGTAAGAAATAAGCAAACAATATTGCCATACATTATAAAAATACATTTTAGCATCACATTCATCTTTCAGAACACATCCATGTGAAGGTCAGATATTAGGCTGGGGCAGTGAAGTCTATTAATTAACACATTCACGCTGTCAGCGTTTTTTCCCCAGCTGTCACCTCGTCTCTTCATCCATTAACATTTGCAGTGAGTCTTGGACTTAAAGCCAAACCAGGACACGTAGCAGGGACAAGAAGCACAGGGAAGTCCAACCGAGGACTCCAAGTGGTCGTTTGATGTTTAGTTAGTGCTGAAATATAGATGATGTGTACCACTCCCCTCCTCCCCTCCCGAGTGTTGTTGCTTCAGAAGCAGATTTATTTTCCCAGAGTGATAAGGGACTGTTTCTAAATGTGATGAACAAGCTGTGTTGAAAGTTGAAGTGGCCATACTTGGATGTTGAGTAATTAGTGTGTCAATTTATTTGTAACAATGCCTGTAATGCTTGTAATACTTGTGCTGTATTACATATATGTTGTGTATATAGTGCTGTATTACATATATGTTGTGTATATATACATATATATATATTATTTTATTTTATTTTGTATTTTATATTTCACTTTGCACACTTTACTTTATGCACAGTCACTTTCTTTCTTTCTTATACTTATATTTTATTGTGTTTAGTTTTATCGGTGCTGCTACTGTTACCAACAAATTTCCCCTTGTGGATTAATAAAGTATATTTCAATTCAATTCAATATATGTATTTAAATTGGGATTAACCTGTAGATCTTTCTTGTTATGGCTTCAGCGTTGGGGAAAAAGAAACACTTTTTAAAATATAATATACAATACGAATAATAATAACAGCAGTGGTGGATGGATTATTATTACAATGATAATAAAATCAGTGATATTGATGTGTCAATGATGAGACTTTGTCCTTTAGAGACATTACCATCCCTAACCAGATGGAGAGGTCAGGATGCCGTGACCCACTGAGCGTGTGCAGACAACGGCTCACGATGAGAGTGTCACGCAGTGTGCAAGATTTCTCGGTAGCACCCCCTCCGCCATCTGTTCCAAGATCCAACAGAAATCTACGAATGTCGGGCACGGACTCCCTCCGCCCTGCCAGCTCTGTTTAAACTCGCTCTGACTGAACACCTTGGCTCGGGACCACGACTGGCCCGCTGGCCCTCGAGGACCACAATCTGACATTTCCCTGCAATGCATCAGAGTGGAGCAATTAATCTCACGTCCTCGTGTTTGGTTTCCCCTGTCGGCTAACACGTTGGCCTTTGCATTAGTAATAGTGCACTAAGGCAGGAGACATTTAGAAAGGTTCATGGTGTTTCCTGCCTATAAATTATCCCGGAGCAATCACTATAATATGCGTTTGTTGTTGCTGTGTCACACGTTATCCTGTTTGTACTCTTCTTACACATCATTGTGAACACGATGGACACAAGAGTTTCTCCTCTCTGGAGCACGACATAGTGTAACAGTTTAGCTCAGCTAAGCAGTGTTTGTGTAACAGTTTAGCTCCACACCTTCCTTCTTGTATTAGTAGTTTTCATCTTGTCTCTAACTATCACGACATTCCAGATCCTGCTTCCCACCTCGTTAGTCCAACTCCCTTCACCTGCCTCTGATCACCTCGTTAGTCCCTCATTACCTTCACCTGGTCTAAATGTCCATCTCACCTGTTGCCCATTCCCTAATTAGTCCCTCTCTACTAAAGGCCGATTCATACTTTGGCGTTTTCAGAAAAACGGACAGATACGCAAGCATTTTCACACCTTGCGTGCATCGACCCCTTTTTCTATCCACGCGTCAAAAATCTATACAAGCATACACAAGCCTACACAAGCCTGCAAGGCTGTGATTGGTCTGCTGGTCTGATGACTACTTCCTTTCTGGAGTCTCACATTTCCGGTTTTCATAGCATAATACCGCAATTTTTAAAAGCAAAGTTAAACCCAAGACAATCTTTTTTAAAAGATGAACGCTATTCAGGAGCTGCTAAGCGAGGAAGTCAGGAGGTATGAACACCTCTATAACCCGTCGATGGCGGGTTATAAGGACGCGCAGATGGCCTCAAATTCGTGGAGGGAGATCTCCTCCAACGTGGGTTTGGCGGTGGACCTGTGCCTGAAAATGTGGAGGAAACTGAGCGACAAATATGTCCGCGAGAAGAAGGTGATGCAGTGCAGAAGTGGTGATCCCGGGAGAAAGATCTCTCCTTCTCCATTTTTTGTATCGCTTTCCTGGTTGGGCGTGCACATAAAGCATTCATATTCATTTTCCACCACTTAATAATCCATTCATATCGATGTGAATCAATCAATACTAATACAACTTAAACTGTGATGCGTTTTAGTTTCATTTCGCAATTTATTTAGTGTATAATCCATAGCAGCTGCCTTAAAACACATTTTTTTTTCCATTGTCCCGCTGCAATTAATACCCCGACGTCCGAGCCCGACCTGAGCCCTCGTTTGATTTCTAAATATTTTGTCGGAGACGGCCTGGCTGGTCGGGTCCAGTTGGAAGAGGTGAGGAGATATGAACATTGATACAACCCCAATGATCTCGGTTGCCATCCTTCACTGTGTGTGGACAACAAGACCTGGTAAATAAATAAACCAACGACTTCCACACACAAAGACGTCATCCTCTATGTCGTCTTCGACAAAAAACGTTACTCCACCTATTGTTCTGCCGGTGAATTGCTTTGCAACACGCGCAACCCTTTTAGGAACTATGAATTGAAACGAGCAATTTACACAAACAATTACACAACGATTTACACAACGATTTACACTGTTGTAGAAGTATGCTCCAGCCTTTAGGTTCCCTCACTTGCTCTTGTCCTCTAATTGTCTTGTGTTTTCGTGTCAAGTTCTCCAGTGTTATTAGTGTATCTTCCTGACCTCCCTGCCCTGACCTTTGATTCTCTGCCCCGCCCCTTTTTGGACTCGTTTTCTTCTTGGACTGATCTCTCATTTTTGACCCAGCCTGTTTTCAACTAAAGATATTCATCTTTGTTACTCCTGTCTGAGTCGTGCTTTTGGGTCCACTCTAACAGCTCCGTGACACAGGAGAGAGAACGCATTTATTTTTAGCATTGGTGGCCTAATGGGAACAAGCTAAAGCTAAAGCGAGTGTTGCTGTCTAACCAGGTCAAGACGAAAGGGCGAATTCTCCCAGCACAAAGAGGTATTGGTCGTCAGCCCATCACCTATGCTCAGAAGTTAGTCCTTTGTTATTCAGTCTTGCAACACCTTCTTGTTGGCTAAAAGTCTGCTATCCAAACGGAGGGGTCAAAGGTCACGACCTGGGTTACATCGTCACTTCCGAAGACTACTAAAAAAGTCCCTTCACAATAAAAGTCCAGTACTTTTCGGATTAAAATAACGTCAGGGGCTTCCACCGGCTTCGACATTTCTGAAATACTAACTAACATTCATTCCCATGCAACATACATGTAAACAGAACCTCTTGCTATTCACATGTTATCATCACATACAGTCAATATAGTAAACATTGTCTTTCCCTAAATGCAATAAATACATAAGTCATAATATTCTACCTGATATTTCCTATTATAATATCTTTCTATATGTATTAATTTAAAGCATAAGACTTCCTCTATGTACACGTGCAGAATCAGAATAAACTATTACAACGTGACAGAACCAAACCCTGCAATGACTTAACTAACGCTTAACGGTTTTCATTGCGTTCTAAATGAATCAAATCACACAAGGCCAACTTTCCTCCTAAATGACCAAGTGACCGGTCCCTGCACACCGGGGCTCCTGTACATCACTTCCAGCGAGCTTCACTGAGCACGATGAAGGCGAAGCAGCATCTCTCCGTTTGAACCAAACGCTCTCTGTTCTGGTTCAGCTAAAAACACACAGAGACCAAACCTGTCGGCATGGAGCCCGCTTGTAACCGCTCACTTCACCTGCTGCGCTGACGGTCCGATAACAAACATGTGACGGTCCCGCTGTTATCAGAGACGAGAACTAACCACAGGAACTTGCCTCAGTCGTGGACTCACCTCGATGATGAGCTGCAAAATAGAGACAACTTGATGATATATTTAACATCATTTCTGGCATTAAAAACAACATATCTTCTCTTCGCTAGCCGACAAGGAGGCTTACGCGCTGGATAAAACCTTTTCATTCACAAGAGTTGATGCCATGTTGAGGTCTAGTATCAATTATTATTTCATATTAGTGTTGTTTGGATACATGTGTTTGATGTGGAAGTCACTAAATCGACCTGAGCCGAGGTGTGTACAAAAAGATGAGTCAAAGACATCATTTCCATTAAAACATGATTGTATTGGAGAGATGTGCAGCATTCAATATAACTGACTGAAGGATGCATGATGACATTATTTGCTGTATCGATTGAACCCCTCTGACCCTGCCTAGCCTGCCACGGGGTTCATTATTACTGAACCAACAGCTGCTGTGGAGAAACACTGAAGGAAAACCTTCATGTGCTGATTTCCAATTGTAGACCTGCCATCCGAACATACCAAACATGTCAGAATGAACAGCAGAAGAAGTGTAACAACAGCTGGAACACATCCACCGAGACACAACGATGAGTTTCCATCAAACAGAAGATACGTTCATCTCGGGGGAAGATTTCACTGCACAAGGAACGCTTTTTATCCTTAATGCCTCCTACATCCAGTGGTCTAACGTACTGCAGCTTATTAAAAACGTTTGTTTCATGTTAAAATACAGTGTCAAAGCCTTTCTGTCTTCTTATCGTGTATATTGTGTCTGAAGAGAGGAACACAGCTCCTCCTTCAGCTGACAGCTGCAGTACATCGCTGAGATCCTGACAAACTCAACACTTTACTTTGTTTTCCCCTTTTAGTATTAGTATTTAGTATTTTTTGTATTAGTATTTAGTATTTAGTATTTTTTTGTATTAGTATTTAGTATTTAGTATTTTTTAATATTAGTTTTAGTATTTAGTATTTTTTAGTATTAGTATTTAGTATTTTTTAATATTAGTATTTAGTATTTTAGTATTAGTATTTTTTAATATTAGTATTTAGTATTTTAGTATTAGTATTTAGTATTTTTTTGTATTTTAGTTTTAGTATTTAATATTTTATAGTATTAGTATTTTAGTATTAGTATTTAGTATTGTGTTTTGTGTTTTTTATTTGTATATTTTATTTTTATTAATGCTCTAATGTACACCCACTGCTGTGATCCTGAAATGTCCCCACTGTGGGACTAATACATGAATATCTTATCTTATCTTATTACTTGGTGGATAAAGCATGGCCGTAACGATCACAGGAGGCAGGAGGTGTCTCATGCTGCGTGTGTCACTAACTACCCCGTATGTCATGTCAATAGAGTCGTATTGTTCTCTGAGTAGGGGTCGTTCCCTCTGACACCGAGGCGATGAAACATGTCCAATACGATGATGCAGCTTGTCAATAGTGGGTTGCACTCATTACCTGGGTAGTTCTGGCCTTCCCCTCCTCACTTCCCTATCCTTCACCATTTGTTCCCATCTTCCTTCGAGTTTCTTCTCTACTTCTCCTTGCCGGTGTCACTCTCCTCAAATTCCCTTTCCCTCCATTACCCGTCTGCCCATCATTCACCTCTAATCATCCCCACTTTCCATTCATTCTCCCCTCCTAACCTGTCCCGTCCCCCCTCATCATCCCTGCCTCTTCCTTTTCTCGTCTGTCCCCTCTTTCTTCTTCTTCTTCCCATTCTCCTCACACAGAAAAAAAAAATCCATCAGAATCTGTCTGTGATGTTGAAACGCCAACCGGCTGAAGACTTACATAAATCATATAGTGTGTTTCAAATTGAGAAAAAAGAGCTCCCCTCTTTCCTCAAAGTGGGAGAACAGCTTCCGGTACTGTCGTGGCTACAGGGGTCAATTATGGTCGGCCATCAATTTTACACACACACTTACATGGAGCGCCGGTGCAGGTCGAGAAACTCTCTCCATCTGCTGCATGCATCATCTTTACAGTCACTCTCTTCCTACGTGTCTCCGCCTCCAGGATGTTTGTCAAAAACACCTTTTGGACATTTGTAAATATGAAGAAGAATGAAGGTGAGATTTAAAATGTGTAACCTTTAATTGAATTTACATATATTTTCCTTTCCAATCTTTTGTTTCTTCCGCTTATTTTTCACTCACGGTATCTTATTCAGGACTCGTTCATTGGAAGGATTTGTTTATTGACATTTTAGAGTTAGTAAGTGAGCGAAATAAAATGAATCCACTCGCTCACTGTTCAATTCAGTTGTCAGGAAAAACAATATTCACGTTGTACGCGTCTACGCTACAAACCACGTGATGCCTCGCATAGGGATGCTTCTGAACCAGAAATATGTTTCTTGAACACATTTCATATCGTGGCGGCACCATTTTGATTCTAAATCGAAAATCAAGCGAAATAAGTTTAACACGTCGACCTTCAAAGTGAAAAGCAGGATGAGGGATTCCCCCCATTTTGATGTCTCCCCACCCCCGCCTTGCGGAGTGCATCCGAAGGAAGATGCAGGTTCCCGTCAGCCTGCAGCGACACTTTGAGACGCCGGAACAGCAGGCCTGGAAACTCCTCCTGCTTCCCTTTAAGTTGCATAAACAACGAATACTTCAGGACCGAAAAACGATCATTTTTAGGCTGCAGAAGTCGCTTTTTCGCAATGGGCACCAACAGGGGCTCCATGGTGCGTTCAGGAACGGTACGTGGTAATTAGCCCTTTTCTAGACTTCTGACGACTCACAGCGCTTTACCACATTACATGACATCATTCACCCATTCATACACTGATGGGAGGAGCCACCTGCCCATCAGGACTAACTAGCATTCACACAGCGTAGCTACAGGAGCGATGCTGGGGTTAAGCATCTCGCCCAAGGACACATCGGCGTTGTAATGTTTATGTGTAGGTACTGACATTTAGTTGTCTAAGTAATCGTGTTAGCATCTTTATTCCCATGATCTTAACTCTAACTTCGATGACATCATCAACCAGCGACACATCCTTTAACCGGAAGTCAAGATACTACAGACGTGGACTGGCGGAGCCGGGGATCGAACCGCCGACCCTCTGATTGAAGGACGGTACCAATAGGAATTCCTTATAAACTGTAGCTGTTTGTTTCCAATTGACAAGGGAAATATTATTATTACATAATTAACAAAAATCATATAAATTCCACCATATTAAATAATGTAATCAAAAATTAAAAAAATGGTACCACTTACCATCGCTTTAAAAAAACAATTAAATTGTGGTTGTGGAGAATTTTTGACACTTTGGTTACGGTTTGAGAAAAAATCACGGTGTGTGTTAAGATAACAACTGTTTTTATGTTCTGCGTTTCATAAAATACACTTTAATAAATAACAGCCGCCCTTAGCTTTTCCTTTGTAATGTCCTTTGTAAAGTCCTTCTGGCTGAAAGGAGGAAGTCGTGCCTGTTGGACTCGTTCACCTCCACTGGACTTTGCTTCCGCTTAATATTATAATAACACTTATTATAACAGCAACTATCGTGATGACGTACGTCAGGTGCTCTGGACGTTGTTGTTGTACTCCGACCAAATGCAAAAACATTCAAAGTATCCGTGGTTGACAGAAATGTACAACGGCGTGACTGATTCCTGGCGACCGCGCCGCTCCACTCGGGGCGCTGCTGGAGAGTGCATTAATAATATTGGCTCTGGTTTCTGGCCGCTGCCTCTGTTCCATTGTGACTAAACATTGCAGCAGATCCTGAGTAATGGCTTTGGACCCGAGCGGCACGCACTCAGTCACCTTCAGAGAAACGACTGACTGCACCTCATGTGCGGCGCGGAGAGGAAATACCTGACAGATTTTGTTCTGTGTGCTCCTCTTATGTCTCTAAACAAAAAAACTGTTAATAAATTGAATAATTACCAATGTGCTCCCACTGAGGTAGTTTTCATGATCAGTGGTGCAGTGGAAAATTCTGTCTTTTAACGACTGTTCCTCTCTCACCATGTGCAAAGGCAAAGTTTTGCTCCTCAACATTTTGGGGTAAGTCTGCGGTTTTTAACAGAGGAAAAAAAAAGATGTAAATGCCATTTATTTACTGTACCTGCATTTATTTAAATTCATGTTTATGGGAAACTTTCAATGAGATTAACGCTCAGCTCAAATTCACACTCAGTCACACTTAGCTTACTAACTGGCACCTTTAAAGAAAAATATTTTAACATGTTATATCTCACTTGTTCAAACTGTTTAATCCTTTTGGTGAGAAATTGATTGAGGTCATTTCCCAAAAAGTTTAACACTGCGTTATTATTGCTGCAACTACATGGCAATAATTCAAGGGGATTTGCCTTCTTTGCCTTCTTTCAAGCCCTTTAAAAAGTGGGTTTCTGACCATTCTGAATCCAATGCTTATATACTTGGCTGTTGAATAAAAGTGTGTCAGACCTATTGCAATAACACTGAATCTCACAAAGCATATTCTTTTCACATGCTGCTTGATCTACTACCCGAGGTCCTCGTTCAAATATTGAAGGCGTATTGATATGATGGGAATAACGGTTAAACGGAGAACTGATAGTATTTAGAGGTTTTCTATGGGTAAATCAAAATGAAAAACAAGGATGGATAAAAGCAGTACTTTTTAAAGTGCTGAAATGATGCCCTAAAACTAAACCTTTCAAGGTCTCTAGAATACATAATCTCATCTGCAATTGATCCATTGCCGTCTGGATCTCCTGTGAACGTCATTCCCGTTGCTTGTTTAGCTCTCCGTCCACTTGTTACGCCCTAATAGTGCTTTTAGCGTTGAATTATTTAACACAGCGGCTGCCCACTAAATCTTTTATCTTTTACCTTGACTTTGATATGCTTTTATACGACTGCCGAAACCCGGCTGGATGAGTGAGACTTGCACCCACTGACGGAAGCGTCCGGACTTTTTGAATGTTATTGGCTTCCTTTTGATATTGTGGCAACCCGGGGGATGTGGAGGTGAGATTCGGAATAAAATCAGGAGACTCAGAGACGCAGTGCAAAAATAAAGGGTCTTTTAATAAAACGTGTAGGAAAAAGGGGGAATGGGCATCTAATGGAAACAAAGGATTCTTCCCGGTCGGGGTCTTTGGTCTTCAGTCTCACACCTTCTGTGAGACGGTTGGTATCTCCTGGATGGGCAGAGCAGAGGAGAGAGGGTCCAGTTACCTCTGGTCTGTCGCAACTCCTCTCCTGAGGTTCCACGCTCCTTCTCCTTTCCTAGTCAGGCAGCTCTCTCCCCGATGGCTTCCAGTGGAGGGAAGATATACTCTCCGTTCCCTCGTTAGCTGACGGGCTGCAGGTATGACCACTCCCAGGTGCCAATTGGCTGTAGCACCTGTACTGGGAAGTACGTCCCATGGATCACTTCCCCCAACCTGAGCTTTGGGATCCGCCTCCGATGCGCTGTTTGCTCGGCTTTTCCCCCTGGTCTGCCACAATATCTTCTCATTAAGCCTCATCGTAAATTAGTTCCCTCCGCTGTGTGTGCCGATAAACATTGTCAAAGTCAAACAACCGTGCTCAGCGCTGGCGACCCTGAAGGCACCATAACGGAGCCCGTCTGTCTCGAAAGAGGACGTGTGAATCTACTTTAGTGGAGTCATTTGATGTGTTGTGAAAATCCCAATTAAATAAGATTCTGGTGGGTTTTTCAGGTCAAAAGATGTCAGAACATTTACTGGAAGAGTCGGATAAATATGGCAAAAGACATTTTTTATAATGTTGTCGAGGTTTTCAAAGTCAGAGACGATGATTCAATGTAGAGTGGAGAACTTTTAAATAATAAGATAAGATAAGATAATCCTTTATTAGTCCCACAGTGGGGACATTTCAGGATCACAGCAGCGGGTGTACATTAGAGCATTAATAAAAATAAAAGATAAAAGTAAAACTCAAAACACAAACAATACTAAATACTAATACTGAAACAGTAAATATAGAGAGGAAAAAAATATATATATGTATATAATATATACATATATATATATCAATATATACATATATACATATATTATATATATACATATATATGCATATATATACATATATATACATACATATATACATGCATATATATACATATATATGCATACTTTGCATGTATATATATACATATTACATATGCATATATATGTATATATACATATGCATATATACATATATATATATATATATATATGTATGCATAATATGCATATATACATATATATATATATATATATATATATATATATATATATATATATATATATATATATAAACAACATGTGTAAATGTCATAAATTAAGTTTTATTGAGATTTTGTTGTCATTAAATTATTTAAATTACTATATTTCACCTCTAGGTAGAACCTGCTTCATATTGAAATATAGTCATTGAGATGTTATTGAACGGTTCCTAAACATCTAAAATTGTATGTCATCTGACCATCTGTTTAACCTTTGTTTGTATGACTCCGACTAGAGGTCATTGAAGGCTTGGCAGAGGGTCAGTACTGAGTGTTTCCCTGCCCACGCCCAGCCTCGGTGCTCCTGTCCACTCCAGCATGTCAACTCCACTTCCGACAACACGTTCACACGAGGCCTTTCAGACAGCTGCCAGCACCACTTCAATGCCTGCGCTAAGTACTGGCATTGAAGTGGCATTGAAGTGGAGATCAATCCAATTAAATCTGTTGGCATTATCTTAAAGCTGCTCTAAAAACTACCCCCGGCATGGCTACTCTGCTGGGGCGCAGACAAATGCAGAAATCCTAAATATATTATTATAAATATATTGCAGAGATGATGTGTAAAGTTAATGAGGCTGGAACTGCAGATCCCTGTTATTTACACAGTTTATACACTTTTTTTCTGGGACTCCTTCCTAAAAAGGAAATAATAGAACAACTCCCAAGAGATAGAAAGAAAAAAAACGTTCACCCTTTCATAGACACATTCAATAAATATTACAATGTATGAATAGTTCGTAGTAGGCATGAACCACGATCCAGACCTCCGTGATCCATGAGACAGAAGGAGGTAGAGAGGAGGAGGCGGGTGAGGGGCGCTGGGCGGGGCGCCTGGGCTCTCCAACATGCGATGGCTGCGTAGGACCGCTTGAGTCCTGAGCCGGAACACGTTGAGGAAGAGCTCTTACTTGTCTTTGTAGTTTCCTTTGGTCCACGGCCTACATGGAGACAGACGTGGAGAAGCCGGATGCTGAATCATTCATGTCCTTGTGTTTGACTCCGGTCCTCAGAGGGAGACGGTCCAGCTTCTGTGATGGGGAAAGCGGAGGAGGATACACTTTCTCTTGCTAAATTTAAGCTTGCGGATATTTCAGTCAATGTGTAGACTGAATATTTTATTACTTTTTATTTATGAATGTTTGTTGGTCTCTCGTCTGTAAATAACTTTAAAAAACAAACAAGAAACAGTCTCATTCCTGCATACAAATTCACTTAAAGCAATGTGTTGCTATTTTCTTTGCTTGTATTTAGCACCTAATAGTAATATTTAACATTTAGTTTTGTCTTTGCTTCAAACACAACACTCTAGTTTCACCATGTATGATACAGCCACCATCTATTTTGCCCATGAATGTTGTTCTCTTATACAACAATCCATATTAAAGCAGGTATGGTTGGTTATCCATCACTCATAATTGATATAATCTTCTTTTAAGGACTGCCCTTGACTTCATCTGTAGCGTACTTTTTTGCCTACATGTTTTTGCTTTACAACTCAGCCTGGACCCCCACCAGGATGCACACGGAGACAAAAAAGATCAACAGCGGCCGCCGTCCCCACTGCTCTCCACTCAGCCCTCACGCCTCTTAGAAATAACATCACCTCCAGCACAATGGTGTTTGTTGTTATCAGGTCAGCATATAACACAACCCCCCCCTCCCTGTGAAACTGATTGCTGCCTTATCCCTCTGGGCTTTGAGCACAACACACTGCAACTGCTTATTAGATACACAAACAGACCCCAGGCAGTTCTGGTTGTCAGCCACACCCCCTCCACTTAGGTGTTATGCTTACTTAGGAGTGGTGCTCAGTTATGTGCAAAGGACAAGTGAAGGAGGACTCCAGAGCGTGTGATTATCGCCACCCAGAACATCACTGGCACAGAGCTTCAGCCCAGAGGATAATAAAAGACAATACTAACCACAGCCTGTTGGCCCGGCTGCTGTCTGGCAAGAGATAAAGAAGTAACACGATGAGAGACTCCCTAAGTCATCCTCCAAAACAAAATTGGACTACAAATTGCAATGTTGCACAATTCTGTTGTAAAAGGGCAATAGATAACTCTGTAGGCGTGTTCTTGGCTGTTAGTGGGGATTTTAATATGAATCGCTGACAAAGAACTTAGTTTCTTAAGTGAGTTTCAGCAAATGCCTGTTAGGATTAAAAGTGGACATAAGATAAACGGTCTCCAAATGGTGTAAATATCTTTAATTTAATTCAGTTCATTTTATACAGCCCAATATCACAAATTACAAAGTTGCCTCAGAGGGCTTTAAAAACTGTACACATAGACATCCTTGTCTCAGAACTTCAGGAAACACTTCCAAAAAATAGAGAAAACAACTTTCACAGGAAAAAAAGGAAGAAACTTTCAGGAGAGCAACAGAGGAGGATCACTCTCCAGGATGGACAGAACAATAGATGTCATGTGATCAGAAGGAACAGTGGTGTTGGATGCCAGGGCAATGCCATCTACAGAAACCACATTACTAGATTATTGATCTCTGAGGTGCTCAGGGTAAAATAACTTCAGTTTTATCTGAGTTTAACATCAACAAGTTGCAGGTCATCCATGTTTTTATGTCTTTAAGACATGCTTGAATTTTAGTGATCTGGTCAGTCTCCTCTGGTTTGATCGATAGATATAGTTGAGTATCATCTGCATGACAATGAAAGTTTATGGAGTGTTTCCTGATAATGTTGCCCAAAGGAAGCATGTATAAGGTAAATAAAATCGGTCCAAGCACAGAACCATGTGGAACTCCGTGACTAACGTTGGTGGTCATCGAGGCTTCATCGTTTACAAATACAAACTGAGATCGATCTGATAAATAGGATTTAAACCAACTTAGTGCGGTGCCTGAAATGCCAATCGACTGCTCCAGTCTCTGTAATAGGATGTTATGGTCAATGGTGTCGAATGCAGCACTAAGGTCTAACAAGACCAGTACAGAGATGAGTCCTTTATCTGATGCCTTTAGGAGGTCATTTGTAATATTCACCGGTGCTGTGATGTTTTTCTTTACAGGTCAACATGATGACTTTGTTCAAGTCAAATCTTTAAATCCTTTTCCAATCTAAAGCAGCTGTGACATCAGCAGACTGATATTTCCTGTTTCTGCGCTGCCTGTCTGCGCTGCACTGCAGCATCTTCACATCTTGTTTTGTCTGGAGACATGATCACATGGATTTAGGTCAGCTTACTCTCTTTGGCCGGTCAATAACATTCTTCATTTTTTTTTTCTCATAAAAGCATTGTATTTGGACAGTCCAGATGTTTAGATCACTGGTCTGATTTTGGAGACAAAAAGAAAGATAAAGTCAGCGCTTCACCTCATCGTTTCCTGGAGTGCTTTTTGTCAAAATATCTGAAATACTGTCATACTTTATAAAAAACTAAATAACCCATGATCTCATCTTTTGAAATGTGGATGCACAAGAACGGTGTGTCTCTCATCATATTCATGTCAGGAGCCTGTGCTGTGTTCACGTTGCGAGACAAAGTTTCTGCTCATCTGCGAAGTCAAACCGGAGAGTTCGGAGGAAGAAATAAAACAACGTGACAAGGTGCTGCTGATCTGAAACACATCATTACAGAACGGAAAACTAAACAATGTCCCTGAGCCTTTGCTCCTGAAATAAACTCTCTGGAGTGCTGTCTCACTTTCACCGAGCTGCACAGTCACTTCCGTTTGCATTGCATCGTGTTCGCCTCCATCCTGTCAACCTGTTATGTAACATACATCTCTAACCTCGTTTACAATATGGACATAGTGTCTGATGCAGCCGTGGCAGGTCATGGAGACAGTAAGTAAGGCCACATTTACACATAGCGGGTATTTACAGAAACAAATATTTTTGCCCCTCCGTTTTCCAAAATAACGTTGTGCACAGAAGGTCGTTTTCAAAAAAGTTTCTGTTTATGTGAACCCTCATAAATACGCCGTCCACATTCGTCCCATAGGACGCTCACATGACATGAAGCATTTTTAGTCGCACACTGTGACGTTTGACCACCTAAATCTCT
Source organism: Liparis tanakae (assembly GCA_036178185.1). NCBI lineage: Eukaryota > Metazoa > Chordata > Actinopteri > Perciformes > Liparidae > Liparis > Liparis tanakae. Next base: position 4,716,671 of record CM070101.1, on the reverse strand, counting down.
GTTTGACCTCGTTCACACGCAAACACACAAACAGAGTTTTCAGAAATCTCCACTTTGGCCGGAGTTTTTAGAAATGATCGTTTTCCGTGATAAAACCTCCGTTTTTGTGTAAATGAAAGGCCCAAACATATGAAAATATATGCGTTTTCCCATCGTGTAAACGGGGTCTAAGACACCCGATGAAAACCAATGGTGCGAGGTGTGTTTGAGCATTACAACTTCTATATGATTTTCAATTGCATGTTGAAGTCAAGATGAACTATATATATATTTCTGAAATATTTTTTGAATAGTTCCACTGAGCTCTTACTGTGTTGTTGCTGCTTATGCTGTAACTAATCAACTGATCATAATCAAAACTTAAATAGAGATGTTATCTGATCATCTGGACAGAGGGAGTAAAATACACATATATTGACTATAAATAATTGCAATATTATTTGTCTCACCTGGTCCTGCCTCTGCTTTACTTGGATTCCTCCACTAATGGCTGATTGACACTTTTGGTTTCGCTGTTTCACAGACGTCCAGAAAAACAATATCCATTCTGGGTTCTGACAAACACTCCAGCAGTTTATGTTACAAGCAACCCCGTGGTGAGGCTGTGATATCCATGTCATCTATCATAAAATACATATAACGCTAACTGTACTGCACATGTACATCACTGTCATCATAAAAGTAAAAGAGAAGGGTGCTCCTAAGGACAATCCCCTTCGGGGGGAAAATATAGTAAATTCTCCTCCAGCTCATTAATCTTCCTCAGCTAATCTTAAACATGGCAGGTAATAAAGAATGACCTACTCGAGGAGGGGAACACATTAATCAATATCTTATTCACACCTTTGAACTGTGCAGCACCTACTTAGCTTAACGGGGACATTTCATAACATTTTTCGCACATTTACTCGTCATAGAATGTTCTGCTATAATAGCGCTTTAATAGTGTCTTCTCTGGCTTTCTTAGTCTGATAAACAGAAGGTACGGCCTCCTGATGGATGCTATGAGTTAGCGGAGCAGCCTTATAACTGTACGTTGTAAAGCCTTAAACACTACAAGCTCATTACTAACGTTACAGCATTCACTTGGACTTACACATAGAAGACAAGACTTTAAAATGGGCATACATATTATGCCCATTTCTTCACAAGTTGAAATGGTTCCTTGGGGTCTTAATGTAATGTTTGTAACATATTTTGGTCAAAATACCACAAGAATCATTTCAAATCATTTAAAAGTTACTAATTGTTGTTCATTTGTCTTTCTTCTTCTTCTTCTTCTTTCCAAAGGGCTCGTCCCATCCATTGAGTCACACGGCTCAATAAAACCTAAACACATCGTTTTGCTGCTGCTAAAATAATATTTCAAATAAAAAAATATATTTCAATGGCTGTCACCTAAGTGAAACATATTGTGTGACAGCCATTGAAATATTATTTTTTTCATTCAGTAATTGGGTGCATTTACATTTTAATTGAAAGTGTTCATCAATGCACATTATCCCTATTGAACAAATAGAAGAGAACACACTATTTTATCTGGTCGTTTCACAAGCATATAACAAAATGCCAGTTGTTGTGTTGACCTCAAACGTCATGGCGGAGTTAACTATCATGCTAATTATATTGTAATCGGCGATAGTAATGTATTAAAATCATCTGGCGTCTAATTCACGCTATACACTTCGTAACGTTACAACTCGGTCCGACTAAAATCTTCCCGCGGTCCTGAAAGTCTGCGTCTGAGGTCTTCATACGAGAGGACATGTGTACATGTGTCATCGATGTCTCTGCAGCTCATCTCCACCGAGCCGAGTTAACGTACGATCAGTTCTGTCTCACGAGGTTTTTGGCAACTCTTGTCGAGGTAAATTTCATTTTTTTTCGGTTAAATCCACTGTGTACATGAAATGCAACCAGAAAAACACAAGGACGCAGCTGGAAGCGACCACTGTGAAGACAAGAGCTCATTACTAAAGTAAACACCGCTCTCCTCTTCCGCGGTCGGTCTCTCTCCTCCGATTTCTTTCAGGCATGAACGCCAGCGAGACTTTGATTGTTTATGTGTTATTCAAGATCAAAATGAGGAAGTCTTTCCTCGCCTCCGGAGGGGCCACGGTCTCTTGTTTCTCCAGCGATCTCATGTAGCACTGAAGCCACAGAAGACTCTCACACACACACACACACACACACACGCACGCCGTACGAAGGAACAACCGTGTGTTTCTCTTTATATATTGCACTACTGCAGGTTATGAGCCTTTCATCTCCACAAACACACACACACACACACACACACACACACACACACTGTACGAAGCAACAACCGCGTGTCTCTCTTTATATTTTGCACTGCTGCAGGTTATGAGCCTTTCATCTTCCACACACACACACACACGCACACACACACACACACACACACACACACACACACACACACACAAGACTCACTCTCGTGCCCACCGGAGGACGGAGAGGGGTTGAAAGGGAAAGAGATCAGTGCTCATGTCGGTGATGTTCTTGTCGCGATGGTCCTCGTTGCGAGTTGAAACTCTCGGGATAAAACGTTTCCCGGGTCCAGATCTTTCGGCGTTTCTCAATTCCAACTACACCGAGTACAGACTTGTGTTTTTTTGGAGTCTGGTCTTGGGAGTCCAGACTCCGGAGGACGGGACAACGGAAGCACGGTCTTTCTGCGATTGGACCAGCAGCTGACTTGATGACGTCACCACAGCAGCTGTTCTTGCTCCTGAGTTTACTCTAATTATTCGCTGTAAATTATTTTTTACAGTAAAAAAATATGACAACCTTGCTTTTTTCATTATTCTTTAAATTGTAATTATTTCTTTTGAATTCTGTAACTGTATATATATATATATAGTATATATATATATATATATATATATATATATAGTTACATATATATATATATATATATATATATATATATATATATATATATATATATATATACATATATATATATTGGCCTCAAGATTGTTTTTCTTTTTCTATTTTACCTCGTTGCTTTTCCTGAGCTTTATTATTCAATTCATTTAATTTTTTTTTCCCGCTTCACCTCTTACATTAAAGTGATGGGGGTGACAACGCCACTGCTGTGTAAGTAGCCTATTAATTATTGTTATGCTGTTTTACCTCTAATCAGATGGGCAGAAATCGGCAGGTCAATTTATTTTACCAACAATGTGTCATCCTGCTTTGCTGGTATGTGCTGGACATTTAAATGTGGCTCATTATATTTGCCCTTGGCTACTGCACCTGATCTAAATACCATCCTTCTTAAGTTAATGAGCTCAAATCATTGATTAAATATGAAGTTTGCGACTCCTGAGTTGCCCTTCTTTTACCAGAGGTGATCTATCACTCTTTTGGATTCATGGGTACGACAAAAAGTCAATAACCAGCTCTCCAGCGGGGTTGTAAAGTGGAGCTTCCTATAATTATTTGTGTTTACTTATTAGTTTTTTTTCAGATCCATACTACTTTTGAAATCTTGACCTTCTTCTATAACATACTTTAAGTACTATTTAAAAAAAACTGCAGTAGGATGCTTTAATTTAGTGTTTTTTTACTTCTACCATATACACATTAAAGAGTTTTGTCAAAGGGAGCCTGGAGTTTAAGATGTTCCTCGCTAACGGCTGCCTCGTTGTTGTTTTTGTGCGTCTGAGTATAAAGAACTGGAATTGAGTCTCAAACCCTGCAGACTTCACGTCGCCTTTCCTCTTGTAAATACTTGTTGTGATGAAACAAAAAAAACAAACAGACTGTAAAAATAAAACAAAAGAACACATAAACGGCGTGCAGCCAACATGCTCATAAACAATAGTTGGCAGCGCGTGGACGCCGCGCTGCTGAGAGCACACCGTGACAGCCAAATGAGATTCTGGCCTGTCAGCAAGTTTCTGACTGAATTAGCGTTAATTATTAAGAGGAGAGCATCTTTCCAACACTAGCAGGTCGAGGTGGACCGAACACAGGAGAGTCCGTTACAGACAGGACCGCGGTCAGGGAGATTACACATTATAATCTGATGGGATTGGCTGGTACCAGTCCTCAGCAACATGTCTAATGGGCACATTTTTGAGGGTGTTATTCATTTCGCAGTATGTTGAATATCATTCTGTGCTGGAGGTCGTATCACAGATTGTCTTTTCCCAGAGTGGAACTCCTTAAATGCAGTTTCACCGAGTACTTGACTACATTCGTAAAAGTAGGTGGACCCCAGAACATAGCAACTATGAGACACTTTTATTTTATCTTTTTACATTTCCTTTGTATTTAAATTCTTAAATGTAATATGCCCATTTTGCAATTTTATTTTATTTTATTAGATATTTCCCCAATTTTCTTTTTGCTGCTGCGTCAAGAACTTTCCCCCCGGGGATGAATAAAGTCAAATCTAATCAAATGAATCTTCTTCTGTAACTCTGCTATGAAGGCACAATTAGGCATATTTCCCCATTCAGCCGTAAGAACATGAGGGAGGTCCGTCACTGACGTCGGGGGGATAATATATATATATATATATATATATATATATATATATATATATATATATATATATATATATATATATATAATGACAAGGATTGTTTTTTTACATTCTCTCATGCAAATAATTATAAAAAAAACACAAGATGGTCATCAAAACCTATAAGTTTAACCCGAGCTTCCAAAACACTCACTCCTCTCTTGAACTTTGATGCCCCGCCCCCTCTCTCTCTCTCAATTAGACTGGCTGCATCTGCAAGATCACACAGAATTGATCAAGAGAGCACCATCTTGCCACTGATGAATTCTTAATGTCTTTCAATGCCTCCGGGGTGTCGCCACATGTATCTGCTGGCTTATAAACAGATAGCCAGCAAGAACTGGGCGGAGGGCACACACACACACACACACACGGATGCACACGCACTCACACATCTACTGCATGTGACTGGTTCGGGATGGCATATCTAGAATGAGTTGTAGGAGCAGGACATCATACAGATGGACATGATGGATGTTAACGGCATTACGTCGAGATAAGGATCGAGACACGGGGAGGAGGAGGAGCGCTGAATTGACTTGCAGGAAAAAGAGCCCCTGAGATATAATACTTGTATCTGCTCAGGGGACTACACCATGGAGTCATGTGATATTCAATTAAGACATGCCTCGAGAGTCCGTAGAGGAGAATCAATGCAACCATGGCGACGGGAAGGTATCGTGAATCGGTGGCCGAAGTCCACAGAGTCCCGGACCGCAATATGTCCGTGTTGGAGAGCAGAGTCTCCACAGAGACGGGTTCCAGAGGCATTAACACACGGACCATTACACGGCAATTACCATCCAATTACTGCACACTGACGTTGTGGAGGAGGGGGGGGGGCAATGCATGTCAGTCACCATGGAGATACTGAGAAGACTAAGCTGTCAGTTAGGAAGGAGACAATGATGATAGATACAGGAACAGCTGTATTCTGCCAGAAAGATGGACGCACACACACACACACACACACACACACACACACACACACACACACACACACACACACACACACACACACACGCCGTACGAAGGAACAACCGTGTGTTTCTCTTTATATTTTGCACTACTGCAGGTTATGAGCCTTTCATCTCCACAAACACACACACACACACGCACACACACACACACACACACAGGCATGCACACACACACACACACACACACACACAAACAAACACACACACACACACACACTGTACGAAGCAACAACCGTGTGTCTCTCTTTATATTTTGCATTGCTGCAGGTTATGAGCCTTTCATCTTCCACAAACACACAAACACACCCACACACACACACACACACACACACACACACACACACACACACACACACACACACACACACACACACACACACACACACACACACACACACACACAGACACACCGCACCACCGGGTGCCACTCGATTGTACGCGCAATCACTTGTTGACGTCTCAATGTTCATTTATTTAATGTGCACACCGATTCACTCGGGTTGGATTCAAAATGAGATTGCGTGTCAACTATACACAGAAGTTACATTATTGTGTCACAGAAAGTCACCCTCATGGTTTATCACCTCCACAGCCGGAGGACGTGAGAGTCCGACTCGGTTCTTCCCAGGATGATGACACAATAAACCCTCATTCTCTCTCTCCCCTTTTTCTCTTCATTTAACTTTGATATTTTCTCACCTGGAGGCTGAAGGAAGGGTTTAAAGGGATCACCGCGATGCTCATTGAACACGGTCCGGCGGCGTGGCGTGGGCGATGCCTCGCCGTCGGTGGCTTTGAATCGGCCCCTGCAGCGCGTGTGTGTGTGTCCTGCTGAACGAATGAATGCCACACATTCTTTTGTCCTCTCTTTGCACACTCGCCTCTCATTGAATTTTCCTTCCTCCTGTGATTTTGATATTACCTCCCTCTCAACTCCCATTGTCCGCCTTTCACCTACCTTCTCTTTCTTGTCTTCATCACATTTTATCACGGCCCGGGTTACCTGCTGCAATTAAACGGATGTCAAACCCCGACTTCTGAGCATGCCGGAGAAGAATATTACATCTTCAACACTCTTTTCTTCTCCTGTGGTTTGATCTCCCTCCAACCTCTCTCCTCTTTGTGAACCCCATCTGTTTTTTATCTCTCACTTCTATTGAAACCCACCGACCTGCACCACAGAATCTGGAGCGTCTACATTAGATCTGATTGCTATAAAAGGCAATATGAGAATAGCGGAACATGTTGAATATGACCAATTTTTCAATAAATGTAGGTAAAAATAACTCAAAGTGGCCGTTCCAGCCTTATATATTGTACTTTTACTCTTTTAATTGATTTTTTTTTTATTTTAAGGCAAGTACACAAAGCTTTATTTATTTTTCAACCAACAACCTCTTAATTGAGGATACACAAAACTAAACTAAACTAAACTAAACTAAATCTAATGAAAATAAATAAATAATAATATATATATATATATATATATATAAAAAAAATAATAAAAATTAATTAAAAATGAGCAAATTAACAGTTATATAAAATCAACGATACACGATAGCTGCTCGCATCCTGGAGGTCAAGCACAGGCTCGGAAGTGTGTGTGTGTGTGTGTGTGTGTGTGGGGGGGGTAATTTTACTCTTACACTCGTACTATTTCATAGGTTGGATCTGTGCCTTCAGCCCGTGAACTAGTGGTGTAATTAAAAATTAGCAGAGATGCACCAATCGGGCGTCCTGTCCCTTCAGCGATGGGCTTTGGGTCTCGGCCGACACTTATCTACGACAGTGTTTGATTAATAACCTGAAGTCTTCACTGGGATCATTACTTTTTTGTCCTCGGCAACAGCAGGCTTGACTTTATCATCGCTCTCCTAACTTAGTAAAATTAACATGTCAGCGATTTCCCAAAATATTCTTAAATAATAGAAGAATATAACAAAAGTTTGCAAGGAGATAATGATGAAGATGACGGATACGCCTTCTGTGTGTGGGGCGATGCTGGAGCAGACATCTTGAGTCATTTCAGGGGATTTAATAAAAGTAAACAGGGGATGGTCACGGGGCCACGGGCTGCAGCTTGAGATGCTGATCTGTGCTGCTGCCTTCAGGCGCTGCAGGGATTTAAAGAACTGGAACTGAACGAGAAGATTCTCATACAATGCAAACCTACTGTTGCATAAACTGCAAGAGCTCCCCATTATCATTCATAAATAATGCTGACTGATTCAGCAAAGTTTCTTCTTTAACCAAATGAAGATCACATTTCTAATGCAGATTGGGGAATATTTTATAACAAATTCCCCACCATCACACAGACTTACGTTCAAAGATTATTTCATTATTGCCGTGCATGTTTTCCAAGTATTTAGTTTGCTTTTGTTGAAAAAACATTGGACAGCCAACAAAGTGGCTTTGTGATTTATCTCTGTCCAAACACACATCCCCCCAAAAAAACAACTAGTTTGTCTGAGTTTGGAATCTATTACCATCGTCAAACAGTCTTTTATCCTTAATATCTCGTCTTGTGGATTCTATTTTGCTCTGCATATGTAAAGAGAGGCCGTGTGTGTGTGTGTGTGTGTGTGTGTGTGTGTTTGTGTGTGTGGGTGGGTAGCTCTGGGAACAGACGTTGAGAGTCTGGTTTCTTTGTCTGCCTTGTGTAATTGGGGTCTTGTGCCATTATGTGGCCATTGCATCCATCCTTTTCATCTTTATGTTCCGTTCTCTCCCTGCAGTGGGAGCTGTGCGCCACAAGGGGGCTAGGCCATCAAACATTGTCCAGTTAAATGTCTTTGTTTGTGTATTCAGGAAACATGCTCATATAAGTGGGAAGGGACCTTTTTTAATTACACAGAACCAGCACAGAAATGCACATTCATAGATGAATGTAAGCACCCAGTGCAACAGGGTGCTGAACCCCAGCAAATGGTCTCCATCTGCTTTATTTTCTACATTCTCTCCGTCCTCGGTGTAAGTGTCTGAGAAACGAATAAAGGTTTGGAAAAGTCTGGCTGGGCCACCAAAGAAAAGAGCAATCAGCCCCTGTTACCTTCCCATCAGCCAGGGTTCAATAACTTGGAATGTCTCATATCACATCACGCTCACTTCAATCTGCTGGGGGAGACGAGACGTCGCCCTCTGCTCTGCACATGCACTCACACCTGTCTGGGCACACACAAAACACACACACACACACACACACACACACACACACACACACACACAGACAGACAGACACAATGCATACAAGATGATACCTTATCGGTTATCAGAAACTTGCAATAACTCACTGTACATATTCACATTCATACTTACACTGTTGATCTGCACTGCACTCATTTAATTTAATTTAATTTAATTTACACTACACACATACACACACTTTGCATTTTGCACACTGTCTATATATATATATATATATATATATATATATATATATATATATATATATATATATTATTATTTGACATTGCTGTATTTACATATATGTTGTATATATAATTATATACATATATATTTTATTTTATTTTGTATTTTATATTTCACTTTGCATACTATACTTTATGCACAGTCACTTTCTTTCTTATATCTATATTTTATTGTGTTTAGTTTATCGGTGCTACTATGTCAACAAATGTCCCCTTGGGGATTAATAAAGTATATTTCTATTCTATTCTATTCTATCATTCTACAGTCGGCCAATGAAATGAAACCATTTTAAAAAAGAAATCTTTTGATTAAAAACATCTGAATCTCTGTCAGTCGTTGGGTACGTCTTCTGCATATCTCGAGAAACCGTTCATCAGATCTACTTCACACATGGCGCGTTTTTAGGTGAGGACCCTACGAGAATGCTTTGTCAAATTTACTGCAATTCTGACATGCGACATGTTCAATAATAAATGAATAATACACCGTGAAGGAAACGGTGCTGAGAGCAGCAGGGGGCTTCACTTCTTGACTCTGCACACTGAGTTGAGCGTGTCGTCTGCAGTTCACTCGTGCAGCTCTACGCTGGATATACGAACGTTACACCAGAACTTTTCTTCAAAGAACGATGAGCGATTCTCAAAACGTTGAGAGCAAAACTTTCTTTGGGCCGAGCCCGGTCCTGGTAGGGATACAACGCTGGTGATGAGCTATGAAACCCAAGAAGACGATACTCATTCAATGAGCTCATATGTCTTACGGCAAATATAAAGTTTAGAAACCCTTCTTGGTTTGGTTAACATCGTGGTCACGTGGCTGCAGGCGCAGCTTTAGTTGACTTTAAGTCTTGTTTATGTGTTCCCAGCTGGCGTTGCTTTTTACTTTGTGAACGCCCTTTGCTTCACCTCGCCTTCACCTTTCACCTTGTGCGTCATCGTGTGGTCCTGGAGACAAAGACCGTTTCTCAATTCAAAGTACACGACTACAGACTTGTGTTCTTTTGGAGTCTGGTCTTGGGAGTCCAGACTCCGGACGACGGGAGGACGGGACAACGGGAGGACGGTCTTTCTGCGATGGGACCAGCAGCTGACTTGATGACGTCATCACATCAGCTGTTTTTGCTCCTGACTTTACTGTAATTATTCAATGTAAATTATTTTTTACAGTCAAATAAACAAAACATCCTAAAATGACATTCCGTGACTCAACAACAGTAGTATTTATAAAAAGTCATCTGTCAGTAGTTTATTTTCTCCTCCACTACTGTTTCCGGTTGCTGGTGAAATGCATTGTGGGATATCTGCTGGCCAGAGTACGCACAAGTCTCCTCTGATGCATCCTGGGTAAAGAGGGAGGATCAAGTCACATCCGGGCATTTTGACCGTGCTTTGAGAGAAGAGAACTTTGAATGTGAACATGTACCCGGGCTGAGACTGAGGACGAGACACGAGTCCACGAGGACACAAGTAGAGGAAAGGACACAAGTAGAGGAAAGGACGCACAAGTACGCTGATTGAGAAACGGCCAGAATCAACCACCACAGAGGCGTGTGTTGAGTACTGTGGTGAAGGGGCCTTTCAACCTGCTGTAGCGATCCCATTGCAAGACTTCTACAAGAGGGTCTCTAGTTAGTTTTATCAGGTTTTGCCTGATTGTTCCGACAGGATTTCTCTGGTCGAATACCACTAAAAATGGCTTTTTATAGATCCACATGTTCTCGATCCCCTTGTATTTCTCTCTTCCTCATTACTTTCCATTCTTCTCCCTCTCCTCTTCTTGGGCCGACAGGCTCTACAGTTCCCATCTCTCAGGGAGATCCTCGGTGGCAGGCTGTGCTGGGTTCAACCCGTCTCTCTCCGGCTCTAATTGGAGCGTTGACAGGGCTATTAGCGTGTTAGCTCTCCCATCTGATAAAGGTCAAACCTCCTTTATCGAACCGGCAGCCCGGGAAGAGGTGGCCAAGGCCGGAGTGTGTGTGTCTTCACTTATTAAGCGTCACCTTTAGGCTTCGGTGATGGGAGAGGCAGGCGCTCTCTGATGGCTGCTAAATGGCTTTTCAACCCACAGTATTCTGGGAGTTGAACTTCTCCCCTGGCAGAGTTTGCATATATATACAGACACACACACACACACACACACACACACACACACATATAATGTGTAGCGACGCAGGGTTGTTGTGCTGTGATTATAAAGGTGCTGTGCAGGTGCATGGCTGCTGTCAGATTACGGTAATTTGCTCTCCAGGATGATTTAGTATCCGCTGTGCTGCTGCTGCTCATTATGGCCACGGAGACGAGGAGAGAAGGCAGATGATTTATAAGGATTTAAGGGGGGGGGCAATTGAATTTAATGCAAATCAGATTTGAATTTCAACAAGGTCGCGAGGAAGTAACAGAGCGTAACTGCGTATACTGCTTAGAAAAGGATCGCTGGAAAAAGACGTGGGAACGCTATCACATCTATCACATGGGGTTTACAGTCATATCAAAGAGGGGCTTCAGATTTAAAACGGTAGTGCGTCTTTATGCAAGGATTACAGATAACACTGTGTGCGGGTTTTTTATAGTGTGAATGCTTGAAATAGCAGACATAGCTTGGGGCTGATACAGTCTTGAAAACAATCATCTGTCACACGTTGAACCATTGACTTAGTTTATCACAGCCATGGGGTGAGAAACGTACACAGTACCATTGTCAAAAGTGTCAATTTAACACTTAGAGTACATTTTCACACTCAGCCATTGAACATACGGTCCTTTGTATTTTGAGATTTAAAGTAATACTGAACATAGTTAATGAAAGGTAAGACTTATTATTTTACTCTACACTGAGAATGAGACTAACACTAGTAAGAGTGTCACACATCACAGTGTAGAATAAATGTTATAAATAAGTGTTAGTTTTCACATGATTTAGTCTTCTTACATTCACATTACTTTCTTACACCACAGACACATGAAGCAATTTGGGGTTAAGTGTCTTGCTCATGGACACATTGACTAGGGCGGGGATTGGACCACCAACCCTCTGATTGGAAGACGGACCTGCTAACTGCTGACCCACAGTAGCTCTATAACACTCTGTAGATAGGGACAATATGCTCACTGGATTAGTGCTAATTTACTCTTTAATTCTACTGTGCAGCTTTTATATATATAAAAAATATAAAATATGATATTATATATCTCAAGTGTAAGTTGAACTCAGTATAGAGTTATTCTAAAAATTGCTTCTGCTGAAATATCAACATTTGATACAAGAAAGTGATTTGGAGAAATTCTTTCTTGAATTAAAACGCACGTGATGAAACTCAATTTGAAAGGAGAAGGAGGGGGCGGAGCTTTTTTTTAACTCTTGCTCTAGTTGTAATGACTGACATTCAATTCCCTTTAACACTGCATATTTTCCATTACATGTTTAACTCTGAATATTTACACCAACACTGAGGGCTATTTACTCTCGCTATGGTGTAATAACTCTGAAAGAGTCAATATACTTTAACACTGGCTTTTTAACACTGGGGAATTTACTGTTATGGTTTGATAGACTCATGTCACGACTCAGAAGGCAGGACCCAAAAGCACGACTCAAATGTTTTTAGAGCAAAAAAGGATTTTATCAAAAAACAGAAAATCACAGCAATGCTGGCAAAAACATGAACAAAGTATAAAGACAAAATCTCAACTGTGTTGGATCAAACCAACCAGGAACGAAAAACGAGTCGAAAGAACGGTTCAGACAAGACATGAGACAAGACGATGTGACACAAGACACAGGTACACACAGACTTAAATACATGAGGAAATGGGGACCAGGTGGACACCATCAGGGGTGGAGCAGACAATCACACTAACGAGGAAACACCGGGGCAGGAGATAAAGTATCTGAAACAAAAGAGGACAGTTACTACAAAATAAAAGCGGACATGGAAAACAGGACTAAACTTAAACTTAACATAAACGACGAGATATGACAACTCACATCTGACCTGTAATCAGTTTACCCTCTGGGCTCTGGCTCTTTGTGACGTCCACCCAGCGTGACCTTGTGCAGGACTTTGTGTACAAACAAACATGGCGGAGCATCGTGATGTGGCCACGTAGCCGGCCCTACTGACTTTGTATTTCCACACACTCGGCCGTGTTGCCCTTTAAAGGCCACTATATAAATCTATGACGTTACATATGTTAAGTGATCTCAGGCAAGCTGAACAGGAAACTGTGAAACAGAAACCCGACTCCCCAACGGTTACCAGAGGCGGCACTAACTATCCTCTCCTTAAGCCTTCTGGCTCAAGAGTCACCTTTGTTCAGAACCCGGTGCGGTGCGTCGCATATCTCAAGCTCCTTTCTGACAGTTCAGGTTAGGATTTCTGTATTTTATATTGAGGAAGGTCGTCCCAGTATTCAGTCTGCAGCTCCGTAGCTTCTCAGCTATTTTCATTTAATTTAATTTTAATTTTTCCATCCCACTGTCCATCTTTTTTACTCTTTTTTTGTTGTGTTTTTTTACTCTTTTTGGCTATACAAGCCCATTGCACAGACTGGTTTATTCATAGCATTTTGCACTATCCTCGTGGATATCAACACTCAACCAATGCACACTAATATCTGTAAAATCTGTATTCTCCCTACTCCCTGTGAACGTGTTCCCCCTATGTGTATTGTTGTCATACTGTGATTCTACTATACGTTGTGTATGTATGTTTTTGAGTTAAGTTAAGCTACTGGTTGACCTAAATTTCCCTCGGGATTAATAAAGCATCTATCTATCTATCTATCTATCTATCTATCTATCTATCTATCTATCTACCTATGTAACGGCTCTGGCAATGGTCAGCCAGGAAGGCGGCTTACACAGTGTAGATCTAAAGCTCTGGAAAAGATAACACACAATGGATCTTGACGTGGGCTGTTGTCCTCACATCCACCCTTCTCTTACAATACAAGAATAGTGACAGTCACACAAGTAAGGCAAACAAATCATCACCAAACTCTGTCTCAAAAAATTAATGTTCAGGAAGGATGCTCGTGTCTACCATCTTCCCAACGGGACGCACATTAATATTGACTTTGAAAAGTCCACATTCTCATCCGGGAGCCCTTCATGGAGGAGATTCCTTATGGAGTCTAATAACACACTTCGGGTTGGTCTCAGTTTGTTTGCTTCACTTCACAATTCCCAGATCTCGCCTCCATCTCTACTACAAGCTGACACCTCGTTTGCTCACAATTTGTATTTTTTGACACAGGAAAGGCGTGTATGGCGTTCGCCCCACAGGAGATGAGACGGATTGTCAGAAGGTTTGACGAGAGCGACGCCGTTAAGATATTTGCACTGATATGAGGAACATTGTTCTCCTTTTCTCTATTGGCAACAACCTTTGGAGTTCTATGTTCCCCAGCTATCTGTTGAAACGGCTCTATAATGAGATCAACTGGGAATCTCTCTGAGAAACTCCCAAAAGCAAGAAAGAGTGGGGAGGATGAGATACAAAATCTCTGCTTGATGTACCGAGAGGCGGATGTTGCCCAGGTAACGGAGGAGTTTGACATCTCGGAGAGGAAAGTAAAGGACAGGAAGATGAGTGGCATGCTTTGAGGAGGGAATGCGAGGGTTCTGTATAAATAGAAGATGGCACATAACGTTCCCACCTGACGGAGACATTTACACACAGATGACCCGGAGGAGATAGGTACTTGTCGAAAGATCAGATGACGTGTCCCTTTTCTTACTTAGTTTAGTTTAGTTTAGTTTATTTCGGTAATATACAAAAATCAAGATTTTTACAACAAAAGAAAGCTGCTAACCGAAAGGGTCAAGGCTGAAGCTATCAAGCTTATAAGTGCCCTAACCTATGATTTCTTGAGAAAACTTAATTCAGAGAATCATATACTGTACATATACCAATATATTTATATACATATATACAGGCACGTGCACAGACATTTTGGGGGGCAGGTGCTCAAACCCCAAAAAAGGGCACATGCCAAAAAAAAAAATCTGACAGAGTTAAAGCATAAGCAGCAATATGACCTATGTTTCCTCTGGGCAGCATCAGACAGCTATCTTACACTTCCTTTATGAATAAAGATGAATTATTATATAGCAACAACAGTACAAGCATTCTGATTGGCTAATGGGTCGCACATTAGACGAGCTTCACTCGTGGCGCTCCCCCCCCCCCCACACACACACACATACAAAAACATTTTTTAAACGATCTTATGGTTTTGTACTTTTGATAAAAAAAGAGAAGTTGATGCAGTGTGAAAAAAAAAATGTAGGAGCTGTGTCTTAGTTGGTAGAAGCGTGTGTTCGGTGTACGCAAGGTCCTGGGTTCAATCCCTGGCAGTGACAACAAAATATAAAAAAAAAAACATCAGTTAAATTTTTCCACTGTTTCACCCCACAGACAGAGATGCACATGCATTTTTGAGTTGTATGAACAATCGGCTCTTTGAAACTAACTGTATTAACCAAAATGAATCACAATGTAAAACGAGAAATAGAGAAATATGGTACACAAAACCAGGAAACCATCAAAAGAGCTACCAGTACATAAAGTAAAACATGTATTCATAATTATACACATTTATATGTAACCCTAGAAAGGGTATATAGGTGAATACATAAATGTATAAAGTATAAAGTCACATTGAAAAGGAACAATCGCACTTAACATAGGGTATCGAGAGAGTAATAGGAACGTTTATGACGTTCATATGGGATAAAAATAGAAGACAGCCATATAGATGAGAATTTATTTGTGAATCGAAAATATCAGTGACAGGGAAAAAGGTGGCACTTATGTTTTTCTCTCCATTGAATGAGGGGGTCAGGCAGGATGACAGCTTATTAGTATGGCTCGGCACAAACGTCAATACAAAAGAATGCAAGTTATTACATTCAGAGGCAGGAAACGGGGAGCCACGTCCCTTAATGTGCTTTTCCACCTGTCTGAGTGCACGATTAAAAACACACATTGGAGGTGTAACGAGAGCCTGTGTGTGGGCGTCACTGCCAACACAGAAGAGATTAGTGCAGCTCAGGAGAGATGCAAGTTTGTGAAGAAGCTGGCAATCTGCCCTTTTACATATATGCTGGAAGTGGGACTGACAGTTGGATTTTTTGGGTTTAAAAACCCCTGATCAAAGCAGAATTCGCTGTACGGCCTTCTGAACTTTCAGACTGAAAAGATTGAAGGATGAGAAGTTCAGAAAGGGGTAACTGTGCTTAACGTTCCGACTCAATGGGGGGGGGGGGGGAGGGGGGGGGCAGTAAGTAACAGCAATACTCTCCCCCTACGCACTGTGGAAAAGAAGACAGAAATATACCGAGAATTTATACGACAACCTTTTAATATCACAGGCTAAGTAGCACTTGAGAGATTATTACGAAAACCAAGATATGAGAAGAAAAAAAATAGCTTGAACAAGGTGCTATTTTTGGACTATGAAGCATGACATAACTACCCTGACCAAGATCACATCTTTTTAATACAACTACAAAGAACAGATCAGTGAGAACTGACGTTTCCATTACACACTGTAGGAAGCAGTGCAGGGATGATGGTAATGAGATCTCATGAATGATGAATGAAAACTTTTTTTATTTTCAGCTTGATTCCACTCAGTCATCCTCTCTCGGCAGGTCGTGTGTTGTCAGAACTCAGAAGCTGCATTTGAACCTAAATCATTTAATTAGGTCATTTTAACCCTCAGATACATTAAAAGTGCTCGATAAATAATAAAGGAATAAAAAAATAAAGCACTTTACCTCATAGCTGTCATGTCTCGTCCTGTCTCCAAAGTTATCTTTTGTTTCTTTTGATCAATTATAATTAATTCCCTGTATTATTGCGTCACCTCGCTACCTTTCCTCTTGTTTCAGGTTCCTTTGTGTGTTTTCCCGCCACTGTGTTTGTCCCCTGATTGATCCCACCTGCACCTCCCCAGTGTATTTTAAAGTTCTCTCTCTCGCTGTCTCTCTCCAATTTGTATGAGCTCTTGATCCATGTAAAGCCGTAGAATTATAAAAAAGACTTTATTAGCATATGTAAATATTCTATATACTATAAATAGAACAAACACAATAAACCCTGCCCATCCGACACTCACCTTTCCACCGCGGTCTTCCGGCAGCACGTCATCTCACGAGATTTCAGAACGAGACTTCTCCTTGAGCGAGACTCTTTACGCAACACAATAAAAATAATTAGAATGAGAAGAAGAAAGAATGACAGATGCATGTGTACATGTGTGTGTGCGTGTGTGATTTTATATATATATATATATATATATATATATATACACACATTATTTTATCCTTTATTTAAAGAAACAACAAATTAATGGATGATGGCAGATGTATTTGTATGAGCGTATGCATGTACATGGAATTGGATCGGTTTCCAGGTAAGGGACAAAATAAAATAAAAATAAAATAAATTATGATGAATTAACTAATAAATAAGGCTTTGGCTTTCTTGAAGAAGTTAGTTTCTTGTGATTTTGTACTCATGGTTGAACGCACTTATTGTAAGATGCTTTGGATGAAAGTGTCTGCTAAATGTAACGTAATGTAACTATCAGAGCCCGTCGGTCGCCCAAAAGAGAGCCCTTTTAAAAGGATATACATGGACGTGTTCAATACTGGATCGACTTCCCAAAAACGATGTCCACATTAGTCGGTTATACACAAAAACATGGGAAAATAGAGAACAAATGGAAAAATACCAAAGAAAATGGTCACGCTTGTTATCCCTAAATGTGTATTCAAGAGTGTGTTTCTCCAAATCCCCGTAGTTTGGGATTATTTGAGCCTCTGCAACGCGAGGAAAATATCTACAGACCATAAGTGAAGGATTTTGAAGTCGTCCATCAGTCTCCGTGGGCGAGAATCGTCTTTCTGCCCTTCTGTTCTAATTTGTGTGAAAAAATAAGTAGTTCCCGAGATATAGTGATCCATTTGGTGGCCTTTGGCGAATGAAAAAAAGAAAAAGGAGAAAGTTGGAAAACCCCGGGTCTAATTGATCATCAGTCACTGCAGTGGGCCATGCCCTGTAGTCACTATTCAGCACTTCACTTCAGCTCTCAGTATCTCTCTCTGCCAGCAGGCTCAGGATAGAGTCATTACAGCCAGACAGAGAGGCCCGGAAATGACTGGTCTAAATCACCAACTCACCTGCAGCACTTTGTGATAAGCCGTGAAGGGATGGAGCTGTGTGTGTGTGTGTGTGTGTGTATGTGTGTGTGTGTGTGTATGTGTGTGTGTGTGTGTGTGTGTGTGTGGGAATGACAGAGCGAGGAACAGAGAGAGAGCAGTAACACATTTCAACAAATTACTTCCGGCTCTCTTCTTCTTACTTCACCCAGTATACATTTGCTTCTTCTTTTCCCAACTTTAAAACATGAACCCAGTTCAGTCGGTGCTTCATTCTCGAGGCCCTCCTACTCAAAACATGTAATCTTTGACACCATGCACTGTGCATTGAGCCACCGTGTATGTTTTTGTTAGTTTTTGTTTTCTTTTGCACCTTGAACATGTATTCATTGTTTTTGATGGCTTAACAAATCCAATAGTATTCATGTGTACATTAATTATGCAGAAAATGCCTTTTGTTAACTTTTTGAGGCAGTAGTTCATTCCCACATGAATAATGAAAGATCTTCAATCAGTTTATAGCTTGGTTTTGCACTGTACCATATCACCCTGCATTGTGCAGATAAATCCACCAACATAATAGCACCCTCTCATTGTTTCAAGCAGTGCAACATATTTAGAGGCTGCAATGATGGAAGGGAAAGCCATATGCTATATTTAACAAATAACTTTTCAACTAAACATAACATATTATTTATTTATAGATAGATTTTAAATGGCCTGAAAATGCTATGAACATGTTGTTATATCTCTAATACATTATGTAAATTAGTGTTACCATGATATGTTATTTCAAATTGGGCAGACACTAATATTTCATTAATCCTTGAATGGAAAGCAAGAAGGGAACAAGTTGGAATATGGACCTTCAAATTGACTGAAAAGATTAAGCCAAGTACAGTTATGATGGATCCTTTGTCAGCGGCAGACACAAAATGTCAGACTTTCCAAAAATCCATCTGATCATCCGACAGCCAGATCGTTGATTGTTCAGTGAATTTATTGAGCGTTGTTTCCCCTCAATCCAAACTACAAACGACAGCTAATCCACCGTGAATCTCGCTACAATAAGATCAGTTCAGGTTTAACGTTAGGCTAAATTATATACAGTATATTAATACGCATTTGACATAATCTAAAATGTTTTCTGATACATTTGAATTATTGCCTTATTTCCCTTTGAGTAAGACATCAGCCTAGCTCCATGGATTTAGCAGTCCTTGCAAATCATGAACGACACTATTTAACTAACACACACACACACACACACACATACACATACACAAACACATAGAGAAAGGTTATCTTATAGGTCAATGAAAGAGGTCAGTCAAACCTCTCCTTGTTTACCTTCCCAGTGTACAAGACTAGAATAATGATGTGTGTGTGTATCTTTGGGCATTCTCTTACCCACCGGATTGTCAGCTAAACAAAATACTTTAACTATGTGTGTGTGCGGGTGTGTGTTTGTGTGCAAGGTCTATCAACTGCTGTCTTGTTAGAAAACTCTTTTAATTGTGTGTTTGTGTATCCTGCCGCTTCCTTGTTCTGTCTAATCCGATGCAGTTTTCCCTTGACGGGCTGTCAACTCTTACACCAAAGGAGAAGAAGTGCAGACCTCCTCGTCACCCTCTCTGAGCACTTTTCTAAAGTTGTTTCAAGGTTTCAAGGCGTGGAGATAGTTAATTCTTTTAAGCAGATTCCTTGGTGGGGTGCAAAGTTGAAGGGCGAGAGACAGAGATAGAGTTCACTGCCTCTAAGAAGGCTCAGGTACTCTTCTGATTGGGGTGTCGCATTGAAAAGAGACAGTCGAAGGGCACAATCCCTATGGTACTTTCAGACGCGCCTTTTAAATCGCGCCGTACCATAGGGAATCAATGGTTTTGCGGGCGACGCGTTTTTGAGAGGCGCGTCTGGTGTGATTGTACCCTAAGGTAGGCAGGCAGACAGCAATGCAGAAGAGGAGAGGCGTCCATCAGGGAGGAGGATGCAACACAAACAAAGACAGACAGATATGGTGAAGATGGAAGACCTCCTTGTCATATAATGCTACTGCCCCTGTGCGGCCGAAGATTGCAACCCTGATGCGATTGACAAGCAGTTGGTTAACCACAGGGAGCGGGACCTTCAGCCCTGGACTGAGTTGTTATGGACCGTTCTGTTCGAGCACTACCAGGGGATCCCAAACTACATGCCCCCCAAAGACAGTGGATGTTCTAGTGGAGGTATTGGAAAACCACCAGGTCACAATGTGAGCAGTCGGCAAGAGGGAAACAAGCCAAGGTTGAAGAAGGACTGGGAAACACCACCCCACCGCCAGATTACACAGGTGGGACATAGCCCAGTATCGACCCCTCGTGAATCCGTACGACCGGAAGTGCTTCACCTGTGACCAAGAGGGCCATTTAGCTTGGAATTGGCCAGTCAAGGATGTCCTGATGCCGACTGCCGGCTCATCAGCTCCACAACAGAAGGCTGGACGCTACCTGACAACTTTCTGGGCCCATGAGGGCGCAAGGGTCCCAACATTTCCCACTGGATTCAGGGATTGCTGTCACTCTCCTACAACCAGGGTTGATAACTGGCCCCAGTTGCCCCCCCTATCCCAGTCTCCCATTTCCATGGGAATTCGCAGAAGTATCCCACCACCTACATCAAAGTTCAGACCACAAGGGGCACTTATGAAGTCATGCCAGGAGTGGTAAAAAAATGTGCCCGACATGTTGGAGCTGACCAGTCAGTTCCAGGATGTGTTCTCCGACCTACCATAACGCACCCATTTGATCCAACATGAGATAATCACCGAGCCAGGAAAGAAGGTGAGGCTTAGGTGAGGCCTTATCGCATCCCAGAGGCAAAGAGGTAGGCAATCAAAGAAAAAGTGAGAAAGATGTTGGAAATGAGCCTTACTGAGGAGTCTTATACTGCCTGGTCCAGCCCCATTGTTCAGGTTTGGAGAAGACCATGGAAATGCAGATGCCCTGTCCAGGAGAAATAAATGCTGTTTTGGTTGACGCACCCAGCTGCCACCTGGAGCTAGTAGAGTGGTGGGGGGAGGGGGGGGGGTAAACCAGGGAGAAAGGCCGAGCAGAGAGAGCACAGGGACGGATCCCTGAGCTCAGGTTAGGTGAGGTAATAAAGCAAGTGTTCCCAGTACAGGTGCTGCAGCCAATGGGCACGTGGGAATGGTCACACCTGCAGCCCATCAGATGATTAAAGGGAGCGTATATTCTATGCTGAACAGGAGACGTCAAGGATCGTCGTAACCTCAGGAGAGGAGCCGCATCGGTCAGGAGGTAAGCGAACACTCTCATCTGACCTCTATCCTCTGCTCTGCCCACACAGGAGAAAGGAACCGCCTCGCACCATGTGTGAGACCGAAGGTCAAAGACCCCGACCGAAAGAATCCTTTGTTGACTTTGTACATCCATCGTCCTTTCCCTATCCGTTTTATTAAAAGACGCTTTGTTACCTTACGACTCTGAATCTCCTGATATTATTCAAAATGTTACCTTGAAGTCCCTGGGTTTCCATATTATCAACAAAGCCTTGTCCTGGGTTGCTTGATATGGGATTTGTGGATTTTGATGAGTGTACTACACAACTAAATATATTTTTTGTTTCTGATGTCTAAGTGGAAGGCTCTTTTCCAGCAAACTTACACAAAAACGGAATAATTAATCGGAATAAATTGGAACTACTTAAAAGGAAGGCACAGATTCAAAGACCTATAGTCATGGGAAAAAGCTTGATTGAAAGTGGGGGAAATCCAGTTAGGATTTTAGTATATGCTATGTATGAAGGACATTGATCACTAAATAGGAGAACGAGAAAAGTTTGGGCCTGGGTGATTACAGAGTGCTTCTTAAGTGGTGGAATATTATTGTGGATGGGGGGGGGGGGTGCTGGGATATAGTGGTTGGAGTGGAGTGGTTCTGGCATAACTTCACTGCCAGTATCTGCAAGTTCCAGGGGAGAGGCAAGCAACGATCTGTGGACTGATGGCTTTCAGGGTGATCCATTAAAGAAATTTGTCTCCATGAAGCGCCAGCTTTTAATAGTCCAAAGGTTACATACTTCACTTGCTCTGAAACAAGTTAGTTTGTACCTGAGCGCCAACTACCATCGGAAAAAAAACAGCCTTCCTGTCTCCGGTTCACGTGAGTAAGGCTGGATAAACCCGGGAAGAATGACCTGCCTTGACTTTGGTCAAGTGGGATTTTTGTACAAGTCATTGGCTTTCCATAACACACATCTGATCATAAGGTAGTTCAGGAGGAGGAGGAGGACAGATCCACAACACAACATATCCCATCTTTCCTGAGATTCTCGTCTCTTCATCCACTGATGAGATATTGGTTGATAGTATAACTTTTGTTCAACATTCTTATCAAATCAAAGTCAATCTGAAACACTTAGAAAGGTCCAATCCTCCCAAACTCAGCGTGTCCTTTTTAGCTGGTGCCTGGAAAATAAGCAGGGCAAGTTAAATAAAGTTGATAATGATGTGTGTGTATTTTATATATATAATCGGATTTAAACCCAGCCCTTTTGATCATACCAGTTTTAGATTTTGGGTTGATTCTGGAGTGTTTTTAAGCTTTTCTCAAAGCATGTCAGTGGACTTCGAGGTGGAAACCCTGACAGGACATGTGTTGGAAAATAATCTGTAATATCAGTATCTAAAATGATCTTTATTCGACAGTTACCCCATCTACTGTTTTTTCCCTTTGGGCCCACAGACAATTGAAGTTCTGTGACTGAAATAGAAAGTACATTCTTGGTTTGCTTTGTGCGACTCGCTCTGATCCAAACTTGTGACGTTACTTTGTTGCTTTACATTCACGCTTTGACAGGAGCTGATAAAGGCTGGTTTTATTTGGATCAGAGCAACGGATTTCATCCTGAGAAATAAAGGACCCATTTGCAGATAAGCCTTAAGTGTCACTTAGCAAGGACCTATTTCATACCGAACATACACGTTTCGATGTCTTATTATTAATGTGTTTTTGGTGCAGATTGTAATTTTGCCGTCACGAGAGAAATAATGAGATGAGGCATTATCGCATGCCTAATTAGCCGTTCTGTTTTCATCAAGGACAAAGATGTGAAGTTCTACACACGCCTATTACATCCTCTATTGCATCTTATTATGATATCTAAATAGAGTTTGGACAGCCGATTATTACAGTTTATATTACACCCTTCACTGATGGCAGAAATCCCTCCAAGATGACTCATGCAACTTGTGTATGAATACGTTGAAGGATACCGGCTTTGTTTAGCCTGAAGGTATTCTAATGTGCTTTTGTGAATACAATATAATCACATGACATGACTCCTAATATAATTTATTATGATTACAAGATGAGCTTCTTAAAGAACTGCTGTTAATTAACGTCACCAAAGAGAATGATCCATCCCCAAAGCCTTTGTACATTATGTATTATATACCATCTTCCTTTCTAATTATGATTATTATCACCAACAATGAAGTGCAGATGTACAAAAGATGGGCTTAATGAGAAGCTTCTTTTTTTAACCACCCTGTGTTCGTTTGATTGGAGCCCCATAGCCAGTGTTACAGTACATCCTCGTCTCAGTTTCTTTCACACAAATCACACTACTGATACATTTAGAGGTTGTCCGCTTGGTTTATCAAACGATGGGTGATACTTTGATTGAGAGAAAAGTCCAGTATAGAGGCAACTCTGTGGCTCGAGCATTACATTTTCCATGGATATGATATCAAATAATAATTTCTCTGCGTTTTAAATGAGACTTATTAGAAAAAGAGCCTTCAAACTCGGAACAGTCTCACCCATTTCAACCCCACAAAAAGTCATGTGTTGTGTCATGATTTGTTACTGTTGTTTCTCTTTGAGACATTTAAGATAGAAATGTTGCAACATAAAGTCAATTAAGCATGAGATAAGACATCCACAGTCAAATCAATGGTTAGAAATCCAAGATTATTCTAAAAATAATGTTAGTGAAGACACTTTCAATACCCATTGTGTCAAAACTGTGTTTTTAAGGACAATGATGGGGTATGATTGTATGCATCTATTCTTTGAAAAGTGTCTCCAAATAGTTTAAAACTGTTGGTGTACCATCACTACAAATGTATGTTGCATCCGAGTGCAGTTTTACCATGAACCTATACACAAGAACCTAGACTAACTTATTTATGTGGACAAAGCCTAGTCATGGTTGATCTTATTTATCATTGATGAAGTGAAGGCCTACAGCCAAAACTACTAGAGAAGTGCACTAGAGTGCAGGTCACTGGGTCTCCACTGGCTGCCTCTTGCAGATAAACCAAAATGATTCATTCATCCTGGATTATGCCTCACAGATCAGGCATGAAATGAATCTGCAAATGCTGGTTCAAAACATAATGTGTATAATAGTGGACGTAGTCATCGTCACGTCTCCCATTGGTCTATAGACTGCCGCTTTGAAGCCTCGAAATCGACCATTTCAATGTCTCCATCTTGGATTACAACCGAAAACATGGTTTTTTTTTGCAACCGATATACAGGAAGTTACCATATTTGGAATGCGGAGGGGTGGCAGCGACCTGTCAATCACAGTAAGCCCAACCTAAAGCATTCTCCGCTTCATGGTCTATTTTTAAAGGGACCATCGTTTCCTTAATGAACATCATAATGCATTAAAGAAGACTTAAAACTAGCGATTGAGACCATAAACTGAGGTCATAAAACAAGTAGAAATAGAGTCATTTTCGCATTGAATGACCATCTGACTTGTTTTTGCAACCGGAGGAGACGCCCCCTGCTGGCCATTCAACACGCAAAACAATAGTTATAAAAAAAAAAATTGGACATATGATGGGATCAATGGTACGTGAGATAAGCTGCGGGTACACACACACTCTCACACACACACACTCACATACTGAAGTTGGATGTTTCCACACGATCAAGCGTTCCCTGCCATTGTAAGCTGCAGGGCACGTCACACCACCAGCAGGCATTTATTCTTCTTTATCCACACCATTATCAGTGTTACAGACCTCACAACACACACAGCATAGCAGGAAGCCAGAATAAATGGATTTATAGGTATAAATCACCCGTGCAGACACATACTGATGAAGGTGGCCAGCCGGTGAACCGTCTTCCTGCACCATTCGCCGTGAGAAGAAGGAAATTATCTACAAGCCTTGTATAATTTATGTCTGAAGAGCAGTGTGAGACCCAGGACTATAACCTTTCTTTCTCTAGCACCCCGTATGAGTCTTATCTCCCGTGCGTTGGTCTGGTCTGGAGGAGGGGGTGGGGGGTTGGGGGGGGCATCAGGTCAAGCAGAACATGTCAAGCACAAGTGCAACAACAGGAGCATGTTCTTGTTATTTCGTTGCTCAGCAAGAGCTTCGCTCCAGATGAAATCAGACCGTTGTGATCACTGGGCAGTCCACACTGCCTCTGATCCACATCACTCACACCGATGAGACGTGGACAATGAGAATCCGGGAACAGGAGTCGTTCAATGCCATTTGAAAAGGGAAGTGAACTTATTTCTTCATAACCTTGGCATTGAAAATGCGGAAGGTTATGTTTTGATCGCCGTGTATTTGTATGAGTGTGTCAAAAAGTATTACATTGAATCGCATGAAATCTGGTGGGATGATTGGATATTATCCGGGGACCATTTGATTCAATTTTGGGATTGATCGGGTCAAAGGTCAAGGTTAAGGTCATGAAAAGGTAAACATCTTATTTTTTACCATAGCACGGTCAATTTGTATCCAATTGGCATGCAACTAATGCCAAATGTTCATTATTCAATGCCCAATCTTGTGATATGCGAAGGTATGCACTCTACCGAGTGCCCGTTCTAGTTTAACGTCTGAAATTGACGGAAATGAATTCACTACTCCTGTGTGAATGTACTGTAACATTAAGTGTGTGTGTGTGTGTGTGTGTGTGTGTGTGTGTGTGTGTGTGTGTGCAGTGTCCCCTGGAGACTGAGGCCGCGTTGAAGCCGTCTGAGATGAGGAGAAGTGCCACTGTGAGCGAGAATGAGACTCCAGCTCTTAATCAGTAGATTCCATCTCCGCTGCTCATCCTGCCGGATTACGTTCAGCACTGTGATCACGGTGCAGTCCGGTCTGCCTCCGCTCCATATCCTTCACACCAATGTGACATGACACATGTGGATTTTTTCCAAGCCCGAGATAATGAGCAGCTGCTGCACCGACTTCAGTTCAAACTGCTATTAGACAGGCTCAGGTTGTTGAAGGCAGCTATTTTTAGACAGAGACGAGTGATCTGTCGTAGTTTCGCCATTCAACGGATGCTTGACAACGGACATTCAATAGCATTGAGAGAAACATATTGTCGAACTTCCATTTGATTCGTTGAGAAAACACATCTCTGAGGTCAACAGCATTTTATCATGAAACCGAATGTTTTTGGAAAAACGCAACGTGTACAAATGGGGATAGCAGGGGGACATTTTCTGACATTCTGAGCGTTGCATTTAGATGCTTCCATCACCGATCTACGAGCAGGAAATTTGTTCCCGGACAAATTTACAAGCGTGCACAACGTGATGATCCACGTGCACAGCAGCACAGAGTTAGCAGCTGTGACTCCGGTGCAGCGGGGTCTCTCCCTCTCCACTTGGCAGTCAGTGTGAGACAAAGGCCGCTACACTTTTACATTCATGTAAAGAGATTCTGATTCATATATGTATGAATCGGAATTATATATATACAATTTTTATATATATATATATATATATATATATATATATATATATATATATATAATGTATATAATATACATATATATAATATAAATATATATATATATCAATATATATAAATATATATAATATTAATATATATACATATATATATATACTATAATATAAATATATATTATATATAATATATACATTATATATATATATATATATATATATAATATATATAAACGTGCAAAACGTGCATACTCCACCAGTGTCTGTAAAGGCTATTGTTTAGAATCACCATCCTGCACAGAACAATGCAGATTGTGTTTACTGTATCAAGTAGATTTAACACTGCTGTCATATTTCTCCGGGCAGTATTTGGTGCATTTAGACGACAGCTATCATTTGCAGTCTGGGTGTCCTCCACGTTTGGATGGTTTTCCAATAATTCTGTGAGGATAAGAAACCTGATAATACTGACCAGATGACATACTTGGAAATACAAGGCAAATACAATGCATGATTGATTGATGGTTGATTACGGTATTTACATGAGGACCTTCAGCCCACTCACCATTACTCTCACTCAGGATAATGCAAATGTATGAAT
Organism: Liparis tanakae; assembly: GCA_036178185.1. Lineage (NCBI taxonomy): Eukaryota > Metazoa > Chordata > Actinopteri > Perciformes > Liparidae > Liparis > Liparis tanakae. The sequence goes on along the minus strand of CM070101.1, from coordinate 4,689,202 downwards.
GCATGCAGTTAATGGCTCATTGTAAAGCCTTCAAATATGTGACCAATGACCTCCTGCAACATATCCGTAGTACATGAAATGGATTAAATCCTATTTCAAATTGCATCTTTCCTCCATGTCTGTCTGCAACTACCACATCTGTATTGTGTGATTGATGGAAAACAAGCAGTCCTCAAACAGACTTCATTCAGACAGTAAAGCAGCGCTGTACCTTTGTCCATGCGATGGCCTCAAAGTGCTCGTGTGATACACTTCATACCAACACTCCAAAACAAGAAGGTAAACTCACGGAGCTGTCTGCCCGCTTAGCGGCGAGCGGCTGAGTGGCTGGCGACCTACAAACCGCCCGTGCACCGCTCGATCCATTAGCTTTCCAAACACTCCAAAACAATAACGCCGTGAGAACCGTCTCCTCCCCACTTTGCCTCTGGCGGCGAGGCCCCTGGCCCTCAGCCGTGTTCTCACAAATGGCCCAAGCACAGGTAATAAAAAGCCATTAGTAGCAACTTCATATGTCAAACTGGACAACTCCAGAGGTCTGAGTGCATTTTTTGATATTTTGGCGACGTGAAATTCCACCGGCAGTGTGTGGACTGAGTTGATATTGATCATTCTGGAAAAGAGTTTTTTAAGACAATATTTTATGAAGAGGTTAGACTACTGCAGCGCCAAGAAAATATGCTGCTGCAAAGAGCAGAATATCTACGGGTGGAAATAAAGGGAGCGTGCTCTACCCTCCAGAGAGCCGGAGCTACGAATTATGATTGACAGCAGCGCAGGAATGATAGGCATGCCTTATCTTTATTTTTACTGAGTCGGGGGGTAAGAGGAGGCGGAAAGAGAGGGACAATATTAGTCATTAAACACAGCAAATGAGCCACTGATACGTTCAGATACATTTTAACTGGGTCCCCTCCATGTGGAGTCGACAGGCAAGCATGGCTCCAGCGATAATACCAAATTGCATACATTTTAATGGGCTTGACAGCGAGGGATCAGACGGAATTAATCCATAGCTTTGCCGCGCCATATCCTTCTAATGTGGCTATTTACCAAGCTGGAATAAATCAGGCTCTGACAAATGGAGAATAAATGGGATGGAGATGGCTTCCATGTTCACGTCATGGGGATGACGTCACGTGTGTTTCAGGGTTAAAAGGGATAGTTTGGATTTTATTTTGTAGGGCGACACAATGTAAAGGTTTTAACGTGGGACGTCGCTGATTGGTTTCCATTTCCTAACAACAGCTTGACCACATGATCAGATCCAAAAAGTCCTTCTTGACATCGAAGCAGTAGTATTTATATTTCTTTTGAAACGCGTAATTCATTATGTGGATGATTTTTTGGATGATTGTGAACAAAATAAGCCAATGCTTGTGAACGTGTGTGTAGTCCTCGTACCTCCGAGCTCTCAGTTTGGAGTCTGAATACTACAAACTCATTGTTCTTGTACTAAAGCGAAAACATATTCTAAAAGGAGTTATGTTTTCTAACTCGCTGATGATCAAGTGTCTGCCCAAAGAATACGTAAACAAGAAAAACAACCTTTGGGACAGTAATGTTGTTTTCAATTCTAAGGAAGCAGCGGGGTTGGTGCTCTTAATATATTGATTAATTTCAACGCGGAACTGATCCGACCCAATGGAGTTGCAGCAGACAGGGAAACAAAAACATTTGATGCCACGATTTTAAAAAGGACAGCGTGACTTTCCAGAACGTAAACAAAAGTATTTTATTCCTGATACTAAATTAAATCTCTTTGCTGTCATAAACTCAGAACTTATTTTTGTGTATTGTTATATTCATACTGTGTATATATGAATAATGTGTAATGAAAATGGCCTTCTCTCAATAACAACCCCCAAAGGGTGAAAGTTTTCCGGTATAGTGTTGACAGCTCCGCTTCCCTGGTTTATGCTTTGAGAATAAATACATAAATAATGCGGTAAGTAAATGTTCAAAAGTCTTTTTCTTTCTGGGACTTGTAAAAATAAATAAAAAGGGTAGCATGCACAAAAGAAACCTGCACTAAACGGATGATTAATACAGGAAGAATGGGGGTTCACGCTGCAGTGATCTCCCTCCACGCTGGTGAAAACCAAAAAGAAGAAAATCCTTCACTTGATGTCTGTATTCAAAAACATTTCCCCAAACGCAAGACTCAGAATATGTGTGTGAGAGAGAGAGAGAGAGAGAGAGAGAGAGACAGAGAGACAGAGAGAGAGAGAGAACTTCCACAAATACATGAAAGAAAATCTCTGCTCCCTGTGTCGCAGCTTAGAGAGTAATCATAGATTATTAACATTTATATTGAAATATGAAGCCCCATTAGAAAGCATCTGGCAAATTAGATGTGTTAAGGCCCTTGTGTATGCGTGGGTGTGCGTACAAGCATGTGTGTGTGTGTGTGTGTGTGAAAAACAAACAAAAAATGACATCTAGTTTATTGCAACGTGGAAGATCCAGCTCATTTGTTACCGAGTCAATATGAGCTCCCGAGGGTATTTTACGCGGAACTATTTATGAGGCTGAATTTGTCCCGTCAGTGCGCTGGTTAGGCCGACGGAGAACACGGCTGCCGACACGGATCGGATGGAACAAAGATATTGTGTTGTGTCTGACGTGTGTGTGTGTGTGTGTGTGTGTGTGTGTGTGTGTAGTCTACGATGTTGGTTCAGTCAGGGCTCTCAAGCCTCACGCATTGAGCGTGAGGCTCACGCATTTGGGTCTTAACTCCCGCACTCCCGCCACACATCGTATATCTCACGCTGAAAAAAACTCTCGGCTATTTAATGTTTTAAAGTGCCGCAGCGCCAACATGAGCCGCGCCGCCCTCACCGTGGAGAAAGCGCTCCCCTGGAGTTCCGCTGTGAGGTGCCACTTGTCAGCCAATCAAAAAAGAAATGGACTACACAATAGCCCATAAGAAAACAAACATATCTGTTGTATCTGGGTAAGATTTAATCAAGCAACCAATGAAAATAAAGCATCCTGGAATTGCGCGCGTCTCACGCTTGCCTGTCTTCAAAACTTGAGAGCTCTGTTCAGTAGCGGTTCCCCCCTGAAGTGGACGTCTCACGGGTCACGGAGGGCTTTCGGTGTTGCTGCTGCGTAGCGGAGGACGTCCATCGGCGTGCGACGGAGAGCACGCTCGTTGTGGGAAATGTTTTTGTTCTCCCGTAACTTAAGAATTGATTTGATGCACAGCTGCTTTAATGTGCAGCTCTTTTACGGGAAGACAATCGATTCCTCGACGAACTGTATCGCTTACAGGGTTTCCTTCATCCCTCTGCAGGTCTGGGAGTAATGCGCCGCGATGACCAAAGTGTCAGGGGGCATTGATCTACTTCAGAATGTAAAATAACCCCGAGGGTCGTCTTTGTGTTACATCTAGAGTTAGTCATTGAGATGAAACTATGGATTAGGGTCCATTGGACCTGGCTGTGTCCCCGCCCCCTCTCTACCCATGCCTAGTACCAACTCTTCCTACACTCTGTCATACTCATTGAATGTGTTGTAACTCTGTAATGATTCCTTCTGGTCACATGACGTCTATTGTTCTGTCCATCCTGGAGAGGGATCCTCCTATGTTGCTCTCCTGAAGGTTTCTTCCCTTTTTCCCCCGTGAAAGTGTTTTCTTCTGAGTGTTTTTCTTTCTGAGTTGCAAAATAGATTGATATCATTGATTATTTATGGTAGAAATGAAGTAAACACTGAAGTTGTCATGAAGTAATCCAAACTGAGTCACGTCTATTTCTACGGATGTATTTCCATCAACACAGAATCCCTGTCTTCTCTCCGTGTAGAAGACGGATGGAGGCCGAGTTAGGAATGAAGTGCACTCGGTACCATTTCTCTGGAGGGGGTGCAGCATGGAGAGAGTTGCTGACGGGAGCTTCCTTTCACCTCTGCTGCTAAACTCCTATTAACTCCATCGGCAGACAGTAAAGTCGGCTTTTAACAGAATTCAATAATTATCAGGCTGGCTTGGTTTGTCCCCGGTCTCGCTGTCAGTCACCTTAATTACTCTTGTTGTAAAACTCATCAACTACAAATCAAGGCTGCACACCAGGGCCCGGTTACATTCAATACCAGCCGAACACGAGCAGTGCCTGTGGAAAGGCATTTTCTTCAGCTCAGTTCGGGGAAAAAATAGATTTTTTGAGATTTTTAATAACCATCGGTCACATTTTCGACCAAAAGCTAAACGTTTCAACTATTCCCTGCATAGATTTAAGTGTGCGAATATCTATTCTAACAATGTTTTCTGAATTCATTCAACAATTATGGATGGAATACAAAGGAGGGCAAACTGTATCTCAGTGAAAAGCCAATTAGTGTCTTTTGTGTTTCTTTTGGTACTGTGTCTTTTAAATGACTACAAGGAAGTTTTAATTGGTTATGAAACCGTATCAATGTAAAACAGACGCCTCTATACGAGTTACATAAGAAGACAAAAGGGACGGGGGAATAGAGATGCTAACAGTATATTCTAAGATTCTCAATCAATTCACAACTTTTAAAAGAATCATTAAAAAGAAAAAAATTACAAAATATACTAATTATTTGAATCTGTAATAAAATATTTGATTGTGGAAAAGGAATGCAAAACTACAAAGGTTTTCTGCCTCACGTGTACTGATAGTCACACAACATCACTTTAATAACAAGTGTTACGTTATGTAATGTACACAAGCCAAGTACCTATTGGCTTTTTTAAACAGAAAATACATGTGTGATATGCTCTGGAAATGACAAACCATGTAGCCAAGAGCAAGTCAGGAACTTAGCAGTTGATTATTAGATCCTTTTTGTTTATTACAAATGTGTTCCAGACCAACGGGAGCTGGCGAAGGTAGTATTTTGGTATTATATCTGATTTCTACAGGTGTCTTCCACTTGATTCTTGCCCATATCTACGCTCACCCACTGTCACCATCTGTGCTGTTAACTAATCTGAAAATGGGGGCCAATCCATCTGGTGTGTGTGTGTGTGTGTGTGTGTGTGTGTGTGTGTATGTGTGTATGTGTGTGTTCTCTCCTTCCATTTTAAATTCAATGTATGTGCTATGTCCCTACGTCCCAATCACCATATTGTAATTCCACTGGTGATGGTTTCCACAGCCACATGCAGTTTGAGGGCGAGAGAGAGAGAGAGAGAGAGAGAGAGAGAGATTCTCTCTCCCCTCTGTATCCTCTTTATGCATAAATTTGTGTTGGTGGCAAGGTGGTTACGTACCCTGTCTTGAACAGAAAGAAGAGAGAAGCACTCTCCCGTGTGTGTGTGTTTGTGTGTGTGTGTCTAATCTTTGTTTTCATGTGGCGCATGTAAAGCAGCACGAAACGAAAATATCTTTGAAGTCTCTGTTTGTGTGATTCCATGTTTTTTATGAATACATTGCTTACGTTGACTGATTTTGGGCCACAGTACCTGCGCTAGTCAAGTCCCAATCTGCATACATGAATGTTAACCGCTGCATTTTACTGAAGTATTCTCAGGGGCCCGGCAGTGCGGGAGATCTGATAAATATAAGCTGTTCCTTAGAATGAATGAAAATTTGGTTTTCAATGAAAAACATTAAATGAACAGGAGAAGCTGGACGGGTACCGTCGAGTTTGCTTCGCAGGGCGGCCCGTAGGAATGCCAACGTCACCACCGGCGTTTCTCAATTAGCGTACTTGTGCGTCCTTTACTCTCCTTGTGTCCTTTCCTCTACTTGTGTCCTCGTAGACTCGTGTCTCCTCATCAGTCTCAGCCCGGGTACATGTTCACATTCAAAGTCCTCTTCTCTCAAAGCACGGTCAAAATGCCCGGATGTGACTTGATCCTCCCACTTTACCCAGGATGGATCAGAGGAGACTTGTACGTACTCTGGCCAGCCGATATCCCAGAATGCATTTCACCAGCAACCGGAAACAGTAGCGGAGGAGGACATAAACTACTGACAGATGACTTTTCATAAATACGACTGTTGTTGAGTCACGGAATGTCATTTTAGGATGTTTTGTTTATTTGACTGTCAAAAAATATTTACATTGAATAATTAGAATAAACTCAGGAGCAAGAACAGCTGATGTGGTGACGTCATCAAGTCAGCTGCTGGTCCCATCGCAGAAAGACCGTCCTCCCGTTGTCCCGTCCTCCGGAGTCTGGACTCCCAAGACCAGACTCCAAAAGAACACAAGTCTGTAGTCGTGTACTTTGAATTGAGAAACGCCGGAAGTGCAGGGAAACAGAGGACACGAGAGACAAGGACTTCAAAATGAAACAGGAAGCACACAGGATGTGACAATAGTCAGAAAAAGTGACACATACTTGCAGCCTGTGCACAGCGAGGAGGGGTGAGGGTAAAGAAGGAGAAACAACAGACACAGAAAGCTTCAACACATATTAATATGCTCTTAATGAATAAAATAATATATTTAGTTATTCTCCTCAGCACAGAAACTTAATCACATGTTATGAAATGCTTCCTCAGAGGGACGGACCGGGACGAGGAAGAGCAGCACTGCAGTTGGTTTAATATCTTTAGAGAAAACATATATTCAAAGGAAGAGTTGCTGGTGAATTCAGGCGAGGCTGAAACTGCCCGAAGCTCACAAGACGATCCATCTGGCAGCGCAGGTTTCCATGGAGATGTCAGATTGATAAAACGTTTGTACGCGGTTATCTCTCCCTCCTGATACCTTCTACTCGACATTTGCTTTTTCACCCACTGTTTGAGTCAGTTTCATTACCTTCGCATTGAAAATGCGGAAGGTGATGTTTTGATCGCTGTGTATTTGTATGCGTGCGTGTTATTCACATAAGTCAAAAAGTATTAAACCGAATCGCATGAAATTTGGTGGGATGATTGGTTATTATCCGGGGACCATTTGATTAGATTTTAGGATTGATTGGGTCAAAGGTCAAGGTCATGAAATGGTCAAAATTTTCTTTTTACCATAGCACAGTCAATTTGTATCCAATTGGCATGCAACTAATGATCAAATGTTCATAATTCAATGCCCAATCTTGTGATATGCGAAGGTATGCGCTCTACCGAGTGCCCGTTCTAGTTTATTCCTGTGACAAGAAGAAGGTGGGATAATCAGCCGGTCAGATGACGTGCTCCAGGATGTTGATTATTGGAATATGATCCTGTTCATATCGCTCACCAACCCCCAGTATAAAAGGGGGATGTATTTTTTATAATGTTGCTAATGAGGGGGATGGCATCCCCTCTCCTCCACCCCCTTACACCTCCTCCTGGTGGAAGGGGAGGGACGTGTCTTTAACACATATAGAAAACAAAACATTGTGATTTCACGAGCATTGGCTTGCTAGCTATAATACTTTTGTGTTGGAGTTGTTTGATCACATATTTATCCTAGTACGCACATGTATTTATACATATACTGGTTAGTGTTGCACAATACACCCTTATGTATCTAAATGCTACCCTATTGTCTTAGTGCCGCTACTTAAAGGACGACAGTGTAAGCTTTATGTATTTATTAGTACACATTATTGTGACGAGAATAACGAGATGTGTTGCTTGTTGTGGTTAAAGCTGTAGCTCATAAGTGTAATATGGCACAGAAGTAATGTAGCTATGAGTTTCGTCTCATAAAGATAATAAAATAGCTGAATGCTCCGTATGACAGAACTAAGACGACAAACTAGCATTAAAGCGTCGCTCTTTTCCTTATCTTTCACAATAAAAGCCCGAGACATATAGAGAGTGCTTCTCGCATTTATATCAGCAAGGAATTAAACGTAACAGTGTGTGACCATGTAAAGGTAGAAAACTGTGAAGAGGTAGCTGCTCTAAATTAAGAGTTTATGCAGACCTGGTTTGATATTAAAATGTATAACAACACTGCCCTGCTTCAATGCTGTGGCATTGTTTTAGCGTCAGTATCTAGAAATATAAATAAAAGTGTTGAATCAAAATTCTAAGAATTATAATTTTGGTATAGTGGTATAAACTAAATTACATAATTGTTATTACCTTCCTAAATTACCTATGTTGGCATGTTCAGATCAAAGCCAAAATAAACAAATGATGTAGGAGAAGATATACAACTATAATATGACATGTAACTCGAGGCCTTTAACCTACAAAACATGGCCACACAAGTAGAGCACTTCTAATGTACTACCCTAGTTATTATCTGGATCCTTATCAATGAAGAGCCTTTCACCTGGAAAGCCTCGTGTGTATCCACGTGGCGTCTAATATGTCCAGATTGTGACCAGAGTGGTTTAGTCCAATCATCTCAATTATCATCAGCCTTTTAATTTTGTATCCATCGATCTGAAAAGGCCAAGGTTAGAATAATTAATGTAACAACTAAGAGCAATATTTAGATAAAAAACTGTAAAAGGAATCGGTGTTATCTTCAGTCCATCACAGATTCCCGATTCCCCTCAGTTTCAACAAACAGTAAATGTGTAATAAGAAAGAGCCTTATCAGTATTTAGGAAATCAATAACTTACTCTGTCATTCATAAGCAGCTCTCATTATCAGATGGAGGAGAAAAGAAAAAAGAGAGGAACCAAGGTCAGTGTTGGCGGAGGACTAATGTAGCATTCCTTCATGTACATGCACAATGATCTGGAAAATACCTCGGCTAGGTGTTTTTTCACTATTTAACAGCAGCTTGTTTGACCACAACATCCGATCTCTGTCATACCAGGCAGGTTTTATTGAAGTACATATAGTAACTTAAAGTAGATATAGTATATATAGTAGATATAGTACATATAGTAACATATAATAGATATAGTAACATATAGTAGATATATTACATATAGTACATGTAGTACATATAGTAGATATAGTACATATATTACATGTAGTACATATAGTACATATAGTAACATATAGTACATATAGTACATATAGTACATATAGTAACATATATTAGACATAGTACATATAGTAATATATAGTAGATGAAGTAGATATACTACATATAGTAACATATAGTACATATAGTACATGTAGTACATGTAGTACATATAGTAACATATAGTACATATAGTACATATAGTACATATAGTACATATAGTACATATAGTAACATATAGTACATATAGTACATATAGTAACATATAGTACATATAGTAACATATATTAGACATAGTACATATAGTAATATATAGTAGATGAAGTAGATATACTACATATAGTAACATATAGTACATATAGTACATATAGTACATGTAGTACATATAGTACATATAGTAACATATAGTACATATAGTAACATATAGTACATATAGTACATATAGTAACATATAGTACATATAGTACATATAGTACATATAGTACATATAGTACATATAGTAACATATAGTACATGTAGTACATGTAGTACATATAGTAACATATAGTACATATAGTACATATAGTACATATAGTACATATAGTACATACAGTACATGTGTCTTATCGATGCATCTGATTGAGACACATCTCCCCTGCCGGGCCGTGAAGAGGCGCCAACAGGAGGGGAAACGGATGCTGGTTGACCAGGTATAATTGGTCGTAAGGCCCCAGACCTGCTTTCTTCTTAATGACATGGTGCACCTGTATTAAGGATTAACACCGGTACAGTATTGTGAGAGAGGCTGGAGGAGTAACCGAAGGAAAAAGCGGTGGCTTATTTAACCCCCACAAAGGGCCCTGCATTGAGACGCGTGCGTCCGTTTGCCGAGGGCTGTTGTTCTGCTGCCAGTGACGTGTGACGGGATTCAAAGCCAGAGGCGGCGGACTAATTCATTGTGTTCCTCGGCGACAGCGGCCCCGCTACCCATTAAAACATATTTTTATTCCAAATAAGGTCAAAGTGTTTCTGATGTTTTTATTTGGTTTTCTCTGAGTATTCTCACAGCCTTTTTAATTAAAAGTTACCATGCACACATGCACCAACACATACAAAGACACACTCACACACATTCCTCGGGCGCTGTTCCCTGACAGAGGCCATTTGCTAAATCCTAATGGTATTCATTAGTTCCTTCATTTGTGTCCGTGGAGGCTGGGCACCTTGACGACGCACGGTTAATCACCTCGGAGGCTTCCCTTGGTTTCTGAGAGCACATAGAAATAAAAATAAAAATCATCCCCTTTAACTTATTGAGCTGAATCTATTTTATGGAGCAACTAGAATAAAGTTATATCTTTTAATTTTCAAAATATAACTTTGTAAAACTTTGTTTCAATCTTAGTCATTAGACTTATCGCGACCTGAAGATTAGAGATGCAGTTTAGTCGTTTATCTGTCAGAGAATAAATTAATATGGAAGATGAGTAGTTTAGAGTTCACAAGGGTAAAACATTATAATGGAAGTACATGCTTAATCCATTTAGGATTAAAGTTAGACAAATGTTGAGTTTTTGGCCAAAATAGTACACTAAGAATTTGAAAAACGCCATTAGAGAAATCCTGTTATATTATTAACTATTTAGTCATACTGGTAAACTTTTGGTATGTATTGTTTAAATGTTTAAAATAATTTATATTGCAGCTCAGCGTGGTATTTCCTCAAATAGACACGCCCAATTTAGCATAAAGTTTAGGATTACATGCCGACTTAAACATAAAGTTTAGGATTACATGCCCACTTAAGCATCTCCTATAAAGGGGACAAACGTGGGTTTAGAACCCATTTTTATTGGGATACCTTGAGGTCAGGGGACCCTTGTGAAAGTAGCCATGCCAGTTTATGCTACAAACGGATGCCTTATGTCTTCTAGTTTCATATAATATAATTATCTCGGCTCCAGTTTTGTAGCCAGAGACTTCTTCAGGTCCGTAATATTGTCTGGGACGGCCGGTTATCCTGTGTGTCTCAGAGTGGTTTCCATTTAATTCAATTATTATAGTATCGATTGTTTTATGTCATACATTTACTCACGAAAAAACGACAGAAAATAGACGTGGCCATTACTGAAAACTGGAACCAGCAAGTTAATAAATGAGTCTGTTAACAAAATGTGTTTTTATATAATTTCCATTAATTTCAAGTTCTGGTTCTTTGATATTCGTCATTTGAGCTTTAAAAGACTCAACACTGCAGGCTGCGGGTTCAAGTTGAGCAACATCACTGTGAGAGCTGTAGGACAGTGATGTTGAGTTCATGACGAGCTGGAAATAACTCGATAAAGAGCATAAACTACATTAGAGTACTGCAGTCAAGCTGTATGATTCTATTATATACACCGTGCATGTACCACACACACGCACGCACACGCACCCACGCACACACACACACACTCTGTTGATGTGCCTGAGCATATTTCCCCGTGCTCTCCATCTCTGGTCATTTGTACCGAGACAGTCTGGCTCTGTTTATATTGCTTTAACCGGATTAGACTGGACTTCCCTTTTAGCTTTATTTCTCCATAGAATGAGAGCGCAGGAGTTAGAGTCGCCCTCCCTATTTATAATGATGAATCCAAATGTATATAGTATATGTTTTTTCAATACGATGAGAAGAAAACCAGAAAAGACGAGAAAATTAAATATGCCAAATCCTTTTTTAAATATTGATGCTGCTGAATTGTGCAGCCAATATATCGGTCGCGTACACGTTTGTGTTCTTACATTATTAATGTTGTTTTGACTAACTCACTGCTAATATTTGAGGTCATGAGGATGACAATGAAACAGCATCATTAATTACATTTTGACATCCCAGTTCTTA